>JAGFBZ010000172.1:1200000-1800000 GCA_018398805.1 Hirundichthys speculiger
ACGTGTAACTTATTTACTATGTATTTCTGTAGGGATCAGTTGGCATGTTGTTGACTCGAATGCTGCACAGCTTTGTGTTACAGGGCGCAGTGTAATCAGTGTTTATGATGTATTTATCTGCTTTTTTTTTTTTTTTAACTCCACCATGTCCCTTTTTCAGTGTTCTTGTTTTTAAATGTGAGACTCGTAAGCTTTTTTTTTTTTTTGTTACACTTACTGTTGCTATCACATCTAGCCGACAGTTTTTTTGGCTTTAAGCCACTGTGTTCTGAATTAAATGCTGCTTGGCAATAAACACAGTTTCCTCTATTTCTGATCAATGTTTTATTTACGTGCTTGTTGATGATGTCATGAACAATGTGATGTATGCAGGTGGTTCAAGCCCACAGCCATGAATTTCTGAATGTTCTATATGTATTAATTTAAATTTAAAATCAAGTTTCATAATAAAAGCATATTGTAAATAATATGTTTTACCTTTAAAATAACTGAGGTCACAACAACATTTTTGTCTGAACAATCAAACAAAAAACAGGATTTTGATAGTTCTTTCTAGACCCCCTCATGTAAATCATGTTTTTTATGAAGGCAGCTAATGTAGATTTTTCCTTCAGCAGATCCTAAATTAGTGAAGTCCATGGGTGTAGCTCATCATCTTCAGCCTGGTGTCTTGCGTCCTCTGCTGGTCAAATGAGAAATTACAAAAGCAGGCTACTGTTAATATAAAACAGCACTGTGTGATTTATTTGAATGCCGCTGATTAAAACAGAAGGTTAAGATTGAATTTAATTAAATGTTCTTTTAGTGAACTTAATTATATTTATTATAGAACACAAGCAGTATACTGAATATCATCTTGATATCTACTGTTGGCCACCTTTTAGTCTGGCCACAATTTGTGAATCTAAAAAAAAAAAAATGCAATTTTACAATAAATATATATATGTATATACATTTAATGCTTATTGCTTCTTGTGCCAAATGATGATCTGAATACAGTTAGTGCATCAGAATACGGAGCATCTAAGTTCACTGAAGAGGAGTCGAGGTGGAGGATAATTGTAAATTAGTGATGGAAAAATATCTTTTGCCTGCTTATATCACAGCAGTTTTGCAGATGGTGGTGATGGTGGTTTTTGGGCCACAAGACAATATTCAGCTGGGATGTTGAAAGGTAGCTTTGGTCTCTCTGAGGCAAAAAGGATTATCAGAAGAAATTGCCACTTCATTTTTTTCTGCTTAATACCTGTCCTGATTATCAGCTTCCAATCTGATCATTTTCAGGTGACTACTCTTTTAAATATTAAGAGCTGTATGAACTGATATTTTTTGCACTAACTGTGTTTATATATATATATATATATATATATATATATATATATATATATATTATATATATATATATATATATATATATATATATATATATATATTTGCACACATTGCTACAATCTTAAGGTTTCTCAGCAGCACAGGTACTGCAGGTTATTGTAATAGTGACATTTGACAGTCTGACACCAACTTAAAGTACAGTTACATTTTTTTAATGAAAAAAAAGCCAAATTAAATGGAGGAAATGAACATTCATGTTGTTACTTTGAAGTATTTCCATGCTCTGTAGTTTCTGTTGCTTCGGTCCTGGTGTATGCATTTTTAGTGTTACTCGTCTTTTGATTTTTCTGGGAGAAACCTCTGTTCTTAATTAAGTTTATTTCTTACTTTTCTTTGAAACTGTTTTAACTTGTTTGTGATTGCAAATAAGCATCGACTAACTGAATGGTCTCAGTTTTTGAGAAACCAAAACTGCAAAACAGCGCTGCTGCCTTTGAGGTTTACTGTAGCAATTGTCTGAAGCTTTCACATACATTGAAATTAATTATGGCAAAAATAAATAAATTTATATTTGGGGAAGTTAAAGGTCAAAAAGGGATTCAAGCATACCACTTCAGCCAAAGAATTTTAAAATCGTTGCTTCAAAAGCCGACCCAGTAGATTTTTGTAATACTATGTTGTATATTTTTAATGATGTAAATGCATGTTTCAGTCTTCAGGGAGGGTTGGTGTTTAAGAAGCTCTTTGCTGGTGAGATTTAGGTGACTTTTTCTTTTCTTTTAAAGCAGCACAAATAACTTTTGTTTACACTAAAATGTCCATTTCAATATGAATTAATATTTGCTTGCTTGCTTTAAGGAAACGTTGTCGAGCTGCAGTCGTTTCCTATCACTGCTTTCAGCAAAAACCAGCCAAAGTAACTTTGGGCTCCCATCCCGATGTGACAGCTGTTTTATGGTACTGCGTCACACATAAACAGTGATAAAACTAGCTCACACAGCTAAAGTGGACACCATGGCAGAGGCAACTAAGAAACTCATGAAAGTCATGATGCAAGAGAAAATGAGTCTGACAGAACAAGAGATCAAGAGAGAGACAGTATTGTAAAAGTGACTTGATCTGACTTGTGTAGTGACGTGATCTCCATGCTTATAGAGGGAGCCTCTGGCCTTAAAACGACTAAAGTTCCTTTGTGCTGCTTTAAAACAGTTTTATGGTGTAAAGTGAAAAGAATGAAGGAACCAATAGCATGTATCCTTTCACTGTCTACGTCTGTGTTTATCCTGTTCAGGGTGGCAGGGGGAGTTGGAGTCTGTCCCTGCAACGACAAAGACTTTGATGCTGGGGCCTTAAAACTTCTGTGTTTTGAGATTTATTGTAATTTTTTGATTCTCTTCTTAACACAAGACTCAAAAACAATATTCCACTTAAGTGGAATGACGTGTATAGTGTAGATAGGGTTCGTACAGTATAAAAAGTGTATAAAAAGGACATTCTATTCATGTTGTTTTGGCTCTAAAACGAAAGTTTACACTTCTTACCATCTAATTATAGACCAAGTGTTGTTTTAACTCTGGAACGTCTCTTTAAATCTACTTCATGGTCAGCATCCGTCTAGCTTTCTTAAATTCTCCAAATACAAAAGTCAACAGATTTTCAGCAGTTTTTTTTTATTACCGTTTTACCACAAAGTACAGATAAAAACATCCACAGCATATTCTCTCAACTTCATGTCCTAAACTGAAAGGGTTTGAAGAGGCAGTGATACGAGACCAAATAAAGTTACAAGTTTCTGCGTGCTAGTAGAAGATCTACAGTCGGTAACCTCTACCAAGCTTGATGGCGTCTGCTGTTGTGTACTATGCTGTAGTGTGTAGTGCTTCATAACTGAGTGACACATTCATTCACAAGCGGGCCTAGAAATGAATGCTGATACAGTACAACATGGCTGTTTTGGGGTTTTCAGCTTTTCACTGTCTTTTTTTTTTTCCCCTCCTTTTTTTTTTTGTTCTTGTTTTTCAATGCAAGCCTGAGTCGATACAACACAATCCACACATATGAGCCAGAGGTACAGTATTTACACTTCAGGTTTCTATGAAGAGGAAGACATATTAGAAAGGAGAACAGATAATAAGTTTAGACTTTACTGGAAAAGAAACAGTCACAACCAATAAGAACTACAATATGCAAGATCAAAATTACTGACACTTTGACTGGGGCCTCATTTTCTGTAACTTTAGTTGTATTTCCAGTTGCCATCAGAATAAATATGCTACTGACTCTTGTATTTGTTTTAATCCAACTGTCGTGGACAGTAAATTTATAAAGTCCATAAATTCTTATCTGTTTTTAGTGATTGATGCCTCACAGTCTTCTTTATTTTATTGCAACCATCAAACCAAAACAGCAGAGATTTAAACCCACATCTGAAAGACTGGTGTTCACTCCGTTGCTCCAAGCAGAACTTATTTTATTGCGATTTGAACTCGTAAAACTCATCGCACTTCTGATTTTGGCTTCCAGAAGCAAAAAACGGCGCGTTGCTTCTCCACCAATCTTTGGTCAAACAAAGGCAAACATAGCAGCTCTAGCTTTGCAAACTGTACTTTAAGCAATTGTTTCAGTACTTTCTGAGGGAGAGCATGTCCACATGGAAACCCCTGTGGACCATTAGCCTCCAGCTGCTCAATTCTTTCTCAGCTTTAACAGCGCTGTCAGTGAGTTTCCTAAAGACTGAGCGGATGAAACATCACACACAACCAGACAAATAAGTCAACGTCCACATAAGAGCCTGTGGGAATCCAGCAAAGCTACTTTGCTTTACGGATTGTGTGGAAGTTTTAGCACGAGTTCTGTTTGTTATCAAAGAAAGAAGTGTCAGCATGTAGTCTAAAACTTTTCCTCCTACACGTAGAGGTGACAGGATGCCTCTTCATCACTCTAAATATTACAGTTAAACGCAAACAGCTGCATACTTGAACTAAATAAAAAAAAAATAAATAAAAATAAACAGTAGAATGAGTGTCAGTCTCTTCAGTGCAGCCTGAATGTTGAATGTGGTCAAACAGGAGGTTGATGAAATCGTGCATGACCATTATTTCATATTTTCTTCAGTATAAAGGACTATATGATTCATGTTCTGGATGCTGAAGTAATGTCTGTCAGGTCTTCCTATTTTTGGCTGCTATTTCAACAATTACAAAAGGAATAATACTAAATGTAGTACAGATCAAACTGTAATTCTGGTTTTCATGCATTTTCAAGGAAACTGATGTATTCTGGTGGGTTATCGACGTCGAGCATATCATAGTGGCCCACCAGTCTGAGATCTGTACCCTGTAACACCAACAAACTCAATTCAGGGCTGGTCACACACCATCCTTATTCTCTCCTGATGCTTCCTCTCACTGACAATAGTCAACTATCAGATGAAGGCAAAATGCCATAAAACCATGCAAAAAATAAAAAAAAACTAAATTATTTGCATCCAGCAAAATGAGCGTCCACATAGTTTACAGAACTCTGATTGGATATTAGATTAAGGGGCTAGGACGACCAGCACAATTCGTTTGACTTTTAAATCAGAAGTTGTCTGCTGTTCCTGTGCCTGAGGTAAAATAGAGCAATATTTAGTGCTGTTAGTAACACAACTGCACAGATGCAAAGCTCTACACAATGCGTCTCAGACATCATTTCATTTTCAAACAGTCTGTTAGTAAAGTAACAACAAGAACAATGACACGGCTAGACTTTTAGGGAGCAAAAGCCACAGAAATCCTCGCCACTCTTCTAACAGCGGTACTGAGAAACAATGTGAGAAGAAAAGCTCCCGATGTCACGTTAATTGCAGTCACTTTCTGGCTTAAACAGTATTTAACATGCTGCACAAACATCTGCCTCTAATATCAGAGTTACATTGAGATGTTGCACATCAATCGTGCTGCAAATCTCACCGAGGTGATTCAGAAGATGATAAACATGTGACTGAATGTATGGCTTGTAATTTAGACTCGCAAGCTGGATTTTTCATAGAAGTTGCATTTTTGACTTTGCAACGTTTCTGAAAGTAGCAACCAACAGGAAAAGACATATTTACTCCCCAAGGAGCTGCTTGCACACAACCAAAAAAAAAAAAACAAAAAAACCAAAAAAAAACCCTACAACATAAACCTCTTATACAGAACATTATACTTTTTAAAATACTTATTTCTGGAAGTGCATACTTGTAGATTTTATTTATATATTTAGTATATATATGTATAGCACAACATTTATATGTACAATTGAAATAAATATAATTCAATAAAATTTGTCGATTCATTTTTTTGCTCTTTTTCCACCATCTCTAGCTTGTTTATATTTTCCCATCCAGTGTTTTAGTAAATAAAAAGAAAAAAAAGGCAGAAGAATACAAAATATAGGTTTGCTGAAGAAATGTAAAAACAGAAGGAAGGCCAAATACAAATACTCAGATGAACAATGAAAAACCTGCGATACTTTGCCGAAGCCTGCAGTATTCATGTTTAGATATGTGAGACAACAAAGAGAAACGTATATGACATGACATGTAACACACTGATAGCAGATCGTTGCGCCTCCATAACTCCACTGTGGCCTTCTCGGTCACCAAATCCAAGGCTGGCGTCTTTTCAAGACATTTAACTGACATGAAACAAAGTACTGTAAACTTCGGAAGGATTTAAATGGCACTCTGAGGATATAAGCCGTCAAATCCTTCTTGTAAAACCACACTGAGTAACAGGAAAACCATCAAAGACCAGGGATACAAAGAGTCTGAAATGCTCTGCTTTGACTGAAATCGCTCTGGCATCAGATCAATACCGACACTGATACACCCAACGCCATTTAGCTCCTTTAAGAGGAGAAACAAGAAGCAAACTCTCAGAGCTTTTCAGATACTTTTCAGCCTGGCTGTTGTGATTTTCAGCCAAGGAACCAATGGGAAGAAGCCAGAAAGGGAGTGAAAAAGGTGATGAAGAAAGGACCTGAGGATCTGGGGTAGAGCTGAAGGAGGACAAGGATAAAGACAGGAAAAAAAAAAAAAAGATTCAGGATATGAGTCAGCTTTAGCATGCACAGTCCTGGTGAGGCGGGGCGGGCTGCTCTGTCAGCTGTGGCCCTTGTTTGGCCCCTGTAACTGCCGGATCACCAGCATCCAGACTCTCCGACATCTTTTCACAGATGATGTCGACGAGGCGCTCAAAAGTCTGCTTCACATTGATGTTGTCCTTTGCGCTGGCCTCAAAGAACTCAAAACCTGGAGAAGAAACCAGGAATGGAGAAGCGTCAGTGAGCTTTATTTAGTTTATCAGGCCCAAATCACACACCCTAATATATGTTATAAAAACTGTCCCAACATTTACTGCAGCGATTCATAGTTCCCAGAACATATACCGAGAACACTGGTGAGGGTTGATTTGAAAATTTCAACAAATGCAATTTACAGGTCCCTCTCTGCTGTGCTTCAGCTGCGCTTCAAAAGCCCCTCTCCAAAAGCTAGTACATTACTACACAAGCTGGTAACCGTGACAACTGGAAATATGCCCGTAAAAAACACAAACACAGTGGTCACATTATAGCAGCAGAAAAAAGCTGTCCTTGTGAAGCTGGCGCTGTTCCTTATGGAAATTCACACAGACCGAACAGAAGTGGCTCAGCGCTGCATCAGCATGTGGTTATACACAGCATGCCAGCATCACTGTGTCATCTGACGTATGGGAAAGTTGCTGATGTTTGTGATGCCGACAACAAAAATTTCTAACTGTTTCACCTAATGGTTGTACACGCACACACACACCTACCTACACATGCACACAAATGTCCTGTTCTGAGTGTAAAAAGGTATAGTTTCAAAACTCCTCCTGGACCTTACTCTCTTCTCTGTCACTCAAGCATGATACATTGTTGCAAAAAGCAAAAGAAGCACAAAGAGAGGATTGATCTCTTTTATTTGTTCTCAGTCTCTATTTTTATGTATTACTATCAGTTTATAGTGACAGTTGCAATAAAAATGACTTAAAAGTTCTGTTTATTTAAGCCCCCGGGTACTGCTTTTATGAGCTAGCATGAAGTTTATATTTCATGGTGGGAATTCAAAGTTAGACTGAAGAGTGCAAAACTTACAGGAATAGCTGTCGCAGCATGTCTGTGAAATGTGCTGTAGGATCCACTAAACTTGCAACCCGACATGATAATGTGGCAAAAGCTTTGACTGAGATATAAGTTCCTGCCACCTAACAGCAATGTAACTTATACTAGATATAATACTTATACAATAATAAATAAGTCATCTGGTTTAACGCAGAGCTAGACAAATATGACCAGAACTTTCAAACTTAAAAGGGTTGTTTAAGCAACAACCATAGCTTCAACATAGTACTGCAAACCAGCTTATCAGAAGGTGACGCCCTCAGAAAAGGACTTTTTGAGGAGCCAGGATCTAACTGAGGCTTAGAAAACCTGAAATAGGCTGATTCAGCTGAAACCAGCTCTGCTTGCTTCCATAAGAGACATTAGCATACAATGTTACCCTTAGTGAAGGGACAGTCGTGAAAAAGGCACAAAGGTTTATGCTTTAGTGTCGAACTGTCCGTAGTTGTTTAAATACTAAGTGGTGATGTGGAAACAACAACAGACAAGCATGTGTTTATCCTATATCTAGGTTACAAGCATAGTTGCTGGGTAGAAGCATAAATTAGCCTGAATTATGCCTCATTTCCACATGCCTTCCATCAATCCCTGGTGTTCAACACAATGAAGTACAGTTCTTTATGGCTTGACGCTAATGCTAACAATGCTAACGTCATTAATGAAACACCTGCTGCTGCTGTGGAAAAGAAACTTATGAACACAGCACACATACGTATCCAGTCCTGTTTCACAGCATAATTAAACTACTGAAAAGAAACATGTTTTTTTTTTTTAAGTGTGTTTGTTATTCAGGCCATACTAGCTCGTACTAGCACATGCTAGCACTGCGCGTACATTTTATCTGAAATCCACAGCACCGGTTAAAATTGATCAATGGACGCGAAGGAAGGAGTTTTGCAACTACGTCAGAGATAAACCAGAGGTTGTCATAGGAATGAAAGGATGACCAGACGTATCACATGACTACACAGAAACTAATGGAAATGAGGCCTCATAATTTTACATAGAAGCTACGTCCCGTAGCTTCCTGATGGGACAACGTTGTTGCCGTTTATGCTCGTCCTTCTTTAGCACTGCTCTGTAATTACACACCAGATGCTGCGTGGTAGACTGTGTTCTTTTTCGCTGCTTCCAGTGCTGTTCTTCCTTTTGTTTAGTTCCTACGTGTAGCTCAGACATAGCAACAGAGCAAATAATGTATATCTTACAGAATTTGGAGCTGGTAAATGTTGAACATTAATCATTTTTACTGACATTGCAGCGATCTATCCTTCGACCTGGCTTATAAACAGGGAAGAATTAGCAGAAGTAATAATACGAAGAAGGGGAAGAACAACGCCTCTAAGAGAACCAATCACATTTGTCGACGTTGGTCCATGTCGATATGAGACGCTGTAAGATTTGGAGAGAGGTGCAGTTCAGGACGCAACGTGTCATGGATTTGAAGTGTTTGAACTCACCGAGGTGTTCAGACAGCTGCCGACCTCGGTCCCCACTCACCACTCGCTCATCCTCCATGTCACACTTGTTTCCTACCAGCAGCACCTGGGCATTGTCCCACGAGTACGTCTTAATCTGAGTCGACCTGGGAACCAACACAACACAACACGTAGTCAGAAAAGCCAAGGCTGTGAGGTTTGAATGGTTTCTCATGGATCCACGTCGAGTTTTGAAAGCAACCAGAGTTAAAAAAAAAAAATTCGAATCAAAAGCAGGCAAATGTTATTTCACAGTCACAGACTTTGTGCTTAAAAAAGGAGATGAAGCAACACTTCAGAGTGAAAGAAAATGTGGCGCTTCCATCGGAGCTGTCAAACTGATTATGGAGGTGCCAGATGGATTATGAAATGTATTGAAGCAAAGACGAGAAGGCTTTTGTTAAAATTCATGCACAATAAATAACATTTGTAACTGACTGTGCAAGCCCCCACACAAGATGAAGTCAAAGAACACGTTTTCCCTTTCAGTATGGTAAGAGGAAAATCTTTTTCTAGTGATTATAAACTGTTTTCTGTGGAGAAAACGAATTGTAATTTTGTCACTTTAAAACGTAATTCGGACATGAAAGCTGTTTAGAATTTTTCCTTTTTAAAGACAGAGAGTAACACAACAAAAGTGAAATCATACATCATTCCTTAGTGTATAGCGTAGAAGAGGCAGAAGGTTTCCCATTATACTGAGCCAAATGCCCAGCAGCAGACAAAAAGAGAAAAGATCATGAACCCTGCAACATCAGATTTTTCTGCAGACACAGAGGAAGCAGATACTGGTGGGCTGAAAAAAACAAAAAAAAAAAAAACCTGAAACCTACACCACATCATTTATCTTTTGTGTCTCTGAGTCTATTTCCAGACTATTGCTGAGTTTCCAGATAGAATTTTATCCATGATCAACACACCGCTCCCTTTCACAGGTAGGTATCCGCTTACAGTCTTATCACGTGACAAAAACTGTTGCATCTCAGGTTCATAGTCACCTCTCCCACAACAACCTCTATGAACAATTCCAGTCTGGTTTTCATCCATTTCATAGCACTGAAACAGCACTTCTCAAGATCACCAATGACCGCCTAATCGCTGCAGACACTGGACTCATCACCATTCTCATCCTCCTTGACCTTGAGTGCGGCCTTTGACACAATCTCCCACACCATCCTCATTGACAGATTGGCCACCATTAGACCATCAGACACACCCCTGTACTGGTTTAACTCATATCTTTCTGGCCGCACTCAGCAGGTTCAACTGAAAACATTTACATCACAACCCGTCCCTCCTTCCTCTGGTGTACCCCAAGGCTCAGTGCTTGGACTTCTCCTATTCATCATCTACCTTCTCCCCCATTGGCAGTATTTTCCATAAATATAATACACATTTTGATTGCTACTCGCTCTACCTGTCCACCAAACCCACCTCTTCCCTCCCACCTACCTCCCTCACCTACAGGAAATCAGTTCCTGGTTCTCTTACAATTTCCTCAAACTTAACAGTGACAAAACTGAGCTCTTCCTCATTGGCACCAAATCCACCCTTTCAAAGATAGACAGTTTAATCCATCTCTTTTGACAACTCCTCAGTTTTCCCTTCCCCCCCAGGTTTAGAGTCTGGGTGTCATCCTTGACAGTACACTTTCATTTCAGTCTCACATTAATAATGTCACTTGCTCATCTTATTTCCACCTACGGAATATCTCTCGTCTCCGCCCATCTCTCACACCCAACAGTACTGCTATCCTGGTTCACACTCTGGTTGCATCCCACCTGGGCTTCTGTAACTCCCTGCTCTTCGGTTTACCAGACAAATCCATCCATAAACTCCAACTAGTTCAAAACTCTGCAGCCAGAATCATTTCCAGAACCCCCTCTTTCAGTCATACATACTCCTCCTCACCTTCAAGGCTATTAGTAGCCTCGCTCCCCACTATATTGCTGAGCTCCTCCACATCAAAATACCCGCCCGCACTCTCAGGTCCTTCTCCTCTATCCAACTATCCATCCCACCTGGTCACCTGTCCACCATGGGGTCGAGGGCCTTCAGCCTCTCAGCCCCCCCGCCTCTGGAACGCACTGCCACTGGACTTTCAACACTCGGACTCTGTCACCACATTCAAATCACGCCTTAAAACTCACCTCTTCAGACAAGCATATCCACGGACTGATTTATCATAGGACTAAAAATCTCACTATTACATTTTTTGTTTTCTACTGCATTTATGTTTTTTTTAACTATCTTGTTTTTACTAATCATTTTATTGATCTTTGAGTGTTGTGAAAGGCAACTCTAAATAAAATGTATTATTATTTATTATTAAACTCTCTTTGACCCAACGACGTACCAGTCCTGGACAGCGTTGAAGGACTCCTCGTTCGTGATGTCATACATGAGGATGAATCCCATGGCTCCTCGGTAGTAAGCTGTAGTGATGGTGCGGTAACGCTCCTGACCAGCTGTATCCTGGGCAAAAAAACAAACAAAAAAAAAAAAATCATAAGTTAGAGTCCAGATGAGTTTTTGTTAACTCATTAACAAAGTGATTTCTGACAGATTAGAATTGTCAAGTGCACAGCTGGCATGTCAATATTGTAATTAAATGCCTCTACATACTTTATTTAACACAGTACTTTCTCTCAGGCAGTGAGATTGAAAACTGCTCAGTTTAAATGTTTAGTGTATCTACACATGTTGTCTTCACTGCTGTTGGAGAGTTGCTGACCACTGCAGAAGTAAAAGGATTAAAGAACTAAAGCATTGCCAAATAGATTTAAAAGAACATTACTATGTGCTGAGTGAGCTTGGAAGGATTTCTTTTCTTTTAAAGCGGTTCATTTCATCCTTCCACTGCCTTTGACAGATAACAAAGCAGCAAGTTTTTAATTAAGATTTTGGCTTGTAAAACAGTGAAACATAACCTGCAGGGCAGAAAAATCGAAGACATTTTTATCTATAGACTTGAAAGTTTACAAAACCTATCCCACTCAGTTTATAAAGACCTGATACAGTGTCAAGGCAGCATTAAAGATTATTTTCTCTAAGTTGAAAATGAAAACTTCAAATGCATTCAATAATAACTAATAAAGATCTACAAAAGCCTCAAAGACTGAACCTTTGACAGTTCATTCCCATTAAAACTGGAATATCAAACATCAAAAGGCCTCATGTGCTTTTTTTAAAATCTGTCTGTAGGAGATAATTCATCACTTCAAGTACCTCCCCACGAAGTGGCAGCCTTGATAAGAGATGGTCTAATTCCTTACAAGCTACAGAGAGCTCCTTCAGTGTTACCTTTTTTAGCCTTCACCAGACCATCCTTTATCTAAGGATGGCCAAAAATGTCTGTGAAACATTCAAAGAGACACATATTCGGCTCATCGTAAAAGGAGAACCAGCTCATTTAGCTGAGATCTATTTTTTTTTAATTGTTTTTAGAAAAGGGGTTATGAGATGATGTAAAGCAGATTATGACTTATATCCAACACAGTTGATAGTTAAAGATATTTTCTCAGATTTTTTTTTACTGTTATTATTACACAGTTGGAATCATCATGAGTATCAGTGAACAGGAGGGTGGGAGTGAGCAGCCACTTTTAATGTGACAACTGTCATCCCAAGGCTCAAGGGCCTTGCAATTACGACATTAACCACTTCCTAAGTGGACTGGCCACCGGGGGCCGTCTCCTAGAGCGGGTCAGTCTCTCATGACACTCATGTTGCTGGTTGTTCCACCCATTTGCGAACATGTTGCCACGCAGTACAAGTAAAAAGAGGCTTCAAAAGCACTTTTCAGAAAACTGTGGCATCACAAGGGATTTGTCAAACTCTTCTTATGCCATCTATAGGCATGAGTCTTCCTCATGTTTATAGTCTGAATTGAACAACGTAGTTAGTGTGCAGGGTGAAGTACCTAAGTAGCTATTTTAGTCGTCCCATCTTTGGAGTGTTTTTAGTTTGAGCACCCAAGACAACAACAGCACTCACTGTCACAAATACAATATGCACACATTATGAAGAATTAAAATGTCCTTAATTAAAATATATAAACAACAATCCCCTAATACAGTATAAACTGTGATGTAGGAATAAACTTGTTTTAAATTTTGGACTCATCACAGTGCTTCCACCTAATCATACGTTATCATTCTCAGATTACAAAAAAGACTGTATGGCATCTATATTAAACAAGCTCTGGCTCAGTCCTTTACCGTCTAAATATAACAAATATAGTATTGTTCAATAACTACAATTTAAAACCTCTTGTCCTGATCCACTCAGCATATGCTGCAGGCTGTTCAGAATAAAAGCATTAGCCCTATATCTAAATTGTCAGTGTAGGTAGCACAGAGTAGAATTATATAATAGACGCTTGGCTCTGTAATCACCATGAGTGCTGAAGCAGAACATAATAGAAAAGTAGAAGGCAGAATGAAAGAGAAAACTTTGTTTTTCTAGAGGGCAATATTGTAAAAAAAAGAAAAAAGGTCATTGCACAAATAGGAATGGAGTTGGCAATGTAATAAACTGGACTGCAGAGTAACTTATATAGTTTCTTGCTGAACATTTTTCTTGCCTCCTAAACTATGATTAAAAAAGTTGAAGAAGCATAGATCAAAATTAAACTCTGCTGCAGAGAAATTCATGAATGAACCCGGGTAAAAGAGCTGCTTTGAGGGTGAAGAATGGAGCCCAAGCGAAAAAAAAAAAAGGATAACTTTGATTTCTGAAACCACAGCTGCAGAACAAAGCATGCGTCACAAATGGAAGCTTGGGCTGAACCATGCGATGTCAGTTTTAAGGGAAAAGGCAGAGCTAAAGACTTGACTCTTATAGAAGCCCCTTAACATCTGGAGGCAGGTGACGTCCCAGTAGGAAGTATCACCATGGTTAACCAGAGAATAAAAGTGACTGTTAAGGATGCAAGTTGCATGCACTGTGTTAGCCAAATCAAATGGCTTTGATGTCTGAACCCATTCATATAGCCACTGAAAAAAATAATAAAAATTCTTCTTCTTTCAGCCTTTCCCTTTAGGAAGTGCCACAGCAGATCACCTGTTTCCATCTGTCTTCTGCATCTTCCTCAGTGGCACCAACCAACTGCCTATCCTCTTTCACCACATCTGGAAATCTTCTCTTTAGTGTTCTCTCTTGTCTTCTTTTAATCCTTTCTATTCTCGTCACTCCCAAAGAAAATCTCAACACCTTCAACACCCCATCTTCAGCTCTGCTTCCCGTCTCTTGGCCAGTGTTGTTGTCTCCAAGTCATAGAGAAGTCCTGGTCTCACGACCATCAAGTAAACTTTTACCTTCACTCTCAATGCTACTTTCTTAAAGAGAGGAAGGTCTGGGCCTCTCTGCTTAGCCTGCTGACCCTGCAACCTGAATCTGGACAAGCAGAACTTAATGGATGGATGGATGGACGATGACTCTAAAATCTCTTCTCCATCCTATTCCCTCCATGTCTCCATTCTCTTCTTCTTCACATTTTTTCCACACTCCCCACTACCTTGCACAGTTAACTTCAAGTATCTAAACTCTTGTACCTTCTTCACATCTACTCTTTGCATCCTCAATACTTCTGCCTGCTTTCCATTTGATTTACACACATACTGTATATCCTGTCTTCCTGCAGGTGGCTCTCGACTCTCACCACAGATAAAAATATGATCTGCAAACATCATAGTCCATCCATAGTCCTGTCTGACCTCATTTGTCAACCTATCCATCTTCACGGCAAATAAGAAGGGGTCAGGACCCATCTTTGATGCAGTCCTACATCCACCTGAGATTGCCCTGTTACTCCTACTTCACACTTGCTCAAGATGTCTTCATACAATGTAAGAATTCCTTCCCTGGTCATTCTGTTGTGTGTTTACTCTAAATCTACAAATACAGTTACCTGTACTACTCCATCCACATTTAATACAAGAAGTAAAATTTATCAGTAAAAACAACAAAAGCCCTCATCCAGTAAGACAAAGCATGATGTAAAAAAAAAAAAAAAAAAAATGAACAGATGTACTACAAAAATCTTTAACTGTTGTCCTACATCACAACACGAATCGTAGGAAACACTTGACAGTCTCATGTGTCAGGGTGCACACCCAAATGCAGGAGACCATGAGGCAGGAATTGACAACAAAAGACCTTTATTCTTCAACTAGTGCATCAGAACTCCAACGAGACAGATAAACCGCAGAGCAGAACATGAGGCAGACAACAAGACAGACCAGCAAGGACGGAGGGAAAAACAAGAAAATATCGAGGCAGGGGCTGACGAGACACAAGAGGAAACAGTCAGGACAGATGGGACCAGGAAGGTAAAACAGAACTCAAAAAATACAAAGACGTATTCTCAAAGTCAAGCAGGAAGTAACAAAACAGGAGACAAGGAGCACAAGAATCAATAACCAAGAAAAATCCCCAAAACCATGAAAGAAACAACACCAAACGAAGACTGTGACAGACAGTGTGAAGGAAGCTTCAAATAGGTCTATATAAAAAGAAAATGTTAATAAGTATTAGCTTTAGTATAATACAGTAGAAGCTACACACAGTCACACGTATGGCTGCTGAGATTACATGTGCACTGCATGAATATGTAAATCTGCATGACAAGTCAGGTTTACATAAATGGGATTAACAGCACACAGTGAAAGAACTACACAAAATATATGTTGATATTTGAGCTCAAATATTCTTTTTTATTCCTGTCTGAAGGACTGTGCTTATGTGTGTGTGTGTGTTTATGTGTTTTTGTCCTTGCACGTGCATGTATAAGGAGTATAGCTACTGGGAGAGATGTGTAGTTGTGGGGGAAGGGAGAGAGAGCATCAAGTCATGGGTTACTTGTGCTCTGATTGGCCAGTCTTTTTTTTTTACTAGAGGCAAGACCTAGCAAAGGCTGACAACAGAGGCAGACACACACACATGCACACACAGACATGCGCGCACACACCTCCAGCTTGCAGTTGCAGCTCTAGCAACTGCAAACGTTTAGTAAAGGTGAAGGCAATGCAATGTTCAACACCGTGACACTGCAACATCCATTTCTTGCATGTCAAACATCCTCAGGGAGCCTGTTTTCACACACATGCTGCTCTTTAGTGCTTTGCTGCATACACAGTTGAGGTCTGTAGAAAAAAAAATCAGAAAAAGCATCACACTGCATGTTCCTGAGGGCACGTCACTGTAACTTGTGTCATCATAACTGTCATCATTCGATTCTGTTTGGATTTATTCTTCCCCAGAAACGGGTGATCTGAATGAAGAAGAATGAACTTGAGACGAGTGTGTGCTCACTGCAGTCTGAGCACAGTTTTCTGTGTAAAACTGCACCGCAGGGTAGCGTTTTAGAGCACAGGCTTCTCTGTCAAACATGCTATGAAATATCCTATAACAATTTTTTACATTGCATTATGAAAATCAGTCAAATTACACAAACTAACCATAATCTGAAATGTAGTATCCAGCTTGTTCTTCACAGTTCCCACTTATCATTACATGGGTCTAGTATCATCTGCCTCACATGTGTTTGGTCCTGCTTTTTGAAATGTCCAGCAGATCAGAAAGATTGTGGAATTTCTCTTTAACCAGTTTAGTGTGTATATAGTAGCTTTTGCAAACAACCACAGACAAGTAGTGTGTAAGTCCCGTCAGTACACTGAGGTATTACAGGAGCTTAAAGACTGAACAGACATGAGAAAGCCCTTCCATACTGTTGCACTTGGTTGTTAAGATGAAGAACGCCAAAAATAGTTACATAATGAAAAACAGAGTTTGAGTGAAAACAATAAAATGTGCCCTACATACCTAGCCAGTGACTTTTAAATGTCAAAGCCTGTCCGAATGTCAAGTACAAAACAAAGAGGGTGTTGTGAATCTCAATCACAATGTACCTTAGCTGCATTCACAGGGGCAAAGTTAATTGGTGAATTTGAAACAAGCCTTTAAAATGTTGCTTCTTTCAAATAATGTCCATCAGGCTGATTTGGAGTGAACCAAGCAGATTGCCCAACGTTATCAGGTCCCGATATCAGCGATGTTGTGCATGGTTGTAATAAATGGAATACTCGTCACTGAAAGCAGGTCTCCAGTAGCGGGGGTCCAGGTTAGTTTTACAGGACCTCAAACTTGGTGGATGTCTCCACTACCAGGAACAACCAGGAAACAAGAATTTTCATTAACGTATAGAGGGCCAAAACAAATGCCTGCCTTTGGCTAGGTTTGTAAACGTGACCCTGAAAAACCTCTGGGTGAGAGGTGGTGTCAACTCTGTGCTAACTGATGTGCTGTGGGCAGGAGAGGGAGTTGCTCAGCTGGCCTCAGTGCCCCCTTCAAGTGTGTCCACACAGCAGACAGGAACACAGTAACCGTCTAAGCTCTTTTCATGTTCATCTCATTGTTAAGGTTAGTTTTCCCTGCTTTCTTTCCTTTTTATTTGCCCTCTTCTGCCTATTTTTACTACTGGCGGTTGGCAAACAGCTAAAGTGTAGCACTATCGCCACCAAGAGGCAGCAGCATGTTAAGTCAGTGGATCCTCCGGGTCCGTCACTGTAAATGGAGACACAATGGCTGAAAGGACCAGCCTTGTTAAAATTCCAGCCCCTTGATTTTCCTCCAAACACCCACTAATGGAAATCTGCCTTAACTTGAAAGAAAACAGTTCCATATAAGGAAAAAAGTAATATACGTGAGTAGCATGTTTGATGCTTCAGAGCTGAAGGACATGAAACATTTCCTGCTCTCCAGTTCACATTTTCAACAAAAGCCAAAGAAACCTTAAGAGAGGAAAAAAGATTTTTCCCCTTAATTTTGTAGTTTCGGTCAGAAACTACAAAACAGAAACATGTCAGAGAATCAAAGACACCCTGTGAAGCTCTCAGGGTGAAATAGATCTATTAATTAATCAGCAGACGAAGACATGAAGCGATTCATATTATAGTTAAAGGAGGAGGGTTTGGTATGAAGAAAGATTGGCCATGAAGCTTTGTGTGAACAAGACTATGAGGAGTTCAGGAGCTGTTTGCTTACTACATTCCTGTGAGCGAAACAATGAAAAACATTCACTATCAACGTTGCCGCTGTGTGGACTCACCTGTCATTGAGCAGTATGTGGCAACAGTCACATTAGTAAATTTTACTTCACTTTTGCTTCAAAGAAGATGTTTTCACTCTCCTCAACAATGAATAAAAATGTCTGAGGTAACTCCTTTAGTGTAATAAAGCAGAAGCCTAGAAACCGTTACTTGTTATAGATTGACTCATTGTTTCAGCTGGATTAATTTACTTTCTTTCTAAAAAATGCGCATCATGTTGTTTCCCGTGGTCTTACCCAGATCTGTAACTTAATCCTCTTGTCGTTCCTGTAGATGGTCTTCACCTTGAAGTCGATCCCCACTGTGCTGACAAAAGCCGGTGTGAAAGAATCATCGGCATAGCGGAACAAGAAGGAGGTTTTGCCCACGCTGCTGTTGCCGATGATGAGGATCTTGAACATATAGTCAAAGTTCTGGTCCGAAGACTCCTTCTGCCCGTAGGTTGCTGTTGCCGAGGCCATCTATTGTACATCAAGAGAAGAGAGGAACTTTAAATCAACAAAGTTACTATGTAGTAATACTTTTCAATAGTATAAGTCAGTGGTTCTCAACCTTTTTGGGGTCACCACGGTTCTGTCAGCATAAACTTAAGCCCAAGTTATGTGATCAGAGGTGGTATCACACCATTTTCTCACCCCAGCTTGAACTTCAAAATGGGAAAAACATTTTACATCCATGTGAACAACAGGAAAGTCTAGACTGAAGTTGCTCTGATAAGTTGTTTGAAATTTTTCAAGCATAAAAGTTTTATACCGATGTTACTAATTCATGTTCAAAACGCACACATTTATAAGGGCTTAGAAAAAAGATGAGATTCTTGTTTCATGTATAAGACTCAGCATAAGAGATGACAGTGATTAACTAGCTGGGCTTGATGCACATTTGCTTTCTGGATATTAATCAAAGCAGCGCACACCACAGTCGGGGAAAAAAGAACAAACCCGCCTGAGTTTCCTCATCAGCAAAATGTTGGAAGCAATCAGTCACAATCTTGGAGGAATAAGTCTGAGCAACAATTAAACATCACGTACTGTATGTTAGTTGTGGAGTTTGAAACTAACTTGCAGATGTGATATGATGTGGTATCAGATATGTGCTTATACCATTACTTACCATCTTAAGTGTCTGACTGTAGCTAACTGTGATTGGTCTAAGATTATAATATCCAAATGTTGTTTCAAATGTCACTTTGCTTTTTAGTTTGGCCAACCGCCCACTCACTGTGTAAAAATTCCCTCTTGGGAAATTATATCCAAGAGGGAAAGAATTAGGATTGCGGGCCAGGCTATCTGCTGTTTGGATGAGCAACAAAAATATGATATTAACAAATGTTGCTTCCTTGCTTCCTTCGTGGCACAAGTCTCAAAATTCCAGTTTAATTACAGCCCATTAAAGGTCCAACCTGGCAACCATCCCAACAACAATATCACTGAAGAACTGCCTATGTAACTGCTGTAACTTCATCAGCCTACACACTCAAACAAAATGTTAATCACTGTATTTGCTGTTGCATTACAGAATACTATTGTCTGCTGTCTGCCTTTACTTTCAATTCAACTCAAAATCAATGTATTTTTTTCAATTTTTTTAAAAGGAGCAGAAGCATGCCACTTGTATTTCCTTAAGTGAAGTACAAATAGATGGAATAATGAAATGTCCATGGAGCAGGTCTGGCAGATAAACTGGAGCGATCAAAGCTTATCTTTCTTATCTGTTAAGACAGATAAGCTTATCTATTTAAGCCCTATTTCCTTCTCTTTAAGCATCTATTAGCTTATCTATTCAAGCACTTACAAACTAGCAACATAGGTTTAGATTTAATCCTGCACTGAACAGACAGCCAATGGAGGTATGCCAGAGGAAGGGAATTATGCTCAGATTTCTGCAAACACATCAGTTGTCTGACTGGAGAATTTTAAAGAAGTTGCAGCAGAGATACCAGTGCCTGGAAAATTCCAACAAGCAATAGCCCAGGCTTAAAAAAATATGTTAAAAAATGATTTCACTCTTTGTTGTACACAGATAACAGATTTTCAGATCTAATTATAAGAAGAAGAAAAAGAAGAAATAAATTATAAAGGTTCTTTATAATATGATGCCATAGTGACTGATCAGTCATCCTTATTCCTTTCCTCTTCTATACCAAGTCTCGTTCCTCTGAATTTAACTTTGATTTCCAGGAGGCAGTACCAACCGCTGCAGAAGAAACCGCCTCTGGATGCCACTGGACAGAAATACAGCCAATGAGAGGAAACAAAGCATGTGACGTTGGCAGAGCGACAACCACACTGGCATCAACAAAAGACATCCAAAATTGCATGTTGTTGGTTTCACAGTAAAAAATTATGATTCAAAGTGTAATTAGAAACTCTGCAGCCATCTTGGTTGGTCTGAATAGCTCCTGACAGAAACCCTGCCCTGTTGCAACTGGTTCGGTACATTCTGTACCACTCAAAATGGATGTGAATGGAAGGGTTAGACCCATTTTGTGAATTTTTGTGAACTGAATGAGTATGGGTGGCCAGTCTAGTACCATAGATCCAAGATGAGTGGAAATATTTTTGGTGGATGGAGTGACAAACTAAGATCTGAATTGTTTTATTTTTAATGAGGTAGGAAAAAAAAAGCACAAACCAAACAAACAACACCCAGGTGTAACTTAACTCTTATTTGTAGTACATAGAAGTCTCATTGTGCACAAAACTACCAAAAAATATTACCTCATGACAGAAACCATGTGTGATACTATACCGCAAACCTCATCAAACTACAACCAGTCACCCACACCCTCATCCAGTCTGGTAATACCAGTTTCCGCCATGTGTGGCAGTAGTGAGCAACATAGTGGCCTCAGTCCGACATGATGACACAAAGAAATAATTGCACGATTTGTGGGTGTACTCGAACTTGTCACCAGTCATGTAGGTACTCCCCACAAGTTAGCATTTTAGGATCAACGAACAGAAACAGCAAAGATGGCTGACACTTTCAGGAAGAGAACTTTACCACCACTACAACGACCTGCTACAGAGAAAAAGTTACAGAGAAAAAGCCTAATTCGGAAGCACAAAAAAAGGGAAGCTAAAACTAGGGCTAAAACCATAATGAATATCAGCAGTGCTTTCCCCCATTGGAGTCAGCTAATGGACAGCAACGAAATGAAGTCTGATGTTTCTTTTAGATTGGTAAGTAAACCGCTACCGATATTTGTTTTGCTAAACATTTTTGATGGTAGAGTAAGTCAAGTTACTTATCTATTTGTCAGATCTGCCAGAGTAGCAAAAATAACAAAAGCTACGTCGAGCCATGTCAGCGACAGCCATGTTAGCGCCCTTTATTTTGCTCAAATGCGTTCTACCAAACTGATGCTAAAATGTATCCATAGCTAATAATCCAAGCATTGCTTCAACGATAATGAAATGGATTTCTAGAGCTACACGAAAAACAAATATGACAACAACAACAAGAAAAAAACATGTTTAATTGTAGTGAATGTTGAGAAACTTAGTTGTGACTGACTGACGATATTTGATTGCTAGGAGGTCTAGCCAGCGGTGAGATCCAACCAGGCTAACATGCAAACTGAAATTAACATCAGGCGGATGCCAAACATGACATTATAGAACTATCATGTCTCTACTTTGGCTTTTTAATTGTGTTTTTCGTGTTCCCGTGGAGATGTGACAAGTTTAGCATTTTGACTTCCGCTAACTAACTACTGTTTTGGCGACGTAGAGTAAGCTCATGGCCAGGTAGCTTATGTAGAGGCGACCAGCTGGCCGGATGGGTTGTGAGACTGATGGGAGGAGGAACTGTGTGTTTTCTCGTTTTTTACGCGAAGGTAGACTAACTCGCTTTGCGCAGCTATACTGCCCTCATTCTGACTGGAGTGCAGAACTTGAGTTGAATTTTTGGCTTCACATTACACATTGCTCCTTTAAATCTACCAGCTGCTGGTATGTGACCACCTAAAAAGATTCGAGGCGGAAAGACCTTGTTGACTCTTGAGAATACAATGACCTGAGTCCACAGGACACGCTGAGCCCCTCTACCCGCCTCTATATTTAGACTGTTATCTCAGCTCGGCTGCACTGGAATACTAAAACTCTCAGAGAACAGAGCACGAGAAAAACAAATGCACCCTCCTCTGAGCCCCGAACTATCAGCTTACATGAAGGAACAGAGAGATGCTTGTTAAAAATTGAAGAAAACCCGACCCTTCAGAAACACATTAATGGTTTCTAATTTAGAAGGAGCTGAGCAACTGGTGCAAGGTGTGATAAGAGCAACTAAAGCCAATCTAATGGTTGTGAGTTTCACAGAAAACAGAAGCTGTATAACCTTATTTTGCATAATAGGATATTTTGTTTTTCTCAGTGCCTCAACTGATAAAATTTTATATGGAGCAGATACCTGGTTGTCCATTTTTATTTGCTTGATGATGTCTTCTGCTGTGCCTCTGACAGTAATTCCTTACAAACCTGCAGGCTGGAGCTCGTGCCAACACTTGTGCAGTGATTCTCATTGTTTGGATGTTGAAGAAAATACAAACTAAAAACCATGCAGACAACAGATTTCTTTTGTATTTAATTAGAGGATGTTATGGTCTCTTGATCACTGCGCATGTCTGATGGGTTCTTCTGCCACTATAATCTGTTCCCACTGCACCTCTTTATATGGAAAGCAAAAATGCATGTAACAAAAAATATTTGAAAAAAATACTTATGTGATCTGTATAATGATGAGAATATTTTACATTAAATTTCACAGAACGGATGCAAAATGTTAAAAAATATTCAAGTAAACTTCAGGTCCTTGACTTTTACCAAACTGAGAATGTGACATTGGGATTTTTTGACTCAAAAAAAAAGAAAAAAACAAAACAAAACAAAACAAAAACAACTGCAAGTGATACTACATTTGATTACATCCAAACACCCAACAGTCAGTTTGGGTGTTCAGTTTCATCTTTGGCCAGCTTTATTAGAAGTGCCTGTACTTGTGTTACTGCTGCAGCAAAGTGTCCACTCAGCTCTGCAGATATTCTGCCCATTTACTCTTTATTGACTAAACTCTTTAAGCTGAGTTTGCAGTGTTTCATTTCAACCACATTTAGACACTTAGGGCAAATAGAAGATATTATAATATAAAGAAGATATATATATATAAAGATATTAAATCACCTCAGGTAGTGTAAAAACCAAACGCTTTTTCAACATTTCTACTTCTTTCATCTAAAAGCTGAAACTTTCAGCTTCTCGTCTCCTTGTATGTCCACCCCAGAGTAGACCACCATTTCAGGAATGTATTGGGCAGCATCTACTGAACAAAAGAACGAGACCACATGCAAACAACATGACCTTTGACCTAAGGGCATACTGACCTGCCCTTAAGGACGAGGAGATCAGTCATCTGGAAAGAGCTCAGAGTAGAAACATGGCTCCTTCACATGGAAATGAGCATGTCTAGTTGGTCTGAGCATCTTGTTAAGATCACTTCCAGGTGTCTCCCAAGGGAGGTGTTTCGAGCATGTAACACCAGGAGGAAGCCTCGAGGGCAGACCCAGAACCAGCTGGAGAGATTGTATCTCTCGATTGGCCTGAAAAATGCCCCAACATCCTCAGAAGAGCTGGAGGATGTGGCTGGTCAGAGGGAGGTCCATCAGAAAATGAGAAGAATTCTCCACCTCTCTTACTGATGTGATCTTTGTCGTCTTTGTGGTATTTATTGAGCTTGCTAAGGACCAAATGAAATATAAGCGCGTGATGGTTATCAAAAGCAGAGATCAGAGGGGTTAAAAATGATCAACCACTGCTGGAAGTCTGGATATCACCAAGCACCATCTCAGGCTCCTGTCTGGCTTTAAGAAGAAGGTGTTCAGCATTCTGCCTGTGACGCCATTGTGAGATGACTGCAGCCTTTCTACTGCATCTCTGGGATTAGTTGAGAAGAAGAAAGCTCCTTTAACCTTCACTAAACTCTTATTTAATACAAACTCTTTCAGAATGAAGCCTCTCCTGCTTAATCTGAAAGCAATTAACGGATTCTCATTATGGTAATGTCTTCCAGTCTGCAGAATAGCACTGCTTTCATTTAGCTTGGATAATAAACTGCCAAAAAGTCTGGTGAGTCTTTGGTATTTAAAAAAAAAAAAAATTGTATAGCGTATGTTAATTTGTCACAAAGATAATCTGTGTCTTAAATGTTAAATCGAGTCAAGTAGTCAAATGCGGAGTTTCTGCAGATATGTTTGGTCAAAAAACACACAAACAGGTAGTTTTGTGTGAGCTTAGTTTTCACATGTCTGTCCAATAGTCTCAGATTTTCCCTTTCTTTGCATTGCTGGAATATCGCTGTAAAGTTTCTGAGGCAGGACATGTCTCCTCTGCTCTTTTGCTTTGCCTATGCACACATGATAGTGACACCCATTAAAATAAAGTGAGTAACCAAGTTTCTGCAGCAATTTTGCTGACAATACAGAGTGGCGAAAAGTTTAAAGTATCTTTATATCCTATTGATCCTGCAGACGTATCTAAAGGTGTGCAAAATGACGGGGTTGTCATCGTGGTATTCTTCTTCTCAAAATTCTCCACATTGTCAATGGGGGGTCAGTTCAATGCTGCAGCAGGCGAGCTGCACCATCCCGCTCCTCAAACGTGCACTTGTAATGTGTCCAGAATGGTTTGCATTGTATTGCTGAAAGCTGAATGGTAAAAATGTTGTCTTGTCATGGGCAAATCACAATGTTCTTTTCCACATTGATGCTGCCTTTCTAAAAGTTTACATTCCCAGTTTTAATAGCACTGACGCAACCCTATACCCTCACAGACCATTATAATAAATAAAGAATAAACCCAAACACTTCACACAAGACAGAGAATCCAGAAGCAGTCAAAAAAAAAAAAGCGCAGGCGAATCCACATAGTGAACCGGACAGCATAGAAGTGATGTAGACAGAAAGGTTTGAAAAATCAGGTTTTGTCAAGGACAAAGTAAAGGGGGGGTATACAATATCAGGAAGTAATCACAAGAGGCGTGATCGGGAGTAACTGACACCCAGGATGAAAAAAGAGCAGGGAACAAACATCAACTAAATGCATAAAGACAAAAGGAGGAGATATGACTGAAATATGAAACATGGACATTCAAGACCAGGTCTCCCAAAAGAAGACCTGGAACAGTGACTCATCTGACCACACCACACATTTGGACCCTGTGATGGACCGTTCCAAACGACACCGAGCCCAGACAAGCTGACACCACCTCTGGACGAGGTTAAAATAAGGCTTCTTTTACACTGCGTTGTAATGCTGAGGTTTCTCACAGTGATCCCTGGTCCATAAATGATCATTCTTGGAGCAGAGTCTGTGGTAATGTAGCATCACTGGTATCCAGTTTAGGCTTATCCCTGTTTTAGTTTATCCCTTCCAGTCTTTTTTTGAGAAACATCTCCTTTTTATCCAATAAAGTCTTATACAATAAAGAATTTTCCACACTGTGCAGCTGTTTCTGATATGAACAAGTTATACATGATGCTATTTTTTTTTCTGAAGGAGTCTAAAAAAATGAGCCTGCACCAGAAATGAAACAACAACAACAGTAAGGGAAGAAATTAGATCAACAATGACCAGTTTTAACTTGAGGTTTCCTGTAATATGTTTCCTAATGGTTCAATGCTGAGAAAAAAAAAACTGTAAAATGAAGGAAAGAGTCATAATTAACAGTGATAAGAAATGTTCCATCACACTGAGAAGAAAACTGAGACAAGACTGAACACCAGGAGGGATGTTAAACTGGGACGGACACGAAATGTCACATGGACACTGACAGAAGCTGTTAGATGGAAAATAAAGAGGAAGGCAGTGAGGATGAAAGAGGAGGAAATTTGTTTTCCTTTCTATTTAAATCAGACCTTAAGCAAAATTATGCTAAAATGAGTAACCTTTGTTCATGCTGTGCCTTTTTGTTCTTGCAGGAGGTAGGGTTGCTGAAACAGTGAAGGTCATTACATGCATTTTTTATTTGCTAGAAATTAGGACAAGTCACGAACAAAAATAAAAAAAATATAGAGAAACCTAGTTATGACAGTTGAGAAAACACTAAGATTTTCCTGAAAAAATAAGGAGTGGAGATGATTTTTTAAATTTGTATGATTATATAAACCAGTCTGTGATGGACTGGTGAGCTGTCCAGGGTGGACCCCTGCCTTTAACCAGCAGAGAGCTGGGATAGACTCCAGTAGATCCCAGTGACGCTAGATAGGACTAAATGAGTATGGATAATGGCTGGATGGCTGGATGGATGGATATAAACCAGTAAAATTAGAAAATGTTGCTGATCTTTACTGTAGCTACCAGATTTTTTTTCTCGCCCCTTGTGCTATCCCCTCTAACCAGAGCAAGTTTTTTTTTCTTTTTTTTTTGCATCCTAATCCAATCATGACTAAGAGTTGTGGTTTCACAACAGGACAATGACATCATCAAGCGCTCCTCTAAACCTGCCACCTAAAGGAGATTGATGTTCTGCAGGAGCTGGACTGATCCAGAGTTAAGTGCTGCGCTCATTTCACCAGCGTGGGCCCACTGTCTTCAGACACACATCGAATCCAGAGCTGGTCCCGGATCACCCGAACACATTCTTGTTATAAAGCAGTTACCGAGATGAATTAATAGTGGTGTCTTCATCACAGTCTGCTCTGCAGGCTAAAACTGTTGCACTGGAGTATAATGCAAAACACGTTTTCCTCTTCCTCTGGCAGTTTCAGGGTTTTAAAAAGGGAAAGAATTAAATCTAGGAATGAATCATGCTGCTTGAACACCGAGGGCTAGAAAGTTCTTGAATTAATTAAAAGCAACCACATGCAAATCAAAAGATTTAATTTTTTTAAATATGCTTTTCTTGTTTTAAATCATGACTGCTTATGCATGAAGCTTAATGAAATGATTGTAATACAGTGTAATATGTCGTGCTGTTGTTCATCTGAGGCAATCTCCAATTAACATTAACATCTGGTCAGGACTAAATGATTTTTATTACGTCTTGATGCATACAATTTTAGAACCGAAAGAGGCGTGTGCTAAAACAATAAAGACATTTTGGGGGAAGGGGCTGTGAAAGAAGGTGTACTTCCTTTTTCACACTACTGTGAGAGCTATTTTTAAGACTCTACAGGTGTCAGGCAGCATGTTGGATGGTGAGGTTTTAGACAGTACATTTAGAAAAGAGCTACACGAGTGTGGCTTGTTTGGAAAGTTTGCCTGCAGAGCACCTGTTTGCTCTTAAAAGAACATGGCTGCACGTCTTAGGTTCACCCAGTTGCAAGTAAACAAACCACAAGTCATCTGGAACAACGTCTTTTTAACAGACGAGACCAATGTGTAGATGTCTGGACATAATGTACAGCGCCACGTTCGACATACAGTAAAACAAACAAACTGTCTTACCAGCCGTCAAGCACGATGGTGGAGGGGTGATGATCTGGGCACCTTAGAGTGATTAAGTCAACCATGAAATCTTTTGTTCACCAGAGTCACTGTGTGAGGCCGTCAGTCGAGCAGACAAAGCTTGGTATGCTTGGATTGTGCATGGGGACAGTGATCCCAAACACACCAGCAAAAAACACAACAGAATAAATAGGGAGGAAAAAAAGGGTGTCGCAAAGTCCAAACCTCAACCTGGTTGAGATGTTGTGGCGAAACTTTAAGAGAGTTGTGCAAATGTCTAGAAACCTCAATAATCTCCTTGCAAAGAAGAGGGAGCTTGGGTTGAGAATGGGGACGTGGCACGAGTCCCTCATTGTTTTTAGTATTACGGGGCCCAAAATGGAAACTTAACTGGACTAAATGTATGGAGTCCATGAGGGATACTAAATGATGTACTAAAAAAGGGACAAATTATTGGGTCCCGTATAGCTTCAGTAACATATGGCCCACATTGGAAAATGAACCAGTTGGACAACCTAAAACCCAGAAGATCCTACTGAGAGTCCATATGGGCAAACACAGGTAGGCTCACTATGGACTTCTGCAGACATATTTCAGCTCATATGGAGTCCATTTATAAATGCTGGCTGAACCTTTGAGGACTCACATATTTTCTTCTATTTGACTTAATGTACCTCAGTTTAAACTTTACCATATGTAGATATTGCAGCAAAACGATTTCCATCCTCAACAGCTTCTGCCTGCTGATGTGTACTCCGGCCGAGTAAAGATTGTAAAATGCAGATTAATGAGAAGGTTATTACTATTGTTTAAAGGTAAAGTCGCCATGACCCATCGATAATCTGCTCCCATTTGCATCCATCCGGGCAGCCCGCTCCGCTGCTCGGTTTCAGTGAATGCCAAAATGTTAAAGTGGGACAATAAAAGTGGATCACATTGTCTCTAGCTTACTGCTAAAACCCTTCTGAGTTAAAAATAAATTTAATGCGATGTTAATTTTTCTCAGCTGAATGCTCAGACGCTACCCCGACAAATCAATTTCTAATATGCCACAAACCAGCGCTTTGAGTGACACAACAACTGATGATGGATAAAACCAGACAGCTGCAGCGTTACTCAGCTGCTGCCCTGATCCACGGTTGCCTGAGATGGCATTTTCCCCCCTCCAATCACGTGCCTCTTTCTTTCAGAAAGCGTGGGGATGCAGATGAGAGGAAGGGAAGCTAAAAATAGCATCTCTTCATTTCCCCCCCCCCCCCCTACACTGAAAACTGAAAGCAGTGAGGAGAGCAGGCATGATGTGGAGGATGTTTTTAGTGCTGCAGTCTGCAGGTGAAATCAGGCCATTTCGGATGAAGAAAAAAAAACTCACTTCTGTAAATTAGCTTAGAGTACAAACATGAGGCTTTTATTGTTCTGTCTTCTCTTGTTAGTGCTTTAGTTTTCTTTCCAAACATCTGCAACACTTATTTCACACAATCTTTAAGGGCCATTTCCATTTTTTTAAACTGCTGGGCTTATACTGATACAATAACCTCATAAGCAAAAAAAAATACATAAGTCTGCACCAGCATCACTTCTTTAGGTGTTCTTGACTAACTGAAAAGTAACCTGTGCACCTGTAGTCAGACGAGTGTCTCCCAGGAATTCTTCCCACTGGCAAACTGACAAAAAAAAAAAGAAAAAAAAAACCATTGTGCCAGAGCCTCAGCCTGGTACTGTAGCAGGGTTTAGAGCAGGATCATGGATAGATGTGCGTTTTGCCATTAGTAAGAGCAGATGCGTCATTCTTGCCTGCAGGTCAGACAGCCAGTAATTTCACTGTCAGCAGAGGACGCAGATGTGGCCTGCAAACTGTTAGTTCATCTTCAGACTCTTAAAGACAATGACATGTCTTTGAAGAACTGAATCCCTCCCCATCACAGACAGATATTTACCTTCATAGTGGTAGACTTTAATAAAGAAACTGCTCATGGAAATGGCTGTCTCAACAATTTGATTATCTACACACCCACACACATATATGAGTAGATATATAAATGAATGTATATGTAGCACTACTATTATACAGATTACACCATTCTCTTGACTGTAATATGAATAAATGGGAGATTATTTTTCCGTACATGATAAGATCTAACTAAATATTTTATTATTTTTGAGCACCTCATATGGCTCAACGAACGTTTTATGAATTAGACACCCGTGAAACGCCTTTTTTTTTCTCTGCAAGATAGAAGAGGCCCAGAAGCAAACCAGAAATTGACAAAAGGATCAGCAGCGGGAGCATTCATCCATCCACTCATTAAATGTATCTGCATGAATTTTATGGACTGCATCCCACGTCCCTTTTGTGGGTTTCACTGTGGAAACAGCTGTTAGGGCAAGCATCTTATGTCAGGGGCTCTATCCAAAAACGTTTGCTTGATAATGAACTTAATTAAACGCATTGGACAAAACATGCTGTACATTTAGGCATCACCTAGGATTGTATGTCAACGTGGCTTTAATAAAGACAAAAAGCTCACCTTTGCAGATTTCTATCCGGCTGCTATCCACCGCGTTCAGCACCCGCAGAAACACCACCACCGTCAAGACAGACACGTTGCGCAATGCAACATTGAACTTCCGATTCCAAAATAAAAGCCTCCTCAATTCATAAGGACGATCTATCGATTTATTATTATTATTATTATTATTATTATTATTATTATTATTATTATTATTATTATTATTATTATTATTATTATTATTATTATTATTATTATTGTTGTTGCTGTTGTTGTTGTTATTATTTATTATTATTATTATTATTATTATTATTATTATTATTATTATTATTATTATTATTATTGAAGAATGAGAAATGTGCTCACAGTTACCCATGGCCTGTCATAATGTTCCACATTTAGATTGTTTTTACATCTGACACAACACTCCCCATTTATCCAGGCTTTGGACCATGATGAATGTCTGGGGTAGTAGGGGCCAAGGGGGGGTCAGTATATTGCCCAGATTCACTTTAGCAAAAGACAGGGCTGGGGATCAATGTGATGACCTTTGATCAATCTGGTGAATCTTCTGGTTGGACGGCAACAAAGGTTTACACATTATGGTATAGCTATCAGGCACGATTACAAAATGTTTGGAAAAAAACTAAACAAATTCTTCACAGATGAAAAAAAGAAAATGCTGCAATGATGACATTTTGTATATTTTTCAAGAAACAGTAACTTAATTATCACAATAGTGTCTGATATGTACTTCATTTTATTTCTATATTAATGTTCTGCTCTTTGTTCACTCATGATCAACTTTTATCAAAGAGCTAACTCTTGGGTCATGCAATGCTATATATATATATATATATAATATATATATATATATATATATATATATATATATATATATATATATATATATATATATATATATATATATATAGTACTTATTATTAACAATTAATAATTAAGTTTTAATTAGTTGGCAGTAAATAGTGCAATATCTTCTCATTAAAATAGAGTATTAAGTAGAATAATGACCAAACAACTCAATCAAGTCCCACTAGACCTCCTCAGAGCTGCAGTGTATAGTATCTACTCTTGAGTCACTTTCAAATCATTTAATTTAATCTAGTTATTTCTTCAACAACTTTATGAATCAGTAGTCTTAATCATGAGCAACCGAATGAGTAACAGGCTACATAAAACAGTTGGCCGTAGTTTAATCAGATTTTCAGAAAGTTGTCCGGTTTTATTTTGAAAACAAATCACATTTCCTGCCTATTTATAACACCGTTAACTTTACATTGCGTTGTTAAGGAAATCACAGGTGGGCGGGATTGCAGAGGGTGGGGCGGGTATGTAGATGATTGACGGCTTGTCTGACGAATCAGGGGCCGCAACAAAACTCCCGAAACATTCCACCTCAAATACTGAACCGGTTATTTATTATTGATGAGCGCAGCAGGAGAGGCTGAATTATTGATCAGGAGGTCAGCAGTAACCACTGCTGCCACTTCCACAACAGCTTACACCGATTTTATGATGGTTATTGTATCTGAACACCACGATGACAGTACACGCTTCAAGCTAAATCAGCCTCGAACATCGCATCCTCGACGTCATTGCAAAGTTGACCTGTTGTCCTGGATCTAACATTCTAGATTAATATATAGTATATATTATATACCCACGTGCCCTGTGAGTATATATAGCCGGAGACTTTTTCTGTCAATAACAAACCTCAAAACTGTTCACTGTGAGATTCTTTTAGACAGTTTGCGTCTGTTTGAGACAACAGATGTCCCTGGTCACTTTGACCCTATATCAAAGTGTTTCTGGGTCAAGGAAATCTAAGACAAAAAAGACAGTAAGATGCTAGAAAAAGTCAGAGATCTCGACCCTGACTGTAACAGTTGGCTCAAGTTCACAGAACATTTCATGTATCACAACCATTTGTTTGATCTTTGGAAAAAGCAGGAATTTCAGTCCTCTGTGCGTTTGTGTAATTCCAGCGACTGCTCTGCTTAGGGCTCTGGAGGTTCATGCTGATATCAAACCAGACCACATGGTGCTGGTAAACCATTAGTGACAGCCCTTTAAGGTGAACCTGAAGGTCCTGCTGCCTCCCCCCCGGGATGAAGGTGTAATATGTGGACTCTGTGTCCTGGCATTCCTGTACCTTGGAGCCATGGCCACTGCAAACAGAAAACACTGAGGATCATTGATGCATTTTTTTCTCATTTTTATTATCTGGATGACCTGCTGGTGATGCAACCAGGAAAAGTGATCCCTGCTGATTGTGAAGACAAAAAAAGCATTCATCAGCCTCCAGATATTAGCAGTGAATCCAGGAAAACGGATCACTAATAGAGAAGCTCTCAGTCACGATTTCATAACTACGAAGCGCCTTCTTCTTGCTCATAACAGCCCTTTTGTTATCTCAAGCAAAGACAATAATGACAACCTGCCACTTTGATGAGGGAAACTGCAAACAGCAGAACTTCTGGAAGCAATGGCAGCAGCGATCAAAAACAACAGCAGCCTGAAACATCGTGACTGACAGAGTCACTGCTCACAGGGAAGGTGGAAACCATCCAGAGCTCCATCTGAGGGTGGAAACAAAAGATGTGAAGCTGTGTTCATTAAGAGGAAGTAGCATCAGCACCAAAGAGCAGCAGAACACCTCTATATTACTGTCAAAAAAATGGAACATCCAGTAAAAAGGTAATACCCTCTGTACCAAGATGAGCAGCACAAATCTAAAACACTGTCAAAAATGAAGAACATGAGTTCAGCTCCAGTCAAGAGAAAGCAAACATCTGTGATGGCAACCAGGACAAGTGTGGAACGTGGACTGTCAAAAATGGAACATATGAAGCCAATTCCAGTGAAGAGGAAGTAACATCTGAGCCAAGAACTGCGTCAGTTCTCTCCTAGTGCACCCCCCCCCCCCCCCCCCCCCCACCCCACACACACACACACGCACACACAAACACTAATCAGGAAGGTTGACTGGTGTTTCTAGATCATCTGTAGGGGTGAGCGTGCATGGTTGCTTGTGTCTGTGATTGATGATCTAGATTCTAGATCATTACATTTCAAAGAGTTGTGCTAAAGTTCTCGTGTAAAATGTACATTTCATATACATATAAGTAAAAAATACATGTGTTTTTTAATTGTATTTATTTATTCATTACTTGTTAAGACAGTCAAGATTTGTAAACCCAAAAATTTACTGTCAACAAAAACAGATACAGATTGTTCCCTCTTGGCAACATTTCATTCAATTTCTATCATTTATTTATTTTTATGTACCATTAAAGATACAGATACATTAAAAGAAATGTCCTGGAAATTATTACTATTTAAGGTGCACTAATGAATTACAATAATGAGATTTGTTATATATGCTACAGTCTCTTAATTCACTTGTAATGCATATAGTTATGAAATTTTGACTACATTAAATATGTTTTGACATTGTCAAGTCTATTTCTTCTGTTTCATGAAGGACAGATACGTAGTTTGAAGCTTGTTAACTGTATTCACAACGTGGTGCTGTAGAGGCCTTATTGCACTTAAAGGAAGTCTATTTTTTAATGTACAGTAAAACAAACAGTGATATGTCATTAATAGTTTAAAGATAAATTAATCTACTCATGCACCATCAGATTTTGGCATCTTGACATTCATATTTGGTGACAGAAGAGGACAGAAAGCTCTACGACCCATTTGTCATCTACAATCTGTGCCAGAACAAATATATACATTAAATGTGTTTCTTCTGCAGTCTGTGAGTTTAAGGAGGTATGAGAGATGAATCCAGCCACCTTGTTAACCTGCAATCCCACCTCTCCTTCCTCATAGCAGGCTGCAGGATCAAAGGGGTTGCACAGTTGGAAAATTTATCCTTGTCTGCCTGAAGCCTGAAGAAACGACAGACCCAGAGTTGTTCCGATTGGAGCATCCACTTTTGAAATCCACTTGGTGAAAGTGTTCCTCACATGTGACATCTTTGAGGAAATTTTCCCACTCCTGCTCAGTAAGGATCAAATCTGCTTGTCACATCAAATTAAAGAGTGCAGAGCTGTCTATAGAAAATCGGATGCACATGCTTTGATGCTAATACTTACCACACGCAGCTAACCCCACCATAAGACCAGCATGCAGATATTTCAACATTTCTTATTTCTCTGAAGTGTCAGCGGTCAAGTGTGCTGTGTAGCGATTCATCCATGACCCTGTCTGTGCAGCTGGAAACATTTGTGTAATTGCATTTTCTTCTTCTTCAGTCCAGCCCAAGTGTCAGTTTCAGCTTGGTTAAATGTGTAACAGGGGGTGTTACTTCAACCTGAAACTGAAGACATTCAGCTACAGGAAGCACAGTGTGCTGAACTCCTACAAAACCTTTGTTATTTTAAGAGAGATATTTGTCACTGTTACAGTTTGCTTAGAAAGTACTATTACTCAACTAATTAATATCCAGCAAATAAAACTGTAAACATAAATATAGTATGCTTATTATTATTGGATGGGTAAATGGATTATGTCATGCTCACATCTTTTTAAACAATCACTATTAATTCTAAAGCTTTTATTAATGTTAAGTGAGTTTTTTAATGCAGAAGTCTTCTCATTTTATGCTCATTCTTCCGAAAATGACACTTTTACTCTGATGAAGATTATTAGCAAATAGAACTCTAAAGTTAATTATTTTAATCTTATTGTGTTTTGTTAATTCAAAATCCCTAAGTAGGGAGATTATCTATTTAAATTTTCTTTTACAACACTTATGGAGGACACAACAAATCTATCAATGTGATCTAACCTTATTCCCTCATACTGAGCATAAACAATTTTGAGAATTTTACTGCGTTTGATCCCACCAAAAAGCATCTATAAAATAATACGGTGTGTAAAGAGAATGAAAAACTATTATTTAATAATCAATTAAAGTCAAGATGTGTTATAAACCTTTTTGTTAACATACTATATCTGCTCTTTCTACTTCCTGAACTGGATGGACTCACGTGGTTGTGTGTCGTTTGCTCCTCCAGGTCAGCAGGGGGCGCTAACATGTAAACACACGCTGGTTAATCTAATCTGTGTTGAGGTCATGGACGGTTCCTCGTCGTGAGAAACTAAAACCAGACAGCGAACTCGTTTCAAACACACTGTTGGACTTCGTGAGTATGTTAAATGAATATTAAGTGCTGTTATTTACACATGTTCAGGATGGGAGGAGAAACGCATGTTTCGCACAAATCTGTTCCGACACGGCAGCGTCATCATCCAGTTTGTACACCAAAGTCAGATTTTGTTGGGTCAATAAATATTTAATTATACTGTCGTTCTTTTCTGGCTGCATAGACGGGTCATTTGGTCTAAATTACCCATGTGGGGTCCATTTAAAACTAGGTAGGGTCCCAGATATCGGACTGTTGAACTTTGAACCGCAGAATTGTCTCTTTGTGTGGAAAAATGTCTGTGTGCACAAGACAATGTGTAAAATAATATTTTAAATAGATGTCATTTATTTTATTGGGGTGGTATTTTGTGTATGAGTGCACATGTTTTAGTTCTAATGCTTTTAATGCCATTTCCAGTGGCAAACAGACGTGTTAAAATTAACTTTAATACAAGCGCATACTGTTCCTGAGGCTTTTGTTTCTATACATTATGATCCAGATCTCTTCCACAGATTGAACTCTAATTTCATATTGTTTGGCCTTTTACAAGGAATGAAGCCAGTATTTCCAGACAGATGCAATCACAAGTATTTTACTTAGTCCTCAAGCTTCTTCTGACTGAATAAAAGGAATTTATATGACTGTGAAGAGTTGGCCTGAGTCGTTGAAACTGAGCTGTTTTTTTCTTCCACAGATGACAGCGTTCTCTCTGCGGTCCAAACATCATGCTTCCCCGTGCAGGTAAAGAGTTCCTGGTCCGCATACGGTTCTCCTGGAGGCCGCTTTTCCAGGGCCGGTACCTGCTGCTCACCAACACCCTGAGCGGAGGGATCATGCTGTCGCTGGGAGACATCCTGCAGCAGACCCGGGAGACCCGGAGGAAGCCAGACAGAGTCCGAGACTGGGGGAGGACAGGTGAGTCGGGGAGGGGGCACTGATATACAGGTGTAGCTGAACACTGGTCCAGCAGGTCCAGCTGCTTTAATTTACAGTTCCGGGTCAGTCGATATGTCGATGTCAGTGATCTTGTTTTGTGGGCTCAGATGATGGCACAACAAGAATCCTTTGATGGAAAAACAAGACGTTTTCAAGGAAGTCATAGGTGTATAATAGGTGTAATAATGTGCTGACTTTGTCTCAGAAAGTTGCAACGGGACCAGCAGCTTTATCTAGAACCACGTTTAATATTTAAGTAGTGCAGTGACACTTCCAGTGTTTCCCAGCTGTTTAAATCTGTTGCCTCTCAGTTCATAGGGACACTTTGGGTTGTCAAATTTTTGTTTAGTTTTATTCTCTATCAAAGTTTTAGTGTGCAAGATGTATGGGATATTTAATAAATGAAATGCAATATAAAATTAATATCTACCCGTCTGTCTTTTAAATAGATGTTCAGTATATTTCCTTTGTCCTTATTCACTTGGTTGTAGTGCTGGGCGATATGGAAAAAATCATATATCACGATATGGACTATTTTATATCATGATAACGATATATATCACGATATACCATAATAAAGTATGTTTTCAGTTATTGTCTGAAAAGTTTGACAAAAATTTCATTGCTTACTTTTCAACTCTATTTTGAAAAGACATTTAGCTGAACTGTCACAAACATACATTTTAGTGCGGCAAAAACAGGTAGGTACAGAGGTACAGTAGCTTTCACATTTTTTTTAAAGTGCACAACAGTTTCTGAGAGGAAAAACACATTTTTGCACTGAAGTTCAGCTATAAAAAATAAACACAAATTATTTTTCAACTTTCTGAAATCTGTAACCTTGTAGTGCAAAGTTTGCAAACCAATATAAAGTCTAAAGTAAACATCAGGGTGAAGAGAACTCTGTTTAAGGCATTAACCATGAATAAAAGTGCAAACATAAAAGGCTACTTTGTAGAAGCAGATATGATTCTATCAAATTTATCATTACAGGTTATTTAATTACATATTTGCTGTAATAATTGATAAAATTAGGTTAGAAACGATAGAAACGATAGAAGAGAAATGGCATGATATACACTTTTATATTGTCCCCACGATATGTATCGTCATATTGCCCAGCACTACTTGGTTGCAGTATTCATCGTTCCATTAGGTGTCTCTAAATGTCTAACTGGAGCAGTGAGGAAATACAACACCTAATCACTCTCTTTCTACTTTCAAAGTCTTTTCAGTTCAAAGTTTAATTTTTAGAACAAAATAGCAAATCTGAAACTCAGTTTTCTTTCTTAATAAGAGTTTGTCCAAGCGACTATCTAAATAAAACAACATGACAAAATAAAACATAACTTTTGCAGCATTTTATTGCAATTCTGAGACTCATTGTTCTTAATATCTCTCTCCTTTTTTTTCTCCCTGTATTTATTTGCTCCTAAAGGTCGCATGTTTGTGGTTGGATGTTCGTTGGGTCCACTGCTGCACTACTGGTACATTTGGCTGGACAGAGTGTATGTGGGGAAAGCTTTGAAGACTCTAAGCAAGAAGGTTCTGGTGGACCAGCTGATAGCCTCACCAACACTGGGAATGTGGTACTTTTTAGGTAAGAAAGACTTAATGACAGTTTCCTAATGACACGCTCGTATGAAAAAGCTTGTACAAAGGTTGTACATCAAGACTAAACGCAGTGTATACAAGATGTTTATAGTTCAAAGTGCATCTGTGATAAATGTTTAGCTTTGACTGACGTAGTTGACAGTTATGTTTCTCTGAGGTCAACACTCGTTCAGTTACTTACCTTATCTTAGGCTGATTTTAATTACCCACGTCACTGACGCACATCTGACGGGCAACTCTGTTTATCACAGGTATGGATCTCATGGAGGGACGCTCTTTATCTGATGGATGGGCAGAGTTTAGAGACAAATTCTGGGAATTTTATAAGGTGAGTTGACGTATCGGGCTCTGACAGGCCGATTATAACGTATGCACTCACATTTTTGCTCTCTAACATTTTGTCCTCTGGTTTCTGTTTGTGATGGAGTAAATTAGCCAACAATCTTTTGTAGTTTTTAGTCACGTAGGTGTAACTGTACGCCATATATAGTAGTTCAAATTGCATTAGTTGAAAGGTCCATGTTCTGATTAATGTAAAATAAAAGCTCTAAAAATGTTTTACTTCTCCATTAACTAGCTTTCCTCTGAGTAGGTTTCGAATGCTTAATTGTGGTGGTAACATGAATTTTAAGAGCTCATAAAGTTCATTTACAGATTATTTTCTTTATTTGTGCAGTCTGAAAGCTTCTGATAATGTAATTTCCTTTCAAAAGCTCAGTAGATGCCCTGACAAAGATACGTACAAACACATTTTAGTCATTTATTAACTAACTAATTGGTTATTAACAGTAATTGATAAAACTGCACAGTCATGGTACCATTCTCTTCCCATCTGATATTAGAGTTTCAGGTACAAGTTCACTTGGGTGGAGAGGTTATAACTCAAAAACACTTAAAGTATCTTGAACAACTTCACTGTTGAATCTTTGCGTTTCAGCTCAGCTGCTGATGAGAACTGAGATGTGTTACTGTTAGATAGTAAACGACAGAAGATTTGTTCTGACCCAGGAGAGTCACTGACTCTCTTAAAGAGAAGAGCTTTTCAGAAGTTTTCAAGCTAAGTTAAAATATAAAGGATAAAGAAATGGAAAGAACTGGGTAAGAAATTAGAATAACAAGGACATATTGCGCTTCTGCATTACCTTGTGAATGAGACCAAAACGCACTGATCAAACATTAAAGCTGTTTTTTATACAGGTGCTGGTGCAGTTTTGATCTGTCATGCTACGTGATGACTTGAACTTCTGCTAGCGGTCAGTAACTGTGTTTGTCCTCATGTGCTCAACCGTGTTGTTCTTCCCAACAGGTGGACTGGTGTGTTTGGCCGGCAGCCCAGATGATCAACTTCTACTTTCTCTCTCCCAAATTCCGTGTCGTGTACATCAACTTTATCACCTTAGGGTGGGACACCTACCTCTCCTATCTCAAACACAGAGTAAGTCACTTTTTAAAAATATGTGAACAATTTATTAACATGCGGTCTTTAAACAAAGCACATGCTGACACTATCATTATATACTGTCATGTCCTGGGATACTACAAGGGGGAGGGGGGACGTACTTTCACATTTTCTGTTGGTTAAAGTGAAGTCAGAGTGGTTATTTCAGCATGTGCATTAATGTTGGTTCTTGTTGACAGGATGACAACGCCAGCATGCTGAACTGGCATCAGCCAGCAGTACGGTGGATTCACAGCAGGATGAGCTGCAGCAGACGAAACCCCTGGAGGACAAACCTCAGTTATGAAGTTCATAACATATAAGAACATTCTGCTGTTTTTATGTATTTTTGGCTTTATTCCCTCCACTCGGAAAATGCTGCAGAACTGTTGTGTGGACTTCTGATGGCCATATTTATCTCTGAAAGAGTTCAGGATGTTTGATTTGAAGAGTTGAATCATTTTAACGTGTCTCCAGTCAAGTTCGTCTATTTATGTCTGAATGACGTGCACTCCTGTGGGAGCATTCAGGGATGAAAAGCAGTTAAACTGCCCTCAAACATGACACTTTCCTGTCAGAAAATCCATTTTGCACATGCTGGTTGTTGTAGAGAAACTTACAATGCAAACAGACAGTTAAGTTTTCTTCTTTTTTTTTTTTTTTTCTTAAACAAGTGCCATCTTTGTGACGTACCTCTAACTTTAAACTGACTGTGATATTACTGTTATTTCATATTTATTTATTTTAAATATGTTGTCATGTAAGAACCAGTGCAAACATGCAACCGTTTGAAACAACAAGTCCAGTTAATTTGTGTCAACTTTGCCTTAATGTGCCGTCTGGTGCTGCACTTATCATTCCAGATACTTTCCATCTACTCAGTGTGTTTTGAAAACCTATGAAACGGTGCATGATTGAATGTACACTGTGACTAGAGTTTAATATAAAATAATCAACTGTATATTTGATCACACACCCGCTAATTTAAATATAATTTTGGATCCTCATAGGCTGAAGGTGGTCTAGTACCTTTAAACTGATCTGTTTTAACAGTTTAACTGTCTGAACAGATGAAAATCTGTAAAACGCTCGATATCATAGATATGAAATTACTGCAAGTGTCTTTTGCAAATTTTGTGTCCATAAGACACATTTATGATAAAAGACTTGATCAGTTGTCTCCACATAAATATTCATTGTTACCTGTGTAACTCTGTACATATTTGTTTAATAAATCTAGTAGAATTTTTATGTTTTGTGATAAAAATAGATAAGTGGGTTTAATGAATCGGCTCTCTGTCTTCAGTGGACTTGATCCTGTTGAGGAAACATTTTCTTCCACGTTTAAACCAGCATGCTGGTACCCTCCATGGTTATAAAAATGCTATTAATGTCGGTCCACTTTAAAATGACTCCTAGGATCTGAGATGAATATTGAAGCAACATCCTCAAGAATCTTTTTTTTCTTTTATGCTGAATTAAATATGCCGATAAGCTTATTTGAACCCGTACTATTCTTATATTTCAGTTCAAATGGAGGCTGTTGATTGACATCATGCTGGACATCATGGTTTGCTGTGGCTGATGTAAAAATATGAGTATATAGTTTTTCACAGGAAAAAAGATTGCTCTTGCAAAGATCATATAATCGTCTGGGTCATTCCAATATTAAATCTAAGGGTTACTGAAGAAGGAATAATTACTTTTATACATTAAGTCAGACCCGGGGCCTGTTTCAGGAAGGAGGCGAGTGGTGTGTCATTTCAATATTTAGTAAAAAAAAAAATAAAAACAGTAGTTGAAGTATAAAAACCTTCAATGGGAATATGGATGCAGTTCACTTTCTAATAGTCTCTGTTCAGCATCCTGAAAAAAAGCTGATAAAATAATTGAAGGTATTTCATGTGAAGTGATGAGCATACGATGGGTGATATTATATATTTGTGACACACAGAGGAATAAGATCATGTGTATGAGTTATGTAACTACAGAAAAACAGTAGACCTCATGTAGATCCTCACTGTACTTTCCTTACACAAATGTGACATGTCATTGTTTAAATGTCTTCAAAATCCACATTACACGACCGATTGTCTGTTACCCTGTTTTCTGAAACCAGGTCAACTGAACCTCCTTGCTCGAGATTAAGAAACCTCGCTGTGAGAAACGGAAAACTCAGAGTTTCCCTGAGTTCAGGTTGAACATACCCAGAGTTGCTACACAGCCTGCTTTCTGAGACAGGCCCGGGATGATCGCTAACTTCCTGTTACTAACCTCAGATAAGACTGAGGTTGTTGTCTGAGGGCCACAGCACTTCAGAAAAAACCTCTTTAGTCCTGGAGTTATTCTGGATGTTGTTACGTTTGCATTCTATGTGACTGTGAGGAACCTTAGGAGTTATTTTTGACCAGGACTTGTCCATTAAATTACTCATAAAACAAAGTTTCTAGAACCACTAAAAAAACTACTCCATGTCCATTTGTCCCTTCAAGACTGGATTAAAATTTACTCAGAACAGTTGAAAGCTGATCAGAAATCCCCCGTCTCAGGTTACTTCACTGGGATCAGGATAGATTTTAAAGTTCTTCTCCTGACATAGAAAGCTCTTAAGGACCAAGCTCCCTTCATAGCTCGATGTCATCTCAACAGAGCACTTCGCTCTCAGATTGCAGGTTCACTTGTGGTTCCTAGAGTTTCCCAACGTAGAGCGGGAAGCAGAGCCTTCAGTGATCAGGCTCCTGTCTTGTGGAACCAGCTCCAATTTAAATTGTTCCTTTTTTGTGTCTCATATCCCTGGAGTTATTTCCCAGAGTTTGCTGGTCTCAGAGCTCCTACCAGCTGAGGCAGGTGGTCACCCTCAGTGAGTCTTGGTTCTAATGCAGGTTTTTTTTTTTTTTCCTCTCTCTCCACTTGTAGCCTCATCCTAACCCAGGATGGGGGATTGCACCGCACAGCCTAGCCAGGCTGTTTTTATAAAACTGCATTAAATGGATTTTGAAATTTGGGCTCAATTTGGAATGAATTGGATTTCATTTAATTTTGTAAACTTTGTGTGCTTTCTATGTGAAGTGCCTTGAGATGACTTTGTTGTGAATTGGTGCTATACAGGTATACATATACAGTCATGGAAAAAATCATTAGACCACCATTTTTTCTTCACTTTCTTGTTCATTTTAATACCTGGTACCACTAAACGTCATCATGTGACTAAAACAGACAGAAAAGAAAACACTGAATGCATAAAAGCAGTGTTTTTGGCAGTACAACGCCATAGCTATTGATGTAAAAACTTAAATGATTTAGGTCATAATCAAGAAAACCATGGAAAATGGTAAGATATCAGCTCTTAAATAAAACTCTTATGAGCAATCTTTGTGGTTATCGTTATGTTTGTCCAAACAAATGTACCTTTAGTTGTACCAGGCATTGAAATGAACAAGAAACTGAAGAAAACAAGGGTGGTCTAATAATTTTTTCCATGACTGTATATATGGATAAAGTGAAAGAAATTCATCTTTTTTTTGTGCTACAGAGAAAAAAGCTTCAGCCTGGGCTTTGTGGGTAAAGGTTGTCATCTTAGCTGAAAGCATCAATCAATAGGAAGCAAAACAACTGGCATGAAAGTTCTTCTAACCTGTTAGAGACTTTTCAGAAGAACAAGCTGATCTCCAGCAGCTGGATGGAAACACATAAACCAGCCTTATTCAAATATTTGAATAGGCAAAAGGATTTGATATGCCACAGACCATGTTTGGAGCACTCCTCCTTCTCAGCCACTGAACACATCCTGCTGTCAAGGATGTAGTCAGCGCGTGTGCTTGAATGTTTCTGATATGACTGTCAGCTGTTTCCTCTCTCAGCATGTCTGCAGTGATGCACCTCGGGGTCCTGGTGTCCCTGTTGATGGTCTGCTATGGTGAGTAAACGTTATGTATCCGTTAAACTCACGGGTTCAGTGTGCTGGGAACTTGTACATTATCTTTAAGCCTCGTAAAGATGCAAATGTATGTGAGCAGGAAGTGTTCTGCGATGAGAGGAGGCTCACAGAGCTCGCCTGAGGTAACATGGTGCCGCTTATTTCCCAGTAAACATGAAAGGATTGTATTTAGTGAGAGTTTATGTCCTAAATAGTGACATAAAGGCCAAGACTGGATCAAAAGTTGAACTAGGTTGCTTCCTGAAGACATATAGAAATATTGGTTTACTTTACTTTCACACTTTCACGTAGCAGGATATTAACATATGGTCCTTTAAAACGCACTTCAAAGTTTGTGTTTTGTATGAAGCAGATTATCCAAGTAAACTTTAATTTGCTGTTATGATATGAACTTGAAGTAAAAGGGAAGGTCACATCAAGGTGAAAACAAGCAACTGTTTAACCAGTGACTGTGGTGTCTGCTACTTCTGCAAACACTTTAATAAACTCAAATGCAAACAGCACAACACAATATCACCTGTTTAATTGTATCACCAGGTGATGCAAATCAGTGTGTGTTCATTCAGATTTATTAAACACAGATGGTTCACACAGTCTTCAGAAACAGATGATCAGCTGCGGGAGTGACATTTACACCATAACTAGCATTCTATGGGAATATGGATGCCATCAATACATCCCATCACACTGGGAAATCCTAAAGGAAATGTTCTTTACTCACAGAGGTGGGAGCTGGATCTTCTTTTCCTCTCAGCTGCTCCCTTCAGGGGTCGCCACGTCGAATCATCCACCTCAATCCTATCCTTTTCTCTGGATCCTCTTCTCTCACAACAGCTAATTTCATGTCCTATTTCATTACATCCATAAATGATTGGTCTTTGGTCTACCTTCAGACCTCCAGCCTGGCAGATCCAACCTCATCATCCTTCCACCAACATATCCACTATCCCTCCTCGGTACATGTCCAAACCGTTTCAGTCTGGCCTCTCTGACTTTCTCTCCAAAACATCTAACATGCTCTGTCCCTCTGATGTTCTCATTCCTGATCCTATCCATCCTCGTCACTCCCAAACAGAACCTCAACATTTTAACCTCTGCTACCTCCAACTCTGCCTCCTGTCTGTTCCTTACTCTCTAAACCTTACATCGCAGGTCTCACCACTATCTTGTACACTTCTCCTTTCATTCTTTCATTGATACTCTTTTATTAGACATCTAACTCTTTTCTCCATCCAACCTGCTTGCACCTGCTCCTTCACCTCTTTTCCACACTCTCCATTGCTCTGGACTGTTATTTACAAATGCCACTGTAATGTCAATGATAGGTATCTATTTCTAAATCATGTAAGCTACCCAAAAGAGTCTCAGAGTTTCCATGTAGCCCGCTTTCTGAAATAGGCCTCCAGAGCTGTATCACCGTATCACAATCACAGAGACGTGAAGATTTAAAGTCCTTCAGCAACCACTTAAAGCTGAAGTCAAAAACGCCTCAGCAAAACATTTCAGAGTCATCAGTGTCTCAGGGTGTTGTTGCAGAGGATGCACTTGTGTCATTACGGTTTTTGTTGTGGAAAATGAGACGGTATCATGTAGTTTTGTGTGACTTTGAGTGTACGTTTTCAGTTTTGTGCCATGAACAAGGTGTGGAGGATCCAAATGCAGGAGACGACAGAGGCAGGAGTTATCAAAGAAAGTTCTTTATTTAACATAAAAACACCGCACTGAGCCGAAAAATCTAACTCGGAACTAAAAATAAAAATCTAACTAGCAGGCAACATAAGGAGAAAGCAATGAGACAAACCACTGCAGAAGAACAAAGAGAGAGAGAGAGCGAGAGAGAGAAGGCACTGGCATAAAAATAAAGAACTAGGAAATTAAGAACCAGCAGGGCAATATAAATTATGAACAAACGCGCTGACAGACGCTCAGAGGTTTAAATAATCAGGTCAGATCCGAACAAAGGAAGTCAAACTACAACTTATCACTCAAGGAAACAAAGTAAAACAGGAAATAAGCTACCAGCAAACATGAAGCAAAGGAATACTAGAACAAGACTAAAGCAGGAAGAAAAACTCATGAAACATGAGAATAGAAACTAAAAACCATAATATGTTATGTAAATACAGCAAGGAAGCAAGCAAAGCAATCCATCCAATTCTTAGCTTTATCAGTCACTCACTCTAAAAGTGCAAAGATCTTCTCAAGTTTGATTAAGTTTGCATGACTTGTGCAGAAGTACATACCATACATAGTTTTATTTTATTATTATTATTTTTTTTGCATTCCTAAAAGACCCTAGTAGACTAGACCATAGCTGCAGCTGTGCTGCTCACACTACTGTATAGAAATGGTGTTAAACTGGAGCTTAGCTGACAGTCACCTTGTAAAATAATTCCCAGCTACACATTTGTTTTTAGATCAAATGTCTCTGTTTATGTTTTCTGCCATAAAAGTGCCAAAAAGCCCTGTCCTTAATCAAGTATGAATGTCATGATCTATCGCATCACTTTCGTGCTTTTTGTCTTTTCGCAGGTACCAATACTTCCTCTGTGAATGAGGAGGGAACAGTGTCGACCACAAGTGTTCATAAGTTCACAAGCCTCGGCCCGCCATCCTCTGTGAAAGCCGCCACCACCACATCGCAGTCTCAAACAGCAACCCACCAGATTACTACAGAAGCTTCTACAGCTTCATCACAAACCCCCAGAACGGAGGGAACCAATCTGAACTCAAGTCTCACGACAACCCTCATCACTCAGACGCCAAATGAGACGGTTTCTCAAGAACCCACAGTCCCGTTGACGTCAAAGTCATCAAACGTCACAGAGAGCACCACTGTGAACGCGACCCGTCCAGGTCAGACTACTGTCAGGCTGAAGGATGAGAACACCATATAACTCAAAATCTTTACCTCTAATTTGCCTTCATTTGGTTTTAAGTTCTTCTAATTTGCTTTTGGACACCTTGAGGCTGACGTTCTACAAACGTCTCTTGTGTGTTTGATTTGTTCTCCTGTGTTGAAATCGATGAAGAGCCTACACTGTACCCAAAGCAAGCGGACTTTAGCTGCTTTGACAAGTTAAACCCATGCCAGGTTTGTCTGCAAAACTGTGCAGAGAGGCCGCTAAAATACTGCTGCCCCAGTTTTTATTTTTACTTTCATCAGTGGTGACCAGTTAGCAGAAGCTGCTTCATGTAGTTCTGATTTTACAAGTACTGTGTGTTCCAGTTTGAGAACTTTATATGTACTCAAATTAGAAAAATGGTTGACCAACCATTACATTTATGGCAAGTGCCTCAGCAAAAAGCACAGAAATAAAAAAGAAGAAAACCAGCTGAGGAGATGTGCATGTGATCGTTGAACTTGATGAGTCTACAGATGGATTGGCAATGAACATGAGAAAACTGCACAATTGTGTAAAAATAGCATTTTTTTAAAGCAGTTAAACACATTGTTCAGTCTGCCACAGACAGTAAGGTTCTGTTTTTGTTTGTGTTTTCACATTCAGTTCTGTCACCCAAACGGGAAAAGGATGATTTGGCAGCAAACGTCGGCCTCGTGGCCATTATTTGCATCTTCTGCATCGTCCTCGCGCTCGTGCTGGTGGTTCTGACGGTGAAATGCATCAGATCACCGCGATCAAACTTCGAAAGGCTTGAAGACGTGCCCATGGTGAGTTTAGATTTCATTAGCACTGGATGGATGGACGGATGAACAAATATCCGTGGTCCAGTTTGTTTGTCTGTACCTGCTGTGCTTAATGCTGGTTGTCATTACTGACTGGTTTAGAAAAATGGAGGCTAAAGTTTAAAGACTACAAAGTAATGAATAAACATGTGAAGAACTGCTCTCAGTTTTCATTAGAAGGGGGTGACAACTGCTGGTTATCATGTAGAAAACTAATGACGTGGGGAAAGAGCGACGCTGAACAACCAGCTCCAGCAGTGTTTAGAGATGTTCTTCCTTTCCCCTCAGCAGTGACCACAGTCTTTTCCTGCCCTCTCTTTTACACAAACAGGAAGTCTGACAGGATCCTCAGTATGTGAAGAAGTCTTAAAAGAACATTGTGGTGAACATGTCATGAGAACACCTTTTCTTTAGAAATGAAAGCTTATAGTAACCCTTCATCAGTTTGTCAGCAGGTGTTCACACTTCGTCAGCATCCTGGAGTCTGTCGTGGTCTGGGTCGGCCATGGAGGGCATTCTTGGTTTTTCCTCTTTGTTTTCGTTCTGTGCTTAGTTGACGCTCTCGTCTCCCCTGTCCTTAGTCTACTTTGTTTCCTGTTTTACTTTGAAGGTCTGTCTTGTCTTCAGGCTGTGTACCATTACTTCCCCTGTCTAGTACCCTGATTGTTTAAACCTGCCTCTCATTTGTTCCTTTGTGTATTTAAATCCTGTCTTTCCCTTTTTGTTTGCGGTTTGTCTGTTTGTTCATCCTGTTGTCGCTGCCTGTCTCCGTTCCATGTTCCTGCCTTGCTGCCCTGTCACTCTGTTATGGACTTTCAGTTTAGTTTGGATTTTTGTTTTTTGTTAATAAAGAATCTTTTTTATTTACAACTCCTACATTTGGGTCCTACCTTCCACACAAATCGTGACAGAGTCTTTATTTATGATTTCAGTGGATGAATGACCATTCCTTCTCTACCGTAGCTTTTTACATCAATGTGAACAAAAAACTGAAAGTATGTAAGCTTCATAAAAATACCGAAAGATAGGTGTGTTGCGTTACACTACACTGATGGACTGCTCTCTGTAAAAATGTTTCATGATGTTCTGCTGATCCTGAACAGAGTGCACTCTGCATGAGCATAATATATAACCAACATTAAGGGATGAAAAGAGCTGATTCTGCACAGCAAGCAAGTAATGATGAGAAGATAAGCTTCAGAGTTAATGAATAACAAAAAAAATGCTTTTTAAAATGGACAAAGTATTAGATTGTTGAAAGCATTTGAACTTTGTCAATATTGCCAGACAATACTGGAAAATTTATGTTGTTGTAGCGCTACATGGGAAAGCTCTGAAGGTAAAATAATGAATGAATCATTCTGTGTGTTAATTTGAAAAATAAAAATTTAAACATGTAAATAGTTGATGTCCACCACCAGGATATCATGTAGTTGGTTCACTTTTTTTTTTCTTTTGCTTAGCAGGATCACTCAAAAGTCTACGCCCATGTTTATAAAGCCAGAAGTTCAACAAGGGCAACACCACGTTTACTGTGTGTGTGTGTGTGTGTTTTTTTTTTTTTTTTTTTATAAATGCCTTGTTTGTTTCTTTAAACTTTCTTGCTGTTTTCTGTCATCTCTCCAGGCCAAAGTGAGTGAAGAGTCCCCATTTGCGCATTACTCAAAATAACACAGGACACTACATGGGACAACAAAGACGAGGAGCCCAGTCCTCCCAGTTCCTGGACAGAAAACCCCCACAGATGATCTCCATACCAACCAGTAGTGGCTCCTATTTTAAGCACACACTCTTGTTCTTTCCAGAGTGCTTTCGTCGATGCTCGTGGAATATTCCTGCCTCACCCTTGGCCTGTTTATTTGGCTGCTGGAAATTCAATTGATTTAGGTTCTGAAACTTCATCAAATAACTCTTACACTAATTATTAATTTAATCGTTCTTTTGAAATGATAATTACTGTATGAATTAATGTAATATTTCCAAGACTGGTGAAATATGGCAATGTAAACAAATACAACTCATAAAAAGTACATGTTTTTTTTTGTTTCCATGATGAATTTAGGATATAATTACTTTTAGTTTTAATCATCAACTCCACAGGAGAGGATGTGTTTCCAGCTACAGTGTAAAATGAATGCTACAATATCTACATGTAAAAAAGCCATGAGGTGCTGATTGTACACGTATCAGACCAACTATGATCGGACTGCTAAAGTACTGTATATATTTGAGATATAATTTGTAATTGTGATGATTAAACAGTCATTCAGTGTGTCTTGTGTGGGCTCAACTGTGTTTAAAGGCAGAAATGAAGTTGGTACTATTCTTTTAAGATCCAACACACATGACTGAGTACAGTACTACAGTACATTCATATCAAAGCGATTTGGCAGCAGTGCAACATGTTTGGCTCAGGGATTTTTGATAAATGAGAGCTGTTAAAAATGCAAGTGATCATAAGCATCCTATGTATACATTTTTTAATTATCAACAAACAGATATAAATAATATTTACAACATATTAAGTGTTCCATCAAAAACACAGTTTTTGATTTGGTTTATTTCACTTTCCCATATTGTGACCTTTGTTATATGATTTGTTGCCTCCGGTCAATACTATGCAAACCTTTGGGCTATTATCAAAAGAGCCAAAAACCTCCTCAATCCCACAACCTTAGTCCAGAGATGAAGTAAAATGTCTGGATGGCTCGATGGTGTTGATTACCCAAAAAGGAAGACCAGAACCAGCATAATAACTGGGCGCTGTGAAGCCAACTTGGTTTGGGTGTCTGGGTGTGTGGCTGTAACCTCATCACTGAAACGCTTGAAAACACAAGAAGTGCAGGTGAGTGTGACGCTGCGGCCCTCAACACGTGCCTGACCTCTGTGAAAAAAAGATTAAAGCACTTAATAATTTTGCTGAGAGTGTAAGTACTCCTTCACAAAACTGGTTAAGAGACACAGAAGTTAACACTAAGGTGTTGTAGATATGATCTGACGTGAAGGAAGACTGACTTCACTATCAGTTAACATCTGGTAAATCATTTTATTTGTGCACCATGCAACATTGTGTTTACTTAACACAAGCTGATTTTATTTCTAACTGGGGTTTGATCACAAACAGTACAGAACAGTACAGTACTGCACAAAGGTCTTAAGGACCACTAGTCTTGTAGTTTTATCAAAGTTTGCAATGCAGAGCCAGAATGGAGCGTTAATATCATTGCAAATATTTGCATGGGAGTGTCTTAACTTTGTGCTTGGTTCCGAGGGAGGTCTTTTGCAATTTTGTAACTTTGTTCTTTTATTGGCCAAACTCACTCTGTGCATTTACATTTTCGTGAAACCATGGCTAAAGCTCGACTAGGTCGTCCCATATGCGTTCAATTTTTCACAAACTTCTCTGTATCACCTTCTTTTGGTGTTTCTCTGTCAAAGCCCAGGGCAGGAACCACAGGGCATGAGCAGAGGGCGTGGGCCAGTTTAGGCCCAGCTGCATATTTACATTCAGAGATTAAGTCAGCTTCAACAGCATTATTTGGGTGTAAATCTATGAGAAGTTCGATCTAGTTTGATTCCAGTCAAACTAAGATGTTTACATATATTTTAAAACTATGATTTTACTCAGACTATTGCAATTATTCGTTTTTTTTTCTAACATCATGCACATACACTGATTTTCTCTTCCATCATTTCTTTCTTGAGAGATTAGACTGACATTCTGCAATTTTTATAGATTTTATGTTCTCACCAATTTTACCCAGGTGGCTTTTTATGTACTGGACCAAGCAAGGTTGAAAAACTCCTCAAATGACATACATAAAACCAGGAGTCTGGAATATGAAAGCCCAATTTGACACTGTCTGCATAAACGCTACTTGTTGTAAACTTGTTCCTTAACCATTTTAACTTCCTTGTAACCTGACGTGAATGAATGCGGCTCGAGCATCATTCAACTGTTTTATCAGTCGTTCTGAACTCAGACTGTTATGAAGTGTCTTCTGTTCAAAGACTCAGATGTTCTCTCATTTATGTATCTCCCCAAGTAGACAACTAGATTGTTAGAAATTCTCTGACGTCACACTAAGTTACAGAATGGAGGGATACAAACACAACCTGTCTCCCCTTTTTGTCTCCCTTGAGGGGAAAAAGGGGAGCTAATTAAATTGTAAGGGGCTACCTGATATGCAGTTGTGGTAAGACATGATTGGGGTGGGAGCTTCTTTGGGTGGTTTTTGCCAACGTTATGGACAGAAGAGTGTGAGAGTTGTACGACACTTCCTAAAAGTACTCAATTCTTCAAATTAAAATAGATATTTTCACATGAATAAAAACTCTTTGTGGTACTTAAAAAAACAATTAAGTTGTCTACCTTCTTGACAGAGGTAGAATTTCACTGGAAATGTTGCTTTTTGTCAAATTACTTGAGTTATTGGAATTGGAAAAAAATGGACACTGAAAAATAAACATTACAAATGAAGTCATTAAATGTAGTGCCTCAGACCTTTGCACAATACTATATATGAGCTCACATATGATTTTTCTGTGTTGTAAACTGTTAAAGATGAAACCAAGAGATTTTTTTTGTTTGTTTTGTTTTGTTTTGTTTTTTTACAAATACGAATACAGATGGGGGGATAAAAAGTATTATGCGTATTTTCTGGAAATCGCTGACAGATAACCTCAGTTCTGTGAGTTTATCTGTCATCTGACCTAGATGACAGATAAACTCACAATCCTGCTAAGTCTGCTTTCTGACCAGAACCACCACGCCAGAGGTGTGGACAATAACAAAGAGCAGAAAACCACACAGACGACCTCGTGTTCGGCGTAGTAAAACTATTTACGGGCCACGGCGACGTCTTCCTGTCACGTGACCAAGCCAGGGGTCGACGTCACGGTGACGGCACTGGGCACGCATCTTTGCAAGCAGCAGAGTTTGAAGTCTAAAGTAAGCGGCTATTAACTGCAGTAATAAAAATGGGAAAGGACTGTAAGTGTAGCAGCGTTACCTGACAGATACTGTCAGCGACCTCCTCCAGTTGAGAAAACCCCACGAGAGAAGACGGGCGAACGCTGCGGTGAGTGGGAAAAAAAAAAAAGACCCGATAAAAACTTTACCTCCAGACATAAAAGCTTTGTTGTGATGGATGATGCGCTCACATACCGGGCGCCTGCTTTTGTTGGCCGCGGTTTTCAAGTGGAAAATTGAGGAGAAAGTAGTCTCAGGTTGACACCGGGAGAGGAAAGTCTAAAAAGAGAAAGAACACAAAAATAGGCTACACTGTCAGACTAATTAGCTGTTAAAGAAACCCGTCCTTTTAACTGGCGTTTTTCAGTCACTAAAAGAGGTTGCACTGACTATGTTTCTGTGCCTTCACTGTGTTTAAGATATTCCTGTTACTCCCCAGGTGTTTGAATAGAAGTCTATGTATGATACCTGTATAAGGCTTGCCTTGCTGTATTATTTGCATAATGTCGTCAAAGGAGTTAATGAAAACATTAGTACAGACCTCGGTTGTCTCTTCTTAATGTTGCATTGCATTTAGTTATTTGCTGCAATCATCTCTGTTGGGTCCATCTAACAATTCAGATTCATGAGTAAACCAACATGGAATGTAATTCCCCAAAATATTTATGTGTTCCCTCCTCCTCCCTTTATCTCCTTCCTTCCTCCATATCTGCTTCCTTCACTCTCCTTCAAGTCTCTGTCACCCCCACCCCACTGACCGACAAAGAGCTTTCCTTCTTTCTTTCTTTCTTTCCATCATCCCCCAGTCAATGATCAGTTGTTTGTCTTTTTTTTATTCACTTTCTTACACACGAACACAAACACATCCTCCTCAGAGTCATAACAGGAAAACCGAGCTACATCTGCTTCAGTTTACACAGGTTTTTTTCATTGCTGAATTGTGCTGTGATTTAAAAGTGAATTTGTCCAGCCTCTGTCCATCATCAGTATGACATGTAAGTGCTTTGCCAGAGCCCCGAGCTGTTTCCGTTTTGTTTAAGGACTTTTGAGTCAGACTAGTTTTTCTGCTGTGGGAAACTTGGGTAGCTCATTGGTATCAGTTTGACACAGATAAACAGGCCTGACCATCCTCTTCATTGTCCATTAGATGGCGACCTACTCCAGAGCTCAGCCAGCTCCTCCCGCTCTCCTCATCCATCACCATCACTGATGCTGTTTGAGCTGCAAACATTTGCAAAGGCAGGCCTAAATCTGTCTTTGCCCCTCTCCATATGACTCACAAGTAATTTGACTAAAAGAAAAAAAAAAAGACATTTATTTCCTCAGAAATTACTGTTGCACTGGGCTTTTGACAGGTGACGTCAATGCAGACTTATCAGTGGCATCTTTTCACTGAACAGTTTCTGTTCTGAAGGTTTTTTGAGGCTTTTTTTTCCGTGAAACCACAGAAATAATGTCATTTGCAAGAGTTTGGTATTTAGATTGCAGCTGTGTGAGGACTTGTATTGCTCATGTTGTGGGGATATACATCCCCATGTGAAGTCACTTTGTGGGGATTTTAATCTCTTGATGAAAGAAAAGCCTGATTGTTAAATGCAGTTTCAAATGGATGGATGAGTATTAGAAAATGTAAATGGAAAAGTGTTAGAATCTCAGTTTTGTACATCTGTATGACTCCTAAATAAAACTATTTTTTTTGTATTCCACTGCTGCTGTTTGCATCCTAATATTCATCGCGTCATCATGTGGAAAGTTCTCAAAGATTTCTGCAAACGTAGCCAGGCCCTGCCCCACTCCCCACAAACCGTTTCCCAGCTTTGAGCTGACAGTTATGTTTCATACTTTGTCCCAACCTGCAACTGTCACAGCCAGACAATGAGCCATATCAATAGCAGCAGTAATGATTCATAGAGGTGTATGGATTGTATATGCATTCAGGTTCGTGAGTCACATTTTATCTAGAGGGCCTTTGTGTTGCTGCATTGAAGCTCTTGGGTGTAGCTCAAACTCTTTGCAGGTCTTATCTGCTTAGATTTTAACAAGCATAAATGCTATCTGCTGTGCGTCACCACAAAGATGGCATCACAAGACGCCTTCACTTTATGGTAGCTGATTGGATAACTCCAGAAAAATGCGGCTCCTCAGACGGTTAATCATTAGTCCGTTATGCCAGGGCGGAGAGTTTAACTTGTCATACAGATGAATGATTGAGGTGGTTGCACTATGACAAGCATCATGCTGCCAATCTCAGTTTCAAATGAGAAGCACTCATCAATAAACAGCCTTCGAATCCATCCTCTGAGCTCCTCATATCCCAATTCTATTGAGCATCTGGAGGATTTGCTCTGTCCACAGAAACCCCACTCTGCAGTCTGGACGATACTTAGGCAGCTTGTTTTGGTATTCTGGTTGTTCTCTGTATTTGTGTAACAACCAATGTGAGCACTTTTCTGCATATTTATTATGGTTAGCCTTTCTTATACAACGCTAATGAAAAACTCATTAACATCTGATGGCCAGCCAGTTATAGCCCTTGTTGGAGCACGCATTATAAAAATAAACTTATCACTAATAACACAAATAACGCTCCATCTAACAGTGTCGCAGAGCCAGCAACCTCATACAGCTTAAAAGTGAAGCGATCGTTAATGGAGTTAATGGTGACACCTAAAGGGGTAAAAAATGCCCTCAATTTTAAATTTGTCAGAGAGGTTTTTGCTGTTGGTGGAAAACTCCTGAGAGTCCCGTCATTTTTAGAGCCCCAATAAACGTCAGCTCATGCAGGCCGTCATTATTTCAAGAAGCGATAGCCTCAAAAACAACCAGATCAAAATGTCAGAATATGCTTTCTGCACTTGGACTCATGCTGCCAGAGAGCATTTTTAAATTGGGAAGAGCTTCGATCAAAGGAGCTCTTGTAGATTACAGTGCAGTGTTACACGGACAGTGTTTTTATTCCCCCTTGAAAGCAAAAGGAATAAAGCCCCACACAGAATCTCAAAAGAATAGATCATAAGGAAGAATTCATACTTTATGCTGCAGTTAATGCTGGAGGTGAGCTTTCTTTCTGAAATAGCTGTATAATCACAAGAGTGACATTTCAATAATTGGCCTTTTTTTGGCACTGAGTTGCAAATTGGAAGCCACTTTTTTCAGTTCTGCCCTTTCTGAAACTAAAAGATGCTATATGACTCACACATGAAGTACTGCTACGGCTTGCAAGGATATTAACGGTCGATCCATCAGTCCAAAAGATTGAGAAATTTGAAAGCAAATGTCCGATTAAAGCGAACAGTGTGTGAATTAGAGTTGACCCTTCCTCCACCCTCACGCCGTACCCGCGATGCTGCTGGTGGGCTTTGGGTGTGCTGGCTGGTGTCCTCGCTGGGTTCTGGGCTGTATTAAAAATAATACTAGTATTTTATTGGTACTCTGTATTGACCAGTGACCAAAGTTCACATATCTGAATCGGTGTTGGAAATATTTGAACCTAAAACGTGACTGATGTGACGCGTGACAGGATGGATATTTGCTTAAATACAGTGAAATATGGCTGCGTTTTTTGCTCACAAAATGTTTATGACTATCCTTTACCTTTTACTAGTGCTTGGATTTGTGCCACCAAATGGGTTCTTCTCCACAACACTGACAACAGAGACTCATGGTTAATTCACTATTATTTAGTTTTCAGCAAAGGCAGACCAACTTGAGAGCAGATGATTTCTCAAAAACAAGTCAAAAAGAAAGTTTTGAAATGGGAATGCTGAGAAGAGAAAGCACTACTGTAATGGCCCTTCCTGTTTCACAACTCAGTAGAAGGAACTGTGAAAGTTGTATTATTTATAAGATAGAGTTGACATGCACCATGCGGACTCTTATTAAGTATAAAGGAATTCAACCATCATTATTGTTTGCTGCAGTGCTTTTGCTTCTTTCACATTTCAACATCTCTTTCTGGAAGAAGTCCTATAAACATTTATTGCGTGTGTATAAACAGTTAAAAATAAATTACAATGCAATGCTTCTTTTTTCTTGTTGAAACTTTCCATAATGTGTCATTGGATCTTATTATTTCTTATTTTGCAACACTTTCAGAAAGGTGCAGCATGAACACAAATCATCTTTGGCAAAGGTTAAGTGCACTGAGGTGCAGACGAGTGTTATCATGCCGTCAGGGTACACCGCTCATCACTGATGATGACAAAACTTCCTGTTTGGATATGCTGGGCTAAGCTCACTTTGTCACATATGATCCTTCTCCAATACTTTGCTGTGCATTGCGACATCATTTTAATGTTCCTTTAATAAATGGGTGAATTATGTCTCAAATTTGCAAACCTCCTGTGCACTTGAGGATGTTCCTCCAGCACGTGAACAGCTGGTCCTGTTTACTGTTGTTGCAAGAGCAGCACAAGCTGCTCATCCACAGAGACGTGCATGTTTAGTTGAAGAGGCAGCTGGACAGTTATAAGACAATGAATGTTTACACTGCTATTATTAAAACATTAAAAAAGTGTCAAAATGATAATCATGAGGGGCAGCACGGTGGTTAGCACTGTTGCCTCCTGGTTCAAACCTCAGCAGGGGTCTTTCTGTGTGGAGTTTCCATGTTCTCTCCGTGCTTGTGTGGGTTTCCTCCAGGAACTCCAGCTTCCTCCCACAGTCCAAAGACATGCATGTCAGGTTAACTGGTGGTTCTAAATTGCCCGTAGGAGTGATTGTGAGTGTGCATGATTGTTCGTCTACATGTGGCCCTGCAATGGACTGGCGACCTGTCCAGGGTGTACCCCTGCCTTTCACCCAAAGAGAGCTGGGATAGACTCCAGCAGATCCCCGTGACCCTGCAGAGGATTAAGCGGGTATAGATGATGGATGGATGGATGGATAATCATGAGTGTGATGTCTGCTAACTGTTAGCTGTGATACACTGGCAGATAACACGTTAGTGAGATCAGTCCTTTGACTTTGTTGAAATATAAGTATTTCTTTATCTCCCTACATCAGTGGCGAGCAAACTGAGGTACACGCACCACCAGTGGTACGCGAGTGCTTGCTGGTGGTACATGGGGAAAGGCATGACTTTCCACATTTGTTCCACAATTTCACTTGAAAAAAATCAGAAACATACAATGCATTATAAAAACAAAGTTTCAAGCGAAATGTGTAGGTTGAGTTAATTAAAATTGTGTCTTTTAAAAAAATATTTGTTGCATATTCAGTTGCAGTGCAGATGTAACAACTTTTGAGTGTGTTTATTTTGCTCTTTATGAGAATATGATTATGTGGGAATTGATGGACAGAGTTGTAAATGTCTGATTCAGTAAGATGACAACTCAGGTAATAAATAACCACAATAAGGAATAAACATCTCTCCTGTGTGTTTAAAGCTAATTGAGAAGGCATATATGGCTATGTTTTAAAATTGGTCATCATGGTGGTACTCAGAGAGCTGAACAGTTTCTCAGGTGGTACGCAGTATTAAAAGTTTGAGAACCACTGTCCCTACATTCTAAGACAGAAAAAATGCAGCCACCACGGAGAAGGAGAGAATCATTATAATTTCCCCTCATGGCAGGTGCTGGACAGTGTTGCTCTCAGTTAAAAGAGTGTGTAGAGAGTTGAATACGGGAGAAAATAAAATTACTGGCTCCTCCTGATCTGCACACAGCAGGCCAGTCACAGCACGGATCATGTTGATTTTATATATTTGTTGAACTGGTCAAACAGATTATCCGAAGTTCAGCATCTATAACAGCACTTGTAACAACAGGGTGACTGAGTCACTGCAGTCTTTCTTTCTTCACAGAAAAACAAAATTACCATAGCACATCACCACCCAAACAATTGTACAAAATGACACATTCTAGCCTAGTATTACAGGATTGAGGCCATTACAATTCATATCTTCTCAGCGTGAAACTTTGGCCCGTTTAGATGAACACGAAGCTGATATCCTGGCAGGAATTAATGGCAGACACACGAAGCTCTTCCTCACACACCAAACAGAGTCAGTGCTGTCAGATCCACAGTAAAAGTAAATCCAGAATGAAAGATGACTTTCATTGTACTGCCCTGAACTCACTGTTTTTTGCTTTCTTTTGGCCACCACTCATACTAGGCTCTTCATCTGGGTTAGAATTTTGTTCTGGGCCTAGTTTTGGGTTTACATTTTTCATTTTCAAATATTTAACCATCACACTTGAACATTGTTGTCATCGTCACCTCTTGCATGTATCGCTGTTGTCTTAAATGATCGAAGGTTATTAGGGGAATACTCACTGTAAAGCATTTACAGAGCATTTACTTCCTCAGCTAGACCCTAAACTTTAGGCACAGGAGTTAAACAGTGGCTAATTATTTGGAGTAACTAAATAACATTTCTGAAATTTGATAATTTTCCACAGTATACTAATGCTGCCAGGGCACAGTGGTTGAAAATCACTGCACTGCAGGATATCTTGGTCCTTTTGACCTAACACCCATCCATCCATTAACTTCCCCTTATCTAGATTTGGGTCGTTGGGCCAGCAGCTTAAGTAGAGAGGCCCATACCTCCCTCTCCATAGCCACTTACTTCAGCTCTTCTGGCAGATACCAAGGCGTCCCCAGGCCAGCTGAGAGATGCAATCTCCCCAATGTGTCCTGAGCTTGCCCTGTAGTCTTCTCCCTGTCTGACATGCCAGGAACACCTTCCCCGGGAGGCGTCCAGGAGCCATCCAAACCAGGCGGCCAAACCACCTCAACTGGCTCCTTTCAATGTGGAGGAGCGGAGACTCCATTCCAAGTCTTGTCTCAATCTTAAACAATAAACTCCTCCACCTGAGGCAGCACCTCAGGTCCCAACCCAGAGAGGGGAATTCCAAGCCTTTAACGTTGCCAAACATGACTGTAAACATGACTGATCAGCCTCACTAAGGGAGATGTTGCAGAGGAAACTGCCTTTGGATGCCATTGGATAGGCATATAATTAATGAGTGAAACGGAGCAAGTGACAGTAGACATATTGTTTCAAACAGTGGCTCTTGGATGCTTCTGTATGGGCCACCACATAAAGCCGGCCCCCTGCCGGATTTCAATTAGTTTGGTACTTTCTGTACCAGTAGAAATGGTTGTGAATGGAACGGGCACGAGGCTCAATTTTACAAAAGAGAATTTTCACAAAGTAAATGGGTACGACTGTATTTGGCCATGTTACAGCTATATGTCTTTTTAATGGCACCTTTATAAATAGGTACATATAGATTAATTTGCATAATTAAAGAAATACATAGGAAAGGTGTCAGAGTGTTTCAGTTTCATAAAAACTTAAACTAATGTACTTTTTTTACTTTCTTTTTCTTACTTATCACATCATATTTGTTTCTAAATTGTGTGCAGTCTCACCGAGTATATTTCAAGATGCCACTTTCTGTGTGTAAGTGGAGAAAGCAAATGTTCTGTATGTAACTTAACTGAGACCTTGTGCTGTTGTCAGAAGCAGCAGTGAATTGTATTTTTTGCGTACTCTCCAGTGGCAGAAAATATTTCAGGAACAAAACACCTCCAGAGATATAACAGCCTGTTTCAGTGAGAACAATTGAAAAGCAAAAATTCATTTTCTGTAACACAAAATGCATATTAAATTACAAACATTTTAAATAGATGCTGTGTGTCTGAAAGCCTCACAGTGTTGGATACTAAGCATAAGTTAAGCCTTTGTTGTCAAAGTTTTTTTTTAGTTTTATTCTTTTCCAGAGTCTAGTAGAGTGGCAGACTAAATTGGATGTTGTGGCCTAAAGGGAAGTTTAATAATCCATGATCCTCTTTGACTCCAGCAGGAATTGCAACAGATCAAACTGACGACTCATACACAACTCACTGGCTCAGCGCTCCACATCCTGTCCCCCTGAGCGGCTGCCGCCTGTGACGACAACAAAAAACAAAAAAAGAAAAGATGTCAGAGCTAAATAGATGAGTCCAATAATCTTAATAATCTTTGAGATTGTGTTTTTTTTTTTATCAGTCACAATCAAAGAAACTTAATTTCTCCTCTGGTGGGAAAGTTTGGTAATTTATCCACTTCTGTTATTTGTTAAGTGGCTCATTGAAGTGAGCTGTTTGTGCTGTGTAGACACACCTATACACTCAAATATACCTCACTACACTACCACTTCAAATGAACTGAGCTATTATTAATAATTCTTAAAGTTAGGACTTCATTTTCAATTTGCCATGTTAATGCATATTAGTACTGGAAAAATTACATTTGTCAGGATGATTCAGGATGGAGTGATCACAAGAACATCCAGTATTTCCTGCCCGGCGTGTCTCACAAAGCATCATGGTTCCTTTCTCCTTTCTTCCACTTCTTTGTGACATCAGTGACAAGTCACTTATGTCTCTGATTACTGGTGCTTTATTCAGTCAGAACTAAATAAAACACAGCATTGACAAAAATGGCATTAAAGAAATATTTTTTACCAGGTTGTTCTCAGGACACATGCAGCCTCAGTTTCTCCTGCCACTGTTACAGTTTGCGATGGGGCAGAATAAAGGGACTACATGTTGATATTTTTCATCTAATATCAACAGATATGACATCTAGAAATTACTTACCCTGCCTTTAAATGCAGAAGACAGAAAATGGGAGAAACCAACTGTGAAAGGGAAGAGGGCTGACTGTTGCTTTTATTTTTCATGTTTAAGATGGTTCTTGGTTTTCTGCTTCATAATTAATCTTAAATGAATTGTTAGGTTATTAGTTTTTGTTGCTTTTTTGAGTTCAGCTTAGGCCTTTTTTGAGAAGTTAAGTGTAGGAGTATTTCTTGTAAGTCTGGGCTAGACTAGACTAGCCTTCCTGTGTCTCATTTAAAGTGTGATTGTGTCAGCATTTGTTGTAGATTCACTTTCATTTTGAGTTGGCCAATGTTTCTTTCTCTTTCTAGTTTCCAGTATTTTTATTTCATTTCTTTGTGTCTAATTTGGCTGGATTCAAGACAAGACTTCCCTTTTTTACAATTTTGTCCTTGTAACTTGAAAAACCTACATTTGCATCTGCACTGTTGCTTATGTTGTTTACCTGGAATTACTTCAAGATGAGCAATAACTAAAACAAATGTTCACAGTATTTATGTTTTAGATTGTGTGTATAAGTATATATCATTTGCACCAATTCTGATTAGAAACTAATCTGCCCTCTAGTGGAACTGCTGTTTAATTCTCCAGTCCCAGACAAATTGTACCAACAGTTGGTGATGTTGTTGCAGTAGTTTCCTCTGTATTAACCTTGATTTACAAGCAAGCACAATGTAGTCTTAAAAAACTGTGTAACCCTGCAAATTATCCACTAATGTTAAAAGTCAATTCTGAGCAGTTTTCCCCAGTGGTTTAATGGGAGCTCTGATAAGGCAGAATAATGAGTGGCACTATGGACTGGATTTCAGGCTAAAAGCACCAAACAAGTTCTCTTCATTTACCGTTTTGCGATTAATCGTTCCTCTATTGAAGCTCTGAAGAATGCCAATATCTGCTGATTCAATCTGGCTTTGAGGACACAACAACGCATTTTGTCTTTGCTGTTATTTATTTATTTTTTTTTAAATTGTTTATGTTTGTTCTATTAAGTCTTATTTTATCACTGCAAATTATGAATTTGTGTGGGTTGAGCCTTCTGTGACCAAGATTTGACACATATACAACCCCCCCCCACCAAAAAAAAAGAAAAAAAAATTAAAGTAGAATCATAGAAATTATTCATTGCCCACTTTTTGGGCTGAACACAGGCTTTTAGCTTAGGTCATATTTCTGGCATACTGGGTAAGCATAATGGTTAGTGAATCCATTAACTGGAGTGGATGGAATCAGTACATAGAATTAGGGTGACGCATTACATGAATATTTTATACAGGTGGTGAGAAGTTCATCCATTTATTAATATTTTTGTTTGTTCATGACGTCACTCTCAGTCACTCTCATTTGTATACTACATACAATGTGTAGTAATGTATATGTGTATATGTATACACACACACACACACACACACATATATGTATATATATATATATATATATATATATATATATATATATTATATATATATATATATATATATATTTATATATATTATATATATCTATATATATATGTGTGTGTATGTATGTATGTGTGTGTATATATATGTGTGTGTGTGTATGTATATATATATGTATTAATGTATTATATAAAGAACCCATTAACTCCTCTTATCTCTGCTGTCTTTTTTTTCAGGTGCTGTCCTACTGTTGTAACATCAAACTAACTTCAATGTCTCGGCTTGAGGTAAACCAGATGACCGGTCTCTCCACTTACGCACACACATAGCACACATGCCCTTTCTACCTTATCAAGTCTGCAGTTGTGATAAGTGGTATGTAACATTAAAGGCTCAGTCTGACTCTGCAGTTGCCCGACATATTTTCCTGTCCAGTGATGACTGGTTGGGACTTAGATTGCTTTGGAGTCATAAAAGAATTATCTTTACTACAGGGCATTGTTCACAGTTAATAAAGCAACACTGTATCACACCTTGGAGATAATCTGCAGGGTGGGACTTGGGCCTGGCAGGAAATAAGGTTTGTCTGAAATGAGCAACATGTTCCGACGGAAATCCTATTTATTTACCAGTATGCCACTTACAGCAGGTGAGGGAAAATGTGACCGTTCAGACAGACTTTTAAATACCATTCCATTAACTTTGGCCACCATTCACCATCCGTTACTAAACAGGTTTATTCGGAAGCTCCAGCCTCTCCTTCAGCTGAAGTTAGCTACTGCTACTGTCACCTGTCCCTTTCTATTCCACATCCAAACTGCACACAAGAGCTGTAGGATGTGCCGACCGACTATTGCTTTAGAACTACAATAACTATTAACACATCACCGTTTTTCTCAGTAAATACATTTTTAAAGATGCTATTGGCATGAAACCTTCACCAGATGTTGGTAACAACTCATGAAATCCACACATGCAAAATGAAGTTAAATGAAGTTATGTGTAATAATGTGAAATGACAGGAAAAAAGTATTGAACACAAAAAGAAAGGGAGGATCAAAAAGGCATGGAAAGCCAAGGGACAAGCTGAAATCAATCAGTAATTAGAAAGCAATCATGCTCTTTGTCCGTGCAAATTAATATCAGATTAATCAGTCCCAATTTATGGCCTTGAAAAGGTGTCTCAAGACCTTCACAATCTTATTGTTGCAAAACACAGTCATGGTATTGATTACAGATGGATTTCTAAACGTCTGAACGTTGAACACTGAACACTGTTGGGGCCATGATGCAGAAGAGGAAAGAACATCTTTTTACCATAAACTGATCACGACCAGATGCCCCTCACAAGATTTACAGTACAGGTAAACCAAATATAATTGAAGCAAGGATGAACAGAAAAATTCACAGAGACATTCTTGTTAAAAATCTCCTGCCATCTACCAAACGAAGGTGGACGTTTCAGCAAGACAATGATCCCAAACACACAGCCAAGGAAACTCAACTGGTTTCAGAAAAAAAAAAAAAAATTGAATCCAGTTGATAATAGAAGAAGTCCAGGGAACCTTCAAGATTTAAAGACTGTTTGGAAGAATGGAACAAAATCACCCCGAACAATGCATGCATCTAGTTTCTACCACACTGAAGGCATTATGAAGCTGTCATTACCAAACAAAGGTTTTTGTATTAGATAAATTTTCATGTGTTCAGTATTTTTCCCCTGTGCCATTTCACATTAAGACACATAGCTAAATTTATGGACATCTATCTGATTTCTCTGCGTGTGTGGATTGCATGGGTTAATACCAACGTGGTGAAAGAAAGTGGTGATGTGTTCAATACTTATTTTGCCAACTGAATATGCTCAGATCTTTCACACACAACCGTTTTGATGATGATGATGATTATTGATTTTTTTTTTCCAAAAGAATTTCTCTTTAGGAATCACTTGCAATTTGCTTCTGTAAATGCCTCTTTTATGAAGCGTTTCGACAGTGTCGGCATACACGACTGCGTTCTGTGCAGTGCCACTAATTTGCAGAGAAATTTCATCTTCAACACAAGCAGGGAGCATTTCCTCGACTTCGCTGTCACCCCAGTCACCTGCCATCATGTTCCCATTTGCCTAATTCCTGAATCGGTGCTCTGGTGGACTGCTGTTACGTGCCGGTGATACGTCGCATAATTACAGTGATCGTTAATGTTTCAGCGCCATCTGGTCATAACATTGCTATATTAGTATTTTCTGAAATGATAGCTTTAGCTGTTCTGCTTTTTGGCATCTTAATTCTCAAATTTAAAACAGATTTCCTTTCCTTCACTTCACTCGTGTACGAAATAGACGTTTGACTGCAGACTTGCTTTCTTTGTAAAATGACGCTAAACACACTCATCGCATGTGCATGTTTTTAGCCTTGCATTATCAGAGGAAAAACTTGATTACACACAGGAGGAAGGTTTTTGCATCTCTGCCCCTCTCACTCATCATGATGAGTGAGAATGGCATTTACTACCATTGCTTCCAGGAGTCCATGAAGGACCAGCATTGCCTGAGAAATGCTCTCTGATGTAATCTCTGATTACATCTGTTTTTTTAACATGTTGATTACATCTGCTTTTTAACAGATGTTGAGCTAGTCTCTCGTGTGTCTGAGTGTTTAAATGCTGTGCTGAAGAGGAGGCAAGTGGAAACCCTGTTGTTATAAACTGTGAATGTATGAAGGTCACAGCAGAAGCTGAAAAGGTTCTGGATGAGATTTGGGAAACAAATCCCTGATGGATTGGGTCTAGAGCTGAATTACAAGGATCACTTTTGACAACAAGAGCTTTTGATTGACAGCAATTGAGAGTACTTGCCACATTAAAAAAAAAAAAACAGACGAATAAATAAAATACACAGTTTCAACAGAGAACACAAATGTTCAAATCGTGAACCCGAGAAAAGAAATGAGGCAAACTGCCTTGATGGAAGGAAAATTAGGAGCAAAGTTTGCTCGAGAAGCAACAGCAGATTGTTTGCAATCTGTTTTGGCAACAACATGATGTGTCATTCCCCTCTAAAAAAAAAAAAAAAACAAAAAACAGACATAACAGCACTGATAAAAGGGAAATGTTTAGGCCTTTTCCCCAAAATTTTTAGTATAACACCACATAAAAATGTCTTTTTTCCTGACTTCCATTTTACTTCTCTGTAAAATGCTTTTGTAAACACATGGGTAGATTATTGTAATTCTTTGTATTAGATCAGTCATTTCCAGTTGGTGCAAAATGCCCGGGACAAGAAAATGGGAGCATATTATCCCTGAACTGGCATCAATTAACTGGCTTCCCATCCGTTTTAGAGGGGATTTGAAGATTTTACTGCTTGTTTTTAAGGTTTTATATGGTCTGGCTCTGCTGTACTTCTTCCTCATGTTCCAGTCAGAGCACTGTGGGTGTCCAGTCAGATGGTCCTTGTTGTGCCGAGATCCAGACTCAGACAGAGCGGTGACGGGGCATCTTTGATAGCTGGTTCTGTTCTCTGGAACAGCTTAACTTTACAAATTAGAACAGCCAGATCTGTTGCTACATTCAAAACTCTGCTCAAAACATATTTTTTACTCACTGGCTTTCAGTTCAACTTGAGCGTAGACATCTCGTTATGATATATTATTTCTTAGGTTTTTGCTTGTTTTCTTTTTTTAATGCTTTGTCTCAGAGTCTTTTCTCTGAGTGTTGATGTATATTATTTATGTTGTTTTTATTTTTACTTGTAAAGGACTTTCCCAAACCTTATTTGCGTCTACGTGTGCTATAGAAATAATCTTGACCTTGGCATAAATAAACAAAGCACAAAAACTAATGAAATTTGATTTTGGTGGATTATTTCTTTGTTGTAACAATGCTTCTTGGCTGATTATTTCCCTTATAAATGGTGCCACATTTTTGAAGAACATGTTTTTGCCGGACGAGCAGCAGAGCTGAGTCTGGATTGGATTGGGGGATTAATTTAACAAACAGGAGCCTCAGCAGCGTGTGGAGGAACCATAGACGGCCACAGCAGCTCCTCCTCTTCATGCTGATCACCAGCCTGGTCCCACACTGCTGCAACATTTGTTTCAAGTCAGCCTGTGTGGTTGAGTTGGTCACTCTGGCACAAACGGCACACCCAGGCTGATCCCACAAGAGTTTAGTGGAGTTTAGGTCAAGACTCCACTCCCAAATTCTGGAGGACGTGTCTGATGAACCCTGCTCTGTGGGGACAAGTGTTGACATCTTGGAGGACAGAGTTTGGTTCCAGACTGTGGAGATATGGGATTACCACTGGTTGTAGAATTTCATCTCGATATTTCTCTGCATTGAGATTGCCTCTAATCTCAATGTAGGCAGGATCATCAACAACAACAACAACAACAACAACCCCCCCCCCCCCCCCCCCAAAAAAAAAAAAAAAAAAAAAAAAAACTGTTTGGCATTGGCATGGAAGATTTATAAAATCCTTCATGGCTGCAACCCACAGTCTGTTGCTCATCCCACAAATACTTGTTCCAATAGCCATCCGCTTTTCATCTTCATATTTTAGATTTTATTTTTTTTCATGCAGAGTTTTTTTTTTGTATTTCCTGTGCTCATTACATTTGGGAGCGTGCGCTGGCTCCAAAAGGGCCAAGGTGACATGCAGGAGGATGTTTCTTATCAAACTACAACAAAGTCCATAGAAAAAGATTGGATGGATGGTAGTGAGAAACCTTTTCAATTTTAAAGTTCTGTGTGTTCTGTGTTTAGGGAACATAGTTTGATTTAAAAACAGTATTTAACAACCCTTTATGATGGAAAGGAAAAATGTAAAAAAAAAAGGATGCCTATTGTGTCTCCAAATAAAGCAACAGTATGTGGCGAGTTGAAAATGAGAGCGGGCTCTTGCAGTTTCAGAGAACGTGCATATTTGTGGTTTAGGTTCGTATTTTGGAAAGACATATCTCTTTTATGGGACTTCTATTTTTTTTGACCAGCTTAAACATGGAGAAATTAAATCATCAGGTTCAGAGCTCTTTTATTTTTTATACCTTTACTGGAGGATAAGGGCAGTGGAAGCTGCTGCTGCAGGAGGCTGTTGTTGTCTCAGCCGTATTGTACGCCACACATTCATCATTGCTGATTCAAGCTGCGATGAGCCATCGCTCCGTGACTTGATGCAGCTGTAGCTTGTGTTTGTGTGTCACTGTGTCGTGCCGTACTGAGCTTGACATATGACAAGCACTTTGGGTGAACATGTGAGTCATGAGCATTAATACGGTGGAGCACTTTCAAATTAATGGAGAGGCCTTGCAAGGACATAACCTGCTGAGAACCCCCCGTCTCATCTTATTACCAGCTTTACTGCCCCCTACCTCATTTTCACTTCTTGTGTGTAGCATGATGGGAGACTGGCCAGGTGATAACACAGACAGCTGCTTTTGCTTTCCCCCTGACTGGTGGAAGGGATTAAAAAGAAAAATAAATAGCACATTTTAAAGCAAACCAGAGAGGTGCTGCTGATTATGTTAGAATCTGTTGTTGTCAGAGGAAAATGTAATGTTTCCAACATTTCTAATCAGTGTGAGTTCTCAACAAACAGCAGAGTATGGTTAATATGGAGAAAACAAGTTCTGCTTTGAGACTGGCCATGGTTTTTGTTTTTTGTTTTTGACACAAATCTTTGGCCAGTTAATAAACATGAAATAGCTTTCTTTGCATCACAGCAGCTAGTTTAGTATGAGGCCACAGGGAGGTTCAGATGTCTGTATATGTAAACTCAAACCTACTAGGATGTTCTTAAGTAATCTTGTTACAGCTGGTTTCTGTAATTGTGGTAATTGTGATCAAGAACCAGAGACCTGATATCCTGACTAGATCTTCTCCCTAGATGGGAGAATACTGCTGCTGATGAGCTGGATGAAAGTAAATGTCATAATTTAACATACGACCTTGTATTTGAAATGAATAAAGACTTACTAAAGCTGCAGAACTACTGAACATTAACTGTTAAATCCACTACTACTAGTACAGTGAGAAAAAACAAATGCTATCACACTTTGCAGTCAGTAAGTTCAAAAAGAAATGTGATTATTGACCAGTTCTATGTATAGGCAGGAATCATAACCTGATTTCCCTGAGTAACCTAGTTTCTCAGGTGCAGGTGCAGATGCTGCAACATAGGAAGTGAATTTTCTGTGAGAATACTCTGTAATAACTGACTTAGTAAAAATCAATACCAATTCATTTCTTCTTCTTTTTCTTCTTTTTTTTTTATTTTTTTTTTTTTACATTAGATAGAAACGGATCCCTGTGTGAAATAGCATGAGAGGGAACATGAAGATAGAGATTTAGTGTGAAGACTTGAGACAAACACAATTGGATATGTAGCACCATCTCTGCAAGGTCAGAGTGTCAGATGGATGGACAGCTTCAGAACCCAGAACTCCCCTCTGCACACAGCTTTACAGCGCCAGACTGGAGGGTTAGGGCTGCAGCAACAGGGTCTTTATCTTCCCAAAATCAACTATTCAGAGCTATATCGATATTTTAATTCCACAGAGAGAATCGATTTTTCAGCTGCGGGTATAGATATTCTAAGCTTCTTTCAATACCCCCGTATCCCACCTTTAAAAGCTTGCAAGCAACAATTTGCACTGTTTAAATAAATGAAACTATTTTTCTCAACAAATCTTTTATTCATTTTGTCCAGCATTTGCAAGCTGCCTGTCAGCCATAAAATGTGTAATTGATGCTTTCAGTTCAATAAATTCAAACAAAGTTATTGGAACACTCACAAGATGTCACCAAAATCACTTTGTCCCTTTAAAATCTTTCAGAAAATGATGTAAATGTATTGCAAGATGAATATCAATATATTTAGTATCGTGAGCCAAATATTGTGTGGCGTATCGCAAGATTAGTGTATCGCTACAGCCCTACCTGCCAGTGTGACTGGACAGCTGTGAAGAGATGATAAAGGAGACATGGAATAAAAGCGTTTTTATAGATTTTATGTGTGTCTCGTATAAAGTGTGCAGCACTGTAAATTACTTCCATTATCTCTGGATCAGGTCTAAAGAACTTTTCCAACACGGTTGGCCAACACGTTATATAAACTACTTGAGTGCAACGTGACCCTTCAGTGGCTTTGTGTCATGTCATCCCAGTACTGAGGTTGAAGCTGGTTGCTGGTATTGACGGGGAGAAAATACACTACGGTGACAACGGTAGAAAAATCCTAATGAGAGGAGCCAGAGGCAGTTTGACTTGGTGAGTGTGTATTGTAGTCTGAGACGGACAATAGACCTGACAGTCACATTTCATTGTTGAAGCTTGACAACACCAGTCAGACTGATGAGACGGATCAATATCCATCAGCTCTCACTGAAGTCAAGTCTCAGAACTCAGCTAAAGCACAATTTCCAAGAAAGCAGAGGCACCGCCAGAAGTTACAGGGGCAGTTTGACCTACTCTTTTTATATTACAGCATATTTTTTTTCTGCTCTGCTTAATGTTCTACTGGCATTAGCCAGAACCACTTCAGTTCCACCCTCTGTTTTTTTGGGTCAAAACAGACCTGTTTTTAGGGTGCACGTGTTTTCTTGGTTGCCTCAACCTCATTTAAGCAGTTTAATGTGCTAAATCATTGAAATATTTGTCATTTACATAAAGGTACAGACTGTGTGTCAGCCAGACATAGGTGATGCTTGTCTGCCCTCCTATCTTGTCAATTTGCACTGCATCAGTGGATATTAAATGGATTTGCAGGGACAGCACACACATACAAAAACCCAATTTATTGCAGAAGCAGGAAGACAAACAAACCACTTATTTTGTGTCAAATGTGAGAAGAGTTGGTGATGCGTCTGTGGTACCCTGAAGGTAGATTGAGCAAATGCCCTTTGACTAGTACATTATTATTAGACATTATTTATTCAGTGAGTTATTTATTGAACTATTTATAACAGTGACAGTAATGGCATTAGCATGTAGCTTATGACAGCTAAACATTTCTTATCCAAACTATTAAAACAAGACATACACACATCGATTGTGAAGTTTGTTTTTCATGTTTGATAATTGTAAAAGGTTGAATGGTTGTTCATAGCTTGTGTTGGACAAGTTTATCTATATTATATGTAATGGGATATTAAATAATTTATGTTTTGTTTGCTCAGTATATTTAAAGTACACAGTGTATTTGGTGCAGTCGAGCCAAAGATATAACAATGCAAGGCACAATATCATTTGAAACTTGCAAATGACATTTGCTGTGTGAAGCAGATCCAGCAGTGAAAAAGCAAACAAGAGCTAAAGCCTGTAACCACCCTAGAAGCTCTATCACAATTATTAGGACCCTGCAACATGCCACCAAGCTGATATTTGCTACTTTAGTCTAACGTATTATTAAAGACAACTCAAATTATTGGACAAACTGACAGCTCATCGTAACTACTATTGTGTTTTAGGTTTCTCTCTCTGGACAATCGTATTAGACTGCTGCAGCATCTTTACCTGTTAAAGGAGTGTACAATTACAGAAAGTAGTTTGAAAACACTTGACAGCTTTACAGTTAATTACTCGCAGAAAAGGGAATCATTCATCGTTTATGGTGGAAGAAGTCAGTCAATATTTAGATTGGTTGTACATAGAGTCCTCCATCAAAAACTTTTCACCTGCTGAAACTTGTACAAAAATGAGTACAAATATTGGGACATTATTCCAAATAAACTGTCTTAGTTGATTGCTATAATTTGGATGTTTTGACTGAACAGGTAGTGCCTCAGCGTCTCAGCTGTCATATTCATTTTCAGCCATATTGTTGCCATTTTACTTTTGTCAGTTGTCTTCTAGCGTCATCCAACTTCTTCTGAGCCTGAAGCCTCCAGATTAAGTTCAGTCCAATTTTGAAAAATATTAAATAATTACAGAACATTCAAGCCCTGACTGAGCAAATCAGCTCTAAATGATGCTTCTCCCTCCAACATTATTATAAATGAATAACCAACATCTTCTCAAGATTTTTTGCTGACCTTTTTTCCATTAATCTATTATTTTTGAAACATCTTCCGTAGCTTTTTGGATGTTTTTCTCCCTGGAGGATTTCTGCTGGTACTTCTGGCACTTTTTAACGTTGGTCATGATGGGTATCAGTGACAACGGAAAGCTGTTTACATGCGGAGGCAGCAGATTGAGCTTTCCAACAGCCAGCTGTGATGAGAAAAAGACTTGACATGCAAGTGAGTTGAATAGGAGTGGTCAAGGGTGTAGAGCAAGAGAAAATGGAGAGCAAAAAGATGAGGTTTTGACCATTTTTTTGGTCTTTGGTCATCATGTGGAGTGTGAGACCCCCGGTAGGTGGGATGGATGAGCTTGTAACGTTGATAGACAGGATAAGGATTGTGTTTTTTGAAACTGGAGTCCTGCAGACATGCAGGAGCATCTCTCTACGTGGTTTTCAGACACTACGGGTTGACTAAATATTTCAGACAGACCTACAGAAGTGGGTTGGAGTGCTTGGAGTGGATGGATGACAACAATTATTATAATCCAGCACATCCCAAATGTTCAACTGTTCACCGTGGGCTTCCATCTGTGTCATCTACTGAGAGTTCACCTGTGGTACCTACCAATTCAATGTGACGTTGCCAGGCGACAAACACAATGCTCCAATACATCCAGGATAATGTCTTGAGGTTTGAACCAGCCTACCATCAGAGTTTCTCCCCTCATGTGTATTTTCATTTGTCGTTTTTTTTTTTTTTTTTTTTTTTTTTCTTTATCTTCCTTCTCAGTAAATTATACTGCAACCATATAGTTTCCCTTTGGGGATTGATAAAGTATTTTCACTTCAATTCAATTCAACAGACCTCACAGTTTGGATGAACTTTTGATTTTTCTGCCTTTGTTTCTGCAAACATGGAGAGAATGCTTTTTTTTTTTTTCCAAACTGTTGCCTCATCCGTAAAGCTACAGTAACAATTGTCTTTTCATTATTATTAAACACTATCTTAAGGTAATCTTTGAAAAGTATTTTTTAACAGCAGAGGCTGTTAACCTTAAGCTAGAAATCACAAACACATCAGCTGCTTTAGTTCTATTGAAAATTAGGAGAGATTTTCACTAAGCATTGCCTATTGCAGAAACGGCACATTTTTGACGCACAGGTATATGAGTAATATGTTCAGCGTGTCACAGTACAGTAACAGTACAGTCACAGTACAGTTATAGTGACTACAGTACAGTTAGAGTACAGTTACAGTACAGTCACAGTACAGTTATAGTGACTACAGTACAGTAAGAGTACAGTTACAGTGCAGTCACAGTACAGTGTTTTAGAAAGGAGGTTCAACAAATTCTGAGTCAAAAAAACTAGCTCAGCGTCAACAAACTCTGAGTTAAGTTTTGCGTTTCAGAGCAGGTGTTCAGAGTTGACTCAATCAACTCTGAGTATGTTGACCCCAAGTTACCGCGACTGTAAAAAGCCATCATCAGCAGAGCTTCATTAACCATGGCAAAGGCAAGTAAATGGACAAGATCCTCCTGCTTGTCTTCAGTCATGTGACTTTGTGCAGAAACGTGAAATAGCAGAAGAAGAAGAGGAAAGACAGTTGATGTGAAAGAAATTACAAAGCGAGTGATGTGTAATTTAAATATTTAGTTCAAAAAGAGAGAGAGAGAGTAGTTGAATTAAAAACCTTTGTAATCATGAATAAAGAAAAAATATTGAAAGGGTTTCAATGGGAATATGGATGTGGTCAATACATCCAGTCACTCTGGTTATCAATAAAGAAATGCTCTTTACTCACAGACGTGAGGATCAGGATTCTAATAAAATGTTATTTTAATTAATTAATTAATAAAATCAAATCTAACTCATATTGGTTACCAAAAATCCTTCTTTGATGACTCTCATGTTTGTGGCGCATGAGAGACCAAAAAAAAAAAAAAAACTTGTAGGACGCACAAATAGTGACAGCTGGCTTTACAGCAGCAGCCATTTAGATCCTCAGAATACTTTGCTTATGCAAATGCGACATGTCATCATCAAACGTCTCCAAAATGCGCGTTATATGATCCGTTGTCTGATGAAATTGAACTCTTTCAGCTTCATGAAGGGGAGGAGACCGAGAGAAACTCGTGGTTTGTGGAAATAAACCTGCTAACAGACTCAGAGTATGAGTGACCTGAGTTTCTGAAACCGGCTCAACTGAACCCTCTCGCTCGAGGTTAAGAAACCTCTCTTTGTGAAATTGAAAATTCAGAGTTTCACTGAGTTCAGGTTCAACATACTCAGCGTTTCTACATAACCGACACCAGCAGACTTGATAAAATAATCAAGAGGACTGGCTCTGTAGTGGGTCTCAGGCTGGAGTCTTTTGAGACCTGGGTGGAGAGGAGGACACTCAATAAACTGCTCTCCGTCAAGGACAATGAGGAGCACCCTCTCCACCTCACACTGGACAGACAGCGGAGCACCTTCTCTAACAGACTGTTACAGCTCCGCTGTCGTAGGGACAGATACAGGAAATCTTTCCTGCCACATGCCATTGCACTGTACAATAAGACTCTTGCCTGATGTTTTTCTGTTGATCATAACACATATTGCACTTTAATTCAATGCACCTTCAGTTCAATGCACCTTGCAGCTCCTTGCACTATTTGCTGTACGTACACTTGTTTTATTGCTCTTGTGTGTTTTATATGTGGTCTTATAATTATATTGTAAATAGGAATACTTTCTGTTCTATGTTATAATAAATATATCTATCTATCTATCTTCTTTTTTTTTAGTTTTTTTTTTTTTTTTAGAAAAAAGCAAAATAGATTAAAAGAGAACACGATGTAAAGATGAACGCATTTAAAGAAAAGTTTAAACCATATCTATTTGGCGTTTTTATGAAAAATTTGAGAGTTGCTGACTTTTACACTGTCTGGCCAAAAAAAAAAGTCGCCACCAAAAAAAAAAAAGATAATTTACTTTAATATTTCGTTGGACCGCCTTTAGCACGCATTCGCATGGCATTGTTTCAATAAGCTTCTGCGATGTCACCAGATTTATTTCCATTCCAGTGTTGTATTCAATTTTTCACCAAGATCTTGCATTGATGATGGTAGAGTCTGACCGTTGCGCAAAGCCTTTTCCAGCACATCCCAAAGATTCTCAATGGGGTTAAGGTCCGGACTCTGTGGTGGCCAATCCATGTGTGAAAATGATGTCTCATGCTCCCTGAACCAGTCCTTTCACAATTTGAGCCCGATGAATCCTGGCATTGTCATCTTGGAATATGCCCGTGCCATCAGGGAAGAAAAAATTAATTGATGGAATAACCTGGTCATTCAGTATATTCAGGTAGTCAGCTGACCTCATTCTTTGAGCTCATACTGTTGCTGAACCTGGACCTGACCAACTGCAGCAACCCCAGATCAGAACACTGCCCCCACAGGCTGGTACAGTAGGCACTAGGCATGATGGGAGCATCACTTCTTCTGCCTCTCTTCTTACCCTGATGCTCCCATCACTCTGGAACAGGGTCAATCTGGACTCAGACCACATGACCTTCTTCCATTGCTCCGGAGTCCAATCTTTATGCTCCCTAGCAAATCAAAGCCTTTTTTCCAGTTAGCCTCACTGATTAGTGGTTTTCTTAAGGCTACACAGCTGTTCAGTCCAAATCCCTTAAGTTCCCTTTGCGTTGTTCGTGTGCAAATGCTCTTACTTTCACTATTAAACAGCCCTGAGTTATACTGGGGTTTTTCTTCGATTTGATCTCACCAAACTTTTAAGTCAGTGGTTCTTAAACTTTTAATGCAGCGTACCACCTGAGAAACTATTGAGCTCTCTGAGTACCACCATGATGACCAATTTTAAAATATAGCCATATGTGCCTTCTCAATTAGCTTTAAACACACAGGAGAGATGTTTATTCCTTATTGTGGTTATTTATTGTTACCTGAATTTCATTTGAAACGTTGTATTTATATTGCATTGTCATGCATTGACAAGTCATGACGTTCCCCCGCGTACCACCAGAAAGCGCTCGCGTACCACCAGTGGTACACGTACCACAGTTTGCGCACCACTGGTTTAAGTGATTGCCGATCACGATCATTGAGGATCAATAATGCGTTGGACAGTTCTTAACCCAATTTTGTAGTTTCTGCAATCTCCTTAGATGTTTTCTCTGCTTGATGCATGCCAATGATTTGACCCTTCTTCATCTTTTCCACGACCACGGGACGTGTCTTTTGACATGATTGTTTAGGAAATGAGAAGCAACTCATTGCACCAGTTGGGGTTAAATAACTTGTTGCCAGCTGAAAGATAATCACCCATGCAGTAATTATCCAATAGGAGGCTCGTACCTATTTGCTTAGTTAAATCCAGGTGGAGACTTTTTTTTTTTTTTGGCCAGGCAGTGCATTTGCACCAGTGGTTTATATGAAATGGTCACATGATTAAAGAAAGCTTTTAGCTGAATTTGCTGGTATTTCTGGTATTTTGCTGTAACCCTTGGGCTTTTTTTTTTTCCCACCGTATTTCAGAGGTGCAGATTATGGTCTCGAAGTGATTTTTGCCAGAGGGCTACTTCTAGTAGAACAGCTCTCAGACCGTTTTTCAACATTGTAATTTTCAGTAAAGCATCTTTTAGGAATGCCCTGTAAAAACTATTTGGGCATTATTTAAACAAAGCATTTTTCTTTGCTTGAGATTTTAAGTCAGCAGAATTTCTGTGGCCTTTTTTTGTTTTTACTTCTGGTCGGTTGTTAAATCCTGTTCGAGCCTGAACTGTCAGTAATTTTGTGTTGAACACATCTACAAAAGCATGTTTGTGTTTTATTTGTGTGATTACACTTTTTTCTCTACCGTTTTGACCTTGATAAAGATAAAATCACATTTTATGAGTAATCAGTGAGTTATTGGAATTTCCAAAGAAATCACAAAAGTTTTCTTGCAAATGTTTATTCTTTGTCAGCTTCTGTCCAATTATTTATTTGAACTATACTTGACTGTAACTTACAAAAATAATAAAATCCAGCTACAGGTGTGTGATGCACTATTGATGTTTTTCATTTTGGACGGCAGTCTTATTCAGTCTTTTACTGGACTCTTTTTTTTTTCTTTGGGTACAGCGTCGTCGGGAGTCACTTCCAGCTGCCCATCAGGTGGTGCGGCGCCGTTTCTCTGGAACGGTGCAGCTGCCTCCTCTGTCGAGGAGACACTCCTCTCAGGACCACCCATATGACGGCCGGCGACAGTCTGCGGTCCACGGCCTGCCACTGGACCGACTGGAAGTGTTGTACAGACGAGCGCTGGCGAGCCGTGATGAGCACCGGTCAGTGACGCACACAGCTGTAGTGGTGCAGTGTGATTAACTGTTGGTACATGTAAGGTTTTCTAAGAAGTCTAAAGGTTTATGCAAAGATGATTACGTTTTCTTATATTGCCCTTTCAAGTTAATCTGGCCTTATTTTCTCATGCTAAAGTAACATAAACTAACCACTGTATGTGGGTGGCTGTAGCTCAGTTGGTAGAGCGGGTCGTCCTGTCACTGGGAGGTTGGCGGTTCGATCCCGGCTCCAACTGTCTACATGCCAAAGTGTCCTTGGGCAAGACACCGAACCCTAACTTGCCTCCAGTGGGCCTGGCAGCACCTTGCATGGCAGCAGCCACCCACTGGTGTATGAATGTGTGTGTGAATGGGTGAATGAGAGGCTATTGTAAAGCGCTTTGGGGGCACCATGATGGTGTCTGGAAAGCGCTATATAAGTGCAGTCCATTTACCATTACAAAAAGTAAGGAGATTTGTTTTTGGTAGATTATTTCAAAGCTTCTTAGCAATAAACATGAGAACGTTTGGAAAACCTGATTATTTCCCTTTTAAAATGGTGCCACATTTCTAAGGAACATGCATTTGTGGAGATGAGCAGCAGAGCCTGAGTCTGTGGACTGCACCCATGAAAGATTTGCCAAATCTTCTCTGCCATTGCAAAACAGCATTTTATGTAATTTATTTATTTTTTGCAGTTGCTACTGACTCTTGTTTTGAGCTTCTGGAAGCCTGATTGGCACCTAATTATGTTCAGTGATGAGTTTACAGTCTCCCTACAGCACTTGGATTGTAGGGTCAAAGTGGGTGGAGTCAGTGTGACGGTGTGTGGCGGCATCTCCCCGTTACAACTCCAGTTCAGTAAGTGCATGTAGGAGGAAACATAAAAGATTCCAAGATGGTAGAGTGGAGTTAAAGTGCTTTAATATACAACAATCCCAGCAAAACAAAAAGAAACTGAAGTGTACAACAATATAATACAATATAAAAACAATATAATATCAAAGGTTAACTTTTAAACATGCTAAACCAAAATCCAGTGCACAACAGTTGGGATGAGCTTGTCTCTGTCACACAGCTTCCTTTGAATACTAGATTCTGTTCCTATTTAAACAACCAGCTCCAGGTGTCAGTAATTGCCGTTGATGATGTGCTGGGCCTCGACCAGTCCACACCAGCAGGAGGTGGTGCGCCTGTTCGTCAGAGCCAATCATCACCCGGCAGAGGAACACCAACCCTGCATGTCAGGGGCAGGAGTCCCACCAGTCCTGGACCAGCAACCACACATGGCGTTAAACCTACAGGGGTTAAACGCAAAACAGAAGGAAAATGGTGCACTGGAGGCTCTGGGCCGTAACACTCCCTCACTGGAAAAATGTGGCTTGTCATCACAGGCAACTTCAATTCCAGAGAGATATCGACTATGAAATTCTACAACCAGCGGCGATCATATATCTCCACAGTCTAGGACCAAAGATGACAACGCTCATCCCAACAGAGCAGGGTTTATCAGAGTAGAGAGGATGTAATGGTCTGCCAACAGTCCTCATCTAAACCCCACTCTTGTGGGATCAGCCTGGCTGTGCCGTTGGAGCCAGAGTGACCAACACTGACTTGCAACAAATGTTGCAGCAGTGTGGGACCAGGCTGGTGACCAGCATGAAGAGGAGGAGCTGTTGTGGCCGTCTATGGTTCTTCCACACGCTGCCGGGGCTCCTGTATGTTAAATTAATAGATTTAAATTGTTAAATTGCCTATATGTCTTCTTTCTTCATTCATCCAATCCTCCAAACACCAAACAAGTGTGAACAGCTAAAGAAAAAAAAGCTGTTTGGCACTGGCAGAGAAGATTTGGCAAATGTATGTATAAAAATATGAGCTCAACCCACAGACTCAGCTCTGCTGCTCATCACACGAATCTTTACAAATGTGGTACCGTTTAAAAGAGAAATAATCAGGCTTTTCAACTGTATAAGATTTATTGTGTTGTTACAAGAAGGAAATAATCTACCAAACACAAATTTCCTGATTTTTAGTGCTTAGATTATTTTGAGGTTCAGCTCCTGACCTGCTGGCTTGGCTTTCCTAGAGAAATGAACAGAATCATATAATAAATAACTGAATCCCAACAACAAAGGTGCTTTCTATCAGCTGCACAATCACCATAAAGAGCTAAAATTCTCAAAGACTGCTCTCTTTGATTCTCTTTGACCGCTTTTCTGATTTTCTTTGTCCTTCTTTTTCTCGGCGTCCTCCATGTTTAGGCTTTTTTTCCCCTAATACTGTGCTGCAGTGAAGAAATGAATGTCTCGTCCGTTGATTTGAAGAAATGATGTGTATCCAGCTCAGTAGTGACACATTTGCCAGGAAATGTGGTGCAGTCGCTCTGAAGGCAAATAAGCTTCTTTCCCTGAGGTCATCAGGTAGAATTTCCTTGGCTCATTAGCTCTGTGTGTAGCATAGCATTTGCTGGTTCAGGCACTGTGGAGGTAGACACAGAGGCGACAGAAGGGTTATTTTTGTTTGAACAACTGAAGTGTTCTGAATGGCGTGATACACACACACAGAAAGGTGGAATGTATGTTGTGGATTCAGGTGATAATGAAAGCTTGGTAATTGCAACAGCAGGAAAAAAGCCATCTCTGAAGAGTCACAGATATGAGTCTTTGAGAAAGGAGATGTAAGTGCTCTGTGTTTCTACATAGCACCTACATCTCCTCTCTGTCTAGACATAAGATCCGCCCATTTCCATGCTTCTCCATTTAGAAACATCCACTGCATGTGTGTGCTGTGCAGCTATTACTGACACAGCGCTGAACTCTCTACGAAAATAATCATGTTTCAAAATGAAAGCCCTTTTTGATTAAACAGCTTGTCAGAGCCAAATCATCCAACGTGCAGTCAAAGAATAGTTGGCTTTCCGATATTTAAGATTTTAAAACTCATAAATGTTTTTTCAATTGACTGTTATAAATGCTACTTGTTATAGCTCCTCTTGTCAACTTCAGTTTTAGAGAAGCTGTTGTGAGTCCTGTCTCTTTCAGGCCCACCTCCTTCCAGTAAGTTTCCAGTGAGATTGGTCAGGTCACTAAGGTTACACAAGCTCAGGTGGCCAAATTTGCTGCATTAAGAATAAAGCCTATAAGTTCTACATTTGTACCACTATTTAAAAGCTTTTGGGATGGTCTACATATACAAGTAAATAAATAAATGAGGAAAAAAATTGCCAACTGGTCACTGATGGCAGATGGTAGCTACTTGATATGCTAGATTTTAGTTATAATAATTAAGTAATACACTGTAAAAAATGTGTCTTTGAACATAAAACAAAATTCCAGGTATTACTGTGGTAGGTGACCTTTTTTAAATTACAGTCCAAAGGAAACAGAGTTTTACTTTAATTTTGGGCCTTAGGTGGGGTTAGTATCATAGACTACAGGGAGACGAAGAAAGAAACGGAGCCTTTAACAACACTGTCATCTCAGCTTTTCTTGCATTGCAAACTAAAAAAATATGTTCTGGGAGGAAGAAAAAAAACATATTTGAGAGGTTTGAAGCAGCGACTGTTCAACATTTTGCACCATCAGAATGAATTTCACTTGACTCCAGTGAACAAGCCTCTTAAACTGCCAGAACTAAAGCAGAAAAGGCAGCACGGTGTTGCATAATGTCTGATGGACAGTTTTACAGTTAATGCAGCGACAGATAGGGAAACAGATGGAGATGGCAGGAGGAAGCTGGCGAGAGACGCGGAATGAGGGTTGAGGATGGAGAGAGATGGGTGAGGCAGGAAGCAATAAAAGGAGAGATGCTGCAGCGAGATGAGCAGAGCAGAGCGCGGGGAGGAAGGAGGACTGTTATTGACTTGAGAGGCTCGCAGTCGTTTCAGCACTCAGGCTCGTGGACAGCAGCGCACCGTCGTTCCGCGCGCGCCGCTCTCCGGTCTCTGAAGCGCGCAGATTCTTTTTCAGCTTCAGAGGGACGGACGGACGCTCCGGCTCGCTTTCTGTGCGTTTCCTTTTTCTTAATTCTAAACAGTTTCCAATTCAAAGCTAGTTTAAGGAAAAACAAGTAAACAATTTGCGTTAAAAAAAAAAAACAACAAACCAAAACAAAACAATGGAGTGCGCCACGCTGAGCAGAGAAGGAGCGGGGCTCGCCAAGCCGCCCAAACATCTGTGGCGTCAGCCCAGGACTCACATACGGATCAAACAGCGCTTCAACTCGGACACCGAGCGCTACCTGTGCCGTAACCGGACCCTGGAGAAGCTGCGGCCCGGACTGAAGAAACCCCGCATGTCCTGGCCCTCCTCAATGAGACGGTAACCTCCCCCCCCCCTGAAGTGACTAAACTAAACACATTCCTCCTAAGATTTAGGGAAGAGCATAAGGGAAAAGCCCCAAACTTTACAGTGGTTTAGATGTAATTAATACATGCACATTAGCTGGCGTGACTGCTTCCCATTGGTTCGTCTATGGTGTTACTTCTAAGCTGCCTATCAAGTATGATTGATAAACTATTGAAAATTATTGATTATACTTATAAAAACAGCCATAGGTTTAATTTGCAGTATTTAGTCTTTTTTTTTTTTTTTTTTTTTTTTTACATTATTTCCCTGCCATCCACCTCCCTTTTCTGATGAATAAAAGCTCAGAAATTTGTATGAATTCTTCAGTAATTGTTTAGGTGTTAATTACACAATTGCAAAAATGAAACCAAGCTCTTCAGTCTTCTCTGCCAGTAATATGTAAAAGGTCTTTGTTTGCCACCAAAACCTGTAACATTGCTGTGATGTCACACGTCTTCAGAGCAGGTGAAGCATGAATGTTTGTTCTATTATTATAGAAACTTAACAACTATAATGCCCATAAAAAATGCATTTTTAAATTCCTGTTAGGAAGCTGTCAAACCTTTCTCTCCTGTTTTTTTCTCAGCTGATTTTCTAAAAGCAGCTAATTAGAAAATAAGAGTTGAATGACCTAATGATATGATTAAAAATAACAAACAGAATTCACATGTGCAGTATTTTGTTCCTTCCAGTTCATTCTGTTAAAAGGTGTGAATTGTTGCATAGGACAGTTTGTTTCCAAGCCTGTGATCTCATCACATCATCCCTCATGTTCTCACTGTTCCCCTACATCACTGCTCATTATGCAGGCCAAGATGCATTTTTTTTTAATGATTTTCCTTCACATTTGTGAATTTCCCGTCCGGTGATTTTACTTTTTTCAGCTTGACCTAAAGTTGAATATATATTTGAATGGGGCTTGACCACACTCAGGATAGACTGATTGTTCCTTGTCTCTGGTGTTAAAAGGCCACTGATCTCCAGTAACAGCAGCTGTGTTGTCAGTTTGCCCACATGCAATTTAAACCTCAGTGGGCAATGAGGTGGTCTTGAGGAGACATTTGCATTTACAACGACTAATAACTTGAGTTCCTGAGGATGTTTTATTACTGACGTTTTTCACCTGCAGCTTGATGAGATTGGACTCATGGGACTTTTAATTATCGTGTTGTTGCCGACGTTGCTGTTGCTGCATGCTCTTCTGCTTATGTCCAAGTTGTTGTATTCATGGCTTTTACAGGCTGTAATGCTTTTGAATTTTATAAATTATTCTTTAAACCATAGTAGTGCCACTTCATGCAATCACCTGTTATTGCAAGCTCCAAAAACATGCAGTAGCTTGGTTACTTTTCAGTTATGTATGAATTCCCAATATATATATATATTTTTTTTTTTTAAAGCAGCGCGGTGGCTTGGTGGTTCGCACTGTTGCCTCACAGCAAGAAGGTTTCTGGTTCAAACCTCGGCAGGGGCCTTTCTGTGTGGAGTTTGCATGTTCTCCCCCTGCTTGCGAGGGCTTCCTCCCACAGTCCAAAGACATGCATGTCAGGTTAACTGGTGGTTCTAAATTGCCCGTAGGAGTGATTGTGAGTGTGCATGGTTGTTTGTCTATATGTGGCCCTGTGATGGACTGGTGACCTGTCCAGGGTGGACCCCTGCATTACGCCCAAAGTGAGCTGGGATAGACTCCTGCAGATCCCTGTGACCCTGCAGAGGATTAAGCGGGCATAGATAATGGATGGATGGATGTTAATTGAGGGGTTCTGGGTTTAAAATACTGTAAAATGATTGTCTGTAACTGAGTGGGTGTCTCCTGCACAGGATTGCTTCCCTGTTCTTTGGCTTGGCTTTGTGTTCTGCTTCTTGCTGTCTGACTAATGATGGAGGAGATTTGAGGGATGTTGTGGCTCACAGCAAACTGCTCTGACACCTCATCGTTCAAGCTGATTACTTCCAACTCTTCCTAGTTTGCACACCAAGACTGCTAGAGGAAACACCGGGGGTTTATGTCTCCCCTTTGTTTTGGATTCTTCAACACAAGGAAAATGTGTTTTGTGGTACATAATTATATTATTTCTTGTGTCGAGACTGGGATTGAGTCTCTTATCGCTTTAACACAATTCTAGAGCGGCGCTACTCAATTCTCACACCGTAATTAAGTGAGACACATTTGAACAATGTTTCCGACATGAAAAATAAAAGAAAAAAAAAATCTACAAAGACCATAAAATTTGTTAGTGACTGGCTGCAGCAAGGCTGAGCAAGCACGAAAACTGCTGTCAGTTCAGCTCTGCTCCCCAGACGCCGCTTGCTGTCAACAAGCACTGCTACAGCTCGTCTCACCTCAGAGCTTATTCACACACAGCCTGGAACGGTGTCTTTTTGTCCCCAGAATATAATGCAAAAATAAAAAAAAAAAGAGCAATCTCAGTCAAAAGAAACTGTAATTAGTTTCATATTTGTTTTAACAATCGGGTTTAACATGCAGTGAGTCTATGTAATTTGTTTACTCGCTTGCTGCAGATTGATTCCAATTGATTTAATGTTTGACAGACTAACGTATCTGAAGGGTAATACTGTGAAAATTTTCTGTTTGTAATTTACACTTAATTTAAAACAGACAGCACTTATATGACTTGGTTCATTCGCAGTCAGTTCCTGATAGCTGCTCTGTCTGATTCGTCTGGATTTCCTCCTCGGCTCTCCAGATGCAACCATTTATAATTATCTCTCGCAGTCAAAGGCCGGCCAATTTCTCACCAATTTCCTACCAGTGGGAGTCTCTCACATAGTGGGGGTGGTGTTTGAACCATGGCCGTGGTAGTGAATGGACTGGGAGGTGAATGACCCGTGCACGAAGGAGCAAGCGCTTCTATGACGCTGCATCCGTACAAGTGGAAAGTCGTTTGAGTGGCTTTCTGATTCGGCAGACCTTTAGTGCATATTGGTTAAATTTACTCATTTTTATGCAGGTGTGTCTACATTTGTACTTCCTGTCTTTCACCTCTCAGCCTCAGCAGTCAAACACTTATCTTCAAATCCCCAGCATAACAATCGTTAATAAATGTGCTGCTGCTTCATTAATTTCAGCGACTGAATCTCTCCCAATCATTAGTTTTATTTAGCCTCGACTCATCATGTTTGTACCGAAGTCAGGAAGCACGGGAGAGTTAGATGCGTAGATTGTCTCAGGGCTGGGGTTGTGTCACACAAATGTTTGATATGAGTTTCCACGTGAAATGAATGCAAACAGTGAACAGATCAGATTTGAGAGAAGGTCTGATATGCAGGAACAGCTTTGATTAACACTCTATTTCAGCGAGACCAAGATTCTGTTGTTCACAGTCTGAGTCACGAAATAACTGATCAGAAATTGTTATCTGATTATTCACATTTATTTGTATGTGGAGAAAGTCATGAATAGATGCAGAAGAAGAAGGTATTTGCTCTGGAAGGGAAAGTGAGAGTTTGGTGGTAAGATGATTTATCCTGTCTTTGCGCGGCAGCGAGACAGGAATTCATATGGATGGTCCACTTTAAATCTGGAACTGTGTTACCTCAGCTGCCCACTTGAGGCTTTCCCTCATCTTCACCGTCAGCGTGCTATTTTGAATATACGCCATCAGTTCTTTCCCACGCCTTTCAGAGTCCTCGCAGTGTATGCTGTCTGTGCTGGCAGCTCAGCTCTGAATGATGATGGTGGAAATGCAAACAGGTTGAGCTGTGCTGTAGGTAGGAGTAAAAGCAATGAGTCAGCCAGCTTTAATGTGACCAAAAACAGCACTACCGACATCACTTTAGTGCTTCATTGAATATTTTTTTTCTTTTTTTTGTCTCAGAATGCCTGCTATTCTATATCACTTCAGATGACTCAGATGACTTTCAAAAATAAATTATCTGTAGCATAGGTGGGTTGAATGTTTGTGTAAGATACCTGAATGCAAAAAGCCTGAATGACACCAGCTCTCCTGTACCATTAGTTTGAAAATAAAATAACTATTCTGAAGACAGGAATCGTGAAACAATTATATGTTGCAAAGCTGTAGTAATCTAAGTTACATCTCTCAACAAGCAATTTAGTAATGGAAGTGTTCACTCTGCCATTACAGTAGGCCTGTGAGTTAATGAGCCATCATGCAAAGCCTAATGGGTTTCTGTGCAGGACTGATGGAGGCTGCAGTTATACCCAGAGCTTTGTCCATTTAATACCACACTAGTCAATGCTACAAGAGCAGAAAAATGCTAGTGTTGCCAGTTGTAGTTCAAGCTGGAATTGGTCTGCAGGACAACAAGATTCAATCAATTGACAGCTAAAATACACACATAATAAGGCCATCCAGGTAGGAAAACACACGTCAACCAGGAAGATACTAATATGAACATTCATTAAGTAAAAACTGTAGTTGTGTTCAAAGCAACACGTTGCTGAATGTGTGGTAGTGATGGTGCTACTCATGGACTATATGGAAAGAACTAGACAACCCCCATATGATGATGTGCCCCCCCCCCCGATTGCTGGTGCCACATTGGCAGAAGCTAACTCCATCCAACTCTAACTGATATTTGATCTGAAAATGTTCAGATTGAAGCACACCCACCTTAGCACAGGTACCACAGTTTAGCTACTTTAACTTTGCTGAGCTCATGCTAACCTATGGTGCTAACTAACGCTCCATTATTCTCGTTCTGACTGAAGATGTGCGTCAGTCCTCATATCAAATGTCGCTACCAAAATTACACCAGAAACGAGTCCTGAAGCTGAAATAACGACAGGCCCAGCTCCAATGAAAGCACCACTGGGACTCTCAACTAGCCGATGCTTGGCTAACTGACCACAGCGTTGGGGTCCTTCAGAGCTTGGACGTATCCCATGAGCCATGAGCCCTCAGGGAGGGGGGTTAGTGGAGGTTGACTCACTTTTGGAGCCAGCCGCTAGTGGTCATTCAAGGAACTGCATGTGTCAGTGCTTCCTGAACTGTGAACTGTGTCAGATTAGCAAGGCTGATCTTGACAGTTGTATTTTTGGCGTGTTTTTTTACTTTCTGTGTTCTATGAATTGGGGTACATACCTGTTAAATCAGTATATGCTGTACACCATTTTCACAGTAAGAGGCAAGATGCTTCCCAGTCTCTCCTCACTGGATAAAGGTGAGGTGAATGCTCAAGCGTTTAACTCTTTTACTGGCTTCTATACTGGCTTAGACTCCACAAACTTATTCCAATACTAATTTCTATTTGAACTCTGACAGGCTCATAAATGTCACAGAGTGTGCACACAAGGCTACCAGTCCAGATGCACAGTGTTGATGAATCAAGTGAGCTCAAGGATTTAATGAATAGCAGTTCAACATCTTCCCCAAGGCCACTTCAGGGTCACGTTACAGCTGGTGAAAGGGTGTTGGCTGTCAGAGGGAATGAACTGATGACCTTTTCTAGGGAGAGAATGAGCAATGAGAAAGTAAACTGTGATCCAGACAGTTGGTCAACTGGAAACAGGGACAGCCTGTGTTGAAAGCACCTCTCATGGTGTGAAAGTGAAACATTATACCTGTTGCTATGGAGCTCTGATTTCCAGGAATAATAGCTTAAGAGGTTTTCAACCAGGTTATGTGACGTTGGGGGGGGGGGCAGGTTTTTACTATGAAGAATAAATGTTATTTAATCAGACTCATATTAACAAAAGACAGAAGGCAGACTGGCTGCATCATCAAGGCAGGATTAGAGGAAGAAAAGTAGTTGTGTTCAATAGCTGCTGCTAAAATTGACCTGCAGCTATGAGTTGTTGTTCTGGTGTCACTATAATCGAGATGCAATACTTAGTTGACACCATTTAATGGCGTTGGTTAAATGGTGGAACCAAGTAACTACAGGGGAGATGGTTTTAAAATTAAAGGCTGCTGATGGATACGTTTGCTACAGGTGGATAACAGCTACTGTGCTTGTTTTTTTCTTTAAATAACCTATGGCTGGTTATATCAAAAGAAAGTTATTTTTTATGAATACTTTTTAAAGTACAATCACACTTCGAGCAGTTCTTTATTACATTATTTAGAAGTTTTGTTTTTTTTCTTTTTTAAAGTAAGGGGCTGAAGAAAGGGATAAATTCAGCCAGCTTTTTTCAAGGCTTTAAGAGACTTGATAAACAGTTGTGATTGTAAATGGATAAGATCATTGACCAGTGGTTTGGGAATTGATCCGTTTAACTTGGAGTCTGTTGAAAAGCCTGCTTCTGGCTCTACGCTGTCAGCTCAAGACAATCACAGGCATCCGGGGAGACTCTGCTCAGTCTCCGAGTTTGTGTTTCAGTGGAGCTGTTATCCAGTAACAATTAGTGGGGACACTGGAGACTGTTGAGAAACAAGACTGGCTGTAGACGAGCTAAAAAGTCTCTACCACTCTAATTCTTCTTGGCCTCTTATGACGGGGAAGCCGAAGGTTTTTGGTTGTCAGCTTTACAGATCTTTTAAAATGGGAAGGAATTCAAAAGTGTCTCTTCTTTGCTTTTATGTAATGATGTTTTGACTGTATTTAAGTACATTTTCTGTGTTGTCATGCGAATCAATTGCATTTTTAAAACACACACACACCACACACATGCACACAGAACATGTACTCCATAGGAACATTAAAATGTAATCATCTAAGCCTGATTTCATTACCAAAGATTTTCCATCTTCCACAGCAGTGATATTTAAATGCTTAAAAAGGTCGCAAGGTCCTGTTCTTTGTTATCTAAGAGTAGATAGCAACAACGTTTCTACAAATGGAGATGAAATGTACAATAAACTTGAGTTACCCTGCATAAACACAAACTTTATTCATCCTGCTTTTGTTCTTTCTTGACTGGTGACAGAGTAATGCAATTTACACGTGAATCAGATTAATTACCTTTCTATTTGAACAAACTCCTGTTTGATATTTAAAAGTCTCATGTAATGGAAAAATCCAGAAAATAAATGGACAGGACTCTGTTTAAGTTTTTTTATTCATATTGTTACAGTTTTTAAAACACAGATTGAAAAAGACAGTAATGAAAGATAATAAACTTGTATCTTATTATTTATCTATGTTTTTCTTGTTTCTATTAGTATTGAGATGACATGCAATAACAAGAATTATTTTCATTTGTACTATTCAAAATAATGTTTGAAATATTCTCACCAATTTTCTCTCCCAAAATTGCAGCTGGTTTCATTATTTTCAGTTTTATGTCAATTTTTGAGCAAAGAGCAGGAGCCAGGAGGCAGGTGGATTGGAACAGTTAAAAATAGTTTATAATTATCCAAAGTTAAATAATTTCTACCCAGCAGCATCTCTAATGCCACATAATTGGCAGAGCGTATACGCAGAGATGCAGTGAGTGTCTTACTGAATAGAAGTAAGAGTATTTTAAAAACCTCTGTCCAACCTCTGGACCCAGATGCAGACTCACTAGCAACTGAAGGTGAAAAACACGTAAGCTGAAAAATAAAACATTTGAAAATTCAAACCTTTGTGCAGACAAAAATTAGATCTAAATTAAGCTTCTGGATGAAACTCTGGTGCAGAACAATTAGGCATCTGAGCACATGGCTAACCTGGATGCAGGGAGCACAGCTGACCCCTGGGTCCCTCTGGGCCCGGAGAGGCCATGCTATGGCTGTGCTGAACAAGCTGTTGTTTGTCGTGGTCATTCTAGTCAATAAGAGCACCAGAAGTACCACAATGTGGTTTAAAAGTGTCCCTGAAGCAGCAGTCTGCTCTGATCTGATATGGATTTTAAGGTTAAATTGGGACCAAAATCGGCCCTGATTATCTTGTAAAGACTCAGAACCTCTCCAATCCACAAAATCTGAAACACAAGTTCACACAAACAACCTGACCCAACAACCAAGTGATTTAAGTCCGACAACCTAAAACCACAGACTATGAAAGCTCAGACACATTTGTGTGGACTCATAAACCCACTGCCATTACTTCTTAGCAAATGTAATGTGACAAATGATAAATGTGCAGACATTTCCTTTTCTGTAATTTATTGCAAACACAGTGGGTATCTCGCCCTGGTGCTTTCAACGTTTTATTTTATGCAGATGACCTTTCAGCTCAGGATGCATAATTAAATTGTTTGCTTGAAACCAGATCCAGTAGTATGGTGTAAAGCTTTGAGAAATCTCTTTCTTGCTTTCTTGCTCTTTGAGCTTTTGGCTTTGACTGGTAGTAAGACTCATCCAGGTTTGCTTTCTCATTTCCCTGGAAGAACAGCCACACATGTCAGAAGAAAAAATGTGTCGCTGCTTGTTTGATTAACTTGTTTATTGATTTTAGTCAGGATGTGATGGTTATTATGCTTACTTTGAAAAATGAAACACCATCTTCATCTCTGCAAAGGAAGAGAGGACACTGTCAGATTTCAGAACTATTCATCCAACCATTCTTATCCAGGATGATAATTCAAGGGCAGCAGTATACCCAAGCTTCCTTCCCTCCAGCTCTGTCTCTTGCTTGAAGACTCTTTCGCGTGGGATGTGTTCTCACCATCTCATGAAGACATCCTCACTAGATGCCGGAACCACTTCAGCTGGATCTTTCAGTGTGGAGGGGTAGTGACTCTACTCAAAGCCCCTCACAGATGAGTAAACTCCTCGCCATTAGGGATAACCATCCTGTGGTCAAAGCCTAAGCTCATTCGGGGGCCTCCAGAGTGGAGTGAAGTTTAGCGCGTCTCCAGATAATATTTCCAGAACCTGTGCTTTGTCTCAAAGTGAACCAGAGGTTATCAAACCTTCTAATCTCAACCCCACTGGAGCTAATTTCACCAGGCACCAAGGCCTGTAAATACCTCCACCTCAAACACACTAAAAAGAGGAGGTGACCTGAGGTTTCAGCCTTAACTCCTACTGTAAATTTCCCAGTCACAGCTAAGAAGCCTGCAGCCCTCCACCAGTCAGTTAGAACTGAGGAGGACTTTTGTATAAGAAGCCAAATTTCTTTAAGAGCCAAGAAAAGGTTTCCAGATACCTGCTATTCAAGCTTTTTAGGATTACCAAGAACCTGGTTGACTCAGAATCTACGCTCGTATTATACAACCCACTTTATGTTGTATAATTTTTTTTATATCAAACTGCCAAGTGCATATGTGACCTTGATTTCTTCCATGCCAAATCTGTTTTATTGCACTCAAAAAAATGAACAAGGATTAATTATTATTATTTTTTTCAACTTTCATAATTAGATTTTGTGGAACCTGTTGATAAGAGTTGAATTAATTAAAGTCAAGGTTTTATTTTTTTGAGTGTACTTAGCTTATATAACTTCCATTGTGTCATTCTTTAAATACACACTGTATACATACTAGTGTATTGTACACATTTGCATACAAGCGTGTCTCAGAAAGATCTACAGTTGGTATGCACCGATGCACTTGCTAGCTAGATACTTTATTATTACATTTATCATACATCCAACTCACAAACGTCAACAAAACTATTTCCACCTCAAATGATTTCAGGAACAATTGGAATAAAGCTGGAGACTTCACACTGTCAGCTACATAATCCCCGACAAACAGAATAAAAATGAGCATCAGCAATGACATTTACACAGTTTATTCCTCATTATTGTCCTCCCAAATCCTCAGAAGCCCCACCACCTTGACTGAAAATGCACTTTGGAGTATAACAATGCATTACAATCCTCTAGAAAACCAGTATAGGTGAATTATCCCCAGAGGACTGATTACTAGTGAGGTTGTTTCAATTATTTATGGGCTCCAGATAAACAGGAAATGAAAAGTTTGAATGAACAAATCGATGCTGCCTGTGGCGTGACGGATTTCTTTCATTTCTCCAGTGGCTTAAGATGGAGAGTAAATCCACAAGAGACAATCAAGTGTTTAAATCTCAGCATGAGCCTGCACTGTGTCACATTACTCTCTTGATCTCATTTCTCATCAAAAGACACCTTTGTTTGCAGGATTCAAAATCATCGTGCCTGCAGGATGATTATAGGAAGGAGAATCCCCTGATATTGTCTAAGATCTTTTTGTTTGATGTTTGGAAGTGTGCTGTGAACTATGCATTTATGAGTAGCCTGTGATCACAGTGGGGAATAGAGTTTCTGATCCATCTAACTTCAGCACTGTAATAGTCTAGAGATTGACTGGGTGAATAAAGCTCTTCTTGTTAATGTGAAAATAGTGCCCAGTCATTCGGTCATGGTGTGTAGCAGGTCAAAGGATTAACTTCAGTAGATTTTGATAAACCTAGATGAATTACCAAACAATCCCCTGGGAATTGAACAGAATATTGATACATCTTTGCATCCACTGACCTCATCCTGGTTCAGGGAGAAATTTTTATCTAATTTGTTTTACATCTATTGTATTTGGTAAAATTTCAGTTAGACACCATGTTACCATTGTTCTTCTTTCCTGGCATCTGAAGAAGGCTATCAGATGGCACACAGCTGTGCCAAAATTTCCAAGCTCGCTGTTGCATCATTACATGATTGTACATCATCCTTATCATGTAGAACTCAATCTGCATGTGCTGGTTTGAAAGTTACAAGCTGAATACAAGTCTGTACTCAGAGAGTAATAATGAAGACAACTGTGAAACGAATACCAAAATAAATGAATCCTAATCTCAGACTACAAGCATTTGACCCCGACATGAAAACAATCTAAATCTCCTTACAGAAAGTGTAATATCTGTTCGTATCTATATTGGTTCATGGCACAAAATGGACATTCTCATGATAAAAGCTCAAGAACTGTAGTTACTGCACTTTCCAGCTCTAAAATAATTTTTTTAGATAGTAACATGCCTGCATTTTGTATTATATATTATCCAAAATTGTAAAAGTTACAACATTTACAAGGCTCCAAAAATGTTACATGCATACATTGTACCTTGCAAACTGTAACATGCTCATATTCTGCACTGTTTGAAACTGCCAAAATATGTAATTGCACATCTATGATATATTCCAAACACTTACAAAGAGGAAGGGGGATAGCCTGGCTGGCCATTCTAATTCTATTCATCTTCGGTCCAAAGAACTCGTCTGTTCCCTCGGGATTTCATTTTTCCCAGAGGACAGTGCCGAGGGGCTCAGAAGAAAGTGCTTGTGGACTCAACAACTCAGAGAAACAAGGCATGTGATGTAGACAGTGTGATAACCAGACTAGTATCAACTACAACTATCCAAAATGGCCTGAGTTTGGATTAAAACAGCAGTGAGTGGCTGTTTTTAGTTTTGTATTCAATTAATTGTTAATGGAAGGCATTATTAGTGACTCTGCAACAACACCCCCCCCCAACAAAAATTAGATTGATTTATGAAATGATTCATAAGGGACAGATGAATTACAAGATGTTGGATATCATTTTCCAACTGTTGATTGGCTGTTATCTTACTTCAGCTTTCCTATCTGCAGTGCAGTGTTTTAACAACCTGCAACTGTTCAACAAGACTTGCAGCAAGATTGTGTCCAAATGAGGAATAGGTGCCAACGGTCTGTGGGTCTCAGTTTGGTATGTGGTTGTGTGAACTCTCCAGTCACGTAATAAATGCTCTCAAATATGATTTACGGGACTTTAAAGGTTCATGAGTGTAAATTGCATTCACATTTACATTAACATTCAATTCAATTCAATTCAATTCAATTTTATTTATATAGCGTCTGTTACAATGACAATTGTCTCTAGGCGCTTTACAGAGACCCAGAGCATGACCCCCGAGCAAATATCATTAACTAAGATTATATTATTAAATCCAATCAATGATAATGGCAGGTAAAAAACTCCCACGTAGGGAGAAAAAAACCTTTTATACCAAACAGTGGCAAGGAAAAACTCCACTTTAAGAGGAAGAAACCTTGAGCAGGACCTGGCTCATATGGAGGGACCTTCCTGCCGAAGGCCAGCCGGGTAGAGAAAGAAAAGAGGGGAGACAGGACAGGACATGTGAATGTTGGCATAAAGCTGGGGAACAGAAAAATGCTTTCTGCTTTTCAGAACAAAGGACGTCACAAAAATTAATCTGACCAGGCAGTAGTCCAGGATCCCACCTGAGTAAACAAGACAGAATATTTCTGGATCTTGGTTTCTGGTCACGTCTTTTTGTTTCTGTGCTTCCTTTGAGCCTGTAAAAGCCTTTTGAGCCTCTGGTTTACACTGTAAAAAAAAAACATTATGACTCAGTAGTTTAGTGCAAACTTTGAATATGGCACTTCAACAAGGACATCCTCAGATGAGTGGTAAACCTAAGAATGCAGCTGGTTGTCCTCATATGCAACAAAAAAAAAAAAAACATAGAAAAGAAAAGCCATAATTGATATGAACAGATATTGGTAATTATACAATAATTATATCTGTAATTATACAGATCTTCTAATCTTAACTCTAAGAAGTGAAGGTTTTAGTTTTGAAGAATATAGGAGTCTAGAATGTTTGAAAGAGAAATGGCTAAAACAAAGAACAACACTACAATTTTGATTTCTCTGTCAACAATGTGGTATTTGAAGCCAAATCAGTCATTTTTTTAGATACGGCCACTTCAGACATACAGTACCTTCCAGTTTGCCGCCTTCTTGCTGATTGTTACCAACAGTCACCCTCGTTCCTCCTCCTGGCCCTCCCTTCTTGCCACCTCACGCTGAAGTAACAAATCTGCAATATCTGTAATTGCTTTAGTGTGACTGGTAATACAAGAAATATGACAACAGAGTCAACCCAGGAGCAAACGGGGGGCGGCATAATGACACTGATTCTCCTCATCAGTGCAGATCAGTTGGTGTGTAGAGTCAAAGGGAATCACAGTGACGATTAGTCAGACAGAGGCAGAATGGACAACTGGAATAAGACTTTGCTTCCTGTTGAAGTTGGAGCACCAGGTGATCCGGGATTTAAACAGCAGGCTCCCTGCCCCTGTGTAGATCACCAGCCTGTTATTTGAGATAGATTTGGATGGATTTGTCATACCCATTATGTTGTGTCGTCCAATGTCACTTTTTCTTATGTACAAAATGTAATACTTGAGTAGAAACTGGGTAAATCAAGAAGAGAGAAGAATTATTTTAAATGATCCTGAAAGGCTTAGTGCAGTTATGAATTGATTTGTTTTAGGTAAGCCAGCTAAATGTCTTCCCTCCTAGGACTAAATTGCTTCCTATAGCATTGAAATCTGTGGATTGTATTCACTTCCTTGTAGCTCTGGAATATTAGTGTTTCATAGCCAGAAAGCAAACTGATGCCCTTTTCCTTATTAGGTTGATACATATTGATTACAGTATCAAAGATTGTTTTCAACAGAAGATTGAGTTAACTTGATGTGGGGTGTAAAAGTCCAGCCTGGTGGCCAAATATACCTTTATTTCTTTCTCAAGACCGAAATGTAGGCCCTTACAAATCAGATTTTATCACATTTAGACTTGTATATTTTTGTGGCTTTACATGGTAGACCCCTCAGATAATATCAGTTTTAAACCATTTGAAAGACAATGACCACATGATCATTTTCCTAGTGTCTATATTTTATTTGTATGTTATGTTATTTACTGTATCTTCTCTGTTTGCATCTTCATCAGAAGAGCTTTTTACTGCAAAGCTTTTCACCTGGTCAGACTTGATGCTTTAGGAGTGACGTTTTGAATCAAGCAGCCTGGTTTTTGATGCTTCCACACGTGGTCCTCTGGATATTTTACATACATGCATAGTGTCTTAGTCCTGTTGGTGATCATTGTGTGTCCTCTTTGGTCCAGTACTGTATATCCGATTCTCACATAGCCATACGCTTTGCACCAAACTGTCCCTCCTTCTACTGCAATTGATCATAATAATCATTATGATGTTTTTTTTTTTATTGCTATTACAGTGTTTCCTCAACTAAAAACAATGATTCAATTAAGAACTTTGATTCAGCATTTGTCAGAATGACAAATTGTTACCCTACAATGGTGCCAGTGACGTGTGGTGCTGGTATCCACTAATGCTGCCCCATGGTGCATCTCATCCCTGTATTTTAACGGGACATGCAGAAATGCTGCTATTCTTAATTTTAAAAAAATTAATAAGAAAGAGGTTTATAATACATACCGGCCAACAAATATCATCATTTATTATATTTTATAATGAATTTTTTTTCTTTTCAAGATTGACAGGTGAGGCTCTGCCTCCCCTGAATGCAGGTCACTGAATGGTGACTTTTGATTCCATCATTCTGAATCTCTGTGGATCATCTGGTCTACAGCTGCATATTGATGATCCACGCAGGTCCTTCATTATATAAGCCCAGAAAAGATACAGCAAATGTCCTACCCAAATAAATTCATAAAGGGTTATAATTTTATTTGGAACAGAAATGTTGTTGTAACAGCCTGCTGATGATTCTGTCTAACAAAGATTTATGTTTCTTGATGTTCAATAAAGGCAACCTGAGTACCAGAGAATATCACTGAACAGATAAAAACAGGTAACAGGTAAGAACTGAATTACAATCTTCCAGCCCTGAAGAAATATAAGACATGAGTGATCAATTGCATGCCTGATGTGCATGCATGTCTAAACTTTGCTCTGTTTACGAAATGGAAGAAAGCTGAGTAAGTCAGCTGTTAAACATGAACGTGAAAGGACAGATAACTGTCTAGAAAGGCCCCAAAATTTTGTAAACTAGATTTTTCAAAAGCAGACCCAAGCCTCTGATGAATGACTGGGACGGAGCTGTCAGGTGCAAAAATAACTGTTTCAGTTTTTCCTGAATTTATCTGTTTAAAGTTTGAAGATAACCAGGACTTGATGGGAGTTAAAAAGTTATTTAACTCAATGAGACTGGAGGGGGTCCTTCAGACAGAAAGAGAAGCTGGATGTCACCATATAGATGTTGCTAAACTTTACAGTTAAGTGTCCAAGAGGCAAAGTAAATGTAACAGGTCCAAGGACAGATCCCTGCAGACCACCACTGGACAGGGGAGCTTTATGTGATACCAAGTGTGTGATGGACACAGAAAAGCTCCTGCCAGTAAGCCAGTAAGGGAACCAGTCTGGGACAGACCTATATGCCCCCACCATCTGGTCTAGCCTGTCTAAATCTGAAGGCCACTTAAATCCAGAACCTTAACTTAACAGGTTGGTTTGCCTATGCCTTGCTAATTTTGTGGAAGACGTTTAAAGAGCCAGCCAGCCAGCCAGGTTCCCATCCTGGCTCGTGGCCCTTTGTGGATTGTCTTCGCCTTCACCCTCTCTCTCTTCCTTTTTTCTGACCCATTTACCACAAAAGCCACAAAATCTTAAAAAAAAAATAAACGCATTCACTTGATTTGCTACACAATTTCCTGCCATTTTTATGCCGGGGCCAGCTAAAATGTGGTGCGGTTTTCATTTTAATCCTTTAAAAGCAGAGTGATGAGTTTGACTGTTTGATGCTTTGCTCATCAGACTTCCTGGAATTTAGTTCAGGCTCTCCAAAATTCACCACAAATGTTTCACATTTTCAAGGCGTTTGACGCAAACACCAGAGTGGGAAAAAAAAATAGGAGGCATAGTTTCCCATATCAATTGGAGATCATGGGGATTCCCATGTGAGTGAATGGATTCCCGGTTGACTCTTCAGTGTTTATATGCAGCCTTCCAGATGACATTTTGATGCATCAGAATAAATCACTGTAGGAGTAAGGGACTTTTTTTTCTTCTTAGTGTGAAGTCGCATTGATAACTGTATGTTGGTCCCTGTACCCTTAGTGCTTGAAGTAAATAAATACCTCAACCTTTGTTGGAGGTAATAAGGCTCTATTCCAATTATTGGAAATAGTTTTTTTCAGTTTACAAATTCAGAAAAGCAGTTGTAGAGGCCATGCATTTTCCCCTTCTGCAAACACAGTTGCTGAACTTGAGAGTTTCACAGGGACTGGCTTTGATATGAACATGTGATCATTACAAGAGTGTTTTGGAACCGTGGATATAAATGCCCCGTCTCACCCTGGTGTCTGCTGCTCTACCTAATGGCTGTTTGTGTCTCATGGAGTTACTGAGGCCACATGAAAGTGGTCTGTCACTGTTCTTCTTTTGCATTTCCACTTCCTCCTGATGTTTTTCTGCTGACATATACACATAAGAACACACTTCACTTTAATCCCCAGGACAGAGAAACCTGAACACCAAAAACATCTCAAACGCTCACAGAGAATGACATCTGTGTGCCACAAATTTGAACCTTTTTTTCTTTTTCAGCAAACTGCTTCCCATCACAAACGGTCTATACGATCGATTTGGCAATGGAAGCAACCTTATACTGTGTGGAAAGCTGATTTACTGGAGTGCCAGCAGTGGTGTGCTGGACCCACTGCTGAATAATGGTCACATGATGAGGAAACAGTGGCAGGTGGGGCGGCTTTTTTTAAAGCTACAAATATCATAATCACATATATTTTGGAAAAAAAATCAATTACTAAATAGGACGCTTGGAAGTGTTTGTTGTTTGCCCCGTAGTTAAAATTATTGAGGGTAAGAGGATAAAGCTAAGCTAAGCAACAGGCTGAGTGTGGTGATGAAGCAGCAGAAAAAATGTAAAAAACTAAAAGCAAACAAAACAGTTTTACCCCATGAGCTTGAGAACGCTCAAAAAGATGTCTTTGAATGAACATTTAGAAAAGACGAGGGAAGGAATCATTTTCACACAGATATATGACTTTCTTTTGGGTTTATGCAGTTACTTTGTTTCAGCTTGATATATTTAGCTCGCCTCAACATAATCCCTCAGGGCTGATTCGCAGCTCGTTCTCAGTTTAATTGGCTTGACTGAGCTGATTTTAAATGACTTGTTGAATGAACCAGTATTGGGTCTGTCAGGTTAATTCAGTTCAGTTTTGTTATTTTTGTCAAACTTGTTAGATCTTGCCTCATTTTCATTCATTCAACAAGACAGGCACAAATAAAACAGGCAGAAAAGAAGCACTCATTCAACCAGAAAATGTAATTTCATTCAATACAATTACAACTGATGTGGAGTTAATTAAAATAAACCTGGATGCATTTGAACAACCAATGATTTTTGAAAGGAAATGAAAGGAGAATCAATTGTGTCTAAATGATAAAGCGATGTTTAACTGACAAATGGTTGTGTTCATGTAACATTTTCAAAAATACAAAATATACATGATTTCATGGTTGGATTAGATGGAAATTATGTTAAGACAAATTTTTTAAATTGAATTAATTGTGGAAAATATTTTTGAAAAAATAACGGATGAATGAACAGTTTCAAAAACAGAAAGTGTACCAATTAGGCCAAGCAACTCTTAAACTGAGATCCAGCCAAAGTTCAATCAGCCTGAACAGATTAGGTTGATGTCACCCAAATTAGATTTTATTAACTTGAAGTAACAGAATTAATGCTGAAAGAAAGCCACTGGAAAATGTGTGATTCCATTTTTTTAATGTTCATTCAACTCTCATGTCATGGTGAAAAGGGTTCTCAGTGAAATAAAGCTCCCTGTCTAGACATAATTTTCTTTAGTTTGTAGTGTTTGTCCTTCATCTCGTTTGTTCTTTAGTTAAATCTGAAAACCAGCTGGCTGTGCTCTGAAAACAGATTCCAGATTTGACCTCGATAAATATTCAAAATGTTTGAGGCTATTAAAGCAGCTTCGGTTACTTAAATTCAAGAGATTAGCCATTCTTATAAACTTAAAACTTAAATTCATTTAAGTGGGAATGAACTTTGAGATGATAAAGTAAAATAGAGGAAAGGCCCGTCTCTTCAATGCTAAATACAAACAATGAAAATAAACTACTTTTATGCAAATTAACAAATAAGATTAATGTGGACACATTTCCCTTAATGCTGCAGCTGTCAGCTGAGGAAAAATCACTCCGGGACACCAAATGTCATGGTATTTCTTTAGCAATGGAATAAAAAATGATTTTATCAAATAGCAGAGAACCCCCTAATGTTCTGACCTTTTAACGACAGTCAGCCTCATGGTTTCACATAGGATCTTCAGCCCAAAAGGAGAGGAAAAATGTGACCTTTTTGTTGAAACACTATTGATAAACTGCTACATTTGGAATTTTGGAAAGGTTTACTCATCAATGGTTTCCTCCCCTTTAAATCAACCCGCTCCCTGTTGTGCCTTCTCAGTGAATGCTTCCCTTCACTGCAGTTCATTTCAAAGCTGTAGCAGCCTCTGCATGCTGGCTGTCAGCTCATCCAGGCTAAGATTTGTCTCATCTTTTAAGAGTCTTTTAAGAGTCAAAAACCCCACCACACTCGTCTGAACCTTTGTGTCTTCACAGTCCAGGCAGAAAACTGAGGTCCACTAACCTGTTTCTCTTCATTATTCGTGGATCTGGCCTCAAAAAGCGAGGTTGGCGGAGTCTTTTCAGTGAAGCAGCCTACCCTTCATCTGTAGAGCAAGCACAGAAACTATTATTTTCTCTTGTGAGAGTGAGATACAAGCATGTTTAAATTTTACCGCGCAAACACAGCTCATTTATTTACACAATTTTATCTTCATTCTATTCAATGATTTTTTTTCATGCATGCTGTAGTTCTATTTTTTTTAAATGTGCTATAAAAACTTTCGCTTGACTTATTTGGATAGGGATGATATAACACTGTTTATTAAAGCGATTCGTGTCAGTTAAAATATGATGAATTGCACAGATGCACAGATATAAATCATAGCAGACTGAGATAGGGACTTAGACAAACAGCCCAGAAAATGACAGGATGCTGCATCGGTTATCTACTCAGCTGAGCTTTGATTTCCCAGCGGGAAACGTTCTGCTTCAGTCACTTTTCTGAGGTTTCATATGTCACATTGCATCCTTCCATTCTCTCCCCTTATGTTTACTTTTGATTCTGTGATATTTTTTTTGTTTTCCATCCTGCCTACTGGGCAGTTTTCAATCCTATTTCATGGAATTTCATTGAACTGGTTGGCTGTCTATTACAGATATGTAAATGACCACTCTTCAGCTTTAGTAACACATACTGGTGCTTCCTCAATCACGATCCAGTGTTGAAACAAATGCCTTGTGACGGTGATTGAAGGCTACATTTTCAGAAGTGTGTGTTTTTTTTCTAAACCATTTATAGTGTTACGGTTCAGTAAAAACACACACAGTGCAGCACTGTTGGAAATCAGATAATTGTACAGGGAACAATGACCTGCTGCCTTTTTGACTGTCTGTCACAACTTAAAGGGAAACTCCAACATTTTGGGTATTTGCTCATTTGCCGTCAACCCCTGAATTTGATAAAAGCATATGCACGGCTCTCTTCTCTGTGCGTCCAGTAACTCCATCTGACGCTGGCCTGGCTTAGCACAGCAGTACCACACATGTCACAGATGTGAACTATTTCAAACCTTGTTATGTGAAAATAGAAGAAAACTCTGAAGAGTTCTGCCTGGTGTGTCAGTGAGCCAATACCTGTTTCACATTGAGGGTTGAAGTCATGAACAGATTTAATGAGAACTTCCACTGCTGGCTGTCCTCTTTCCCATGCAGGCTGAGTGCAGCTCAGTGAAGCTGCAAGGCTGCCTGCAGGCTGTGGAGATGCTGGCGATGGGACGTCAAGCTCTCATCAATAATTCAAACCAAATTCTGTATGAAAACAGGAGGGTTAAAATAAAATCGGGTGGTTATAGGGAAATGAACCAAGAGATTAGATTTTTTACGCCAACAGATTGTCACACTTACTAATTTCATGGTTTTGTTGAAAAGTATTTTTGACACTTTGGACGCTGCTTGTATTGAGCAGAGCTGCTGAGAGGCTGACAGACCATTAGGACGGGGGGGTGGGGGTGTTAATGTGAGTGTAGTTTCTTATGACAGTAGTGTTCAGAATTTGAGTTTTGAAACATTAACGTCAAAGTTAAGGTTCTAGCGTATGAAGCGCTTCAGTCTACAGTTAATATATTATCAGACTACTTAATGAGGTTTCTGAAAAAGGGCACAGTGCTCCTGAAATGCCTGACTTCTTTCCATGCGCTGACTGCCTGGAAGTGACAAAAATGAAAAAAGATAGGAACAGAGGTGATAAAATGAAATGATAAAGTGAAAAATGAAGCAGTTAAAATAGAAGAGTGTTGCATTGTCAGGTGATTTGATTATAAAAACATGCCATGCTTTATCATTTTCCCCTTTCTTACAATCATTAATCATTATTCATGACACACAGTTGCCATTTATCATCTCAAGATCACTGTTCTAAAAGCATCTTTTGTTAGATATTACTCGTCACCTCTCGTCTTCTCATTGTGCTGCGAATCACAACATCCACTGTGTTTTCTACCAGGCTTTTACTGACTTTTGTCCCTTCCTTCTGCTGCTGTGAATTGTTTGCTGATAATCCCAAAGCAGTGACAATACATTATTACAATTAAATAAATATTATGTTTTTTTAATATAAAAATAGCCCATATTTGCAAAGCAAACAACAAGTCACATGTCCTGTTTCCTTGTTAACTACTTTGATGGTCATTTTTTTATTCACAATAGAATCAAAAATACAATTGATTCCCCTCAGATGAGTTTACTTCCTTATATGTGTTTCATTTTGTATTAGCATGTATAACAGACCTTAATTCCTAAAATAATTTCAGGAGGTACATCTTCCTCGCCAGTAAGAAATGATCAGATCATGACAGCAGCAGCATCAGAGGGAAATATCATTTGCTTGAATTCACCTTGTTCCTTTTCTCCAGTTTGACCAGTTATTTTCTGACATGCAGAGTTAAACCACACCATCCCTGTGGCTGCAGCCCCAGGTGGCTGCAAGGTCACCAAGCGTAGGTAGACTCTTAGATGATGTCATGTTTGAATAAGACAAACTGTTTGCCATTGCAGAGCTCCTCGTTGCCTTGGCGATTCAGCAGTCGTCCTTCACAGACATTTAGATCTGATGGCGGTGATGAAGGGAGCGATGGCTGAGGCAGGAAATTCTCCCCTTTTCCATATTAAAACTTAAAGTCAGATCTAAATAAAAAAAAGCAAAATATGCCTTGTTCACTACAGTTGCAATACATTTGTTGTAAAATGATTTGTTATGATTTAGTACAGTAGAGTCTTGCAAAATCTGAAGTATAAATATGTTGAATAACTACTAGGTTGTTTAATTTACTCTCACACTCATTTAATTTAATCCTGGCATAGAAGGCTTGTAAGCTGGCTTTGAGGGTTTCATTTTGCATCAGCATGTACTGTATATCTTCCTTCCAGAGCTGATAGTTGCCATCAGGACTGATGTAAACATCCATCTGGTGCATGTGTTCATATTGAGTCCAACCAACTTCCTACAGATATTCCATTTAAAACACCATCTGCATAAAAGATAACATCTATTACTAATTAAAACTCATTAAGTACATTATTAATAGGCTCAGTCTTTCAGAATGAACCCATACAGGATACGTACGTATACACACACGTAGCTTCATTTCTGATGACAGGTTTCAACTATGGACCTTATTTTTCCTAACACACGTATTCTGTATTTTTGCATCTTAAACCGCCTCTTATTGCTTTTCATAATACCATAAAACAGTATTAGCTTGTTTATTTTACATAATAAATCTCTAGAGTACATATAACCTTTTACTTATCATTTAGTTTCGTTATTTCATTAACTTTAGTATCATAATTGCCTGTCAGCTCTGTACACAGACTGGAGAGCGTGATGAATGTGTAATTGTGAATAAACAGCAGCCTGAAGCAGCATAAATTAATTAGTGACTCATCCTTGTCTTAAATATATTTGGCACAGACTCTTGAATTCTTAACCGACTTTAGTTCATGATAAATTGAAAGTGATCATGGTCTGCAATAATAGAAGCTCATCACTAAACATTTTGTGAGGTAAATTGCTACTCTTTATATCTGGCTGTTAGCACAAAGGGGTAATATTCAGAATATTGGCTGATAACAGGTAGATGGGATCTGTATTATCTGATCATTACCACCCTAAAAGCCAGTTTAGAGTCTCTATGACAGTGGATGCAGCAGGCAGAGGAAACCTTTCTAGGATCGACCTCTCACTGATCATGGTACTTAATCGGATTTGAACTTAAGATTGCTTTGTAGTTCTCTCTTGACTTTGTTTCTGCCAAATTAAACATAAACTGTGCAAAAAGTATTGAAATATCCAGCGAGTATACTGCTTTTCTTATTTTATTACATGCTTCTGTGGGTGTTGGTTTTAAGGCAGCAGATGGTTGAATTTGGCACAAACTGGCCTCTAAATATGTCTTCTTAGTTAAAATATAAACCATTACATATTTTCAAAAGAAAAAAAAGCAGAAAACAGAAGAGGACCAAACTGCAAAAGAATAAGTACAATGCAGGAAAAAAAGTAAAAAAGTAAAAAAAAAAAAAAGTTGGGAGGATTTGTAAATTCCAAATAAATTAAAGCTGTGATTCCACTTTTACTTTTCTATAGACGGTATGAATTAAAAAAAAAAAAAAAATCATGTTTTTGTCACAAAAAATCCACAAGAAGCTAGGATGGGATGGTAATGAAAAAAATAAAACGAAAAGAAGAAAAAGCATCAACAATGTTTTATTCCTGCGATGACATGTTTGCATGAAAACTGGAACAAAATACAGGATACCTGCAATGCTCTTTTTTTGACTTCTGTTGAAGTCAAGAAAAATTTTGGAAAGTGACAAATATATAATTAATCATGATGATATTTTATCTTTTTATTATGATCAACAAATAACATAAAGCCCCAAACCTACAATGAATGGGATGTTTGTAATAAGTAGTTTCTGTTAAACTATTGTACACAACAGCTGTTGGCTTAAACCGATTTAAATCAAATCTGTGAACCACACTGACCACACTGATATCCTGACCTTGATGTACTGTAAAAAAAAAAAAAATAATAATAATAAAATAAAAAAAATGTGAATATTATGTGAGATTTTTTCTCTTTCATTCAGGCACCCCGTCAACAAAATACACTCATATTTTTTTATTTTAGTTGTTGGCAAGATTCTCATCGCCGCTGCTGAATAAAAGCAACAGGAAGCTAAGCAGCAATTCACTTCTGGCTGGAAGGTGAAACATCTTCAGAGAAAAAGAAGTCCTGTTGCCAGCAAATTTACTGAGCTCAAGGTCAATGACTCTGGCTCCATTGTAATTTCTTAACTTGCTTTTAATTTATCAAATTCATGACTGATTTTTTTTTTTTTTTTTAACATCTCTGAGCAGTCAAAAGGATCAGGTGTATCTACCTCCATCCAACAGCTACAACATAATGGTAAAAACTACTGACAGGTGACGTGAATAACATTAATTATCACTTTACAATAGCACCCATTGAGATGGAGCTACATTAGGCACAAAGAGAAAAGCCACTTAAGTGAGTGAGCTTAAGGATCTGAGTGACTATAATAAGGGCCAGATCCCAAAAGCTGGACTTTGGGGTCAGAATAAAGCAGTGTGGGGGGGCTTGCTGTGGAAAGACATCTTGGTAATTGACGGCAGGTTCATGTTGTTAGAAGGTTGTTAGATGAACGCATTGCTACAGTACAGCTGTGCAAATTGTTAAAATTCTTTACTAAAAAATTTTTTTTCAGAAATGCTTCTTTTATATTTTTCTATTTTTAAAAGCCAACTGCAATAAATTTCTGCCCAGCAGCAAGCATTAATGTGAAAAATCTACTCATCAATATCTGTAACTGCTCCATCCTGTTCAGGGCTGCTGTCTGGATTTACACATTTTCTAAAGCAGCCTGAAATGTAACAAACAATAACTTTGTGACATAAAGAGATTTAATTTATGCTATTTTGACACCTGAATGATATAAATCTTACGGAAAACAGGCTCTAACAGCACATTATTATTATTTTTGTCACTGGAGAAATGTAGATAACACTGAGACGATGCTGGTGCATGAAAAACAAGGACTTAGGTGGAAACAATGGTGCAACAGTGTAATGTGCTTAATGCCTTAGAAAACATTTGACCTGTTCTATCAAAAGTACCTTTTGCACTTTAATTTGACGTCACCCCCTGGCCACCCCTAAAGTACGCTGGCATCTGTGCAAAAAAGGAAAACTTTCATAAAAAGTAAGACATGCCTTCAGTAGAGGGATGAAAAACATTTTGACAGCATGTATCTGTGTAATTAATTTCTTTTACTTACTTTTCTTTATGCATTCTTTTGGTCGTGCAACTTTTTAGTTAATAGCAACGACTCACATTAGCCACCTGCATACACAGCAATGTTGCTGTGAAGGCGTAATGGAGCCTTCTTCTCCTCTTCATTCCGCCTCCTTTCTTCCAGCTGTGCATCCACAGTTACCCCACAAAGGTGCAATATTCTGCCTCCAGTGTGTGTTTTTATGATGCACTGCACAATTTGAAGACAGTCCCTTTTCTGTAATTTGTGTTTCCCGGTCAGCGGAATAGCGCTAAAGTCTCTGGTCAATGACTGCTTTACTTAGTTGGCGCTGAATGAAATGTCACTGTGGTGAAAATCCTGGTGTGCCTCTAGCTAGCTTGTCAGGTTTAGCTTGCTTTAGCATATCTTGCTTGTCACAGGCTAACAGTAGACCTGAGCAGCACCGTCAGATGACCCAGCCCATCTCTCACTGTCCCTATGAAAAACTGTTTGGATCCTCTGCTTGGAGTTTGTGACCATGCTCGCTCCAGTTATGCCTTCCTGCGCTGGCAAGTCACACAGCACTTGTTTCGCCCTCGTTGCAGCTGTTACTACCACCCAAGGGCCTTAACAGCGGTTGGAGCAAACACTTACACCTCTCCACCAGGATGGTGGAATAAAGACGCTACAGGGATGGAGTGAACTAGCAGTGTGAGTGGAGCTACTGATGACCAACCCATACCTCAGCCATTTAAAATGATTGTTAGAATCACTGATAATGAAAAATCTAAATTTACAAATGCAGCTCTTTTTATTGTTGCTGGTCAAATCATGCTTCTTGTCTGAAAGAGACTGGGATGTCTTCACAAATGTTATTTGCCTGTACGGAAGACCCTCTTCTAAATACATTTCTATCTAAATAACCCCCGAGTCTGCTGACACCCTCGATGAAAGCGAGAGTCTGTCATTGTCTTTACTGCACCACCTGCTGAGGGCTTATTCATTATGGAAGCTTTATACCTCTTTACACGAAAGCCTCTTTTTATTAAAAACACAGCCTTGAGAAAAATTCAATAAGTGCTGCTGCAACATAAAGGGATGTGTGTCTCTTAAACGAATCTGCAGTGGTGTTGGTATTCCTCCTGGTAGAGAAGTCCTTGGCTGAGTATGTGATGGGCAGTGTGGAACAATCACACCCACAGATAGTGAAGCTTAATTGACAGAAGCACAAGTACCATGAATTCCAGAGAGCTTTTCAGTCTCTAACAAAAGTTTGTATGTTTGTATGTTGGTGGGAGGAGGAGGGTAATGTGACTCAGTCAGATAAATAGTTCCACGTTTCCCAGCATTCGTCACCTTAAGAAAACACATGACATTCAGTTCCCTGTTTTCTCCCCACACATTCATGGTGGCGATCTATTGAATGACTGAGCTCACGTTGTTGCAGGTTTATGTTTTAAATTATATTCTTCAAAACATAATTCACTCTGACACACTGGTACAGAAGGCTGTTGAATGAAACTGCCATGTTAGCCAGGTCGGGACCAGGTCTGGACCAGGTCGAAACCAGGTCGGAACCAGGTCTGGACCAGGTCGGGGCCAGGTCGGGACCAGGTCTGGGCCAGGTTGAGGTCAAGTCGGGACCAGGACTGGGTCAGGTCGGGGTCAGGTCTGGGTCAGGTCTGGGCCAGGACAGGCCCAGGTCTGGACCAGGTCGGGGTCAGGTCTGGGTCAGGTCTGGGCCAGGACAGGCCCAGGTCTGGACCAGGTCTGGGTCAGGTCTGGGCTAGGTCGGGGCCAGGTTGGGACCAGGTTAACATGCAGGATTTCTTAATCCTGCTGTTCTTATCTCTTCTCTCAGGCATCAGTCCAATTGGAAATAAATTTAACGAACAGTCATTCACGGACTTCTGTGCACGTGTGTTTTCTGTGTGTATCAGCCTGCATTCAAATTTTACAAACAAATAGTAATTTGCAATTATGATCATCGTTATCTACAGTCCAGTCCTGGTTAAAATTAAAAAATGATGGATTTAAGGAAGGCTGCTGTTTTATTGATCTCAGGAATTTGTTTCTCCTCAATATTATTCCAGTGGTTGAGCTGATTAGAAACGACTGAGCTCACAGAAAAGATCACAGCAAAGTCAGTGATGAAGTTGATAAACTGCTGCATATAAAGTTCATGTCGTATGTTTCTTTCACAATTCATGACCGTCTTTGAACCGTGATTGAATGAAGCAGCTCTTTAGAAGAGTTTCAGAGCAGGTCAGAACCTCTGGCATTTCTCCAGTAAAAGTGTTCGTTACTTGAGAAAACTAGGTCTAATTTATTTTAATTAAATTTAATTTAACAAGAAAGTATCCAAGGTAGTAAAAAAATTAACTTCTGTTTACAGGAAAAGAATGAATTTAAAAACACCACAAGAAAAAAGTAAAGTTTTTTCATTACTTTTGCAAAATATACATTTATAATCCAAATTAAAATAGTTTTACTTAGATAACAATTATGAATCAATTTAGATGAGACCTTCTTTATTTTAATGACCAGTAGATGGAAGCAAAAACAACATTCACATTTTAACATTCTCAAATGATATTTAACTAAAAATACCAAAAATAAATGTAGAATACTGAAGACATTTTCAACACAATGTTTGTGACAATCCTGCTGGATGTTTTGTTGCTGATAAAGAGACACTCATATCCAGACATTACATGATTATTACATGATTATTACACTATTAGGCGTATTAAGGAATAATATTACCATGTTTGAGTTCTATATTGACATATCTCTGAAACTCTTAGCTCATAAAATTAAAAATCCAGTGTAGTCAAAGCTATCTAACTTAAATGTAATTGATCTCCCACAATAAGAAGTTATTTTTGAATGGTCTCTTTAAGTGTAGCCTATAAATTGGACTATAACCCATTCAATCTGTCCAATATTCTCTGCCTGTCAGACCCTCTTACTTTCCCCTTTTTTTTTAAAAAAAAGCATGCATTTTTATTATAAGCTGTTTCTCACTTGGCGAAACAAAAGAAACACACATTCTCTCCATTTCTGAATCATTGAGTCTGTGATCAACCTTGTAGTCTGCTTAAAAAAGCCGTGAACGTGTACGTACCAAGATTAGTTACACCTGGTTTGACGTAACTGGACCTTCTTAAATCTGATTTGGCGTTTTTACAACCGAATAATGGAGCATGAATATAATAGAATAGATCAACCCCCGCTTTCTTAGACATCCTAGATCTTTTAGTTCCTCTTTCATGCGACAGGCCCCAGGTGTAATGGTGGACTGTGTTAGTAAATGATGGGGCGTGAGAGTTGATCTTGGGGATTTTGTACGCTGAAGCTACAGTCATGAAGCTGCTAGGTACCTCGGCTGAACATTTCCACCAATTCTTTGAAAAACAGATGATGTAAAGCTGAATGTGTCCAAGTCAAAACCCCAAAGGATAAAGTGATGTTTTGTCATCCCACATGCTTGTGTGCATGTGTTTGTGTGTGGGAGCCACCTACTGGCCTCTTTTGGCAGCACTTAAGACAACAGCTGTGTTGTGACCCCTCTTGACCTGTGCTGAATTAAAGCAGTCCACAGCCATCACATCCCAGACTGGAGAGACTGTGTGTCACGACTTTGATTAAATGGCATTAATTCAATGAATGGAGGATAAAGTGTTGGGTTTGTTGTGAGGTTTATCTTTAATATATTAGTTATATCAGTCATTGGTTTTAGGTATTATTCACGTTGCTCACCAGCTCTTTGGATGTTGCTGTTGCTTGCAGCTTCATCACCTCTCTGTATCTAACAAAAGCTTCAACATTTGCTGTTCTAAACTGCTCAGTCTGTGCACGTCTTGATGCGGCTGTGACAGAAAAAAAGAAAAAAGCACAACCCACAGAAACTCAGAGCTTATCCACAAAAAACCTCGACTGATAGATGATCTATGATAATTGTGGTGCAGAAGCAGCACAACAGGAAACAGTTACTTACAAAAGACATTTTCACAAGGGGGAGAAGAATGAGCGTTCTTGTGACAAATTGTATCTATTTTAATCTTGGGTAAAGCAGTTAGAAACATCACAAAATTCAATGTGATTCGCAGTTCTCGATCTGTTTTCCGATGTGCTGACTGAACACAGAAACATGTGCTCTCAGATCACACTTGCAATCGCCGTGTTCCAGTCTCATATTTGCTTTTGTCTCCTACCGACTTATGTGCTTCAGTGATTCAATATTTGAATGCACATCCCTGTCAAACAATCCCCACACACATCTGACCACTGGCAGCTTTGAATGTCTGAAATTGATAGTATGTTGAACTTGTTCTTTTATTGTTTGATCAAAGTAGATTACACGCTACATGTATTTACACTCTATTTATCACCGGTGAGTTTGGTTACAAGCAGATTTAAGATGCTAGTTTGTGTGTTTTGGCTGAATTTACAAGGTTATGTTTTGAGGAGAGGAGGTTTGGGCTGCTGACTCTCAGTGGGTCAGAGATGCAATGCTGTTTTTCCATCTCCTCTCAGTCCCACTGGGAAAGCGTAATTCACTTGAGATAGCAGGAAAAGTTGAAGTGACATTTACGGGATTCCTGTTATCTTTTATCTCAAGCAGGCTCTGTTTTTAGACAGAGTGGGGGCCTCAGTGACCAGCTTAGTGAAAATCTATTTAAGCTGTGGGCTCTCGGTGCGCCACAGGTCTGGCATTTGTCTACAAGCAGAGTTGCGGTCCTTGGTTATTCTGTACCCTGATGAGTTGTGGAGGAAAACAGATGTAAACTGGGGCCCTTGCTGGTTGCCAGTTCACTCTCGGAAGAGCCAGACACAGCTAGCTCACCCGTGGCATGAGCTAACCTTGCTATAATTCAGGCCTGGCCATATTTAGGCAGAGCTCAGTGCTGTGTAAACACAGCTTACTGCTGAGGGGAGGGCTGCTTCCCGCACTCGTGTCCACGTCCATCAACAGGCTCAGTTCAGAAAGGTGATGAAGATTTTCAAGCTGGAAGGTGAAAGTAGGTCTGCAGAATTTAGAGACTCAAGTGTCTCAGAGTTTAAAGTGCATCCTTACAGGACAAGCTTGTGAGTTATTTTTAATTTCCTTGAAGAATTCTGCTGCTCTGAGATGAAGGACTTGAACTATACGTCAGAAGTAAGAAGGCTGCACAATACATCAGCTTAAGTGGAAAGTTTTCTTAAACCCTTGCACAGCAGCATGAGTGAAGCCCTGTTGGAGAGCTCTGGGGATGTATGTTCCTTCCCACTCGGTAGCGCTCAGCCCATCAAGCTGAAACCACAGTCACAGTCTGGCTCGCCCTGCGGATCCCCCAGGATGTCCCCCTGTGACTCTCCTCGAAACTCCCCTCGTCACTCTCCGCTGCTGTTCCGCAAGCTCCTCATGAACCGCAGCATCGCCCTGCAGCGCCGCTTCACCTTGGCACACACACCCAGGTAGTATTTGCAATTAGAGCTATGTGGCTAATGTCTTACATTTGTAGGTTTTGTGGGATTTTGTCTTGAACAGTAAACAAAGATGGCGTGAGGACAAAGGCTGGGATTCAGAGGTAATTTTCACGATTGTTGTGGCGTTTTGGGCCGGCTGGTGACGAGCAAACTGATCTAGACTTATTTGTTTCAGAATGTGAAGGGGAATGGAGTTTTGTTTCAGTAGTGATAGAAGCTGATTTTTCTCATCTTCAAAATGAACGTCATGGGACAGCTGTGGCAATAAAGCGCCGTTGTCTGGTGAGAAGGTAACCCTGGGAAATCATGATATTGTTGACGTTGGAAATGGTGTCATCTCAATGGACCTCATTGTTCTTGCAGTGAAAGATAAGGTCTTGTTTTGAGCCTAAAGTGTTCAGCAGGCCCAGCGCAGGTCAAATACGGAGAAAGATTGCCATAGCAGCAGATGGACCGATTGTCTGCAACTGAAAGTTTCTCTCTAGACACTCCATGCTGAACTTTCACCTATTTTTCCCCGTTTCCTTGTGACTAAGGAGGCAGCATGTGCCTGTTGTACGTCAGAACAGAAAAAAGCTCATCTCTTTTATTCAAGTTGTGACAAAACCTGAATGTTTGAAAAGTATCTGCAAAACTTCAGTACAGTATGTGTTTTGTTGGAGTGCAGAAAAGCACTTGGAGGGAAAAAAAAAAAGTGATTAAACGAAAGCATGGAGCAAAATTCTGTTTCCATGTCCACAGCGAAGGACCTGCAGGACCTGGGGAAACAGAAGGTCACAGTGCTGTTTAAAGGTCTCCCTTCTCCATGGTGTCTGTAAAAACACACATTTCAGACAAGTTTTAGGGATGTCAAGGAACAAGCTCATAAAACTGTCATGGTAGATTACAGTTATTCGAATAAGTAGTTTGTTTAAATATATTAGATTATACTGTAGAGCATATAATAAAATTGAGCATTTTACACAGTGACGCATTTAGACATTTGACCTATTGAGATGTTGCCATGAGCGGGAAGACTCAGACGCAGTGTGGTTTCTCCTTGGGGTCTTATTTTATGCTTCTTTTTTTTTTTTAATATTACCTTTTATTCGCAAGCATAACACAGACAAATATGGGTATTATAATATCATGTAGCGCAGTGGCAGGCAGATTTTTTGGGTAATATTCTCACAGTAAAAAAAGGGCCACACATCAGATGATTTCATAAGATATGGGTTCAGTTTAGCAGTTAACTTTGTAATTAATTTTTTTGTGTGTTTCTGTTTTAACTTCTTTTCACATCACTACCATCTTTATGCTCTAGCTAGCATGCTTGGTTGAAAAATGGCTCGGTATTTTCATTCAACGTGGCGATGATCACCTGACTGATTAAGCAAACTGCCTGTGAATCTGTGGTTGTGACAAATGGTTAATAAAGTCAAAATGATGTCATTTATTTTCTTTTCTGAAGTATTGATTCCAAAAGGGATTTTGCCACCAAAAGCACTGCATTTCTGACTGGTCACTGCAGAGAAAAGGATTCGTCAACATTCTTTACTGCAGTTAATTGGTGAAATAAAGTGTGGACTTGGTTTTCAATCACCTGAAGAATCTTTACCAAAAGGCATTTTAAAAAAAAAATGTATTCATTATATAATTTTTATTTAGAGAGGGTTGGATTGAAGTGGTCTGGGGGCTCCATCCAATCAGGGAGTGTTTTTTTAACCCATGTGTGATGTCATGATGATTTCCTTTGAAATGTTTTTGCTGAACACACTCAAGTTAACCAGACTTAAACCCTTAAGTCTGTAAACCTTTAAATGTGTAACCGGTTGAGTGCATGTTGAAGTCCAGACTTGAACATTTGTTTAAGTCAGTGGTTGTTTCAGTGCAACTTACCCACTTTTTGTTCTTTTCATCAATTAAATGATTGCTGAAGCCGAGTTCAGATAATGTAAAGAAAAAAAAGGGATGTGTCTTTAAGTGCAGTGTCTGTAAACCTCTGGTCTCAACTGTAAGAGAAAAAAAAAAGACTTGGCCAGTTTTATGCTTATTGTATTGAATTCTTCCTGGTAAATAAAAGACAATAAAGATGGTGACTATGAATGGAAGGTTGCATTTAACAGAGTAAACTTTTATACTTTCTCACCACCATTAAACACAACTTAAATTAATAAAACTGAACGTATAACCTTGTATACTGTCCCACTTTTATAGCATTTAATTTTGTGTAAAATTAAACCATCCATCACCAGATAAATAAAGCAAACAAGCTTTAAACAGGCAATTAAAAAAATACATTAGTAAGTCAAAAGATCAAAATATGGTGAAAAAAAGGGTCTGTTTCAGGTTACACCTATTGGAAGAACTTAAGGGTGGAGATTGTAATGTAATAAGATGATTCATAACAAAATCATTGTTTTAGGTTGTTGCATCAGGTGCACAAGACAGTTTATTCATTCTACTTTAACTTATGATGTACTTTGGCAGTAGCCACAGACAAACATCTACACCATATTTAGGAGACAATCATCTGCAGGACTCACATTGCACTTAAGGAAGTGGTTGGTGTGGCTTTAGCACTTCACAACTCATCTACCTCAAGAAAGAATAGGTTTTAAATTTGAAGCTATAGATGCTATGCAGGTCCTGCATTGGCAGTGGCCGGGTCTTTCCAATAATTCAACGTGGGAATTAAAAGAGTGCCAAAACATGACTGACATGATCACATTCCTTATGTTGTATTTCCACTAGTTTTAATCCCCTTCTGTAAATTAATGATTCAGAATAGTCTTTTCAGTTCAGTTTTATTAACATATCAATTCACAATAAAAAGGAGGAAGGCCCTCAGCAAAATGGTGAAAACTAATATTTTAACTATTCTCTTGGGTGCTTTTAGTCATAGCTCAGGGCACTTCAGTTTGAAAAGTGCCTTTGTGTCAGACCTACCTGGTTCAGCCAGGAAACAAACGGCTGCCGTGTTTCAGATAGTTATTCGGGCATCTAATACGGGATAAGATAAGATAAGATAAGATAAAACTTTATTTATCCCGAAGGAAATTCTTGTGCCAAGTATTGCTCAAAAATTACAACAACAATGTTCAAAAAAAATTACAGGAAGTGCACAGAAAAACAAAAAGCAACTTAGACAGACATCAGCAGGCAAGATATTGCACATATTAAGCGGTCCTCTGTGGTGTCTTATTGCACATAATGTTGTTATAATAATATTGCTATTTACTGCTATGATATTGCTATTTACATATATTGCACATGTTAAAGTTCCTTATGGTGAGTTATTGCACATAGTATTGTTATTTACAGTCATTTACACAGTCCTGCATTATCAGCTGTCCCTCAAGCAGAAGGGGGAGGAGTTATAGAGTCTGATGGCCACAGGAAGAAAAGACCTCCTGTGACGTTCTGTGGTGGACCTCGGTGGTCTCAGTCTACGGCTGAAGGTGCTATGGCAGGTCTCCAGGGTGGCATGCAGGGGATGGGAGTTGTTGTTCCTGATGCTAAGGAGCTTCCTCAGCATCCTTTTCTCCGTCACCTCCACCAGAGACTCCAGTTCCACTCCCAGGACAGAACCTGCTTTCCTGATGAGTTTGCTAAGTCTGTTGGCGTCGGCTGCCTTCACCCTGCTGCCCCAGCACACTACAGCGTAGAAGATGACGCTGGCCACCACCGAGTGGTAGAACGTCTGCAGCATGGTTCTGCAGACGTTAAAGGATCTGAGTCTCCTGAGAAGATAAAGTCGACTCAGACCCTTCTTGTAAAGAACATGAGTGTTCTTTACCCAGTCCATTTTGTTGTCGAGGTGGACGCCGAGGTATTTGTAGTCCTCCACGATGTCCACCTCAGTGCTCCTGATGCTGACTGGGTTGGGATTGGGCCTGTGCTTCCTGAAATCAATCACCAGCTCCTTAGTCTTTGTGATGTTAAGCTGGAGATGATTTAGGTCACACCATTCCACAAACCTGTCCACTACTCCTCTGTACTCGGCCTCCTGATCTCTGCTGATGCAGCCCACGATGGCAGAGTCGTCTGAGAACTTCTGCAGATGGCAGGACGGTGAGCTGTATCTGAAGTCAGAGGTGAATAGTGTGAACAGGAATGGAGACAGACCGTTCCCTGAGGAACCCCCGTGCTGCTCGCAATTGGGTCTGATGAGATGTTCTGCAGCCTCACATACTGTGGCCGGCGTGTGAGGTAGTCGGTGATCCAGGCCACCAGTGGAGCATCCAGCTGCATGTCCAGCAGCTTAGTCCTCAGGAGGGCAGGTCGGACGGTGTTAAAAGCACTAGAAAAGTCAAAAAACATGACTCTCATGCTGCTGCCGGCCTGCTCCAGATGGGTATAAGCCCTGTTCAGCAGGAAGAGGATGGCGTCCTCCACACCAATGCGAGGCTGATAAGCGAACTGCAGGGGGTCCAGTGATGTTTTGGTCAGGGAGCGTAAGTGCTTCAGAACCAGACGCATAACAAGGTTTGGCTTGGATGTAAAAAAGAAAAAAAACTGCATGGACTTTCTGAAGAGACAGGAAACAGAGATGGAGGTGGCAGAGTTGTAGATGTTAAGATTTTCTTTGCTTTTGACAAGGATAGACACGGACAAGAACAGGCACATTAGAGCAACAAGGTTCAGCGTCTTGGAGATGGAGTAAGAGAGATTTGACTAAGATTGTTTGTTCACATGAAGAGGAGGATAGTGAATAGATTGGCTAAAGGATGATGCAGACGAAGCTATTAGGGAGGAGGGCTAAGAGACAAAATGAGTGACATGGCCAGAAGAGAGAGACATTATTGGGGGAGAATGTCGGATCAATGAGCTCACTTCTTTAGTGATGAGCCTTGTATTTTGCTCGCTACCTTGGAAAAGTGAACAAAAAGTGGCAGAACTGAGCAGGAAAACAATTAGATGCAACAGCAATAGGACTGGATGCATCGTAGCCTTGGTGCAGCTGCATGGGCTTTGGCTCAGAGGTACTTATGGAAACTGGAGGTGAGTATCTACACCCTCATCACTCCAGCCACTTTCAGCTGCAAGAGTTCAAAACTGCAATGGAGTCATGGCTGAAGAAAAGAAAAGCAACATATGACCAGCAGATCTGAATATCTGAAAAGATGTCTTTCAGAGAGCAGGCCCAGGTCAGAGTAGAACTGTCCAGCTTCCAAATATTTAACTCCACCAGACTTCACATTTGCTGTACTTTGGAAGTGAGCAGTCTGAGGCTTTTGCATGATTAAAAAAAAAAGAAAAGCCACAGCTGGTTGGAAGGAATGTTGGCCCCACCTGTTTATAGTTATGAAAGCGTGATAAAAAGGGAGCTGTTGCACTGCACCTCTGACGTGTTTTGAGCAACCACGTCACTGACATTTTATTTAGACCCCAGGAAACCCAGTCTTCTTCTGAAAAATGCTGTAATGATAAATAAGTGATATGATAAGATAAGATATTCCTTTATTTGTCCCACAATGGGGGAAATTCACATTGTTACAGCAGCAAGTGGACAGTAATAGAAAAATAGCAATAAAAGAAGAATATGGACAAATAATAATAATTATAAAAACAATAAGATAAAAACAATAATAAAAATGTATAACTATAATAGAGAAAATATATTATAAATAACTGCGACACTATTTACAAGAGATACGTTGCTACTGATAAGAGATGACCAAGCAAGTAACCAAATGACAGTCAATCTCAGATAGCATCGTGAAAGTAATATAACCTCCATTTCTATTGGAGGAATTATTTTGTGATGCTTTAAGAGCCTCAACAGGTCGCCAACACCTTGACTGGCTTGTGCTTGGCAAAAAGCTTCATTGTCTTTTGGGTCTTTTCTGCTGAGGGCCAATCAGAAACCCTGAGCTAGATCCTGGCAAGCTCAGGTTTACACACAGTTTATTGTCTGCTGTACTCAAAAAAAAAAAACCTAAAGGTCTAAAGTAAAGATCAGACAGGCAGATACCAAAACATGCCTTGATCTGGAAACGTCAGCAGGGACCAGGACTGAGTGAACCAAAGCCAAAGAAGGTAATCAGGGAATCAAAAGAAGCTCTAAGAACTGCCAACTAGCAAAACAAGTCCGTGTAAATGAATAGAGTCAACAAACCAGCAGAGGGTTGTGATGGAAGTGAGTAGCGGCTGTGGATGAAGAACAGCTGGTGGCTAAGCCTCTTGCACACCTGTCTCCTATTCCTGCTGTTAGAATTAACCACTCACACACACACACACATACGCAGACAAACAGGCAGGCAAAAAAGGAAAGACAGACCGCCAGCTAATCAACAGAAGCAGCAGTGCCAGCCTTGACACCAAATACAAATTAGGTGCTTGAGCGTTTTTCAAAGCTGCTGCACATGACAAAATATTTGTAACAGACAAAAAAAAACTCTCTTCCCCTTAGTATTTCCAAGCAATACCTTGAAGTAACGAACATATTATATGTTTAACGGGATATGACACTCATGGCACATGTAGGAGTACCTGCAGCAACATCAACAGATGTAACAGGCATCTTTATTTTCAAGCAGATCCCTTTTAACAGCTCTGTATTCGTGACATCTCACCTCCTTCCCATTAAAGCATTACTGCTGAAATTGCTGCCAGGTTCCGGATAGAGGATGTGTGCATGTGAACAGCGCAGGTGTAATTTCACCTCTGAGTTCACGGTCTGTTGGCTCAAACGGCATCACAATTTCGACAACTTATGATTCATTGTCCTTTAACCTCTGAAAGGTTAATGAGAATAGACTGTGTGTGTATCTTTCCACCCCTGTTCTGATACTTTTTGTGTAGTTTGATTTCCCCTCTCACTGAGCGGTGTTGCTCAGTGTGAAACCCGTGCGGCTCGTTGGGCTCTAATCAGTAGCTCGCATGGGATTGAATATTTGTGAAGTATCACACCAAGTACTTGATGTAGTGCTGCGAACAGTAAGGATCAGCCGTCAGGCAGCAGGTGGTGTCTGTCAGGAAGCAAGAAGAAAAAAATATGAGCATCGGAAAATGTTTGGTAAGATGATTTGCATATTAGCTTCCTTATTAGCATGTAACCAAATCTTTTCCAGCTCTATTAACATGTAACCAAATCTTTTTTAATTCAACCAGATGATAGTAAACATGCTCTGGTATCAGTGTGTGAGATTATGAACTGCTTACTTATCAAAAAACATCTGAATGATGCTTTTTTTTTTTTTTTGGCTCCGGTGACTTTTAATGGACATATTTCCCGATTTTATCAGATTCAGTTTTGTCATTTCAAGATTAAGCATCAATTGATAAATCAGAATAGCAGTACGACACAATAATAGACATTAACACTCTTTAAATAGGCATCTCTGTTTACTCTGTATGTAATCTGTAATCTATACGCCTTCATGGAAAATGTTGTGTTGGACAACGAGATATGGTTTGAAAATGAGTTATGGCTCGCTGGCACTGCATTGTTATTGTTTTCAGTTTTGCTTTGCATGCTCACTTACCGTTTGCCTCTCCCCGTGCCTCCTTGTCAGCCTGCCCAGCACCAACTCTAACAATATCCTGTAGCTGCAGGGCAGCAGAAGGAGGGTATCAGGTCAGGAGGTATGTTGATCTCATGTGTCAACGAAGACTGCGTCAAGCAAGCTCTGCTAGACACAAAAACACCCTTCAGCCAAAGAGGCGAGTCAGATCTCTCAAGTTGGGACACACCAAAAACTTTATCTGCACCTCTCCACATACGCAGGAGTGTTTTTTGTCTACGCAGGCTTAGAGAGACTCACCCATTCACTGCTCTGAGGTTTTTGCTGGGCATATGAAGCTGAAGCTTCTGGACTTTGAATACATCGGTCTTGTAACTGGATATCCTGCACTAATCACAATCCTTGAAAGCCTCCGAGCACATGGTGGGTTGTCGTCAGCTCCCACAGCGACCTCACGGGACTCCACAAGCTCACAGACTGACAGAGGAAGAGGTCAACCCTCACTGACGCTACTCTGCAGTGCCGCTGCTCTCAGCAACAGTTCAACTCTTCCCCTTTCCTGCGAACAGGCTGAGTGAGCGACTGTCACAGAGGTAGAGTAACAGAGATAATTTACAAGACTTTAGACCTCTCCACAAGGTCTTTTGTTTCTTTTCTTTCCTTTTTTCCTGCATGGGACGCTCTCAGGAAGTGTTTCTGACGACTGGGATTATTCTGGATGCTTGCAACTAAAATTACAAAGGAGGAAAACTGAAAAACATCTTACTTTTCAGCCGATTCTTCAATTGTAGCACATGAATTTCTGCTTCTTTCTTCTGGAGACTGCCTAAATATCACACTCTTAGCAGCCTTGTTGAGGCTTGCCTGGGACATCTGTGGATGAACTCTGCAACATTCCTCAATGGTTTTTCCTGCATCCTGTGGCACTGGAGATTAATCAGATCTGTTCTCAGTCTGATTCTCATCAGTTTTGTTTTTGCCTCTGACCTGAATTCTTTCTTTTTGATCGGTTTATGTCAGAGTAAAACATAATGGAATCAATCTGGAGCCACCAGGTGGTTCGTGGGAGAAAAATAACTGCATTGTAAAGTTCAAGAACGAGTGACCCGAGTAAGAGGCTCGGGTCAAATGTGCAGTTTTTCTGCCTTACAGTTGTGTCTTGCATGACTCAGACGCTCAAAGGACAATGAACAAAGACCTCCGACTGGGAAAGAAAGGGGCTCCATCTGGTTTAGGACACGGTCGGAGACACTCGTGTTTGGGGTATGTTCCTAAACTCTGCACCCTGCATCATTTCAGTGCTGTTATTCATGTGAGAGAGCGTTCACACAAGCTGCTGAGCTCCGCTAAAAGCAGGACTCAAGTCCTGCATGGACAACAGTGAGCAACGCAGAAAGGAAAACGCACTGCAGATTTAATAATATAGGTTTTACTCCTTTTCATCTAATGAATAGTAACACAGAACTGTTATACATCTGTTAATGAGAATAAATTAACTCAATAGGATAGATATAAGACTAATATATACAAGTAGCAAAAGTGAGAAGGAGAGGACGATAGTTATTGGAGTACCCGTTTTCCTGATCGTGGCTCTAATTTGTAGATTTTTTGTCAGTCTGTGAAATGAAAGGGTGATGCCGCTGACTTTGTAGCTTCGTGTCATCTATATTTGAGTATAATGAGGTAGAAAGAATTAGATTTTTGCATCTGGTTGTAGTACATGTTTGGGGGAAGAAAAAAAATGTTTCCTAGTTTTAATTTGCACAAAGGACGTTGACAAGTGTATTGTAGATTATAACAACAATGTGTATTGATTTTGAAAGGAATGAACGAGGCAGGTTGGGATAAACTGGGTCATTTGTGCTCTCCAGCGTGATAAAGTGGGATTTGATTTGAAAATGTCACAATACTCAAAAATGAACGGTGCTAATGTAAGTCTGTGATGATCCAAAGAGCTTATGGTGCTACGCTGCACAGCGTCAAGGCCCGGGTTAGAAGAGGTGGTTTCTCTGCTGCTCTCTCTCTCTCTCTCTCTCTCTCTCTCTCTCTTTTTTTTAAATTTGTTGGTATTTTACCCAACAGCTTTTGAGAGGAAGCTAGTTTTGTTTGTGGCAACATTCAGTAATCAGACTTCCTGTTTTTGCTGCGAGCTTCTCAGATATATTTGTCAGTGTGACAAGACACCTGCTGATGAACATTTCTTTTCCAGCATTCAAAAACACAAAGTCCTTTTCTGCATGTTGTAAATGAGCACATGCGCCTCAGTTAGTGAACAGCTCATGTTTCTCTGACATGTTTCTCCAAAGAGGGAGGGTGTTTTGGGTGTGTTTTATGCCGCTTTTCTGACGTCACAAAGAAGCGCTGACTCATGTTACGCAGATAATAATCACACATTGCTCTCTTTGTCTGTGCATGTGTGCTGAGCTGTAAAAGCGTAAAAGTTTCTCACACATTATGACTGGGTGCATGCTTCAGTTTTTCCCCCAAATTCTAGTGTGGCGTTTTCTTTGTGGTCATGCCTGTTCCTGTCCTCTTTAAAGGTAAACATCAAACTGGCTTTTGATCAGCAGACACCACCCAGTTCTTTACGCTGCTGTCGGCTCAGCAGTTGACTCAGCCTCCCGTAAAGTTTCCCAGACTGGGCAAAAGCACATGCCAAACTTTGAAGTTGAATTAGATGAAGTGTATATTTTGTTAGCAGTGGCTTTGTTTTATATTTTCTTTCTTTTTTATGCACATAGAACATATTGCATAGTTAGGACAAAGATGAAGTATCCGTAAACTGTTAAAGAATGTGTAAAGAGACAGTAATAAAGATCGTCATTGGTGTGGCAAGTTAATAGAGTGACAGAAGAGTTTCAAAGAGGCAGATTCATTTTTAAAAAAATGTGTGAAACAGAAATAAGACGCTTGAGTCCCTCAGATGGCAGCTGGTCCAGCTCATCATCTTCCAGTTTACTTCCATTAAGGCCCAGTGTGGCCACTCTGAACTCAGTCCAAGCAACTCTGGAAAGCATGAGGTTTAGAGAGGGGGGGGGGGGGGGGGGGGGGGTAACAATAACACAGCAAACCCCCAAAATAAAACACTAGAGCCTGGAATAGCCCCACCAGCCAGGCTGCGCACGACACGTGAATATGACACGTGTTGCTTGTTTCTTGTGTATACAAACACATGCGCAGACACACAACCTGCCATCCCCACCCGCCCCAAAATCCATATCGATTGTTCCACAAGAGAGCTGCCGTAGGTGCTTAGAGGTCACGTTGCCAAATTAGTTTTTTGTTTGTTTGTTTGTTTTTTTTAAATGCACATAGGATGTTTTAGGTTATTGTTTAGTTCTTGGAGTTGAGACACGATGTTTGTGGTGTTAGATGTTTTGTCTGGGGTTTCCTGCTGGGACGACAGTGAAGTGAAAATATTGAATGAAAACAGCCGCTGTCGTGTACTAATGCATCGAGCTATTGTAGTTTTCATTGTTGGTTGTGATAATGGATTTCTCAAAGATGAGTGTCTGCTGGCTGCAGATGGTGGGTTTTTAGACAAAGAGCGACCTCTGCTGGGCACTCAGCCTAACTGAATGTTTGCAGAACGTCAACGTCTGGTGATTGACACTCATTCAGTGAATGTGTAAGCTGCTGAAATGCTGAGGCTCTTCTGTCAAAATAGTTTTTGACAAATAAATATTTTGAAGCCAAAAAAAAAAAGGATAGCTGAAATGACTGGATGCTCTGCTCTGATAAACAAAACCTGGTCAGCAAAAACTCAGCTTTATTACTTATAAAAGGGCTGCAGATGTGAAAGTTTAATTTGAAAATAAGTGCAGATGTAGCAGTTCCTCTTGTCGCCACAACATGCTGCCTTCATCAGTTTGTGGTTTAAATTGGAGTGGAAGCTCCTCCCAACCAGTTTAATCATATAAAATAATCTCAACGCTCAACTCAGATTGTAATAACAAAGATTTTTTTACAAGATGGTGCAAGATGTTTAGTGGTGAAGAAACCTTGGGATGCACTCTTGTCTTTTTGCAAACCAATATTTTTAGTGCAAAAAACCTTTTAAAGGGGCGACTGGCTCCTGAAAATATTATCAAAACTAGCAGAAACAACATTTAGGAAAGACTTAGAAAGTTGAAAGACATGAAAAGAGGAATAACTTAACTTAACTTAACACCAATGTTCCCACATTGAGTTTTCTTTCAGTTTTCTTTTTAACACCACAGACTGTTGAAACAGAGATTTCAAGATCTTCTGCAACAGCTTTGTAGGCTTTGAAGTTTTTTTTTCTTTTTCATAGCAACATTTGGATTGCATGAAGCAACAATCAACCCTCTTTAAAGCATCAGAGTCATCATTCATTGGTCAGTGATTTGATTTTCCTCCAGTTTCTATCAACCCATGAATGTCATCCCATCAGCATCAGACTGACTGTTACGTGAAACTTTACTTTGAAATTCTGTTTGAGTATAAACTTGGCACAAACACGCGTGACACTCTTGACACTCCTCACTCGCAGCTTACTCTCATTAGCAGAAGTAATGCTGTCATAGGAGCCAGCCGCCAGCTGGGCTGAAGAAGTCATTTGGCTGGTGGATTTGGTTACACAGTGGCCTCACAAGCACCTCATTCACAGCAAATCTTTAGGCCTGCATCTGTTTTGAGCGCCAGCGTGTTTCACAAGCACTCCCTGCTCAGGACAAACACTGGTGGGGGGGGGGGAGAACGGTCACAGTTCAGGTTGACGATAGTTATGTGATTGATGATACCAGAAATCACAGATTTACGGAGGAAGATGTGTGTCTTTGTTGTTATGTGTTGTTTTTTTGGTGGTGGTGGTTGGGGGGGGTTGCATAAGTCATTTCTCTACTATGCATGAAGGTGATTTTTTTTTTTTTCGCATCCAACACTTGAAAGTAGTTTTGACTCTAAAGTTATAAAGATTCAAGGACTTCTCATTCATCCCCAGGACTGTTGCTCCTGTTCAGAGCCTCTGAATTAAATCAGGAATTTCCATACATTACTTTTATGGAAGAGTGGTGTTGGGAATAGGAGGGGGACCTCACTCAAAAACAAGCGTGACTGTTCAGAGTTGTGTGTGCCCAGTGTCGCTGGTGAAAAAGTACAAGGACTTTTTTTTTTTTCTGAGCAGAGGAGGAAAAGTGGTCCGTGTTTTTATGTGGTTTCTCCTCTCCAGTAAACCTGAAGATCTGAAGCACCTATCATGAGATAGATTTTATTTTCTGCAGGAGAAATGCTGATTCTGGAGGACCAGCTCTTTATATGTGAAAGGAATTTATGCTCATCCTCCTCTCGTCTTAGGGAATATTTATTTGTATGTTTATTTGTTTTGTTGCTGCTGAGTGGCTTTATAAACAGTTTGTTTCTGTGTCTGTGATTCTGCAGGTGTTTGTCTTTGATTCCGATATTTGTCAGCATTTGTGTTTTATAATTTTAATGGGCAAAACCTCCATATGTGGGAAAAGTCAGTGATCCAATTAGCTCTTAGGACAGAGTCGTTATAGCTTTGTCACACCCATTTTACAGCATCATATAAAGTGTTTCAGGGGAGAGTAAGCACATGTATGTGAGGGGGAAAGGAAAGGGAAAAGTTGGTTCTCCGTTTCAGTACAAAATCCACAACATAAAGATGTTTTTATGCATCAATGTCTTTGTTTTTTTCTGAGGGTATTGCAAATGATCAGTGTGATTTTTACAGGGATGCAGGGATTCTGATTCAGTGAGTTCTTCTCAGGGTTAAATGGAGGTTAGACATGAATACAGTCACATACAACATAGTCTGGTTCAGGGTAATGGTTTAATAAGATGGAATGTTGGAAAGTGAACTTCTTTTGTCTCTGCAAACATGTTGGCTGCCGGTCTTGAATTTTTTTCAGATTTTTGAACAGTTAAGTCATCAGTTTACTATGAGGTTGGATATTCAGCCTTGTTCAGTCTACAAATGAAGGAATCTGAATATGTTTTAGCCTTAAAGTAATTTGATTCAGTTTAATTAGGACCTTATGCAAGAATGCTATGAAAATTTATGAATGACAGCGTAGCCAAAAGCTATATACTGACCACCCCTGATATCATAACCACTTGCTTAAATCATCCTTATGTTAGGTAATTTGATGGAACTCCTCCAGGTACAAAAATGTTTGCAAGGACTCAAGGTTTCAGTGCAGATCATTACGTTGTAAAGACAGGATCAGTGTTATTCGCTTGATAATTGTTAACAGCTTGAGCTGCAGTGAAAGACTTCCCGTCACAACTTTCAAATTTGAGAGAATATTTGAGAAAATGCTCAAGATCAGGCTACATCTGAGTCTGCTTCCCCGTCATCATCATGTCACCACATCTGGTTCGATCCTCAGCTGACCTTTTTTTATTATTATTATTATTTTTAAATACATGTCAAAATATAAAAAAGCCCCTGCCCTCCACCTCTTCTTCCATGTGCCTACCAGCACGGCCAACGCAGCCTTCTACCCTCAAAAGACAAATATTTGCCTGGGGTGTCGACAGTGACGAGCCTCCCATTTGGTGACATCATTGGGTCCAGTAAGTCCATCCGCCGTTGGGGTGAAACCAACCGGTGCTTTTCCTGCTGGAATTACAGCAAGCTGAAGCTCAGACTTACTCAGACTCAGATTTACGGTACACTGTGGATTCACGTACACGCACAGACATACAGTCATACAAACTCTGCAGGGAACTACGAGACACCCTCCCCGATCTCCTAGACTCTCACCCAAAAATACTGCACATGCGTGCGTTTTTAAAAATCGGGAACGAGGGGACCGGCATGGAGAGCCACAGAGAGAAGAACGGAGGGAGAAGGGAGGGAGGGAGGGACGGACATAGGAGTCCGTCTTCAAAGCAGAGGGGGAGTTCAGCTCTGAGCTCCTCACTGTGGATTTGAAACCGATCCCTTCTGTTTACATTTAGCTCTCTGTCTGACCGCATGAAACGGCAGCATGTCACTGAGGAAATGACTCTTTAAAAGCCACGCACTTTTGATTCTTCTCTCTCTCGCTCTCCTCACGCTGGATTGGAGTCATGCCACTGAAAAACACTTCAGAGGGCTTTCCCCCGTCTGTCTGCGCGCCGTTGGAAACATGTTGTGGTGTGAAGGGAGAGAAGAGAACCTACAGGAACCGAGGAGCCGAGGAGCGCCCAGGGGAGGGAGAGGATCATTAGTGGAAACCAAAGCTGAAGGGAGACCCAGACCACCACAGACATGAGTTTGCCGACTAACTGCGTCTATCTGACCCCCTCGGTCCAGGATCGCTGCTTCAAAGTCCGGAGCGGGAATATCTGTGGGTCACCGTGTGCCGTCAACCGGCCCATCGACATTGTTCAGAAACGCAGACGGTGAGACGGATGATTTTTTTTTTTTAATCCAGATGTTGCTGTTGCACAACTCCAAGCACCGTCCTGTCTAAGATTTTTACAGAGTTTCACCAGTCTTCCTAACTGTAATTCAAACACTTTTGATGAAACAGAAATTAAACATTTATCACAGGGATTTTCCCTTTAAGATCCTTCATGAACACCTACAGTGTAAGATAATCCAGTATTTAAAAAAAAAAATTAGATTAGAGACCCATATATGTCTTTTATATCCTTGCTTTCTGATTTTTGGTTGTATTTTTGCACCATTTCTAAAAACTCATTCACAATTTTTATTATATATTGGCTGCACTACAGATTTTAAGGCTTAATTATATTGTATGCAACCTTGCACAAGCCTTTTTTTTTTCCCCGATGTTTTACCTCAGAACTATTTCCGTTGTTTTTTGAATAAGATTCAAACTGTTGTTCTTTAGTCTGACATTCATAGTGGCCTTGCTTTTGTATCTCAGGACATTCCTATCAGTCATGATACTTTTCTAGTACGTTGAGTCTGTGATTTTCTGAGTTTAAAGTGACCTTAATGTACTTTTATTTAAATTTCTAAATGTCTATCTTCTTTGCTTCTCAGTTATGACCTTTTTCATGTTTTTGACAGATTTACCTTATTTTACCACAAATGTTTGTCGCGAGCCTGAAGAACTGATTGTCGTAACGTCCGTTTACTCTAATTTGAAGTTATTCCTACTTCCCTTTATAGGTAAAATTACTCATAATAGTTTGGGACTGCTGCGTTTTGCTTTCCATTCTTCAGATCTGAGACAGTTGAAACCTGGATGTCATAACAAAAAGCTTAGTCAGTGTCATCAATCTGTCTGAAAACGTGCTGCAGAGACGCAGTAGAGATCAGACAGAATCTCCACATGTTGGTTAAACGCAGCTTTGTTGATGTGACGGTGAATCAGGACTGATGTGGCTCATTGGGATTTATGAATCAGTGTCTTGAGAATCAGTGTTCGTTTGAAAATGTTCATGATTTTGTGAATAATTTGAAATATCTGTTCAGTCACTAACACTTTATTATATATTTTCCTGCTCAGCTTCATTAGTTTCTGTTGCTCCTCTCCTCTAAACTGAGACTTTAAACACTGACGATAATTCACATCCTCCTAAATTCTGTTGTGTTTTAGACCGATAGAAGCTCAAACCGGGACTTCCCGGGAAGATTGCACTATGGATTGACGTCTGTACAGTTTGACGTAAACACAGTGACAAAGACTGAAATTAACACTGAAATTAGACGGGGTGGAAAGTTGAGTTTGTAGATTCTAAAATACAGAGAGGTAAAAAAAAACAAAAAACATGTTTGTTTTTTTTAATGCTGATTTTTTTAAGGGGCATGTGTGACGGACTGGAACTGATTTAGTTTACCCATCCACCGGTAAAAACAAGAGCTCATTCTGTCCAGATGTGTGTACCTTTCAGTGTCTGTCCTCTTAAGAGTCACAGGAGGAAATAGTAATCCTGCTGCTAACTTTCCAGAAGGCAGTGACGACATCAGCAGGGAGAAGGATCAAAGTCACTTTATAATGTCAACCCACTAATAAAAAAAAAAAATCTTCAAAGGCAGATCGCTAATGAATGCTGACTTGTATGTATTTATAGATTTGATGGATCAGCCACATGTGTGTGTAGGATGAGGTCGAAATGTGGCAAAAAGAGGTAGAAGTGGACGGCAGTGTAACTGTTTAAAACCAGTGCTTACTGCTGCTGCACGTTTTCCCTTAGTCATGTTAAACTCAAAGTTTTGGACCTTCATCGTGAGCTTCTGATTCAGAAGGAACTGGTTGTGTATGGGGAAAGTTGCTGTTGTTGCATGGCGTAATCTGCTCGTCGCCCCATCCTCTCCCTCGTCTTTTCTGTCAGTCCGGTCTTGTCAGGTTTTCTCCAGTTCTCGTGTCCCTCTTCTCTTCTGTCGTACTGGATCCAAGTTTCTGGCCTAAACTGTCACCCGACCCTTCCACAACAGCAGGTTCATCTGACCACCGAGGGCCAAAATGTGTCCCCAAGATTCAGTTTTATAATTGATTAATGTATCATTCAATTGTTTGGTTAAATATATATTCTAAATTTTATTTATTTATATATATAAATTATTATAAAAGGTTGTTATAGTTCCCTAAAGCCCAGACTGAAAATACAGAAAACCATCAAATCCTAACAGAGGAGACGCTGAAACGTGACAAATATAAAATATTATTTTCCAATGTTTTAAGAAATAAAATAATTCAGTTTGTGCCTGAGGATGGGTTTTATCAGTTTCACCTCATAACTTTAATTTGCTGAATTTACCTCTCTTCTTTCTATTTTAGTATTGCAGTTCATGATTGTCTACACAATAACCCAACATTCCACGGTGACTTGCAGTTTCTCGTGGTGATTTTTTAAATGTTTTTTTGCTACCCTGCCTGTGATTGTTCTCACCACCAATAGAGCTGTCTCCCCAGTCTTGATGATGATGAGGATTGAAGTCAGATTGTGAGATATTCATTATTTTTCTCCTTCCAGCAGAGATTCATGATGACAGCTGCACTGACTCACTCACACACTGAGAAGGAGGTCACGTTTCTGGGACTGAAAATAGTAACATTGATAATGTTGCTCCTTGCATTTCTTCAGCAGTCATAAAAGACGCTCCAAATGCAAATATAACCAAACAGATTATTGTTCTGCTAAGTTATATCTTTCCGTTTCAAGGACAACTTCTATTCATCAGGAAATGTCTTGTTTGTGATTACATTAAGGGCCTCTCTCCGGTTTGAAGCGTCGTGTGCAGATTAATGTGAAGCAGTAAATTGGAGATCTGCTGTCACGTCTCCTGGAAGAGAGAAAATAGATTTTAGTAGCTGAAGTCAGAGATGTTTGGTCTTATCATGTTGGTGGCAGTCACAATGAAGTGTGTTGTACGTGTGCAGTCTGGTGCATGTCTCTGCTTGTGAAATACAGTTTGAATATCAGTGAGGATCTACTCTGATTTTTTTTCACGCCTTATTGTCACTCTGTTTCAAGAATCCTGAAAATTTCAGCCTTTCCTCCAGATTTTAATTATGTTTTCCTCAAAATGGGAAAGCATCTGAAACGATTCTGTGGCCTGACCACAGTGAAATCGCTCCCTGCAGCTCTTTATCAATCTGTTTATTCACAACTGATTTACAGATGCAAATCCACAACAATTTTAAAACTCAGCAAAAGCATTATCTGCAGCTACTTCAAAATAAAAGCCTTGTACTTATTGTCTTATTGTGAGACAGGGTAAATCATAAGCCCCTCCCCCCATGGTATTAAAACATTAAAATGAATTTTTGAAAATGTGATTGGCTCAGAAAAAAGCTTTAAACAACAGTTATTTGCCTTTGCTGGTTGTGATGCCTGGTGCCTGTGCAGACATCACATGAGCTATAGTGCTTTCTTGGTGCTGCCTGCCCCTCACAGCAGCTCAGAAATGAGAACTGACCTTTAATGGAGTCAGAGTCATTTGGCCAGCCCCGCGGGCCTCTGCTCCTGTCAACACTCTGTGACATGACAGACAGCCACCTGCATGAGGTCAAAAGTCAAAGCTGCCAGTGCGTTGCAACATAATGTGAAAAGAGTGACTCAAGCTGTGACAGGGCTCCAGAGTCGTGCTGACCGCGATGATGAATCCGCGTGGCGTGCCAGCTGACAGTATCGACAGTCTCGTTATGCTGCTGCAACTTTTTTGCCTTTGCTCACCTGTTCTGACGGCGCTGATGGATTTCTCCCTCTGTCTCTCTCCATCTGCTTGAATTGCGCCTGTCGCAGGCGTCGTGCATGTCACGTCTCACTGACATGCATCCACTGGCCTGTTGTTGCTCCCCACGCTGAACATCTCATAGCATGTTCTTTCAAAAATATTTTCACTATAAACTGGCTTTTATCTCAGAGTTTAAGAATTTCCCCTCAGCAGCTGGACATGGCATAAAGATAACAGCCAACAAATGCGTGCGTGAGTGGGGATTAACACCAGCATTTGGCTTTTTGACTGAAATAAGATGAGAGAAAATGCTAAAAATGTTCTAAATTCTGTAAAATAAAAAACAACAGGATTATTAACAAAGAAATTAGTTATTTAGTAGATTGTTTTAGTACAAATAATGGGCAGGGAATGGTTAAATGTCAAAAGTGCACCGTGGCAATCTGCCAGTTAAAGTCCGTTTCCCTTCACATCAGCTTCTATATCACAGTTCTGATTTTTGTTTGGAAAATGCTCATTTGTCATCATATATACTGTATGTATGGAACTTCAAAGTAAGTAGTTGCCTTGCCCTATTGGTAGATGTGAAGGGCTCCTCTTTATCTGTATTTGGCCGTATACTTGACTTCCAGTTCCCTTTTGACCCCTTTAAAGTTGGTGTAATATCCAAAAACCTTTGATGCTGTTCTTTTCTGCTGTTTAAACACTCCCTTGTCCCTGTGTAGAGCTCCCAACAGCTGTTACATGATCACGCCATATGTTTTTTCAGTTACCTCTGATTGGATCTTGTCTCAGCACAGCAGAGATTCATTAGATCTATAATAGTTCCAAAATACTTTTTTTTTTTTTTAATTCTGGACCTCTGCTGCCTTCTTATTTTGAGCTTGACTTTTTGACCCGAGGAAGACTGACAGCAAATATTGACGTGATAATGGCTGTTCCCTGGACTTGCTCCCAAATCATTTCAATCCACAGTTGACGCCTCAGAGCGTTGAACTGCAGCACGCCTCTCTTCTGAGTCCCTGCAGTTACTCGTCTCCGTTCCTACAACAAACACGTCTCAACAGAAATCCCACTGCGTCCACAAGCTCAGCCAGCTGGTTCCTTTTTAGCGTGTTTAATAGCAGCCTTTATGTTCTAGTCTCTCGTTTAGTGGGAAAACTAAACTGCAGCGAGCAGAGCGTTGGGCCGGAATAATTGCAGGCCTGCAATCCGGTCGATTGGCTTTGCAGCCACGGCCATGAAACTACAACTGGCGTCAGTGGACAAGCGTTACTTTGTTTGTGTGACTGTGTTGAATATCACCAATAGGATAGTTGGCTGGGTGTTATCCTGACATTTCCGTGACTCCAGGAATGATGATCAGCTCAGGAACAAATCAACACTCAACAAAGAGGCTCTGTTCCATTATTCCTTTGCAGGAGTAGGCAATAGTGAGGTTGACGGACTTTTAACGGATGAGGAAACAAGGCATCCACATGAGGCCTGGTCCTGCGCAGTTTGTCACAGGTGACCTATATCACCTACATGCGCTTCAGGGCTCCGCCTACACAGCGGGAGGCCAGGTAGGACGGGACTGGGGTTGGAGAGTTTTCTTTTCCTTCCTTTGTCTTTTTTTTTTCTTGGACGTGAAAAAATTGTATGATATGATGATGATGTTGTAGAGTGTGCTGAACACTTGATCGTTTATAGTGGTAGCGTTATTTTTCCATTGCACCCTAAATGCATGTAAAGTATATGACATCACCACTTCAGCTTGGGATAGGTGCAAATAATGAAAACCAACATTGTCTTCCCCCCCTTGCTAGAATTAGTTTAGATGCAGGAATTGTTTTGGCAACTCCTCCAACAGAGTACTGTGACCTTTGAGAACATAATTAAAGTGACGTATTGTGACATCAAGAACATTTGAGCCTGCATCGGTAATTAGCAGATACCTTGTCTTTTTGATCAGGTCATTATGCGGTCTGGCACTGTCTAGTGTCCTGTAAAAATGTAATTTTTCCCTCTTATTTCTTCTTATACTAGATAGCACCATTATTGCTCTTATTTCTGTTAATGGTTGTAACATGAAACTGGCATCTCACTTCTGGGTACGAAGCATTTAAAAGCATTTAAGACACACGTTGTTGCTTCCATCTTCTTGAATCCTGCTGATCAACAACGTGATTGGCTGCTCTTCTGGTAATTAGAGGAGGAAGTGGCCACACGCTCGCCTCGTCCTCACTATATGCTGAAAGTCGCCAATTAGAGCCGTATGAACTTGATTAGAAGAGCACTCGCAGCACAGCCTGTTGCTGGGCAAAGACAGTGTTTGTGTTTGTGCATTTGAGTGTGTGCTGGTGCCTGAACCAGCCTGTCCAGTTGCGTACCAGTGTGATATAAGGTTGTTTGATTTTCGGATCAATGTTAGAGCCAAATCTAGATCTCTACTGCTGGGGCTGTAATCACACACTACCTGCCTCTGTGTGTGTGTGTGTGTGTGTGTGTGTGTGTGTGTGGTTCTGTCCCAGTGTGTAACCCTTCTAACCAATTTCTAATGATGTTAATGCTGATCAGCCATTGTATGGATTTCTGCCCAGCTGGACAGTCGCTGCAGCTATGATCAATGCCCATCCTGAAGAGTGAATCAACCTCTGAAGCCCTTAACTCCAAAAATCTGATCATTTCAGCTGTACCCAGTCACTTTCATGTCTGACAGAGCAGTCAGCTAAGAAGGTTCATATGTGTCTCTCTCTTTAATTTCATCCTTCTGCCATGGCAAATGTTGTTTGAAAATATATATTTGCATATACACTGCCCGCCTGCCAAAAAAGTCATCACCTCGATTTAACTAACTAAATTGATAAGAGCCTCCCTCTGGTTAATTACTGCATGGATGATTATGTTTCAGCTGGCAACAAGTTATAACCTTGACTGATGCAGTGAGTGGCGTCTCATTTCTTAAACAACCATGTCAGATGACACATCCTGTGGTCTTGGAAAAGATGTCTATCTGTTTCAGAAGAGTCAAATGATTGGCATGCATCAAGCAAAGAAAACATCTAAGGCAGTGATTCCCGAAGTGTGGCCCGCGGCCCCCTGGTGGGCCGTCGTGATACTGCAGGTGGGCCGTGTAGAGGTCATTAAAAATAAACAAATAAATATGTCTTTAAACCTGTATTTTTTTAAATATGTTTTTATCTACTGTAAAATATTAATGACATTATTTGAAAAAAATTATAGGTACTAAAACAAATCATCTTAACTTAATAGGACAAATGTCACCTTACATTATTATTGGAACATAGCTCGAGTCTTGTATGTTGATCATAGTTGTGATTAAAGGTCTGGGTGGGCCACAGAGATTTTTGAAATTTCAAATGGGGCCATGGTATTCTGAAGTTTGGGAATGGCTAATCTACAGAGATTGCTGAAGCTATTAAAATTGAGTTAAGAACTGTCCAACACATTATTAAAAACTGGAAGGATAGTGGGAAACCATCATCCTCGAGGAAGAAATGTGGTCAGAAAAAAATCTTGAATGATCGTGATCAGCAATCACCTTAAACATTTGGTGAAATCAAATCATAAAAAAAAACCAACAGTAGAACTCAGGGCTATGGTTAATAGTGAAAGTAAGAGCATTTCCACACGCACAATGTGAAGGGAACTCACTGGTTCTTTCCATGGTCTTAAATTAATGCTATTGTATTGTACCAACTCACAATAAATGTAATCTAAATTCAAGTTTTAGACAGAAAGTAAACAAATTCAGTGCACTTCAGTTTACTAAATTAATATTGAGTCCAGTTTTTTTTTCACTCTAATTTGTTGCAATCCATTGATAATCTAATTCATTCTAACTGAGTTCAAATTAAAAACTAATATAATGCCAATTTATACAAAACAGTCTAAAAGGACTGAACAGATTATATCAAATCTTCATTTTGATTTAAAGCATTCTGCAGGTTCAAATGGGACGGTATTGTATGAGGCCTTGAAGATCCGTAGAAGCAAAGCCCTTAAGGTATTTATATGTTATATATCCTGGATTTAACAGGAAGGCAGTTAAGGAAAGCTTAGATTGAATCATAACTTAACAAAATTCTTACTTTATTTTGGATCAGTTGGAGGCTATTTAGAGTCATTTTAGGACATCCTACTAATAAGGAATTATTAGTATGCACGGACTAGTTTTTCTTCATCTCTCTGAGAAAAGATGTTCCTTATTTTGGCAATATTACAACAATGAAAGAAAGTAATTAAGGAGACTGGTCAAAAATAACTCCAAGGTTCCTCACATTAGTACTAGATGCCAAAGTAATGCCATCCAGAGTAACTGAATGGACAACAACCTTGATTTTGTCTGAATTTAGCAGGAAATTAGCACTCATCCAGGTCTTTAATGTCATTAAGACACCTTTATAGTCCAGCTAGCTTACTTGTCTCAGGAGAATGTGATTTTTCTGTCCAACAGCATTGATAGGCATTCCTGAGTATCATCTGTACAGCAGTAAAAGTTTATGCCATGCTGCCTAATAATAATACCAGGCTAATGGAAATATACATAGAGTTGAAAGTAACAGTCCAAGTACAGAGCCCTGTGGAACCAAAAACGGTGTAGGAGGAAGACTCTTTCTTCACATGAAAACATGACTGAAACCAGGCTAATCCAGTTCCTGTTATCCCGATAACGCATTCAAGCGTCTATAAAATGCAGCACTGAGCTCTAAAAGGACAAGTATAGACACAAGTCCAGTGTCTGAGGCCATGAGGAGATCGTTTGTAACCTTCACCAGAGCTGTTTCAGTACTATGATGTGATATAATGTTTGTGCAAATGGGTAGTTGTTGTAGTTGATTGGGAAAGTTTTTTTTTTTCTTTAGAACTTTGGAAATAAAGGAGATTGAATTTAGGTCTATAATTAGAGCTTGCACTCCTGGATCACGACTAGGTTTTGTAAGTACACCGTCTATCATCAATAAAGATTAATTACATTCCAATATGGAAAGGTAAAAATGTTCAAAAAAAGATTTTAAAAATAAAGAATATCTGATTGGGATGGAATCTGAGACCCTATTCACCTTTTGAGTTTGCAGTTATGTTTATGATCAAATCTCTGATTTATATATTCTTTGAATGTTGCTGAGGCATTTGCATTTTAAATCAAAACAGGGGTCTGCTGTTTATGAAGACGGCTCCTTTCTCCGTCTGTAGGTTAGAGGTGACAGAAAAATCGTAAATCCAGCAGCTGCTTTGACTGGGAGCAACTCTCTCCTCCCTTTTGCTATATTTAGAGAGACTTGAACTGCTCTCTGATCAGATGTTGATGTTGGGCACAGAGCGTTTGCTCTCTTTGGACTGAGATCAACAGTTGCTGGTCAGGTGAATAGAGTCACTGGCTCTTCAGGTCTGCCAGTTCAATCCAGTTGTCTTTAATTGTGCAGTTAGTAGATTTGAGAGTATTTTAGGATGAGAGCTATATGGTTGATACAGTTTGCAAAAAGAAATAAAGACAATCTTTACTTCATCAAAGATGGAAAGATCTGTCTTGTGCTTCTCTAAAGCTTGTTAGACAAAAATCAGTCTTATGTTCCCTTAATTTCTCTGGTACGAAAAGGTTCACGTTCAAATGCAATGTACCACTGAGAAATGTTTGTCCATCGGTGGCTGTTTGAGCTTCAGTCACTTTCTCTTCCTGATGATCCCCTGATCTCATGGTACCATATGATATTATGAACATGGTGGTCAGTGTGCAGCAGGTGGGCATCAACAGATGAGTTCCAGATCTTGGGGTATTGGATGTTTGTCGCTGATGATTGAAGTTCATCAGTACAAAACAAGGTCTGCTTCCCTTTAGAGGAGCATACGTTGCATTAACCCCAAAGCAGAAACCTTCACTGAATTTTACAGTTCATGCAAAAAAGAAAACAGTTTAAATTTAGTATCTCATGCCGTTATTTAGTTATTTTTTGAGTATCCACAGATCTAAGTCTGCATAAATAGCCTTCCTGTGTATTCTCCCACCAGCCTTGCTGCCCAGCTTCTCCTTTGTGTGTGCAGTCATCATGACATTCATACACAGAGCGTACAGCACCAACCGGTGACGGTGAGAGGAAATACTTGTTTAGGACTTAGCTGGATGAGGGGGAAATGCGTTATTTTACTGCTGCTCCAGGATCAAGAATGCAATAGGCTTTAGGTGTGAAGAGCGCAAATCCTCTTTACTTCATGAACACTCACTCAAACATCTATGCATGCAGGTTTTTCTATCCTTGTGAGGACTCTTGTTGGTATGATGCATTCCAAACTCTAACATTTGCTGCTGATTTGCCGACTTTTTAACTAAACCTCAGAGCTAAGTCTTCACCCCCAACAGGCCCCTTTGAAGTGTTTGTTTTTCCAATATTCTCACTATGATGGTTTTGAACTGAAGTTGCCCTCCCACACATACAATATAAAGCACGCCTTCAACTGCTTTCCTCCTCACCTCTTGCCTCCTTGCCTGCCTGATGTGATGTTTCTGGCCCTTTCGGCCAATTCCCACGCTATGAGGAAAGAAAACAGGAGGGTGCACATGTGCATATGCGCGCGCGCGCGTGTGTGTGTGTGTGGGTCTCCGCGCATGTTTGTTTTGACCTTTGATCCTCAGCCTGTGTCATCCCCTCCGTCAAATAACATCTGGATTTGGTGGTTTTCTGGATCCCTCTCAAAAACATAATAGAAAGTTGCTTAAATCCCCCCCAGCCCTGATTCCCATGAGCTATTCACAAACACACATGTACGGATAACAAGTGGGACCGGTCAGACACTTCCCAGCCTCGAGTTTAATGTAACTGTGCTTTTTCAGGGACTTACCCTCAGTAAAGACAGTAAACGGATAACTCAAGTTCCGGTTTGACTGACAGATGTCGCAAGTGAAGATGACTCAGGATGTGTGAGCATGACTGGCATGACATGAACTAAACTGTTTGATGAAGAGCATGTGAACATTTGATCTTGTCTGTACCTGTAAAAGTTTATTTTCGACCATCACAATTCTCCAATCTTGAAATAAATTCTTAAAAATCAAATAGACTCTTGGAGCAGTCCTTTTGTAACTCAAATACATTTAATTTATGCTCACAAAAGATTAAAAAAAAAAAAAAAGACATATCAGAGACTGAAAAGGGTTGGCAAAACTAAAAAATAATTTGATCTGAATTCACTGTGAATTAATTAATTCAATTGAAATTATATTGAGGAGCATTTGTAAAAAGTTTAAAACATCTATTTTTATTTGGTTTTGTGGAAAAGGATTCCTCCTTTTAGTGTAAACATCCTGGGAACAAAGCAGAGTGTAGGATGTGGGTGTTAGGGGATGTGTTTGTGTAAGAGAGGAAAGTTTAGTAAAACAGAGTTAAAGAGAGAAAAGGGAGGCGTAATGTACGTCATAGAAATGTAGAACAATGCAGGGGGCAGGAGACACACCAAGGTCAATTTGTCATGTACGTTTTAACTGAAAGAGCCCACCCACCCTGCCATTGTGTCAGTTTAAAGTGCACATACTGCAGTAGCAGTTGAAATAATAAAAAGAACAAATTTAGTTGTTCATGTGCCATCATTTATAGTGTATACTACATGACAGCAATGGTAAACGTGATAACTCTATCAGTGAAAGAGCATTGTGATGCTTTTATGTCAACAGATGTCATTGTTTGCAGCATGCATCTTCTCTAGTTTACATAAGCACTGAATGTGGAACAAAAACTGAAAAAGATAAAATAGAATTCAAGCCCATGCAGGGACAAAGAGATAGAGAGTCCAAGTTTGAGCAGTATGAGTACACAGCGGTAGACAGCTGTTGCAGTACCTTATATTCCTCAGCGGTGGGAGCTGTCTCCTTAGAAGAGGTCTGTTGACGGAGGTGGTGGTACCACAGACCAGCTACAACTGCTGCAGAGCTCTGAGGCTGTCTGTGCCTGCTTTGCTCATTGCCTTTAGTGACCACTTTTCTGTGTGCCATGTCCTGCTGTAATGGAGACTTTGATGTGACTGCAGCCAAGAAGTTAATTTTTCATTTAAATGGCCCTTTAGTCTGTAATGAATCTGTAATAAAGTCTGAATTTCACTGGAAAGATTTAGTGTCACAGGAAGCTTCAAATGCTGGTTCGTGTATTTTTCACTGATTAGAAAAAACTTAAAATCCTCGCTCACCACAGCATATTGTATAAGCTCTGTGGCCTGCAGACTCAGTTATTTTCATATTTCTGTTTACAAATGAATTCTGGGTATTGGTTTGTAACTATTAGAGATAAACTGATACTTATTTTACTATAGAACGTTTTCAAAGGGATTTCAAAACTAAATGGTTCTATATTCTTGCCCAACTTAAAAAAAAAGAAATCAAAAGAAAGCAAAAAAGAAAAAAATAGTCCGAAAGTGAATTTTAACATGATATATTTATGAGATATTTATTATCAGAGGGGGGAAAAAAATTCACCTGCGCCCTGCCCGTAGAGTGAGGGAGGGAGGCGCAGCTACGTAAGCACTGTCACAATTCTCCCAGTTCCCCTGTTTCTTGTTAGGCAGATCTATTTATAGCTTCTGACGTCACTGGGGTCCTCTGATAGAGCCTCGTCACGGCCGACTACACTGAGCCTGCGGAGGGGGGGATGGTGTAGAGTGAGGCTGAGAGAAGTGTGGCGGTGGGGGAAGGTGTCATCGCTGAGGTCATTGAGGTAAGACCTGCTCCTGCAGCCCTGCCTCTCTCCAACATGTCACACCAATCAGGAGCGAGGAGCTGAGCACATCACCGCGCTGGATACAGCCTTCCCCAGTCTCCCTCGTCCTCGACCTCCTCCTCATCTCTCTGTCTCTCTCTGCTTCTGTGAACTGAGCCCATTTCATTCAGCATCAGTTGCATAACAGCCATCTTTCATTTATCAGGCACTATTATTGGCGGAGCCCTGGAGGCAAGGCTAAAAATAACCGAGAGGCAACCTTGGTGCTCCGTTTTCTGCCAGGGAAAGGAGAAATTCAACTTGATCAATACATATATATGCTCACACCATTGAGATATATAATTATCTACTTTCATTTTAATCATTAAATAATTTTTTCACAATACCTAATCACCAAAAAATATGCTGTTTTTAGTATCAGAATGGACAATGTGCTTTACTCCCAGATATTTAGAGTCTGTGTGTCACTGATCGAAGCACAGTTTTGTCCAGTGAATGGAATATGGTATGTGGGTCACTGAAGTATAATAAAGTCAGTGCTGTTAACCCTCCACTGTCCTCAATGTGTGGCCAGAAAAAGCTCAGGCTCTGTCAGTTTTTCCTCCGTTCCCCTCTGCTCATTATAGCTTTAATGCCAAGCTCTATTATGGTCAGTCTGAAAAATTTGATTTAGTGTACAGAAAAGTTTAGTAAAACAGAGTTAATTCCAAAACCTGTAATTCAGAGCCTGCAGGTTGACCTCATCCTGATTGGAAGGATTTCAAAAGCGTTCAGTTGAGGCTGAGAGTAGCCATGATGCTGTTTGGTGACAGGAGCTGGAGGAAATCACAGTGGCAAAGGTGCAGATTAAAGGAAATAATTTCCTTTTGATCCTTGAAAAAAAAGACAGCTTGACATGCCAATTTTCTGTGCGGTCCATAGGGCATAACTGAATGTAGGGAGATAGGTGCTGGTGTTGTGGGGAGTAGCTCTGCTGATGTAACACGCCTGTACTGACGTCAACGGGCGATACTGGAGGAAAAGATGTTCGCAGGAGTATGTGCTTGATTGCAAAACGTGGTCAGTGAACGGAATGACGAAGCAGCAAAGGAATCCCTGATTCTGCCAGTGTAAACATCTTAATCTTCCTAATCTTCTTTCTTCTGCTCCTGAAGTCTGTTGAACTGCAGTCTTTTCCCTCAGTCATCGCCTAAATAATTACAGATGATCTTCAGGCCAAACTAAAAAAAAAAAAAAAAAAAAAAAAATGGTGATCATAATGTTTTTTGATTTTTGAAAGCATTTGTTTCCTCTGTTGTGTATTGAGGATTTAGGCCATTTTGACTATTTAGGTGGAAGATTACGGGGCCAAGATTTCTGGTACCTCATTTTGAGGAAGCCCTAAAATATTTGCAGCTCGACCACTGAGGGCAAAAAGCAAATTACAAAAGCTATTTTTAGGCCAAAAAAAAAAATGTTCTTAGGAATGAGCCTCATAAAAGCGATCAGTTGTGGTGTAGATTTTCACATTTTAATGCCTGAAAGGCTGGTTGACACCACGAACGGTGAGTAATATCACTCATGACTTCTCATTTACTAACATCAAACGTTTGCGCGTGCTCAGCAGGCCCTATCTGAGCTTATCCAAAATGTCTGTTCACCAACTGCCATCCTCTTTACAGTCATGCTTTTCTTCATCAAATCAAGTTAACAGAGGGACAGTTTCTTCATTGCTTATATTCGTATTCACTAAAGATGTGGGACGTCGGCACCTTTTGCTGTGCTACCTTTGAGATTTTTGTTTGCTTTCTTTTTGATATTTTGTACTGACAGGAAAAATCTTGACGTTATAGGCATGTTTGTCAATGAACACATCATCATGACGCACTTACTGACCAGAAAGAATTTGGATTTTTCAGTACCCTTTACTGATGCACTTTCTGACACACTTTCCACAGATTGAGTCATATGGGTATTCAAAGAAGTGGGTCATTTATGGCATTATTTTTCTTTTATTCTTGTGTCAAAAAAAAAAAAAAACATTTAAATAAAAAAATTAAGCGTAAACTGAAATAAAACCCCTTTAGCTTGTATAACGCACACACGTGGGGAAGCACGGTGGCTTGCTGGTTAGGTTGCTGGTTCAAATCCTGGCTTGGGTCTTCCTGTGTGGGGTTCTCATGTTCTCCCTGTGCTTGCTTGGGTTTTCTCTGGGTACTCTGGCTTCCCTCCACAGTCCAAAATCATGCTTGTCAGGTTAATTGGTGGTTCTAAATGGCCCGTTAGAGTGAGTGTGGTTGCTTGTTTAAACCTGGACTTGAGATGGCTCCAAACCTGTCTAGGATGGACCCCTGCTGTTTGCCCAGAGAGAGTGGGGATGGACTTCAGTAGATTTGAATAGGAATAAGCTGGTGTCAACCATGAATGGATTACAGAGTCTTTATTAATGTATTATCTTTTCCTGTCTCTGCAGTTTTGATGTGGAGAATGGCCTGTCAGTGGGTCGCAGTCCACTGGACTCTCAGACTAGCCCGGGCTCTGGTCTGGTACTTCAGGCCAACTACCCCCACAGCCAGCGTCGCGAGTCTTTCCTCTACCGCTCCGACTCAGACTACGACCTGTCACCCAAAACCATGTCCCGCAACTCATCCACGGCCAGCGACCTGTGAGTATTTCAACACACTGTCTGTAATATGTGAGCTCCACCAAACCAACCAGCCTGAAGCATCCTCTCTGTTTGGATATCTTGATTTAGACAGACGTTTGCTCATTTGTGGGACTTCAAAAAGGGCTATAAGGCTCCTGACAACAACTGATGAGCAAAGATGTCATAAGAAGTCAGTTTGATGAGGAGATACGTTTACACAGAGAATATAGTATAAAGACAGGCTGGAGATCCCCTCTCAATTCACCACCTATTCTCCAGCTGTTTATATGCACAGAATATTACTTCACCAGTGAGCCAGTCACAGCCACCAACAAGTCCCTAATGCCTCTGGTCACTGACTCTTCTTTATTGAGGAGGTACTGCATAAACAACATAAATTCAAGTTTCTAAGTGGTTGTTCCAGTGGCTAGTGCTCCAAGGTGAAGGAACGAGTTCATAAAACAGTCAGTCTAGCTGGGCTCTGTCACTCCAACCACTGTGGTCTCAAACCTGGTTGTCCTTGTTCTGCACCGACTTCAGCTCGCCAGTCACTCTCTTTAAGTTTTTCGGGTAGGCGATCTAGCAACAGCCCTCCTCTCACCATCCATGATGTCCTAATTGATTTCATCTACTGGCCACTGAGTTTCACCCACAGAGTTTGCAGTCCTTTCACACAGCACTCATTTTACCGCTGTTAGGCACCTGTTAGGCAACATGCCTCTGTGCATTTAACACAGCACAGTGAAGGAGGAATAAATGAGTTACAGAGTTGGAGTGAGCTGGCTGTGAACATGGGTGTCATATATCAGTGTGAAGTGTTTTTGTCTCAGTGTTTAGATGGAGATAAATGATCTTATCTCTTTTTCTCTTGTATCTAATCAGTGCACATGCACATAAGCATTGCTGTTTATAACAAATGATTAAAATAAACTTACAATGAGCCAAATATGAAGTTTCCACAAGATATATACATCAATATTATTACCCTGAGCACTGAGGGTGCGAGGACCCTGTTGTATATTTAACTCACTGGCTGCCGTAGACATCTATCAATGGCACCCAGTGAGTTAATAATTCACCCAGTGAATTATTATTATTCTCCTAAATGAATCACCTTTTGGGGGGCTTTAATATGCCCGTAAGCTCACAAAATTGTGCACACACATTTGTTGTGCACGAAAATGACGTATTTTATGGGTTTCAGGCTTGAGCATACAAAAACAGGCTCAATAGCGCCACCTGCTTCAAGTTTATCAACGAGCCCCACCATACACTTGCACCTACATAGATGAAATTTGACTAATGTATCAGCTTGAGACCTTTAAAAAAAAAGTGTCTTTGACCCATGCTCTAACTCACATAGGAAGCCCACCATTTTCAGTAGAATATTCAGTTTTTCCATTATTTTGGCCATTTCCAGGCCTCGTACTTTAACATACTTCTAGAAATTTAGTCAGATTGACTCGTTTTTTGGGGGGAGTTTTTTGTCCAATCTAGATACATGGCTGACACTAATTTGTGAAGCTTATAATGTTTTACCAGAGGACGGGACCGCAGTGATGCGGTGAAGTTTGATGTCATTTTGAAGACTCCCCATGAAAGAGAAATGGCCATAACTCAGATATACATTGTTTAATCTGATCTAAAACTGATGAGTATGATCGTAGTCCCATCCTGAACACATAGAACCTGTAATATTCAGTAATATTCATACATTTGATGAGGCTTTCACTCCAAACAAGCGTATATGACAATCTTCGATGGTTAAAGGAACGTGATTTTAGTCACATTATCTCCGATATCTACTTCCTGCTTCATCATATCAGCCTTAGATTTGTACAGAATAAACCCCAACCTAAAGTGTCCTAAACCACTACCGGAATATAAAGTGTTGCGTATGGACGTTCAACGATGCCTGCGTTATTCACAGTGAAACAGGAAGTGAATGATTTTGTCATTTAATGCTGCTTGCAGCTTCAATTATATATTCTTACATTATGTTTGTTTGACATTACTATTTACTTTGGAATATGTTTGTTTTAATATTAAAATATATGTCCACAGAGCAGTAATAGAAAAAAGTACAGCGTTCATATTTACCCTTATTTTTTCTTTTATAGAAGACATTTGTTTTGAAAATTGTGCAAAATAATGAGTGATTACTTTTTAAATTGAGTGAGTATACATAGCCCCAGGATGGACTACATAAGCAATGCTGTCGTCGAAGATACTGCAGGATTTTTGAGAAGTTTCTGACATTGAAATATTTTTGTAAGCCCATCCAGGTGCTTTTTTAAACACCAAGAAAGGTGTTTTGTGAAAACAGCAAACAAAAATAGCAACAAAAAAAAAAAATTCGCTTCCTTCGGCAAAGAAGATGAATGTTTTGGATCACGTTTGTGTGTTTAAACAGCTAAAGATTTTTCTGTGTAGCTAGCAGTCTGTTTGAAGCCAGTGACAGTGTAAATGGGTCCTTGACCACCAAAAGCTGTCACTCATTTGTTTTGAAGGGAGGAGGGATTGAAGCATTGGGAAGTCAGTTGGCTGCCTCGGTGAGACAATGTGTGAAGATTGCTGTGATTTTTCTGTCTATCTCTTTGGGCTGCGCCATTTTGTTGTGAGTCACCTCTCCCCACCTCCCTGCTAACACGTCACCTTCTCCTCAACGCCACCTGAAGAACGTTATCATCAAAGCTCATCTCCAAAAGTCCCAGCAAGCATTTGACAGACAGTGAACTGGTGTCATCATAGTTTGATTTCTCAGTTTGAAAATTCTCATTAGAACCATTTATTTTCTGTGAAGACCTGGTGGCCTTGTCCAAGGTGTACTCCACCTGATGACACCTGTTGGGTAGGCAACAGCTGCCACCGTAGCCCTAAACTGGATGAAACTGCCGTGGAAAATTAATGAATGAATAGCTTCATTTACGTTTACACATTGATGCTAGAGTTTCATACAGTGTCAAAATGTTTGCTGGACGGCGACGCACATGTTGATTTACCTTTCGCTGGCAGCATGGTTTTATCCTGAAGTCTGTCAGTGTCTAAAGTGCATGTTGTGACATTAAAGCTTCCAGACAGCTCCACCTTGAACTCTGCTACCTCCCCTGCACATATGTAGTTCAAGTAATACAACCATGTCTTTGAGGGTGTCTGTGATTTTTGACCCTCATGGAAACACAGGTTTTCCTAGCAACTCATTGAAACCAAATATATCATTTTTATTCACTCGCTTTTTAGCTGCATTACATCTTAATATGTACTATATTTGTGATATTCAGACCATGCGTGGTCTCAGGCAGCTACAGCTTTCCTCCAGTATCTTTACATGGTGCTATTATTTGTGTGTGTTGAGATTTTTTTGAATTTTATTATTATTATTTTTTTGCTTGACATGATCTCTCCTGTGCCAATTTGTCCCCTTACATGACTTTTTCACTAGATGCTTTTCTGTGGTTATTTCAGGCATGGAGAAGACATGATAGTGACTCCATTTGCACAGGTTAGTCACATTTACTTCTGTACATGTTATGTTGTAACCTGGCCAGCTGAACCCATTCGCTTTGTGAAGATTCTCTGTTGTGAAATGGGTCTGGTACCCTTCCCTTTTACACCAGTACAGAATGTACCGAACCAACGGAGCAGGGCTTTATGAGTTGACGCACACAGGAGCATCCAAGAGAAACTAAAACAACCAAGGGGGGTCTTTAGAATTGGTAATAAAACTTTAGATCAGCATTTCTTTACTACAAAAGTGACAGCAGTCCTTGATGATGCTAATCCGGCTGTCGCTTTGACTCGGTCACATGCTTCATTTCTCTGATTGGTTTTATGCCTAATTAATGGTGTCCAGAGGCAGTTTCTTCTGCGTCTGTTGGTACTGTCCTGTGGAAATCAAATTTGATTCCAGGAGTATCAGACTAATTCTTTGCATTGAGAGGAAGAGAATTAAGATGGCTGGCCAGGCAGGTTTTGTCAAATATGACCCAGTCTAGCAGCTACATGGAAGCAAATACTTCTGCATGGCACTTTCTTTCTACGCACCACAGTAATTTATACTTTTAATATTTTATTTCATGTGAATGCTTCTTTGTGAAATATGCAGATTTGTAAAGCTGTGTAATGTCAACTGATTTTCTGTCACTGTGGTTTTAACAACTCTCAATGAAGCTTAATAATGTGATAGATCTATTATTTCGTTTGCAATAGCTCATTTACAGCATCTACAGGCTTTGTGTCCAAAACAGGGCAGATGGTTTTAAGTTAATTGTAACAAGATGGAATTTTCAAAGCTTATTTACTGTATTTTAATTTTTATTGAGGAAACAGTCATGGATTTCATTAAAGTTCCTGGATACCATTTATCCTGTCAATACATTTGTGTATAAAAGAACACAATGACAAAAGATTAGATGAGGCTAAAAGATTTGGCTGTAGTTGGTCTTCAGCGGCGTGCTGGCCCTGTCAGCCACTTTAAAATGTTCTCATTCAAATTGAGACAATCAAACTGTAACAGTGAGCCCAGATAGATCACATAGCTCCACAAAGGATTTTCTCACCCGTTTGTGAAATGAGAGATGGTTCATTTTCGACTCAAAACACCCACGCACATTTCCTTTGTACTGCGCAACACATTTAGCCTTTATCAGTGTGAGTATCCACTTGTGTGTTGGCTCTTTGACACAGTCTGTGTCTCCAAACTAATGTCCAGCATCAACTTTAGGCCCACTAGCAGCTGAATATAAAGTTAAATATTCTACCCAATGATACGTAGACATCAGTACACTCATTTATCTGGAAAAAGAAAAAGAAAAAACTCCACAAGCACTTTCAGTTTCACACATCTGACTGTTTCAAAACAAGCCAACTATTCAGAACAAAAGTTCACATCTGGTCTGTATAACTGGACACTTGAGTCTGACTGCTTTTTACAACAGACTTTCATATGTTCAGACGATACTAATCAGTAGTAACATGAAAGTCTATTTGCTTCCTAAATGCTGTGTGTTTATAATAAGTTTATAATCTCTGCTCACATATGTTGAGATTTCACATGAGCAAATACAGTTCAATAGGAAACACAATCAACACTGTTGTTTTCATTCTTCACATGATTTCAGTGTAAAAAAATAAAAATAAGACCTCACTTACAAAATGAATAAGATGTACACATTAGATAATCATATTTTATGGCCTTGCTTACATATAGTGGTGCATGTTAACACACCAATATCAAGGACGCTTTGAGTTTAGAAGTTCTTCTTCCTCGTGATATTAAAGGATGGATGTCCGAGGGACGTTTATAAACCTTGTCTCTGTTTTCTTCTTCAGGTTCTTGCCAGCCTGCGAACAGTAAGAAGCAACTTTGCTGTTCTGACACATCTCCAAGATCGTGTGGGAAGCAAGTAAGAACATGAAAACAGACTGGATGACTGACTGATCGCTGTCTTTGTTTCATTTACAATTACACCATCTGTCTGTGGTTCCAGACGGCCGCCAGGCAGCAACCAGCCACCCATGTGTAAACCATGTCTTTCAGGTCAGTGTTAACGTCCCCGTATGATGGAACACTGTGAGGTTGGAGTCTTTAATTATATATTCACAACTGTTATTATCAGTTTATTTAAAATAGTAAAGGAGATGTGCTTCTCAGTTGTTGATTTTCAAGTATGGGAATATGAACATGGTATTATATTATCTCTGGATGACACTGCGTAGCAATCACTCATCACATTTCAAAAATGGATGTTTTCATGCTTGTAGCCATCCGACTTCTGACCTGCAGCATGTGGTGTGTCCTTTCACCTTTCAGAGGAGCCCTGTCAGAAGCTGGCAGTGGAGACACTGGAAGAGCTGGACTGGTGTTTAGACCAGCTGGAGACACTCCAGACCAGAGACTCAGTCAGCGAGATGGCGTCCAATAAGGTGAACAAACACCCTACTGTATATTCAAACATTGAGTTAGTCCCTAGATCTGCATATCAGAAATTATTTACATCATTATTCAGTCAAACTCATACTGCCCTTTTCAAGAAAAAAATCAATAAGTATAACCAATCAGTTTTAAAATACAACATATAACTCATGTGAGGAAAGATACGTGATTTTACCGATATGAACAAATACACAGGGGCTCATGAGTGACGCCTCCCTCCACTGAAAGATTTAAGGAGCATCGCTCCTTTTTGCTCTGTGTCGCTCCACCATCCCCCAGTCAGCCAATCAGATCCCTCTCCTCCACCCACACCCTGAAGCTAGACAAGTGTGATTGGTTAAAGAGCTGCTGGGGATGGCAGTAGGGAGGCAACATGCGGGGCAGAAAGGGGGATTTCTCACAGCCCCTCCCGCTATCCCTCCCTATGTTTCTCGTTGACAGCATGCGAGAGTAGCGGGACAAGAGACTGCCATCACACCATTTCTCTCTTGATGTTCGAGCACGACCCCACCCCCACCCCCACCCCCCACCCTACCCTCCTTCCGCCCATTGCCATTCATCTCCAAAACATCACCTGACTGTGGGAACTTTCATTTTCATTCGGACTTCTGTTCAGGTTCGGACAGTCCCTGCTGCACATGAAGCAGGACAACTGCAGCAGGTCAATAAGCAAGCGAACTTGGATTTTAATTACCGCTAAAACCAAAATGTGTGGGCCGACATGCTCCTGTTGGCATTTTGGTTTTGTCTGTGCTGGGGACTCAGACAGGTGAGTGACAGGAAGTGGCTTTCCTTACTTAAACTGGAATGTATTGATGGGCGGTGCAGGTTTTGCAGGGAGCAGACTGCTGAGTGAGCCAGCCTGTCAGTTCTCTGGACTGGATCTACACACAGGCTGACTGGGTGTGAGTGTGTGAAAGACGAGGCGTGCATGTTTCATAAAAATCATCAAAGCAGCTCTGTTGATAGAATCGTATTGTTTGTGTGCAAGTGTGGTTATTTGTTCACATGTGAGAGGCTGAGAGAAAAGACTGCATCAGAAGGAGAAGCACGTTTTGGCTGTAACTACAGTACGGTGTATGTGTTTGGGGGCACCCATATGTGTGTCACATAGTAGTCGTGTAATGACTGCTGCATTGCCACCTCACCCAGATCCCCCCTCTCCCAGTCTCCACGTGCTCAAGGTGTTACATAATCTCTGTGGAAACTACCGCTGTGATGAATTTCAGAGGGAAACATGGAACACTTTAGTGGTCTAAAACTTTTTTTTTTCACATGAAGTGCTGCTTTCTCTTTTGTTATAGAAAGAACAGCTTGTAATCTTGTCAAAGTAAAAAAAAAGTACAATATTTCTTTAATGATGGATTGTCAGATGCTCACAGAACTAAATGTGAACATCGCTCTACAAGTGGTGCAGGGCCTGACATCTACATGAGCTTCATTCATTTCATTCGAGCATCGTGTCTTGTCATGAAGTGTGTACCTGCCTTTCATATGCAGAAAGCTGGGACGGCCCCCAGCAGACCCCCCCAGACCCTGAATAGGAAGAAGTGGGGATGGATAATGGGTGGATATGGATAGAATGGATGGTTATTGTGGCTTACATCTGTGTCTGCACCTCCATTCACTCTATTTAGTTTTATTTTTACAATATCTAATGTTTCTTTTGACTTTGCACCTGCCTCATGTTTTTGCAGCACACACAACAAATGAATGAGACACATAAAATATATTTAGTAAAATAGAATAAGTCATTAAATGCAAATAATAAAACACAATAGAAGTTTGTCATCTGTAGAAATGAATTTTGTCTTTTGATTGGATCCGTGTGAAAGCACAGAAATCCCAGAGATAAAATCCAGAATCCGCCCTCCTCTAGAAAATAAACACTTAGGATGATTTCATTGTCTTCTTTGTGTTTTTGCACGTGAGCACAGGCCACATACTTAAACTAACGCATTATATGTATTTTTCTCTTTCCTTTGTCAATGCAGTTTAAGAGGATGCTGAATCGTGAACTGACGCAGCTATCAGAAACAAGCCGTTCAGGGAACCAGGTGTCAGAGTTTATTGCCAACACTTTCCTCGGTGAGTTGAACACCTGGGCAAAATGTGGGGTTAAAAAGACAATTACATACTTATCTTTTTTGTTGTTTTTTTTTTTTTTGTTAGTTTTTTTTTTCTTTAAGGGACACTAAATTAAACCTAATGATGTGTACAATAAAAGCTTTGTGAGAGTTTTTTGTACCATGTGACCTGTCATGTCATTGAAGTTCAGCTCATCTCTTGAAGGGGTCATTTGCAGAATTGCATCAGTTCCAATAATACCTAATTCCCAAAGGGACATTACATGCTGCTGTAATCATTAGTCAGTGATTTAGTCTCCTTAAGGCATCATTTCAGGAATCGGTCTGTATCACAGCAGATCTGGAGATGCCTCTGACAGAAGACACTCTGTATTAAGTTTAAGGGAATATTAAAGGGTGAGATGGAAGAGTAACTGTGAATGGAAGCAAAGAAAACTGTATAAAGGGTTTTTTGATAGTTGGAGCAGAGAAAATATTCAAAATAAAGGTTTTAGAAACCAGGGGGAGAGGGGGGTGGGGTGGACGGAGGAAGTATCTGAGGAGGACTTTACAGAGAAAGAAGAAAAGGGGAAGGAAAGAGAGGAAGAATGACAAGGGGTAGAGCAGATGAAGAGATTAAAAAAAGAGAAAAAAAAACAGGTTCTAGAGGAGAGCACCCATCCATCTAGGACAGGTGGAGGAGGTGAGGATTTGTCCTTCTCTGGAACAGAAGGAGACGCGGCAACAGACAGCATTCCCGGACATATTGTGCGGCGTTGTCGTAGCAACAGGGCACAATATTATTCAGCAGCGTGTTGCATCAATAGGAGGCTCAGTCTCCAGCAGCCCCTTTGGCAGGATGGTCCAGCCGAGCAACGATGGGGCTGTCAGCCGGATGTTGTTTTGAGATGACTGCCTTAAGCCCGCCTGTGCTTGGAAATGAACTCCATGGCTCTGGGTGTGAGGAAGAGGAGGCACCGTGAGAGAGGTGAGAGAGGCCAGACGGTGTCTCGTGTGAAGCTACCATTCAGGTTGTTGTGCATCTTCACGGTGACGTGTTGCTCGTACGGGGGCTGGGATCTGGATGTGTTTCAGGCAGTTGCAGCTGCCAGGTTTCCAAGAGATTGTTGCTGAAAGATGCAGAGGGTGATATGTGCACGTGAGGTAACGCAGCCTTTCTCAGATGTCAGAGAGGGATCATTATTGTCTTAATTTGTATTTAAAAAAAATTATAATAATAAAAAATACAGCAGTCATTTCAAGACAACTGTGACAGCACCTTTGTGTCACCAAGTCATGCTGAGACCATGTCTGTTCTGTGGGCTTTTTCACTGAGCTTAAAACAGTCCTGAGCTCCTGAGAAACTGATGGTTGTTGCTCATCATCCATGGCTTTATTCTGCTGGTACTCTGCAATATAATCTCTCTGTTTCAGAAAATCCATTTGCTAGAGCTTAAATCACTTCAAATGTGAAATAATTTATACATTAAAAAAAACATAGAAAACTGTTTTTCTTTGTCCAGATTTTCACAAGGTCACCATCCTAATGTGCTACAATGAAAAGAAGCACAGATCCACGTCTGCATCAGTTAGACGCATGTGATGGAAGACGGAAAACAAGAAATCTGTCCTCATGTTTTCAGATGTTATATTCATGTAAATTTATCTATACGTGGGACGAGTGCCGTTTAGTAAAATATCCTGAACAGCACAAACAAAACAACTATTCATTCTCACGGTTTTAAAGAGCAGAACTGCACTAGAAAATTCACTCCTGCGTTCCACTTCCTCCGATCCAGAAGACCCTTAGTGTCCCGTAAATATAATAACGTACAAGTAGACGTGTAATCATGTTTTAAAACTAAGAATTAGACATAGAAAAATGATGTCCCCAGCTGATCTAAATTAAGGTTGCTCCCAGTCTGACAGGTAGATGGACTCATTTGTTGCTGGTCTGCATAAATGTCCTTCATTATATATTTGAAAGATATGCAAAAATTAAAAAAAATGAAATTTTGTGTAATTTTTAAGTGTGTGAAATTGATGGTCTTCTTTTGACTAGTTTTGTTTATTTAGAGGTTTGGTCAAAGAAAACCTGCTGCGATCACTTTCTGTCAGATATATGATAATTAAGCTCCACCTCCAGCAACAGCAACATTTAAATGCTTATTTTATGGTCACACGTATAACCTGTTATTACCTGTTTTACATTTTATATTATAGAAGTTATTTGTAACAACTTGTGGCCTGTTTTTTTTTAGAAAAAACAGGTTGGTATTGTAAAGCAGGGATCCGTTGACGTTCGGCCTCAGCTCAATGACAAACAGCTCCAGTCTTCTGTTCCTGCATCCTCACTTTTTATTTACTGACTCTCATTCTTTCTTTTATTTTTTCTCTTTTTAATTTCTTTTCCACCCTTGTCTCACTTCTTTTCACACTTTATCGCTCTCTTTTGTCAGATTTCCTCACTTTGTCTTTTACAACTGCAGCTTTCCAATTTTTTTCCAGCTTTTCTTGAGTTTTCAGTTCTTTCTTTTCTACTTCTAATTGTGCCTTTTGCCCCTCCAAATCTTCCTCTCCCTCTTTCTTTTTTTTATTTATTTATTGAGTAAGGAGAGGATAACTCCTCTCTGTCTGTGCCAAATGAAAACTTGAATCAGTTCCCCTCATGATTTACAACCAGTCTCTTGTGTTACATTTTTGTGTCACCCGTAACTCTGCTGTTTCATAGTTGAACATGTAACGTGAGTGAATGTAATCAATTATTTTGTCCTTGATGCCCAAAGAGGGGACAGGCCCAGACAGTGCTGATTTTTATAATTATTTCTTACATAAAGTATTACTCTTTACAGTCCTGGTTTTACATAACTTTGTAACTGGACCAGAGTCAACATTTATCACTTTGAGAATGTCAAATAGTTATGAACTCATGAACCACTCATTTTATCAGTTCTTTCATTTGTACTTTTTTTTTGTTAGTAACATAATTTGAACGCAGGAGCTTAACACTTTTGCGTGAACTTGAATTCATCCTCTGATGAACCCAGGATGGACTTTCATTATGTCAGAGGAGGAGCTGCTCTCTTGGACTGTCTAGTGAAGTTTTGAAGACGGCTCATTTGTTGAGATGAATATAATCGAGGCAGATCTGTCAGACGAATTTACTGGAAAATATAATTGGACTGTATAATTATATAATATAATTGAGTTGAACTGTATTTAATTGGACTGACTCTTCAGTTGATTTTTGTTGTGAACTGGCGCTATACAAATGAACTGAACTGAATAAAACTGATTCCCTCGCTGAGTTTTTCTTTTGCTGCGGGTGTCTTCACGTTAAAAGGAAGCTCCTTCCATCTGCTTTTGTTGTGAACAGAAGCTATCAAGATAACCTAAACTGAGTCAACTATATCAGTCTGGCCTGAACTTCACGTGTCTTTGTGCTCATGTTACAGAGAAGCAACATGATCTGGAGATCCTTTCTCCATCTCCTAAAGAGAAGGAGAAGAAGAAGAGGCCAATGTCACAGATTAGTGGTGTGAAAAAGGCAACGCAAAGCCCGAGCATAGGACCTGCTTGCATCTCTCGCTTTGGAGTCAACACACCACACGAGAGCCTGCTGGCTAAGGTAGGATCAGAAACACAGGCCACAGACACCAAAAGCCTTGCGCATTCAGTTTATAAACCCACTGTGTCCTTTACACGTCCCCTTTTATTTCACTAGGAAATCGAAGACATCGATCGTTGGGGGATGGATGTTTTCAAAATAGCCGAATATTCAGGAAATCGCCCGTTGACAGTGATCATGTACACCATCTTTCAGGTAGGAGGATCAGTCTGCTTCAATCTTGTAACATCACAAAAGAGGAGAAAAACAATGAGACTGAGATGCATGTTAAAAATGGCTTCACAAGAGTTATTTTTTTCACCTGAGAGCAACAGCGGGCTTTTAAAAATATAGGGGTCACACAGTAAAGAAATGAGTGTCACTCCAGAGTTTGTCTCATTTCAGGTAAAGAAAAAGTTCTGCCTTCCACACCAGTGGGTTATCTTTTGTTCTTATTCCTCCTCACTGACAGGAGCGAGATCTTCTCAAAACCTTTAAGGTGCCACTTGACACCTTCATCACCTTCATGATGACCTTAGAGGATCACTACCATGCAGATGTAGCTTATCACAACAACATGCATGCAGCTGACGTGGTGCAGTCCACCCACGTCCTCCTGTCCACCCCTGCTTTAGAGGTGAGCTCAGCAAGCAGTTACTTTTAAAACAATAAGCAGTGACTCTGGTGTGGATTTGACACCGACCATTTCCACATTGGTTCCAGGTTCCACTAGGCTTCCATGTTTCTTCTTCTCTGTCTTTTCCAGGCGGTGTTCACAGATCTGGAGATCATGGCTGCTCTGTTTGCTAGTGCCATCCATGATGTCGACCATCCAGGAGTCACCAACCAGTTCCTCATAAACACCAGTACGTTCCTCTCTGTTTCTGCACTCAACTGCCACAGGAGACTTGGTTGAAACAATCATTTCTACAGATTTAAATAGATTTTGATTTTTATTAGGACTGGGCAACGATTAAAATTTTTGATCGCGATTAATCACATGATTTCCCTGATTAATCACGATTAATCCCGTTGCATGCGCAAAATCAAATAATGAATTCAAAAGTAGTGTAAAGTGCACTTTTATTTAAATGTTCTGCTGCCACGTCAACTAACTGCCATAACATTTGTTGTTCAAACACTTTTAACATCAGCACTTGTCAGTAACACATATTTAGTGCGAATCTCATCTTAAAAAATGTAAAATAAAATAAAGCTTATTGCCACTGCCAGGGCATTAATGTCATCCTGTTTTTAAAAAAAATAAAAAAGAGTTTACAAATTAAATCCAACAAAATGATTGTGGCTCAGCACAATCATAACATTAAAACAGGCAATTTCTAAGATAACAGCAGAAACTTTTAACGGGGAGTTAAAAGTTTCTGCTGTTATATTTGTTTATATTAGTAACAACTTGGCAGTTGTTACAAATAACCTTGTTTCTGTCAAATCCTCCATCTGGGAGAACTTTAAAATGAAAATGTCCATGTAAAAGTTCAATAACTTTACCGATCCGTGTATCATTCATTCTTTCCATTGTCAATGGTCAATCAAAAATAAAAAAAAAATAAAAAGTTACATTTTATTACATTTTTCATTTTTTAATCTAACACAAAAAAATAAAAAAAAAAAAATGCCAGTTTTTTATATTTCAATTTTAGATTTGGATCAAAAATACGAATTTAAAAAACGGGCCACAGAGCTGAATTTGTTTTATAATCGAGGACTGGACTTTCTGTTGTCATTACACATTTCTGCCACTAGATGGAGCCGCACTGAAGTATCCAGTAAGAAAATAGCACTCAGCGAACACATGGAGCAGATCTGATGGAAAATGGAGGAATGACACGAAAGTTTTGCTGTCCAGAATTTTTTTTTTCAGACAGAATTGTTAATATTGCTACCTGAATTGTTACCCGAACTGTAAACTACACAGATTTTTACTGTTCTCCATGTCTGTTTTAGCTTTTCTGCATTGTTTACCTGCCAATTGTTTTCCGGTTCCGCAGCAGCCAGTAACAGACTTTTCAAAATAAAAGCATGTGAACAACATGCGTTAACGCGCGATAAAATAAATGTCGGCGTTAATAAATTAATGAGTTAACGCGATAATAACGCGTTATTGCCCAGACCCAATTTTTATATAAATAAGAATTTAGCTAGAGTCAAATAATCAAACTGCACAAATGCATTAGATGTCTACAATAGCTGAAAGCAAAAGTTCAGAAAGTTTTGAAACGGGACTTCTCTGTTTTTGTACTTGAAGACGTTTCACCTAGAAGTCCTGTTGCCTTGTTTTAAAACTTTGAGAGTTACTATGACCAGTGAGGTAATCCTAAAACGACTCCTTTAGACAGTTTGATTATGCACTTGTGCCCCTCTATCCTCAGGAAAGCAAGTTCAGTCTGTTTGGGACATATTGTGTTTCAATTAGATTGAGCTACCACGAGCACTGCTTCAAATCACAATATTTTGACAATTTCACCCTGCAGGTTCTGAGCTGGCACTCATGTACAACGATGCATCGGTGCTGGAGAACCACCACCTCGCTGTGGGCTTCAAACTTCTGCAGGAGGAAAACTGTGACATCTTCCAGAACCTCAGCAAGAAACAGAGGGACTCCCTGCGCAAGATGGTTATCGACATGGTGAGATCTATGCACCCTTTAAGTCTGTGGGTTTTATTTCAACGTTGGCTTTAAAATCTGGCTTGGTGATGTTTTTCTAAGCAATAGTGACTTTTATTTTTCTGGTGATACTCAGTAGTGAGTCACTATCTCATTTTCTCATCTTCAGCAAAAACAGAACAGACAACAAAAATCGAAAATGTCTCAAATAGTCCCACATCAGTGTCAAGTTGTGATGTTGGCAGTTGGTTGATGTTGGTTTTTCTAATTTTGACTAGAAATAAAATATTTCAAATCAAAATGGAAACGTGAACACAATGACCCTGACACAAATAGTACCAAACCAGATCTGTGCACGGGTCAGCACTTCTGCACTGAAGCTGAGAGGTTTCTCAACATACGTGTGTGCATTCCTCAACCCAGGCCTTTTTGGACTTTCCCCTTGATAACTTCACATCCTCCACCTTTTACAACCTTAAAGGTCACCATATCTAGAAACAGGTCCAACATGAAAATCAAAGACATTTCAGGAAAACGGAGTAGGCGTTGATGACTGTTTCTTTGTGTGTGTCATTTTTCTGTGCTGTTGTCATCCTCCACAGGTGCTGGCCACAGATATGTCCAAACACATGAACTTCTTGGCAGACATGAAGACGATGGTGGAGACAAAGAAGGTGACAAGTTTGGGAGTCCTGCTGCTGGACAACTACTCTGACCGCATCCAGGTAAGAGGAATATTAGTTGTCATGACCCTTTAAAAGAACATTGCAGAGTTAAAACAACTCGTAGGTCTGTTATTGGATGGTAAACATTTGCTAGGGATCAAAAGACATGGACAAGCAGTTTTGAGTGAGAACGGAGCCAAATTAATGTATTAATGTTGGCATTTGGAAATGAACCTACGTCAAAATAAATAGTTAGTTTAAGCTTCTGATAAGACTCAAAATTTTAATTCCACTACAGACCAAGCAAAGTAATTTTAATTTTGGAAGCATATAGCAACATAGAATAGAAATGACTGTAAAGGCATCTCCTCGTACAAGTCAACTACTGAATGTCATGCAAACTGTTAATGGGTGCAAAAGATGGAAAGTTCATGGCTTCTGGATTCGAACGCTTGCCTGTTTGATCTTGAAGATCCATTGCTATGGAAGGAGAAGCTATGAACTGTACAGAACATGAACCGATGTTTAGCTGCAAACCTACACTCTGTTCTCACTCAAAACTGATTCCAGCCATGTTTTCACTCCTTGATTTTAATAATAGACTTAGATCGTTTAACTCCAGAATATTCCTTTAATAACGTTCGTTATCATTAAAAACATATCACTAGCGTGAATTAAACGTAACATATTTCATACTACATCCATGTGCATCCTTTTCTATAGTATGATGTATGGCAAAGCCCTAATCATAAGTGTAAGACTTCTTCTTAGATTTCATTGATCTTGTTTTGGTTCTTAAGTCATATCACATATTTCGTATACTATACCACGGTCATTACTTTAATATAGTCAATCTAATAAATATGATATACTGAGATGTTTTTAATCATCTATGTAAATGTGCTGCCATCTATTGGACATGTACTGTGATAGCCTTTACATCCACACAGTGGGTTTGTTGTAGCGACAGAATGAAACAATGCTGTAATACGTTAAAGCTTTTGTTGGCCCTTTGTTTTCATTTAACTGAAAGCAATATGTTTTTAACAGTTTATATTCTAGTATTTTATTTTTTTTCTGCGTTGTTCAGAAGTTCTAACACTTGTTTGCTGCCACACAGAAAGGTTTAATTACCAAGCACAGATCTATATTGTGGGAATTTAATTACCAAGATTGTTATCTTATCTATTGAAATCTTGAATTTCCCCCTTGGAGGATCAATAAAATATATTTGATTTGATTTAAACATGTTTTTTGGGGGGATTTTTTGCAGGTTCTACAGAACATGGTCCACTGTGCTGACTTGAGCAACCCAACCAAACCACTGGAGCTTTACCGCAAGTGGACAGACCGCATCATGGGGGAGTTGTTCACCCAGGGAGACAGAGAGCGGGAAAAGGGCATGGAGATCAGTCCAATGTGTGACAAGCACAACGCCTCCATAGAAAAGACTCAGGTAACACATACTGTCAGACTCTGAAAGAAAAGGACAGATATTTTTTACTTGTAAATATCTCAACATTTAATTCCCCTCATAATAGCAGAATTGAAGGAATCAAACATCCAGATGAAGTTTTATAGGATTTTGCACCTCTGAAGTGCACCCTTGTGTTCAAATCATATGACTTGAATTGATTCAATGAATTATGACTTTAAGGGATAAAAAGGGGTTAGCTGTTTCTCTTTTTCTGAAAATAGTGAGGGAAAGGGTTGTCTGCCTGTATTAGGGATGTTTAATTGCCAAAACAAAGTTCTTGAAAACAGATTTTCACCTCTGACCCATTAAACTGTTAAAACTCTTAAAACTGTAACTCCACAATGAGGACCCAACCAAGATTACGACCATGAAGCAACCGTTGCCCTGCCACTATTTATCCATGAAGATAATCTGAATCTAATACGTTTCAGTAATTCTGACAAGGACGAATTGATGATGTCATTTAACAGTCACTGACATCCAGTACTGATTCTTGTAAGGCTGCAGAGGTGCAGAGTGCACTGAAACTTTCTTTGTTGGATAATATGGCACTAGAAATTTGAGGAACATGTATGGTACCCTTTAATATTTTCATTTTTCATAACCAGGTGGGCTTCATTGACTACATTGTCCATCCCTCTGTGGGAGGCCTGGGCAGATCTGGTGCACCCAGACGCCCAGGACATCCTGGACACGCTTGAAGACAACAGGGAGTGGTACCAGAGCATGATCCCTCGCAGCCCTTCACCCTCAAGCCCAGAGGAACACAGTGCTGAGGTGGGACCAGCAGACGGATCTGTGGGGTCAGGAGGAGCCATACATGTAGGAGGAGGAGACAAGTTCCAGTTTGAACTTACCTTGGAGGAGGAGGAAGAGGACGAGGAGGAAGTGCAGTCTGACCTGGAAAGCCCTTTAGAGGAGGATTCCCAGACAAGCTGGGAGAGGCATCGGGACTCGTCCTCCCCCTCTCTGTCCCCAGACCCCCGCAGCAGCAGGTACCGCCCCCCTTCACCTCACCCATCTCTGACCTTGAGTCAGGCTTCGATGTCAGTGCGGTCCCCCAACCCCCACAGGACGCTGACCTCCCCCGGAGGAGAGGGCGCTGAAAGAGACAGAGATCTGAGCTAAGAGGGCGTCAGAGTGGCCTGCCTGGATATGGCCATGTAATGATCAGCACAAGCTGCCCTGCCTGAGAGACACGAGTGCTGGGAGTGCGAAGGTGTGGGCAGGGCTAGCCTTTACCAATAATGTCTGTAAAATCACCACAGTCCCTTTACACTGGAGAAACCCTCTCTGGAAAACAGAGGAGCATTACTCCTCTGTCATTTTTTTTTTTTTTTAAATTCTCAGCAAGAATAATAATTTTAGCCTCTGTATGAGTGCCTGATAGGCTTTTATGTCCCATCCTGGTTTGCTGTAGCTCCAGTTTGGAATATTCCAGATAACTGCTCATTTAAACTGGGAATAAGAGTGGAGCCGAGGTCCGTACTCAAACAAGAGGTAACAAATCTAAAGGAAACGTCTTCCTCCAAAATAACTGTGACATCTGGACATGAGTGGAGAGTGAGGATCACAGCGGTGTGACAGGGTCTTGGAAATTGTTTTGCACCATAGATTTAATTTAGGATATAAGATCATTGATTCCTTGTTGGGATACGTATGATTTTTCTGTTTAAGAATGTGTGAGATGACTCATTTAACCAAATATAGGATGTAGATGAGCAGCAAGAAAATCAATGACCTCAACCTCAGGGTATGAAAAGAAACCTGAATCTAATGTAGCACAGTTGAACTGGGTGCCCCGGACCTGACCCCAAACTGTCCTTCCTGTTTGCCTCCGAACAGAAGACAGATGAGACCTTGATGAACATGACTGTCTCTACATTTACTCAAAGCCCTTTAATAGAGAATTTGGTAATTGAAGCAATTGAATACCGAAACCAGCTTGTAGCAACAGAGAAACAGAACACTGAAGACCCCATCCCCATCTCAGCTGTTGAAGACAATAGACACCACCTGTATAATTAGTTTAAGCTTTATTGTATTATATTTTTTACCTGAAATTATTTTAAAATTGTGTTTTTGTTTCAAGTTTTAATTTGTCATACCGTTTCTCGTTGTATGTTTGCTGGCCTTGTACGTGTTTATGTGCTACAAGAAGAATTTTTTTAAATCAGGGTGCCTCCGGTCCGCAGTAGCACTTTAGCGTTCAGCTCTTCTCTTCAGTCATACAAAGGGCTTCACCCACTGTAGGCCAACTGGCAACTGGTCACAAAAACAGCACAGGACATGTGACCGCAGGTACCGAAAGGCAGGGCAGGAAACAAACTAAAGTCTCAAAACAGGATTCGATGGATTAGCAGTGAAGCTGCCCACACCCGAGTGGTGAAAAATGGAAATGTGACTCCATTTGCACAGAGATACGTTTTGCGAGACATACAAACATCGCACTAATCTCATCGTCTCACTGATGTGATAGCAGCGTTTTTGAATATTTGGCATGTTTTTTTTTGTTTAGATTTTTTTTTTTTTTTTTTTAATCCAGGATGTTCCTGGCTGATCTGAGTTGGTTGGTAATTGAACCCTGCTGTAATCTGGTACACAACATTTTCAGATTTAACATTAAATCTGTATTTCTCAGCAAAGGCCGACATACAGGTCAAGTGTGAGCGGATTATGATTAGCATCCCAAGTCTCGCTAATGTGCATGTTTTGTGTAAAAGGTATAGTTCTTTCACCTCAAACTTAAATTTGAATCTGAATGTCTCTTCTGAGTGAATGTATTCAGTATCTGGTTTGTTTTTTTTAATGTAAAAACCAACAATTAGCTCGAACCACAACCAAGTATGGTCTCTGAAAGGTCCTGTGCTTACGTGCCTTCAACATCTATTTTCTGTTTTCCAGGCCACAAGTAGCATGTCCTTTCATTAGAATCAACATGAGCACTCTAGTTTCTCCTCATTAAATACCATCAACACGATGCCAACAAATGTGTTCATCTGCAACTAAAAATAGTCACCAACTATTACCTAATAATTTCTGTTTGAAGAGCATTTCTAAAACCTACAGTTCCTCACTGTTATATTAAATTATTTATCACATGGATGATTGAATTGACAGATTTACCTCTTTTTCCTAAACAATTTTTTTCTTGACCTCAGATTCTTACTTCAAGCACAGTGATTTATAATGTGAGTTTGAAGTAGTAAAATTACAGTTGTTCAAAGAGAGAACCAAAAAAGTTGCAGATACTTACATGCTGATTATGTTCCTTGGGGCCTACATTATTTAACAGATAAAATATTACTTGATTCCAAATTTGAGAATGTAAAACATGAATGAAGATGCAGAATGTTAAATATAAGGCTGTTCACCCTCTGCCCTTATATTCATTTATCTACATGAGTCCCAGTTAATGACAATAATCATTCCTTTGAATGTTGAGGCTGCAAGGAAGTCTTGGACAGTATTATCTCCATTATTTCCTCGCATAAAGGCCACTTAAATGTTCCCTAAATTAAAGGATCTGAAAATAATAAGCACCGGAGCCCCTCTCCTCAACATTTAGAGAATCCAACCAACTTTTGTCATGCCTCACTCCAGGATTCTTCCAGGTCATTTCACTCAGGTATAAAACTTCCCAACAAAAAAAAGTTCAGTCACACCCCAGGGTTATCTTTCCCCAGCCTGTCCTTTCAACCAACACTTCGGCCACAAGTCAAAGCTGGTTGGTTGTCTTTCATAGGTGAACTTATATATGGCCAGTTATCCCCAATGCTACATAGTTCATTTGAAAATACTAGAGGTTTGTTTTCCTGCCCTGCCTACATGTACTGATGTAGAACTCAGCTTGAGAAGCGGGTGAAAGAAACAAATCACCTGTAGTTCAAACAGATTGTATAATAGTGTTTGACTGGGATCAAAGCGTGCCACATGTGTTGACACACACAAACACCTGCCAGCCTACATTACCGTACATTTTTACACTAGAGATTTTAAACTGATTGTATTTAAGTCAACTTTATAGTGTTAGTTTGTACAAACAATACATGTTAACAGTATTTAAAACAGGCATTTGAATAGATTTTGTGCTGCTTAGGTTCAGTTTATTCAGCCCTTTGCCAATCAGATAGCTGAGACTTGAGAATGTGTGTAGTTTCAGGCGTTTCATGATGGCTTTCATGTCTTTCTGTACCAACTGCACAGTCTAGAGCGGTGTTTGTCACCATCGAGGTAGACCAAAAAAAAAAAAAAATGAATAAGCAAGCACTACAGAAGATATGATGCGCTTCCTGGTTAGGCAGTAGTAGAAAACACTAGTCTAACAGTATTTAATTAGTTCAGCTAGTAAGCTTTTATCAGGCAGCCTTACTGTACCGGTGATGAGAGGTTTGAGCTTTGTGCTGTTTTTGACATGCTGACCTTCAGACTAGTTTGATTCTTTTCTCCCGTTTCAAATTGTTCAGTCTTGAAACTGTGAGATGAGTTTATTTTCATAGCATCTTTATCCTAATGTAAAACTGCAAGCCTCAGCCAGTAAAGGGAGATCACAGGGGATCAACTTTGGCTTTTAGTACACATTTTAAGTTGATCCAAATAGGTTTTAAAATGTAATTCCACATACTCAGATCAGTCATTTTACAGAATTTGTTAAAGCAGTTTATATAATTTCACTTTGTTTGCAGATTTTAGCCTCGTGTCCACAAAAAAAAAAAAAAAAGTTTGAGGATGAAAATGTTATGCTTATTCACTTTACCACTTGGTGCAAGGTGGAGCCAAGTCCAATATTGACAGTTGTGTCAGTACAATTTCACTTGAAAGTTCACACAAATTCAGTTTTTGAAGAGATGGATTAAACCCTTTCATATACTTAATAAAAATAATTTTAAATGTGAACACATTCACTGTGCATTCCTGTTTAAATGGTATAAACTGGATGCCTGGGTAGGAAGACAAACGAGTTTCAAGGGTTTAATTCTGAAACTCTTGGCCCCTTTGATGCCTAACAAGTGGACTGCGGTATCATCTGGGATTAAAATGCTCATATTACATATGAGAATTTATACCAGCATGTTAAATTCAGCACAGAACGAACAGTGCCACATAGTGTTTAGTGTGTTGAGCAGGAAAGTTCCTGCATTTGTTGTTCGTGTCCATACTGCCTTCATTGTTGTTCATGCCTCAGTCATACAAATGTCTAATATTTATTCTTCAACTGCATCTTGAGACTGTACTGTAACAGGATATTTGATTTTGTTTGAGCCCAACAATCAAGTATACTTTACAAATATGTATACGTATGCCACTCCAATGTTTGTCAAAGAAATTACTTTTATTTTTGTTTCAACTTTTAAGCCAAATTACCTGGAGTTCAGGGTGTTTTAAAGAAGAAATTCCAATAAATTATGAGAAGGAAAAGTGTGGTTTCTTTGTTCAACATGAAAGTTTTAATTAAAAAAAAGAAAAAGAAAAAAGAAAAGTTAAGAGTGCAAGAAGAATTGCCTTGTAACAAATGCACCATGTAAACAAACATCAGTATGATCTGACATGTTCGATTTAGTCATTTTCCTGCAAGGCACAGACATGTTAAAGTTAATTTCACTGCATTTTGCAGAGACTTCTGCTCAGTTTGACTGGAGCTCCAGTGCAGGCTGGAGGCTTCACCCCCTGCGGACACAAATCATAGAAGTCAGTCATCCCAGCACACAATGTTCTGACCCACATGCAGAGAAGACACCGAGTTTAGATGACTTAAACACAGCCGACATGACCAGCCAGAAAGACATTTTCTGCACTAAAGATGCAGATATGTAGTAATAGGAGGCACCCTAAAACCTTGATAAGGTTTCTTAAAGCTCCACAAGTTTCTTCTAGTTACTGAAACTCAGAATTAAGTTGCAGCAAGAATACCAGCATCAATCCTCACCTTGTAGAGCTCACAAACCAGATGGAAGAGAGATGATCTTGCCTTGTATTCATTCTCGTCTGTGAATTCCTGCAAAACAGCAATTCAGAATCCTTACATCACACTTACCTCCATTTCCTCAACTCACAGCATCTGCATCCCCAAGTCCCCCACCCATTGAGATTTGACCCCCCCCCCCCACCCCAAAAAAAAACATCCTTCAGAGGCCACTTTTAAAATCTTCCAACTCTGAATATTACTACATCAATCCAAACCTTTGACTGCCACTGCATGTACATTGTTGTGATGTAATTTTACCCCATTCAAAGTGATCCAAGGGACGTATGTGTGAGCAGGGTTCAGAGCTCTGGTCATGACAGCGTTGGCGTGCATCAGATGGTATCCCAAATCTCCATTCACACAGGAGTCAACACTGGACCAGGGCACAGAGGGGGCGTACAGCTGGAGACACTAGAGGAACAGGAGAAGCAGCTAGAATTATCAAGTGCAAAAAAAAAAAAAAAGTTTGTGTTCATGTTCACATTCCATACAGTAATCCTCACTTCTCTTATGGCTGAAATGGGTCACGTACATAACAGGCATCAGTCGTAAGCCTTTCATGCTAGGGGGGTCACTGCAAATGTGCACGTCTGCATGGTTTAGCTAGATGTCGCTCTACATCCATTGAACAAAGCTCCAAGTTAAAAGGATTCTTTCACAATGAAAATGTAATCAATGCTGCCCATGTACAACACTCAAAGCTTTGTTAAAGAGGCATGTTGAACTTCTTGATTTACCCCACACACACACACAATATAGCCATCCATTCAGTGGATACTCACAGGCTGTGCAGCACCAAGAACATCTGCAGATGACTCCATGCAGAAGATGATGTGAAATGCAACCGAGTTCCGAGTTAAATGGATGATACAGGCCTGAGGAAGAGACCGATTTAAAAATCCCTGCATTTTTTTATTTATATATATATATAGATATATATATATATATATATATAGATATATATATATATATATATATATATATATATATATATATATATATATATATATATATATATATATATATATATATATATATATATATATATATATATATATATATATATATATTTTTTTTTTTAAGGGGGGGTCGCAGGGGTTCATTAGCAAACCTCAATCATGTTTCCTCTGCATTCAGGCTCTCCATGCTGACATGTGAAGGGAGAATTAGCAGATGGAACCTCCTACAAAGCAGGAGGGGGTTAAAGAAAAAAAAAAAAAAAGAATTACAGCGCGTATAAAATGTTAATGTTGTCAGGTCTCAATTTCTGTACCATAGCATTTCCATAAGGCACCAGTGTGACAGACATGATCTCCTTCAGCATCAACCAAGTGGGGAACAGCTGCTGGGTGATGAAGATTCTGCAGTCTGGACACAAGCTCTCATAGTACAGAGTGACGGACACTGGAGGAACAGTCTCATTTGGCCTGATGGCATTCAACTCCATGCACTGCTTCTGAACCTACAGGAGAGAAAATTGTCATTTTATTATTTCTTAAAAAATAATATGTCCTTAGATCACACCGATGCCTACCAAGAAGCTTTTTAAAATCATAGCTGAGCCAAATACCAGTGTAATGTGACCCAGAACTACTCTCCCAGTCACATGAAAAACCTCTGGTGCTTAATTTACTGTTTGAAGCATGACTCTCATTTAAGGCCAGATATCTGTAAACAGTCTTCAGTGGTTTACAGGACAATCATGTTGAATATGAATGTAAAAATACACAAGGGAGAAACAATGTGACAAAGAAACCTGTATTTAGTATTCCAGATATGCAAAAAATAAATAAATAGAAGTTCAATGCTCTCATCCTCATGCATGAATGATGAAATTGTTAAACTACAGTGAAGTAGGTGTGTGGATGAACTGCTTGACTTATACCAATAGCGCTGCCTAATAGTCATTTTCAGCAGCGAGTGGGCCCCATTAACGTTTAAATTAAAAAAAAAAATAAACATGATTATCTTTTTATAGCAGCAATTGTTCAGTCTTCGGGTCATAGGAAGATTTTTTTTTAAATCTTATTTTAAAACTGGAATAAACACTTTCTACTCACCCTACATTCAATTGCGATTTCCAGTGACCGACACCACTGAGACGGAGGATAACGACAAGCCGGTTTGGGATGAGAAATCCCACAGACTCTCCTGTCGGCAGAGAGGAGGACAACGGCAGCCAGCAACCCCAACAGCTTCATGCTCAATATCAGCAGAAAAAACAACCCACACAGCCACGAAGAGCAGAGAAGGCAAAAGAGGACTTCAGGCTGCTCCTCCCGGAGAGCCGCCCCCATATCAGCTCCATCATCAGCTGATTAGCGCCAGGTGTTGGCGGGCAGCCCTGATTACTGGGGGAAATAATGTCCAACTTTCCAAACATTTCACACTGGTACGTACTTCCCTACTTTATACAGTCGATGGCACTGACAGGATTTAAGATTGTCTTTAACACAGAGCATTTTCTATTGTCTTGTGTGGTCATAAAAGCATTCAGTCTCATCTTCATTATAACATTAAACACTGTTAAAACGTAATTAAGGCTTCCTGTTAGGAAAGGCAAATCGAAAAAAAAAAGTATAATGCAAGTTTAGGTTTTTTGTTTTGTTTGTAAAATGACATTTTACTTCCCCAGAGTCGCCAGTTGAGAGAAGCAACCAATCACAGCTCAGAACCCCCCTAACCCCCACCAGCAAGAGGAGACGCCATTTTGAATTCTTCATATGGTTAGGAAAAAAATATTAAAACTCTTTTTTGTGCACAGAAATAATATCGTGTAAGTTCACACTGACACACAAGGTGACAATTAAGTCAAGTCAAGTCATCTTTATTTATATAGTGCATTTAAACCAAAGCGCTTCATGGAACAAAACTTTGCGTGAAGCACTTCTGTGATTTGGGGTGAGAGTAAGGACAAAACGGGGAAGAATATCGACATGCTGAACCTCTGGAGGAAGCCATAAGGGATGTCTGCAATGCCACGCGCTAATGTGAGTCCTGCCGCCTTGCACATGTACTTCCACGGTAGTAGGGTTGCCCCTGCTCAACATGAAGAAAGATTAGCTGCAGTTCCTCGATTAACCACTGGGGGGTGGCTGCAAACGCAAGTCTTCCACCTGTCATTGTCTTAATATTACTCATTTCAGATGTAATTTTCATGTCACCATCAAAAGTGAGGTTGGATTGACAGATCTGATAGTAATGTAAGGTAGCTTTAGTTAGTGTCATAGGTTAGCATGAACTAAGTCGAGCTAGAATGGTTAATTGCAGTAACCTGACTACGGTGTATGTGTGTTCCAGCTTCTAGAAGTACTTGTCCTGCTCTTTTGTAGCATGGTGTCTTGTAGTTTAAAAAAAAAAGAGGCTTCAAAAGTGCTTTTATCAAGGGACAAGGTGCTGCCTTAGTTTGGTTTGGATCTGTCAGCACAATCAAGGTTTATTCCAACATTGATCATTAACAAGATATTTCAGCCATGAAGAAAATAAATATGTACCAGTTGTTAGTTAATATGTAACACAATCAGATAATTCAGTAATTTTGCATCAACACAGCCTCTTAAAAATTGTGTTGACTGGAAGTTAGAAATATTTCATAGTGTAACCTCATCTACCTCATCTCTTTAGACTGCTAAGAGTTTATATTATCACACTGTCATCTGTATGACAATGTACAGACATTTACTTAGTAATATTCCCTGTGTTGTGGTGTTCTAGTGGTCGAGAGCCTTTTCTTTTCTGGCTTGGCTCTTGATCAGCTGCTGTCCAACTACCAACAAAGTATTCAGATTATGAAAAAAAATACAACACACGGAACTGTAATCTCATAATCTCCAATTTATTTTGAATCTGAAAGTGCATACTTGAACATTAATGTTCCGCAGTAGGTAAAGTCAGGTTTTACACCAAAATAATGTTTTTAACCAATTTTCTTCAAATATGATTTCTAAATGGAAACAAGCTATTTCCAGTTCATCAATGAATGTAATTGCATAATCAATACAGAAAATAATCAGTTACAGTAACAGGATTTTCACAACAGACTTTTAACTAGGTACAGCTAAATTCTGTAGGTCAAATGAAAGAGACAATCTCAAAGAGCCACAATGGAAAAAAAAAAATACAAAGTTACACAAGTATAATTTTAATGGATAATTTGTCAAGTATGACTTTTAGGCCAGAAGAGGCATTTGATCATGAACGTATTTCAAAGTCCCTGGATCTCAAATACTTGAAGTATTTGGTAATGATTTCTCATCTAGCCCAAGGTGAAAAGGAAACCAAACATCACTGCCAGATCCCATCATCTTATGGCATGAAAGAAAGTTTAGGATGACAGCTAAGCCATTAAATGGCCCCAGAGAACAACAAATCTGCAAACATCTGCTACCAACTTCACGATCCTTATCTCATAACTGCTTAAAACTCAAAACATCATCTTTCTTGTACTTACTTCTGCCCACTTTAACCTGTTGACACATGCCACATCCAACCTACCGATAACTCTTAAATAAGACACAATCGATTCCTTTCAGTAAACAATATGAAACCTTTTACTAAAATGTTTTTTCATGTAGGAATTTCTACAAGCAGTTTTGATTAAGTTTGTTGAAAGCATCCATGGAAAGCCAATATTGTATGATCAGTGCATGAAAACCTTATGCCTGCACTAAACAGAGACCTAAGGTCTTCGGCTAAACCTAATTAAAAACCCATGAATGGGCCTCAGCTAATTTAATTCATCTATGTAGAGTTTTTCCAAATATTCTGAGAACATTTTTGTTACCATGCAATAGTTAATTATTCAGAAAAAAACAAGTACAGGTTGTCAATCTGAGGTCCCATTAGTCTAAATCAATTCCCTCACACCACCTTAACGTTCACAACCCTTCCCTTTCTACTGCTAAATAGCCATCTATTCCCTGTATCTATTCCCTGTATTGTCATTGGACATACTTTGTTTTCTGCAGAGCTGTACAATGCAAGCAGAATGCCAGGGAAGAGAATATATGTTAAAATCCCTTTTTTTCATTACAATGGAAGTCATGACTACAAAGCTACAATACAAACCTTTTGTTATTCTTCTTTACACATACACTATTGTTATTTCAGTCCTTCCTGTATCGTACAACAAGCCTTTCAATTCATCTCATAAATATAACAGTGAATTTAACTATCAAGATGACAAGTTTCAATAATCCTCCTGGGTTTTTTTTTACAGTGATTACCAGTCAAACACTAAAAAGGCTGACTGATTTATTCTTCCATACCACAAGCCCATGGAATCTAGCACAGCATTCAATCTCCTAGTCAATCAAAGACAATAACACATTTGGGGTGAGCATGGAAAATCAAATATAGATTATAGAAGTCTGAATGTCTAAATATAAAGCACAATTCACTTTGTAAATTTAGCCATAAAAAGATGCTGACATGTTATCAGACTAGCTAATACCTGGGTAGGTGTTCAAATAAAAATATATTATACTTGTGCGACAACCTGCCAACAGAAATTATTGGTTCAGCCTAACAGTATTTCATTTTGCTGCATGTTAATCAACAACAATAGCTACATGGTTGTCAAATCATCACAGGCCAAGAAGAATTACATGAACAGAGAACAAAATAACAAAATGGCTGCTGTAAAGCATGCCGAGGTGCTGTTTTTCCTCACTCAGAAGTGTTCATTTCAAAATTACTTGTCAGTATCTTACTGTATTTGTTACGTTTCTGTTTACAAAATGATAAAACATGAAAGTTACAGAAAGCAACAATGGGTATGTATACATGCACTGCAAGTTTTCAGTGTGAATTTAGACATTTTCTTATCACCTTAATTTGAATAAGATCATATTCAAAGTAAGGAATAATCAGATTGAGCTTCATAGAGTATTCTGATCTTCTCATTATGTAAACAGGTAAACAGCTTAACCCCACTGTTAAATCCTACTAGAGGTATAGAAGACTCAGTGCAGAACAGGATCACTGCAGGTTTTATATATATATATATTTATATATATAGAAATTGGGGGTAGTGGATGGGTGCAAACATCGCAGAGGTGTAATATCCTACATGTAACTTATATAAACACAATCTAAATATCATCTTATTTACACTGAGGTCAGCAGTCGTAACATTGCTGTGCATGTAAACATAGCCACCTTCTACAAAAAAAAAGACCAAACTGTGCACATACAATTACAGAGATTTCTTACTTTTACAGAAATAAATATGGTAGAGGTCATCTTAATAAAGATGCCACACACTAAAAGTATCTTTTTGTTTTTGTTTTTTTTAAGTCAGTGCTACAATACATCAATCTCATTAGCAACTCATCCATATTTACAACCATGACATGTACACCTGCCTCACCCCTCGTTTCCACCTGCCCTCTGTGAAGTCCGTACGAAATATGGAGCATGCCCCCTGGTGTTGAATGCAATTAATTACAGTTTCTTATGAATGGGTGGACTTGATGCTAATGCTCACGTTTGTAATGTGGATTGGTGTGTGCTAGGACAGTGGCGTATTCATTTTATCTGAAATCCACCACACCAGATGAAATTTGATACGAGGCGCGCTCCAAAAAACACTGGAAGGAGGAGTTTCACAACTCCATCGGAGGTTACGGAGGTTCTCATAGGAATGAATGGAGCAGATCAGCAAGTGGAAATGAGGCGTGAGTATTAGGGTCAATGTACATGAGGAAAGTCATAGTATCTCTACCTCACATGAGATACTTGTGTGCAAATGTTATGCTTTAAATCTAAATCCAACAGAGCAGTGGTCTTGCATGTTTTTGTGCACATATAACCCGTATATCTTTTTGTATTCCTGAAACAAAATTAACAGATACAGTATTGGTTATGTTTCATATTCAAACATATTCAAATTTAAATTATGAGACAAATTTATACTTCAAGTTATAGACTTAATTGAACACTTAATCTATTCAAATTTTTAATAGGAAAAAAAGATGCAAAAACGCGGAAGATGCACCTTCATATTGGTTTCTCGGGTAATAAGTTTCACTCTGTAGTGGTTGTGCCACTCTCTGTCCACAACCTGTGCAATGCAGCACTTGACATTTTACTCCTGTGCAACACTATGTCAGACTGATGTGGTACAGGCACAACAAACATTAAACTCTTGCTTAGTTAAATTGAACTTCACAGTCTGACTCGTACTGTGTGGCTGACAGGTGAGTTTAGAGAGATGTATTTAAGAAAAATTACAGCAATGAGTACTAAGCACCAATCACATAGATACAGAAAAAATAATTATACAATGTGGCTAATCTATGAAAGAAAGGTTAGAAATCTAATGCGTAGCTGGTGGTGCAACTGGAGTACTAGAGCTGATTTACAAACAGTTTCCAGCCTAGCAATACATAACATGCAAAAATCTAACTTTTACACCTTTTCACAGTCACAAAGCTGGAATCTGAAATAACCTGCCTGGGGGAAAAAATCATGGCAGGTAACAGTCTGACTAATATAACAACATCAAGTCTATGTAAGCAACCACAATCAAGAAATCAAGAGCATGTTTGAATGTTTAGAGAGAAGTGCATTAAAAGTGACCCATTAAAAGTTTAATCAAAGTAACTTCCCTTATATGTGTGCCAAGTAATTGAATAGTAATTAATGGGCAAGAAAAACTGGCAATGGTGCATTTTTGGGTTGCTTTTTTCCTCTATAAATGCTGTGTGAATGATTCACTTTGATCCATAAGCACATCATCTCCAATCAAACTGCACAATCAAACGTCCTTGGGTTGCAAACCTGTTACCTACCCAGGTACCTGTAGGTACCCGAATGGGTCTGAAATGTAAACGATTTAAATCGAAAATCTAAAAAGAAAAAGGTTGTAGTAACTTAAAATAAGAAATTGATCACAGTGATCACAGTGTTCCACCCCGTTTGATTACACTTCATACTGAAGTAGTAATCATTTTAAAGCTGTTTGGTCAGTGGTATATTATATTTAACGCAGCTCTAGTTCTGTACTAGGGATGTCACAGTACCACTGAATTATGACTTGAAATTCTAAAGAAATCTGACACAAAAATGAATTTCAAATTTAACCCAACTCCTAATAGCTAGACAGATGCAGCTGTAACAATTTATAAAAATACAAACATCTCAAGATGTAAACAGCATGATATTGTTGTTCATATGCTCAGTTGAAATTCCCTTGCTTTGATTTGTTTGACAAATGTTTTTTTTCCCCTCAGCTGTCTCTCACATGCTGTGATACACAGGTATATACACAATACAGCTCATCTGACTAATGATAAATCAGCAGCCTGTACTATGAAGCAAAATTAGTGGCTCACAGTTAACTTCAGGTTCGACTGAAGGTCTTCAATGTCGTGAAGCTACTTCACTCTTGATTCGGTTTATCAACATGGTAACTTCAGTTAGACTATGTAAAAGCATGCCTACCCAGCAGATTCTCTCAGAAAACTAACGATAAAATTGGATTGTTGCTGTTTCTGTGTCTTATAAACATCAAAATTGCTCCACTTGGGTTTTAGTGACAAATCTTTATGAGGGATATCATCAGGGAAAAATGTTTCTCTAACTGAGAAATATTACTATATAAGGAGTTTATGCTGAATTTAAATGAGTTGGACGTATTACAGTAATTCTTTGTAAGACTATATCAGACTTATCAATGCACTATAGAAGATGCAATATTCACCATCAAATGGTGTCTGTATGTTTACAGTTGTATTCACAGCTGTCTTATAAAATATATGTCACCACCCAGTCTGTATTATTTCATTATTTTCTCCTGATTTCTTTCCTACTTTGCTTGCAGATGTTGTGTTGCTTTCAGCAGCTAAATATCATGCTGTGAGTGATAAAATTTTCATCATACCCTACGATTATAGTCTTTTTGTTGTTTTTGTTGTTGTTGTTGTTTTGTCCTTTTTCTTTTTTTTTCTTTTTTAAACAAACGTGCAGATATCCAGAGTTGGAAAACATTATCTTATGATGCTGCTTACTGTTTATCCCAATTACGGGGGTTAAGCCACATGGTAAAAGATAAGGTGGATGTGTTGAACATGCTGGCTAGTACAGGCTGCTGGAGTTGTGCATATGTTACCAGATAAGCGCAAAGTTTCTCTTTTATGTTTTAACTCACTAATGTGTGTGAAATGGCCAGCATAGAAAGTTATATGACACCATAAGACACAGCCCTCTCCTCTCTAAAAAAAAAAAAAAGATTAAAAAAGCAGACTGCAAAATGTATATATAGGGAACTCTGTTATTGTCTCCTAACGTTGGTGCCTAAAGCATCTAGAAGGTTTGGTATTTTAGGTACCATAGAAACATTTTTGAGTTGTCATATTGGCTCTTGTGACATCCCTATTTGGTACAGTTCTTAGATTTTATATATATAGTGCTTCTGTGCCATGAGTAATGGCAAAGCTTTTCTAATTATCACCGTTTGTGTTTATTAACAGCGTGATCTAAATTAATTAAGCATCTGCTATATTTTATGAGACTTTCACAGGGGTACACCCCGGACAGGTCCCCAGTCCACCGCACCACATGTAGAGAAACAAACCATGCATACTTAATCCTAATGTCAGTTTAGAAACACCAACTAACCTGACACGCATAGTTTTGGGAGACTGTGGGAGGAAGCTGGAGTACCCGGAGAAAACCCATGCAAGCACACAGAAAGGCCTCTGCTGGGGTTTGGACCAGGAATCTTCCATTGGTTCTGTTGTGGGCCCAGCAGTTCTAACTACCAAGCCACCGTGCTGCCCTCTCAATTCAATCATTAACATTTAATGTTCTCAGTTTGGGTGCACTGGGTCAGTGGTATTATTGAAACCACGTATCCACCTACATACAACCTGCTGAGTTTCTCAGACCATTGTTGTCTGTAAGAGAATCCATTGGCTGGAATTAAACACTTATGCCCCTTTTCCATTAGTACCTACTCGGCGCGGCTCGACTCAGCTCAACTCGACTCGGTCTCAGTGGTTTTCCACTGTAGTCCAGTACCACCTCGATGTGGGTAAAATCGCTGTTGAGTTTGTTGTTGCCGAGTTTTAAATATGGCGGGTGTGGAGGAGTCGCTTAAGGCTCATCCGTGACGTTGCTCTCTGGCCAATCAGTGGCCCGCGGCGTGGTGACGTTGTATTCTCGGCCCGACTCAGCCCGGATAGAACCGCCAAGTAGGTATGAAAAAAGGAGGGCCGAGCCGGTACTATGACCTAGTGGAAAACCTCCAAAGCGGAGCTGAGTCGAGTCGAGCCGCGCCAAGTAGGTACTAGTGGAAAAGGGCCATTAAAGGCACCATTCGAGAACATCCGAGACCAATGTAAGCCTTTATAATATTTATAATATGAATCTACATCAGACTCCAGAGACTTAGCAAAGATCCTGGATCACTCCCCTCAAACAAATTATTAAGAAATGAAATTTAAAAAATCAATCTAAACCATATTGGTAACTTGCATGTAACTTTCTGTTTTTGGTTGATATCATGGATTCTTGTAAATCTGCTGCTCTGTTCTGGTAAGTGTTGGGTTCAACCAGAATCATATCCTCTAATCGGACAACGACCGAGCAGTATCAGTGCTTTCTCTACATGGCAAGCTGCTTGTGTTACCCGCACATTTTTTTTTTTATATATTTATCTTTGCAAACTAAAATTAACTAGCAGAGATGCAAACTTCACAATGATATATTTATTATTTATTTATTTTTTGTGCACGGGAGCTTATTAAAGTGAGGTATTTCATCAACAGAGAGCAGGATTCATAAATGGAGCCAGCTGTGAGAACTCGGTCCATTGTATTTAGGTTGTTTGTTTTGGATAAAGTGCTTGAGTGTCCCCTCAGTCCCTACAGTCCCCATTATGTACGTCTTTGGGGTAGTGCAGAGTCCCTTCCTGAGCATGTTTTCCCCAGAAGCACCTTTAACACTATTTCCGCCTTCATTATTTGGATTTATTTACGGGATGCAGAAGATACGTAATCTGGAGGTGTGAGAATGTTTGCTTGTTTTCAATCCTCATTTATATTTCTAATTTAGTTCTTTTATTTTCTTGTTTGTGTGGCTTTGTGTGAAATACTAGTCAGTGTCTTAGCTGTAGCAGACAGCTACGTAGTTTAAAAAGTCTGGACAAGGACACTGAAAGAGCAAATGTTTTTAAATTAAAAAATGCCGTAACGATTGTAGTGAAGTGTTTTGTGGATTTTGGATTTTGTTATTTGGCAACAGGTAGCCATTTACTTGTTCCCCACATTTTTACATTTTTCTCAACTGTTGAGCATCTGTCACAAAATGCTAGTGCTGGTTTGGAATTTTATAGGATTGATGTTTCTTTAGATGTAAACATTTTTCTCTTGTGGTGTTGATGGGCTGTTTTGATGGTTACCTGGATTTTCCCCTGATTCTTCAAACTAAAAGCACACAGACCACCATCAATTACAGGCCTGAGACAAAAATTATTCATTAAGTACTTCACACAGTCACACATTAGAGAGGAAAGAAAAGTGATATCCCTGGTGAAGGTAGCAATGTTCTGGTTTTTGTTGGTTTCCGCTTGAACAACAACAACAAAATAGTGATGTATGAGATGTAGTAGAAGTTGAGTGGTTAAATCTTTGGACTTGATGCTGCTGGAAAGTTATTAATAGTCTATTTGGTTCATAAATGATAAATTCTTGTGCTTGCCTTTCAGGGACATAATTATAAACATGTGGTGAAATATTAAGTGTATGGAAAGTTGAATTACCTAACTCAACATCGACCAGTGAAGAATTTTTTATTTTTTAAAAAATGGATTTAGTTTTTTTTTTTTTTTTTTTTTTTTTTTTCACGTATCCTGGAACATTTCAGCACGGTCTGTGTTCAGCTGAATAGGACAACCCTGACTGCTGGATTCAGTTAGACATAAGTAAATAATCCAAATTGTGTTTGGCGCACTTCATGTGCAGATTGCCAGAAAATGGGATTTTAAATTAATTAAATATAAATCAGAGAAAAATTACTGTGCTCCAGTGTTGCCTCTACAGCAGACCTATATACTGCTGATAACACTGGTCAGCGGCATTTCAGTGCAAACAGAATCAAACAACCCAAACTGAATCCCTCTTCACCTGAATCGGTTAAGCTGGTGCTAAGAGCCAATTATGCAATTTTTATATTTGTTTAACAGATCTGATAAAGGCAGAGATCAAATCAACCTTAAAGCTACAAATATTAAACTGTTAAATCGCTCATGTGACTGTTGTTCAGCTTTTACTTTGCTGCAACAACATAAGAGTGTAGGAATAGATATTCAAATCTTAGCACTGAAACACCTTTTTGTGTCCATTTGTGTGTGTCCTCAGTATTAACACTGTGAAGCTTTGGGAAGGCGTCATCATAGTCGTGTGCTAGTGTGTCTTAGCTGGACTGCTGGCTGAGAGCGGGCCAGGCCAGGGTTACATTCAGCTGCTGGTTGTGCTGGATCAGGGATGTGTGTCGGTAATGGAGAACAAGCTCTCTGAGTGAGGAGTACAAGTTGTAGGGCTCAGCAAACCCATATCCTGTGGCGGTTCTGTAGATCACACAGTGTTTCACATCCCCGTCCACACTGCATGAGAGGAATCGTGTCAGTTTGTAGAATGGAGTAATAATGGAAATGTTGTGGCACATATTAGAAATTGTCAGCCATTCATTCGCACTGCAATGAAGTGTTCAAATAAGTCGATGCAAAGATACTCACACTACAGAACAGGCAAAGGAGCCTCTCTGAGTCTGGCTCTCTCTGATGAGGAAAGTCCCATCTCTCCTCCCTCTCAGCAGCTCCTCCGCCTCTTTTCGTCTCATACCACCAACATACCAGCTTCTGTCCTCGTCGTGGGCGTCATCTTCTAGGGTGTATGGGCTAGCAAAGAGAAAAATGTTAACAGTACACATGCTAACACACATAGGGATACATAATCATGATAAGTTTCAGTTTGTAAAGTGACAGATTATATATTGTTTATTAAGAAAGAAGCATTTCCTTTTATTTTTTCCAGTTTGGTGAACGAGAACAGCAGGATACTTACTCTTCATCTTCACCACTTAAACCCAGCCAGTCATTAATCTGGCTCTGTCTAGTGCCTTGCTGGGTGAGCCATCTGAAACATTTGCAAAACAAAGTTAGAAAGCTTTGAAGTAACAACCATTTTGTAATTTTGCCATTAGTACTGATCAAAACCTGAATCAATATTCCTTTCATTTTGAATTTACATTGAGAAGAACAATCAATCACAGTCCTCCTTTATTATAAAGGCCCATACCGAACATTGGAGATCAGCAGCTGTGCCAGTATGGCGGGGGACAGCTGACTGGTTTGCCTATGTTTATAACTCAGCTGTGGCACTGGTATGCGTTAGACGGGTTTTGAACTCAAATTTTATCTCATCACAGATGAATTTCATCTGATGGCTAATCCGGAGTCAGGTTAAGACATCTGAGTTGTGCCCACCACACCGAGGTTTAGGGTGCTGTTGTGGTCACCTGATATGCAGACGGGGTTTGAGGATCATTCTAAGAAGGATGTATTGATACCTGCTGGGTGAAGCGACCAACAGCATATCGAGTCAACACCTGACACTTTGCAGCTGCTGCCCTGCTGCTGTTGTGCTGTCTTACACCCACATTGTGAATTAAACTTTTTGTTTTGCCTTTTTTGTTCACATGAACCCTGTTTTCTAAGAAGTTGTCATGTTGCGTAAACTGTAAACTGGAAAGTAATTATTTACGAATGCAAAAGCGAATTTACTCAGTTAAAAATAGTACAGCCGCTACATATCAAATGCTAATGCTGACAAATTTTTGCTTTTAATATAGTTTCAAATTGGTGATGATTTGATGATCGGCCACCACGAGTTGTGAGAAATTGGCACTGAACAACAAAAGGCTGGAAAATATGTGTAATGTGAAGGAGAAAAAAAGGCATCTGGTGTAATATCACAAATCAAATTAGGTTAACAGTTAAATGTTGGGTAAAAGAGTACTCTTTCCCCTAAAAATCTCACAAATGTTTTTCTTTTTTTGAATGGTCATGATGTTTTAAGAGCAGAAACATCACTGCACATGTTGAGAAACAAACTAAAATCAGTGAATGCAGTTGGTTGCATCATCTACAAACGGATATGTTACCTGTAATATTAAAACTCCATTTTGGGGCCTTGTTTTGTCATTGTATAATGCTGATCGCTTCTGTTTATCATTCTGGCTCCATCAAGTTGCTAAGTTTTGACATGTAGACATCAAGAGAACTTATCTTAAGGTCTCCATGTTTTCGTGTGATGTTTAAAGACGGCTGTTTCCTATTGGCAAATTGTCATTTCTGATCATCCTGCATTCTGTGATGTGAGTTAATGACCTCTCTGAATTATATAAGACTTGGAGAATAAATGCACTTTGCACCTCTGTCGTGGTCAGTGTATCGTTTAAGTGCCGATTACCTGCCTCACCAGAGCACAATAAGAGTATATACTTATAAATAAGATATACCCAAATTTATAAATCACATTACCCCATGAAAAAAACAGTTACAACTAAGAATTAGAGATCACATATGCATTATAAAAGTGTGGAGCAACACATGGTGCCATCTGGACATGCCTTGCTCGTAGCCTTAACTGCACCCTGCTGCTGTAATCGTACGTCAAACAAAAACATTTTATGTTAAAAACTACCGCAACTAGTCTCCTTAAAATCTTCCAAACACCTGTTTAGAGACAACATGAAATGACAGTGGTAAATGCGCTCCATTTATAATATTTTTTCAACTTTTTCTTTTTCTTTTTTAAGGAACAAAATTTGAGAGTTTCAGCATGTGTACTATTTTCTCGTAAATAGAAAGTTATGATGTATGATGGGGCAAAATACAAAACCTCAATACAGGACATATCTCTTTGTCACTGCTTAAACTAGAATATGGAATACTAAAACTCACAGGAGGTATTGATCTCTAATCTTCCTGAGCTGCACAAGGTCGGGCTTCAGGCTGTTTATTTTCTTGTCGACTTCCATGTGAACCAACATCTTCTTCTTCAGCTCTTCCTCTAACTTCTTCTTGCTGTTGTGGATCTCTTCCACCCTTGACTGCAACTCATCTGAGTTGTTTTGAATCCTGTAGGCAATGCAACAGCAGCAGAAAAATGTTCAAATCAGCTCATTTGTTTTCACTAAGTTGGTTGAACATGTAAAAAAATGATAAATGTAATACAGGTAAGAGAACGGACTTGTCAGCCTCTGTGCTGCTGTCTAATGCAAGGAACATGTCGATGTATTCCTTGCTGTAGCGCTCTTGGGTCTCACACTCCTCCTCAAAGATCCGAATTATTTCACTGAAAGCCTCAATGGCTGTCCGCTTGCTCTGGAGTTCCTTTATCGGAAACAAATCACATTTTAAAAAAAAAAAAAAAAATTATATCTAAGTCCTTACAATCAGGAATGGTATTTAGCAGTAACACATAGCACATTTAAGTCAAAGTTGTTTTTACTCAAATGAAAGCACAGATTTGCATGGTGAAGAGAAACCTTGATCATTAGGGTGCTGTTGTACCTCGGACGTTTTGTTCAGTTCCTCAAACAGGCGGTCGTACTCTTGGCTCGTCTCTTTATACTGATCCTGAAATATCCTCAGCTGTTCTCCAGCTGCATCAATGTCAACCTCCATCACAGCCTGCTGCTATACGGACAAGAGTGTAAAAGATATTCAAGAACAAATATAACTTAAAAATTTTGTGTTATGTTTTTTCTTTAGTAAATTAGTCATTTAGGGCTACCACACTGAAAATTCTGATCTTTATTCATTATCCATTTTCATTGTTCTGATCCAGACAAACTCTCATGTAGGGCAACAGTAGATGCACTGATTGATAGAATCAGATGATTCTTGGCCACTCGGTTCTTCCAGGTAACTTTCATACAGAGAATCAGATTTTGGTTTGTTTTTTGTTTTTTAATAAATAAAAGCAGTAGAGCACACTGCCAGCATTGTATGTCAACTTTAAGTGACTGATTGTGTTACTCTGTACAGTTGATTAAAGTTCTTAAAAAGAAAATCTGAATAAAGTAAATTATAAATTAACAGGTGAAAAATTCAGGAAAATCAGAAACAGCCATGAAAACAGCAGTCCAGGCATCTCTATTACAGATACATTCAGATAAAAACAAAACATACAAGTTCCCAGAATGCATCATATTAGGTTGTTGTAAGATGGAACACACACACACACACACACACACACACACAGCTCAAGGTCCTAATAAACTTACCTGCTGGTATCTGGATACTGGATAGAGCAGCCGTGTATCCAGTTTAGAGTTGTAGTGGGCTAGTGACTTTGTCTGGTAATACTGGATCAGATCCACCACAGAAGGAAACACCAGTGGCTCAGAAAAGCCACATTTCCCCCCATGATGGAAGATTTTTATTAGTCTGTTGTAGCCATCTTTTCTGTAAAAATCAAACAATAACTGGTATACATCAGTATGTTCACAGTTCTTAGTGATTCTTAGGCTGACATCAATGTTAAGCAGAATTAGTATGTTTATCCCCCTTTCCAGTCTTTTGAGCAATGGAGCAGAAGAAACCCTTTGCTTTAAATCATTTTGCCTTTGGCCAGTGGGTGCCACTGTTTGTACAGCTTTTGTTTTGTTTGGTTTTTCGCTCTTGTGATTTTGTTTTTCTTTTTAAGCACTGCTTCATCTGCTTAAATGGATGAGCAACCACTGATGGAGTTAAGCCTCCAAATTGGAAAAATATCAGCTTGAAGACTAAAAACAGCTTTGGGTTGCAGTTATGTTTATAAAGCAAGAGCCAAATGTAAGTTATGAAACATAGTAGACATTATTAATTCAGGTTGGAATACTTTTTCTTCAGACAAATGTGAGTTAGATGATTGTAAAACATGAGTGAAACACATCCTGTGAACAACAGTGTGCCACGTTGCAAACTTTTGCCAAATTCTAATCAGCCAGTCTTTTCTGTCTGAAGCCGAGTCTGTACTGATTGCACTATAAACAGACGCAAACCACAGATGTCTTGAGTTACAATTCAAATCGCCGGAAACTAAAAATGGGCTTTGTAATCAGGAACTAAATAATTAACTAACTTCTGACTACAGTGTGCATTTGATTTGGGCTGAACATGCATTTAAGAGCAAACAACAAATGGCAGATCATTTCAATATCAGCAATTCAAATGCTAAGAAAAAAACCTCTTCAATACCTTATTGTACAAGAGATGATTTAACAATCGGATAATTCACTGATTGAACATAAGAAAGTAGTGTATACTGTACATATGCACAGGTCATAAAATCATGTTTAATAAAATAAAAATTGTAGATCATAAGAATAAAGAAGTAGTTACCGTAGCGTCAGAGTGTATTCCCCCTTGATCTTAGTGGAAGCATCTCGAACCAGAAATGTGCCATCAGGAGTGTTTCTCATCATCTCATTTACTTCCTCCCTAAACAACACAAAAGCAAATGAGGATTTCTGACAGTTACTGATGAAGAGAAAAAACGAATAATTGTGTTGGCTTCTAATCAAAGGTTTGTAACAGAGAGAAACAGAGAGAGAGAAATTAAATGGAACGAAAACATACTATTAATGCTGGTGAAATGTTGACGTTTAATACCTTGAAATGTTTCCCCAGTACCACTCTGCTTCAGACAGCTGATGATCATCAGTGCTGCAGTCACAGGCTGCCATGGCTTTGGTTGGATTGCTCTCTGGTTGAATTTCTGACCACAAGAAATGATACGACCACAAAAACCAGGAAGGTTAACTTTTTTTGGAAATTGAAAAATTGAAGTGACCTATTATTATTATTATTATTATTAATAATAACAATAATAATAATAATAATAATAATAATAATAATAATAATAATAATAATAATGATACTGTATTGTCATTATTAAATGTGACAGATGTAAGGGAACTAATTTGTCACCAACCTTTTAATCTTTTTTGGTTTTTTTTGTTTTTTTCACACACCATAAAACTGTCTGGTTATTATGATAACTGGAAATTTTTAAACATATATGTATAAATCATTAGAAGCATTTTTATAAAATATATTCAGAGAAATCTTTTAAAAATACAAAACTGTAAATAAGGTAAACAAGCAAAAGAGCCATAACGTATTATACAGATATTAACAACGTATTACTTTAATCTGAATATTGACATGCAAAACAATATTATAATATAAAAATAATAATGATATTTTGAAGAGTACCTTCTTCCCTACTCATGATATCATCTTTATCAACATGGAAAGAGAGGTCCTGCAGGAATGCCACCAGTGTGCGAGGCTGCACCTCACTGTCGTTTTGGTCCTTCTCCGTGTCCAAGACCTCTGAAACATCAACCATACCACAATGCGGCGTTACCCCCACGGTGTCAGCTCAGGACAGTCTGCAAGCAGCCATCTGCACTTTGTGGTCATCTGCACACACTGATGAGCCAGTGACAAGACTCTAGGAGGAGATATCGTTGTGTTGCCTAGTCTTGCGCCATCCAGGGGACTCTGTCCAGACTAGCGTGCTGACAGGTGACACTGTTTGACTGCCTTGAATACCAGAACTGACACTCCTCATGGCTCAGGCACACTCAGCCAGACTCAGGGCTGCTCAGTGCTGGACCTCGCCTTGCCTCGCCTAACAAACAACAGCTGTCTCAGGCGAGATGCCATGTCAGACTGATAATGACGAGAGCTGATGTGACTCTCTGCCTGTTTGTGTTTATTGCATCTATGTTTGTATGTGTTAACACTACATCCAGTAAGCAGGGGTGTAGTGTTAATGGGAAAGGTGAGGTCTTGTAAGGTATTTCACAAAATAATGGTATTTACATGTGAATTGTTTGCAGGCGGCGGTAAGTAAACACAAGTACATGAAACATGTACATAGGGTACTGTTAGCAGTTGACGTGAACTGTCCCATCAGCACTTGTGGAGGCACGCCTGGAGATGTTTTAAATTGCTGCTGCATAGTGTACAGACCTGGATGCTGGAGGAATCATGCTGCTGTAATATTAGAAAGGGACTAAACTCACAAACCCCATGCCTTCAAACAGTGAAGCTCTGTCAAAACTTGTCTGGTATGAAAACTTAAATATGATCCGCATCTAACTGCGACATGTGATAATGTAACATCTGATCCCATCCTCAGCTAGTTCCCTGAATGTTTCTCGTTCTGTGGAACTGAAATAATCGGCCATTTGGTGTCAGATTTAAGTGTTTAGAAATAGTTTGGGCTTTTTTTTTTTTCATGGTTTCCTGAAATTTTAAAGACTGATAATTTAACTTGCCAACAAGGACATATGTTAATCTACTGGTAGATTGAGAGAAAGTTTAATTGTTCATAATTAATTATATAGCCCCATGGAAGTCTCACAAATGTAATTGGTAGATTGGTACTACTACTGATTATCATACTACTACAGCCATAATGATAAAGTTTTACCAAAATAGAGACCCTATTAAAGAGATAGTCCTCATACTTTTGAGAGATATTTTATCTCTGAGAAATTCATGACTTAATGTGGCAAACAAACAAATTCTAATAGCCATGCAACATCTAAAGAATTAACTGTTTCTAGAGAGACTTGTCTTTGATGCCACAAGTGAACATCAGTTGCTAATTTCTGCAGATGGGAATGTTTGGCCTTTGACACACTGGCACAACAATACTGATTCAGCTGAGACTCATCTGATCGGATCACAGCATGAGCACAAGAATCACATGAAAATCATCAAATCAGAACTCGGGTAACAAAACTCCAAGATTTTCCATATTTCTCAGAATCAAGAATTGGCCAGCAGCAGCACGGACTAATCCTATGCCATATGAGGTACATGCTCAATCCAATGAGCTGCACACGTTCCATATCTTTCCCCTTTTGACACAACTAATCGAAAAGGCCAAATTGGTAAAATGGTAAATTGTAAATCTTTGTGGCTGATGTATGTGTGTATACATGAAACAGATCTAGTCTTTCTCCTGATATGCTGAGCTGTTTTATAGTATTAGCTCCTTTGCTGCCTGTGGGACCTCTCCCTGCATTGGTGACGTACCTAAAGTCTTCCTCCCCGATATGTCTTCATGGTTGTGTCATTCTAATCTCTGCTGCCACTCCTCTTTGAATAATGATTGTTGGCTTGAGAGAGCTGCCGTCATCTTGCTGCTGACCTGGTGTAGTCCTTTACACAATCGCTAATGCCATTACTTCCGCCATAAATCCTCTGTCGTTATCTGGTCTTTTTGTAGAGGTAATGGAGTTGTGCAGGTTCAAGTTCATGAAGACTAGCTTTTATCTTTTGAGAGAAGAGTTTTAAAACCTACAGCGGGTATAAAACGCCTACAAAATTACAGATTTTTACATGTGTAGACAGAAATAACAACATAAATGTCAGATTTGTTACATCTTTAATTGGATAAGAAACAGAAAATCTCCACAGCTTGATTGTATAGATCTGAACACCTTTTAGAACTAAGGCCAAAAGTTTGACTGCTGTCTCAGCAGACTAGACTGTTTCCCATATGGTTTGCTGTGACCTGCACCTGTAGTTCCTTCAGTGTTGCTGTTGACGTCTTGGTAGCCTTGATAATAAGTTTTCTCCTCACAAAAAAAACCTTGTCAACTTGCACATCATGATTTCATCTTAAGTTGTCAGAATCTCTCAGATTCATTGATTAAATTAACAACTTTTAAAATTCTCGTCTGAAACACTTTTGACCAGACAATAAACTGGTATGCAAGATAAGTAGACAACAGTTATTTCAAATTCCATATAGAAGTTTAATCATTCAGCTAGAAATTGAAATCCTTTTAAAGGAACACGTTGTTGAGACAAGTTGAGTTTTATCTAAGTTCATATTTGTGGATTCAAGTGCAAATTGTGATGTCAGTTAGGTTGCTACTCTAAACTGTTTTCTCAATATAACGATTGTTTGAATTTAATTAAACATAATTTTAACAAATATTAAATTAACCATGTAGTTAAAAAGATTCAGATTAAAATAAGTTAAATACTGGACTCAAATTGATGAGCCTAGTATTAAATTGACCTGCACCAGTTCAGACAATAAATAAACTAAAATGCATCGCCAAAGTGAGTCCAGTTTTTTTTATATATATAATTCTGATTAAGATTAAATGACATCATAAAAACCATAAGGCATCTCTATATATTTTGTCTCTTTCACTGGCACACTCTCCTCTTTAACATGACTCTAAATCCAACAATGAAATGGTCCAAGCTACTAGACAGAGCAGTTTGTCCAAATGAAATCTACCACAAAAAGAATGAGTGGATCCCGGATCAGAATATGAATCAAATTAAAAACCTTGCTTTTTTAAAACATGTCCTAAAATTTAAAGGTGTACCTGATAACTGATAATTTTCTTTGAAAATCAAAGGTACTCCGAAGGTAGTCCAGACTACACCAGAGGAACGCAACATGGCCTGGTACTCCATAACCGTTTTCTTCCATATGACTGTCGTTGCTGATACCGTTGAAGCATTTTTTCATCTACATTACACTTGACTTGTGTGTGTTTTTCAACAGAGGTAAACTGGCCAAAACAATGGCATTAAACCTTTTCCCACTGCCAGTAGCGGCATAACGGCTTTTAATGTTTACAGAGCTGGACTTGCATCCAGTAACTACTACTACCTCCTAGAAGGCAGGCCTGTAAGCTAAGACTGCATAAGAGGATGACATTACACTGTATCCCAGACAGCAGTTGGCCCCAGTTTCTGATAAGCATGATTTTCTGAGATCATTAGCCTTGTTTATCACATTAACTGGACCCCTGATGTTTGTCTTGCACAGTGGGACTTAATGAGCTTACATGGGGCTTTTATGTGAGATTATACATGTTTCTCAAAACAAATGGCTTATTCCTGTTTATTCAAGTTTCCACACATGGAAAGGTTAGGGTGAGGGTCATTATGTGTATCATGCAGTCAAAAACAAAAAGAGGAAAAACTAATTGACCTAGGCCTACATGCCAGTAACTGATCATAACTGGGGCTATAACATTTTCTTCTGTGTAGAAATTTACAGCAGCTTCTGCTGCTGTTTAACACAATTCAGCTGAATTTGCATGAATTTTTACAGAAAGAAATGGAATTTCATTGTTGGAGCAGTTTCTCAGTTAACAAAACTGTCTTCAGCTGAACTGTAAGAGGGTTTTCCGGAGGGTTTTCTTTGTTTTTTTCCTGCTTCCATCCACTGTAACAGCTCTGTTTAATGATCATTACTCTTTCACTGCAGGATCAGCACAGTTATAGACCTGTAGTTTTAATTGTTGTGCTGAAATGACATGTTGTAACAGCGATGGTGTGTGTTCACAATGAATCTCTCTGTGACTTTCACAATCATGTTTGAATGAAGCAGTGTGGAAAATTAACAGCTAAGCTATCTACATCACTTTCAAAAACGAAACTCTTATTTTGCACATCTTATATCTAAAAAAAAATAAAATAAAATACTTTGACCAGCCTAGCAAGCAGGGTTTTGTTAACAGTGGTCTACATTAGACTACTTATTTGGTCCCAGCAAATAACAAGATATATTCTTCCATCTGCTGGTTCTTCTTGATATTTGGTTAGATGGACATTTAAATCATGAGGACCATACTCAGAAGTTGACCAATCATGTTTTTCTGACAGGGCTGTTGAGCCTCTTTAAACTGACCCCTGATCTGTGTGAGAATTTATTTCATGATTTCTATAAGGCTTGTCACAGCTTCTCTTTCTACTTTGTCTCAGAGCTGTTACCATATGAGCCTGCATGTAGTATGAGATCCTTTGACTGAGGTCTTTTTTTTTTTTGGCAGAGACGGCAGAGCTCAGAGCTGTACAGCTTAGAGATTTAGCTCATGAAGTTTTTCTAAGCTTTTTTTTTTTTAAACCTGACTATCCCACAAAATCAGAACAACTCTATAACTGCAGAAGTGGTTAAGTTTGTGGCTAAAAAAAAAAAAAAAAGTACACAGAAAAGAAATTTCAGCAATGCGTAATATGTTGTAGAATTCATCCTTTTGTCTGTTTGGAACAATTACTAAAATCCATCATGATGCATATTATCAATTTGATACACGTAAAGATGCTTAAAAAGCTTAGAGCAGCACCTTAATCTTACCTTGATCTGCTGGTGGAGGCTCAGGCCCAGTAGCCATGCAAATGTCTGCTTGCTGGCATGATTGGTTAATCAGCAATGACATCATTACAGGAACTATCGGATCGGGCTCAGGATTATCTCCCATGTGGACAGCGTTCTCATTTGTGACGACGGCCTCGTCCCTGAGGTGGAGGGATGCTAGGGACGACGTTGGAAGATCAGTTGGCGGTAGCTCGTCCTCTTTCCGGGGCTGAAAACCCTCAGCTGCCATTTTCACTACATTGACTGAATAGTCCAGCTTGTTTCTAATCAACAGGGTGAAGCAGAATGTTGCCGCCTCAGTGCAGTGGATCACATACTATCAGCTTGCAGTTAAACTCATAGCTGACGATGGAGAGGGTGGAAATGCAGCGCTCATGGCTGCCCAGTGTTGTGAACGTTGAGCATGTTTCTCAGACTAAACTCCAGCTTGAAACACATCACATCGCGGAGCGACGGCATTGCCAATAGATCCTGCATTTGAGCTTTTCGTTTTCTAGAGGGCAGTTTTCTGAGCTCAAATACTGTTCTTTTTCACTATAACTGTCCTAAAGGAATTCACATCAAGGAGGTAGTCGTCACAAGCACAGTTTGAGTATCCAAATGTCTGAATCCTTTACACTTTTATGCGAGCTGTTGCGCTTGAGCGTGCTGCTGAAAACTGGCAAAGTTCTTCAAGGACCCATGCGTCACCTCTTTTCAGGAAACCTAATCAAAAGATTGAGCAAAGGTTAAGGAACATCCAAAAATGGTTAAATAAACACTATACTTTCACAACTGGCCTTATGCCAGTATATTTACATTATCCTCTTAAGAGCTTTTAAGACTTAGTTTTAAATTTCCTCTTCATGCTACAGACTAGATGCCCAACATTGTTAAAGTCTGAATCCTAAATTAACTCTGTGGCTGCTGCATGCAAAAAGGTTTGTGAAATAACCTACATTTATTAAATGACAAAGTCAAATTAAAATTTAAAAGTCTTCATTCACTAAATAATTCAGTCATGATAAGGGACAGTGCTGCATGAGAAATTGTTTCAGCATAAATATTTCCAGCATGTCCATACACAGAAGTAACATTATAGGACATGTTATTTCAAGTATTTTAAATCTGTGCAAAATGAAATTCCCATTTTACATGATTAATCTACAAAGAACTCAGCATAATTTACACAAAGTTAAGGTGTCTTGGATAAAATTACTTTTTTCACAACTATTTTTACTGTTGATAAATAACGACGATGCCTTTAATGGCCATGGAGAGACAAAAACAAAAATGAGAGAGGTTTTGTGAAAGTAAATGCAGAAGATCTGAAGGCTGAGTGAACCTTTTACAGGTACAAGTTTTTTGTTGATCCCATTCAGTTCTCTTAGAATTTTTTTTTTTTTTTCAGGCACTTGGGCCCATTCTCTCTTTAGATCCACTCCCAGTGATCTCACTTCCAGATCCTCACCCAGAGTGGGTGCTCCTCCGGATCCCAGTCCCTCCCTGACTTTACAGGACACAGAAAGCACTACGTCTCTGCTGTGAGTCTCCCCCTTCATTGAAGCCCTCCTCGACACTGCTGACAAAGCAGCTAAAAGCTCAGAGCTAAAAACATTATTCTTTTTTGGTATTCGGTGTTACTAATTAGATAATACTCTCTTGTCAAATCACTTAAATCATCCATCCATCCATCTTCTCCACTTGCTTCACTCCTATTAGGGGTGGTGGGGGGTTGGAGCCTCAGCCAGCTGTCGTCAGGTGAGAAGATGGAAACACCCTGACCAGGTCTCCACTGAGACTGATTCATTTCTATTACACGGTACACAGCTGATTAATAATTTTACAGAAATCTACAAAATATTTTGGCGAAGTGTTTATTTACTTTGAGTAATTCTCATGTTCTCTGGTTTTAGATTTTCAGTAAGTGTGTATAAAATACTGGTAACATGTCACTTTTAATAGTCTTAAATGATGGACAAAGATACATTTGGGTTTTTAGAATGATTCTCAGATTAAATCAAGGCATTTGAAGATGTAGACTTGGGTTCTGGCAAATCTTTTTTTTTTTCTTCAGGGGGGGTCTCTGCAAGTTTCTGATATCAAGATACTGATGAATAGATTTAAAAAATGTTGTGGATGAATCTATAATGAAAATAATTACCAAGCAGAAGAGATGCATTTGAAAAAGGAATGTGTACTTTTTGACAGAAAAAAAAACAGCAACATTTAATAACACATAATTTTAAGAAAGATAATGCATTACTTACATCTTATACCTCATATTTTCTGTTTAACATCTTACTTTTTTTCTTCTACTAAATAAGTGTTACACTTCTAAATAAAGGACATAAAGTACCTAAATATACAGTAATATTCATGAGCACAGTGAATATTGCCCTTAGGGATTTCTGGGTTACGTATAATGACTGTACAATATATCATGAAGGCTTCTTTATGATAACAAATTCACAAGGGGCTGCAGCTAAATCCTCCTCTCCCAAGGGACGGATTAATCAGCGGTTTATTCTGCTCTCTTCTGTAAAATATAACATCCCACTGAAGGGATTTGAAAATTATTTAGCTGCTCTACAAGTGGTAAATGACCATAACTTTGTGTATATCAAAATCATACTTGAAATGAATATTTAATCGCCTGTTTAATTTGATTTTACACTAATGGATAGGGTCTGAATAGAAATTGGACAAGTAGTTCTAGTAGCTGTTAGTAGTTACCGTAGTAGTATTTGCTGTCTTTTTTCATTAGTGATGTATACTGTTTCACCAAAAGGTGCTTACAAAAGTTTCTAAATTTCCTGCAACACCGCAGATCCAAAGGTCGAAGTGCTGGAAATGGCGTCCGCACAGAAATCGTTCCTCCATTGCGCAGCCATGAAGTCATCATAGGTTGACTTTCATGGCCGTCCCGCTAGAGTTCTCGTTGAGACATTGCAGGATACCAAAGGTAATTTCACCCAATAGTCAATCAATCAAATATCACATAACCTGTTTTCTACATGTGTTCATTTTTTTTTTAAATTCCCAATGCCTAACCATCTGGCAGGACACCATATTTAATTCTATACATCATCCCCATTTGAATTTTTTTTTAATGTTAGAAAATTGAAAAAAATAAATAAATGAAGTGCTTCTCCTAAAAATGAAGATGTTCTAATTAAAATACAGGCAATAAAATAAATGGCGTGGATCCATTTGGGCGAAGGACTGAAGGAGAAACGTTTTACATATATCTCTTAATATAGCAATGCTTCTCTGAAAACGTCCCATACTCACAGACCACGGCACTTAAACCCATCAATCCAAAATCCATCTTATAATACAAAAGGTACAAAACAGATCCTTACTCTCCTCTGTTTTTAATTGTTATTCAATTGTTGTTTGGTCAAGTTTCATTTTTGTTCCTTTAAGTCTCATCGATCGGTGTCGCATCCCAAACTAAAAGCGGGACAGCTCATCTACGCCATGTTTTCTCAACGCCTTCAAGCTTCTCATCATCCCATCATTAAGCTTTGAATGAAAAGCAGAAGGCTGAACATGCACAGAACTTTCAAAATGGCAACTTCTGGTACAGGAATCATCCGGCCTGACCTGAAAAAAGCAAAGATGATGAGCAAACTTAGCTTTACCAGGACACTACGCACCTACCTGGGCCAAGACAGAAGGGACCAGGCGGCATGGGAAGCCAGCGTCTCATCGACATCCATGAAGCGGTGAAGAGACGTGGCTGGACACACACGTGGCTCAGATCAAACCAACCACCGGCCTCGGTCCTCACGCCATTCCGTGTCCCTCCACCCCCCACAACCTCCTCCTCCTCCTATCCCGTGTAGCCTTTCCTCCTGTGTCCTCCATCTTCTACAGATCCTCTCGTCTTGATTGTCATCCGTTCCCACGGAGTGTCACCTTCTCCCACGCTGTCATTCCTCTGGGTTTCTCCTCTCCTCCTTAAAAACACGTCATGTCCTTTTTGAAAATCAAGAAATCAAGCCTCCTTGCAAAATTGCCCACTTTGTTTTTGCTTTTACATGGCATGCATGTTTAAACTCCAGTTATCTGTGACATGCAGTCAAGAAAGGAGAAAAAAAAAATGACCATAAAGAAAACTACCAAAGCTATTTATATTTTAGAGCAGGTGCAATTAAAGGCAAAGCAGAAGTAAAAAGAGCAGCACTGCTCTCCGCACTGCAACTCTTTTTCACAGTTTGAGAGCACAGTGTGGATGCACAGTGGGGGGACACAAGCATGAGAATGAGTTGATGGGAAAGAACTCCTATATAAATAAATAAGGAAAGGATGCCACTGTTGCTATACAGAGCGAGAGGCTTAGTAGTCTCCTGAAATCCTATTGGCCGGCCTGTTGCCATGTGCTAAGCAGTCAGCAGAGATGCTGCTAACAAATCAAGGAAATGTTCTAATATTAGACTGTATGTTTCTAGGCAGCGGGAGCCCCTGACCTCTCAACTCCGACAGCGTTACGTTCCACTTCACAGAGCAGCATAATGAAAGAAGTGGCGTGGAAGTAACTGGTTAAAAATGTTACGGCAATTTAGACAAAATAGCAGACCAAACCCCCCACCCCCTTCACCAGTACTCTGTCCCCGGTATCGAGCCCGCTTGACTGAGGGGGGGAGCCATCGCCTATGGAGTTTTTTATTTATTTATTTACTTTCATATGTGACAGATAACATGTTGGCTTTTACTGCATGACTGGTCTCTTTTTTGGAGGGACTCTCCTGGTTTTGTATGCAATTTGATCCTAAACTGTGCATTTTTTTGTATATTCTATGAATATTTTTATGTTCTCTTGCCATGAAGATATCCTATATCACCTGTGTTTGAAGTCATTTAATGAAATTTTACAAGAATGTATTTTCTGAATTGAGAGCAGGATTTCTACTCCTTCATTTTCAGTACAAACATAAACACACAGAGCTGAGATCATAAGTTTTTCATTTTTCATCTAGTTTTGTTTACTGATTATATTATTGAGAAATGCAAGTTAAATGGGATTGCAATGACATTTATACAGTGTCAAAAGTAGGTTGATAAGGGTCTGGATCTCTGCATTTGATTTTGGTGTGGATGATTTATACATACAAATGAATTCATTTTCTATGTCCTTATCATTAAGACAATTACTTAGATCCATTAACTGGTAACATATAAAACCTGAAAAATATCTTGAACAGGCATGGTATTCTAGCTGTAGATTCTATACATTTCAAGGTGGGTTCCATATGCAAGGATCCAACTTGTTATTAGCACAGCCTACATATTCTCAATCGTATCTATCTTAGTGACAGATGCAACTATCAGGGAGGAGGGCTGACATGAAGGGATCTGTGTTTCCCCTCTATGTGTGACACCACATTCGAGACAAATGTCCAATCATACATTCTCATGCGCAAATTATTCTATTCTCACAAATTCATCACTCTATGCACACTGGTTTCTGCTGGGTTTTGCTCATGGACTGCTTAATTATGCAACTCCAAGTGATACATTTGTCTGCAAGAACTATATCATTTGTTCACTTTTATAACGTTCTAACATAAATGTAACACCATATTCTCTGTTTCCCTTCCTCCCATACCACACCCTCTTGCATTCATCTCTCAAAAAAATTCTATTAGAGCTAATGTATTATTTTAGTAAATAACTATTTTAAGAAATATAATGTGTGTGTGTAAATAATAGCAGTGTGTTTTAAAAAAGTGAGTAAAGTCTTATTGGGAAAAAAAGGAATATTCGGCTGTTTAAAGAAATAGCATTGTGGAGTTCAGTTAGTGAATTCTTTCATTCTGTGAAAAAAAAAGAAACAGGTGTCAAACAGGCGATGCTTATTTAAGGACAAAAGCAGCAAATGTTGTAGTTGCTGGTTATAGTACATTTCTCTAAAAATCTGAGTAAAATGGATCGTTCCAGACGGTGCTCAGAAGAACAGCGCACTTTGATTTAGAAATTGATTTGAGAGGGGAAAACTTATACAGAAGTGCAGAAAATGATAGGCTGCTCAGCTAAAATCATATCAAATGCTTTAAAATGGTGACCAAATCCAGAAAGACGTGGAAAAAAAAACTAAAAACAACCATTTGGATGGATCGAAGAACTGCTAATATATCAAAGACTCAGCCGCTGATCAGCTCCAGTTTTCTCAAAGAAGATCTAAAGTTACCTCTGAGCACTGTAACAATTAGAAGACATCTATGTGAAGCAAAGATGTCGTCAAGAAGGCTCCACAAAGTCCCACTGTTGTGCTGAAGAGGTTATAAAGAGCACACTGACTGACCTACAGAGAAAACAGTTTGTGGACTGATGAAAGCAAAATTGTTTTTTTTTGGGTCACAGGTCAACAGTTTGTTAGATGACCTCCAGTGAAGCATGGTGGCATAAGCATCATGATATGGGATGTTTCTCATACTATGGTGTCAGGTCTACTGATCACACACCAGGGATCATGGATCAGTTTGAACTCATCAAAAATACCTGAAGAAAAAAGCAGATACTGCTTCTTTTTGTTGTAGCTGTTATTTTTGTGTTTTTGTTTCTTTTTGAACAGCTTAACATTTCTCTTTTTTTCCTTTCTGTAAAGTCATAACACATTTCATAAAAAATATTTTTATGTTTTGCCTTTGAATAGGATGTTGCCAATGCATTTGTGAGTTTGGAAATGAATGCAAGTATAAGGGTTGAATTTAAATGTTTGGTAAATGCTAACATGTAACTAAAACATTCTGTTTTCAGTAAATAAATAAATCTCATTCCTCTGCTTCTATAAAACTCCAAAACTTCACTGAAATGCGTGTTTCAGTCAGTGAAACACGCATTTCAGTGCGAAATGCACTGAAATATTTGAAGTTGCAAACCTGCTTTGCAACTGTTTTCTTCGTGTTGTGAGCATTGATTAAGAGGCTGCGTGCATCGCTTTTCTTTGGCATTTCATCTCGTAGGTGTCTCATTTAATATTTATAGTATTTTAGACCAGAGCTCAGACCCACAGCTGCTAACATCCATGTCTTTGTCCACCACGGCAGATGCCACCTTGTGAAGTGCTTAAAGTCACTGTTTGAGGGTTTTACATACGGCTCTTCTAGCGGCCACTTACCTTCTTACCTTCTGTGTTTCTCCATTTTTATTTTTAAAGACATGCATCCTAAATGAGTCCCATCCCTGCGGTTATGTTTGCAGGGCTTCGTCATCCACCAGCACGTTTTTTCCACTGAACACATCTTCCCCTAAATGCATCTTTTATTGTCTACATTCTCTTCTTTTCAAAATAGTTGTTCTTGTTAAGTTGTGCATATGTTTAAACAATGATTTTTAACATTAATATTATTACATAATTGCCTCTGCATTTGGCCTTTTGTATCTATGGCATTTATCCAAGTCCAATAGGTCATAATAACAACAACAATAATAAATGAGAATTATAGTTGCACAGACACTTGACAGGTAATCATCCCGCCAGGCCACCTAAAATAAATACTGACTGGTCTCTGTAAGGCAGAGACATGATTTTGTTTATTCTCTTTTATCTTTAAATTACCTTCCTTCTTCATAAGTTTGTTTTTGTTTTCTTCTTCTAAGATTTGTTTCAAATCCATGACTCAACCACAAAACTGTTAAGGAAAAAACTGAACTGGAGATGCTGCCATCAAGTGGATAGATGGCATCATGGCACAGGGGTGGAAATCAAAATGTATGGTGGGATGTGTTCATGTGGTCCATTAATGTGTCTAAAACTGAATAGAAATTGTATTATAAGTACATAATTATAATTTCCTGTTGTCATGGGGCAGATTAAAAGAGGGCCTTGAGCTTGACAGACATGTCTGATTTAGAGGTTTACTTACTGCCACACAGAAACACTCAACAAAAGACTGGCTCCCACAGCAAGGGCGTAATGATCCATCAGTCTGCATCCATACAATGATTTAATGATAAATGATGCAATAGTGTTGATACAAAATGAAACTACTGATCAGACATCAATACATGTAATCATCAATATATTTGATCTATTTTTTAATTAAAAGAAAAGGTATTTTTTCATTCAACTGTCTAGTTGAACACAGAAACTAAAATGTGAAATAATATTTTACTTACTGTGATTTGATATGAATAATTATTATAAATATATTAATCAACAAATGATCTGATATTGTGTCGCTAGCTTCTGAATCTAATCAAATCAAAATTGTATCATGGAGTCATCCATGTAGGAGCAATTTATTTATTCTATTAAGTTAGTTTATTACTATTTAGATTTAGTCTACTTATTTTCGTATTTCTAATTTGCATTTTGCTTATTCTATTCTGTATAGAATATATTCGTTTATCGTTACTTTTCACGGTAATTTGTTTTAATGCTTGTTTGTTGGGGTTTTAGCAGTTTATTTCAGTTGTGTATTTCTTTTCCATGTGGGTTGAGGAAGGACATGGGCACCAGTGTATAAAAATAGGAAGTCCAGGTAGGACCAGCATGCACCTGGGTAAGCCTATGGTGTTTTGTCAGTCAGTGCCAGAATAGGAGAGGTGGCAAGTTGGCCAGATGTTGGATTTCTTGTTGTGTCTGAACTGATGGAATAAATGGAGGAGTTTGTTGACTGCGTAAACCACAACCCATGGTGCATCTTAATGAGTATTTGACTTTTGTTTGAGTTGAATTCAGTGTCATTTGAGCTCATTTGTTTTTCTTTGACAAATAGGCACTGCAGTCCGGTTAATCAACTCAGCATCGTATCATGATGTGATTTGATTTAACTCCCGAGTGTCCTGTGATTCAGAAGAATGCTGACATCTTATCAGTCATCGCATTAGTTTATTCATGATGAATTCACCAATTTTTGAGTGTTAATTTGTTTTTGACTGCATTTGATAACTTTATTTAACAACTATAATAGTTTAATATATTTTGGAATTGTGTCACCTGTTGCCACAATTCCATTTTTCATAAAGATCATATGTAACCAACCATTACCCAGAACTCCCATGGGATTCATCCTGGTACCTCATGACTGACAGTGTCTCAGATTTCAGAGATTAACTTGTTTAATAAGGAATTAATGAGGAGTGACGCCTTCATAAAGTCTGACACTAAATGATTATAGTCATTATTATCTTTGACCGTCATAATGCTGCTTTAACTAGTGATTCAGTTGTTCATACTTAGTATGTTTGTTGCATGTCAAGATATTTCTTTATTTAGTATAGATTTATTTATTATTTAGTATAGATTTATGATTGTTTAACATCAAACAGATGGCTGTCCTAAGGTTATTGACTTCACGAAGCAATGTTTATGTCAGCACTTTCATTTTATTCCAAAACATTTACCCAGTAATCTGGTGGGAATAATTTAGCCTTCAGGGCTGCTGGTGGTAAAACTAATCTGATGTCAACAACAACTAAATTGGCACATTCTTTCTCTGCATTTGGACATACTAATTGATGTCAAAAAGATCGATCTATAAGTGAGATAGCAAAAATGTTAGTGCAACAGAAAGCACTGGTGAATTCAACAACATCAAAAGCCTTGGTAGATCAAGAAAGTCAACTAAAGTGGATGGTGGCTGAATCCTTTCTTAGGTGAAGAAAAAAACCGCTTCACACCTCAACAAAAGGTAGGTAAATCAAGAGGAATCTGCAATCAAGAGATGGCTCCATGGATTTAAATAGGCCACAGAGGGTTTATAACAAGGTGTAAACCACTGTTAACTTTCAAGAACAGGAAAGACAGAATAGACTTTGCCAGAAAACATCTAAAATAAACAAATAAAGCTTCTCATGTTCTGGAATCAGATTCTTTAGACAGATGATTATAAACTTGTATGAATAAGATGGGAAGAAAGAAGAAGAAAAGGAACAACTCGTGATCCAAAGCACATCACATCAAATGTGAAACATGGTGAAGGCAGTGTTATGGTACGGGCGAGTATGGCTGCTAACGAAACGGGCTTCCTTATAGATGATGTGACTGCTGACTGAAGTAGTGAGATGAATTCAGAGATGTTTAGCACAATAGCCTCTCCATTTAAATGCATGAGATGGATTTCTAAACAATGCATTTACTTAAGGTCTGCAGAGTATGCTGATGAGATTATTTAAATTAATTCATTCAAGAAATGTGACATTTTTGAAAGCTTCCAGAAAGAAAAGACAAAATGCCCCAAATTATCAACACATATGTGAGGATGTTTATTTCTGATGAATATATGTACAATATTTATATTTATATTATTGAAAGTGGCTAGACAGAAAATGTGGGCAGAGAGAGAAGGAGGGGAAGAGCACCGTAGCCTCTGGTGCACCCGATAGGGGAGCTATCTGGCGCAACATCACTTTCACTAGGTTCATTTGCACATATTTCACAATCGTCAGCATTAATCACAACAGTTGGAGCAGACTGAAGAGTCGACATGCTTCACACATCAATAAACCAATGCCGGACAGAGTAGCAGATTAAAGCACATCGTCAGTGCTCCTCATCCCGGGGGTTTCTCAGTCCAGGGAGCAACAGTGACTGTATTTAAGAGTGTGAGCATGAATATTTTCCTGTACATATGTGAATCATTGTACAACGTAAAAATAAAATGTTCAGATTTTGTGATCCATATTTGCTACTGGTATGTGTCGTCTCCCCCCCCATCACCAACAAGTTCTTAACTGGTATATAAAACAAAGTACTGGTTAAGTGGTTCATTAAGTGGTCCAAGGGGACGGTAAAACTGCTCAAATGAATTTGATGTGAATTGTGAAGTGAAAAAACAAGAAAATGAAGCAAGTTTAAGTACAGTAGAGGCAAGGTGGAGATTTTTTTTTTTTTTTTTTTTTTTGAGTAGGTAGTCCTTTCAGACACCCAAATGTAATCTCCGGTAATCTCTCAAGCAAAGATTTTTTTTTTCATAACATCTCGTTTAACTGTGTGTTGGTTGTGTGCAAATAGTTATTGGAAAGTTTAATCTCCTATCACAGAAAAAATAACCTATTGTCAACAGAACAGAGGAGTATATAATATAACCATTCACACCTTTTATGGAAAAATAGTATTCTCATATTAACAATACTTATAAATGCAGGACATATAACAATAAATACATATGTGTTTAAGTAAATTCCAGTGGAGCTTTTTACAGCTCAGATCCAGTTATATTTGTTGCTCCGTCTGCCTCATCAAGCAGCTGAGACTCATTCTGCAGGCCAGGACCTGTGGGGGCTCGTGGGGCTCTTCTCCTGGGCCTTTGGACTCCCCTGAAAAGGAAAACATAAAGAGGGGGTCAAGATGCAAAATGGAGGTTCTCCACAGGAATATATATACAAAGATGCAGTTGTATTAAAAAGAAAAAAAAAATTCTTGTCATGGGATTTAATTAAAAAATGCTGTTGTAGTGACATTTTCACTTCAGTGGCTTTTAGGAGACATTTATAACCTGGGTTTGGTAACATCAACACCTAAAGGGGGCAGCAGTGCACCCTGAATCAGCGCTGCCCACACCTCAGCCACAGCCTTTACTGCTGCTGCTGCTGCTGCTGGGTTTATCCCGGCTGCTTTTAAAAACAAAAGATGTTTCTCACTGAACAGTTATGTCACGAGAGTGATCATCGCCAGCCTGAAGGCCATTTCCCCCCAGGATTCAAAGCTTTTAACACTGAAACATTCATGTTTATGACCCTTAAAATCAACTCTTGATTCCCACAACTGATTTTTCTTGTGTTTTAATATGAAAACATCAAAAGTACATCATGAAGAACTTAAAGTAATGCTAACCGTCTTATTAATATAAGCTAAACCACAGCATTTGGGGTTAAAAATTGTGGCATCATATTTATTGGATGAAATAATGCCAATTATTGCCAAAGTGCAGCTATCTCAACTCAGCTTTGTGAGATCTTCCCTGTTTGTTTTAAATAATTGTGCTTGAATGTGCAACAGGCTTCACAAACGAGGAGGTGGAAGAGCAGAACGGACTCACCATGCCAGTCTGGGTCTTAGCATAGTTTATGTGGGCATAGAGAAGCACAGCTGTGTCATTGTGGGCCGCCTCCAGAGCAATGGACAGAGCATTACTGCCATCCTGCAGACATCAAAGGGAAGTAGAGGGAGCGTTAAAGAAGCTCATCCATCATGAAAACTTTAAACGGAGCAGTTTACAGTTTGAGATGGAGCGCGTGATTAACTTGAGACACAGCTGTTTCTTTTTCCAGTGGTTTCTCCTCTGAGTTTGGGTGATTTGTTCATCAGCTCAGTTACATTGGCCAGTTTATTAAAAAAATAAATAAATAAACAAAAATGTATTTATTTAAATAAAATAATAAATACAAAACCTAAAATAAATAAAAACTTATTGTGCAAAAATCCTTGTTTTTATCACATCCAAGAAATAATATAAATTAAAATATAGTATCATATATAAAAATAAAGATTAATGTTGTGTAGGAAATTCAAACTCAAAGGTGTTTGCAGTTTTGTTCTTCCATAATCTATATAAACAAAACTAAGAAAATGCAGAGGCTAATGTATGCACTTTAGTCACTGCAATGCAACACTGATTTTTTTTTTTTTTTAATAAATAATTGGAATGCCCAAAGAGACCTGAGATAGGCTCCAGCAGATCCCCATAACCCTGCATAGGATTAAACAGGGATGGATGGATGGATGGATGGATGGATGGATGGATAATTGTAATGCACGATCATTGCAGTTGTGTTAAGAAAAGAAGACTACATCATGACATGATAAAGATAGATAAGGTTAATACATCCTCAGATAAACCAAATGACTTGTCATATTACAGCCTGTCATTAAGCATTTAACAAAAAATATGTAAAAATGCAGAAGCAGTGTGTGAAAAACTAACACAGCCTTACTGCCTACATCATCATTAAGAGCGTAAGCAGCATCCAGGGGCTGCTAATCAAATCCATTTCATTAACTGATCATCAGCAAGTGTGAGCACTTCTACAAAAGCAGACGATTTGGGAGTTTGATGGTCTGAAACATTCATGGAGTGTGTTGTTACAATGCAGAGGTGGAAAGACATCAATAATTATCTTTGAGAAAGAAGCAAGGGTTGTAAGGCAATTTCGAAACAAATTTGGAGTCCAGTCTTCCCAGGAGTGAATGTCCCAGCAGGTTCATTCTTAAGTCAGAGAGCGTCCAATCTTCAGAGAAATTACCAAAAAAAAAAAAAAACTAAAGCTACATCTCAGTCTCCACAGGCCTCAGTTGGCCTGTTAAATGTTAAAGTTTATGAGCATGAGAAGTACAAAAAGACAAAGCCTCTTCTCTCAATTAAGAACATGACTGCATAGCTTTGGTTTGCAAAATTAAATGTGGACAAATCATAAGACTTGTGGAACAATACCCACTGGAATGACAGTCTTAACTTTGACCAAACTGCTTTGTACACGCTGTAACTCAGCCTTACAGTCACGGCTTGTCGTGCAGTTCTGTTATTTTCAGTGGACTGGTGAGGTGGAACGCACTCCCCCACCAGTCCAGCTGTGCTGCTGCACTGGAACACAATCCAGGCGCAGCCTCGAACAAATGGCCAAGTCATTCTGGCGCAAAAGTGAACTCTCAAATATCTGTCTGCCGGGCATCTCTTCAAACATCCGGGGTGTGTGTGTGTGTGTGTGTGTGTGTGTGCGTGCAGAGGAAGCAATGAAAAGAGTTCTGCTTCACAGTAGGATTTTCATAGGGAAAGATTTTATAAGGAAAGTGCATGTTCTGTAAATCTTAATCCTGTTGGATCCTTAAGAGTCAACCCTGCTCAACCTTTGTCTTTTTTTTTTTTTCTTCCAAACAGAAGCATTTTTTTTGGAAACACACGGTAGCTGCTGATTTGTGTAAGGATCACTCGGTCAAGTATGTAGACATCTGTAAAGAGCCTGCAAGACGCATCTGAAATCATTAAATCTGTCTACAGAGGGGAGGGTGCCATAGTTACCACAGTGATTTTGTTTCCTGTTTCCAGCATTGATTTTAGTCAAAGGCAGATGAAACTAATCCGACTGTGGATTTTTTTTTTTTTGTAAAGGAAAGAAAAGTGATGAAAAAAAAGGAAGCTGCAAAAACTAGTTTCCCATGAGGAGCTGTTTCCTGACTACAGACTGAGCTGAATCCCAGATGAAACAGCACTCAGATGTTTTCAGCAGACCCAACAAGTAATCTCAAGCCATTTGGTTTAGAGTAGCAAACTAAATGTTGTGAATCAGCTAAAAAGCTGCAAAATGCCTTACGTTATCTATGATGGAGATGTCACACCCTGGCTGTTCCAGGAGCAGTTTGACGATCTCGGCGCGGCCATGCTCGCTGGCACACATCAGAGCCGTAGACCCCTCGTCGTCCTGCACGTTTACGTCAGCGCCACACTCGAGCAGGGCCCGCACCATCTCCTGGCGCCCGTGACTTACTGCTAACATCAGTGCTGTCTGGCCTGCCTGGAAGAGTAAAACAACAAATGTATTTATTTATTTTTATTTTCTTTATCAGGATGCAACAGCTTGGAAATGGTCCCATGTTGATTAAGTTAATTTAGTACATGATGAGTAAATTTCTTCCATGTGCAACAAGAAAAAATACATCCTTAAAAAAAACTGCACTGACTCAGAGGTACGCATAAACACACGGTTGGTCCTGACTGACTGTAGACTTCAAGTTTTCGATGCCCTTACTTTCATTCACATATAGTAGGGCACGCTGTCAGTTTTTCAGCACAGACCAATATTTTTAAAACTACTTGAAACAGCGGCTTAAAAGAAGTTTTATACAGAGCTCCTCTTAAAACTGCAGTGCTTTAAGTGCCTTGTGTAACAGCACTTCAGTTCTTGTGCGGCTGTTTTATTTACCCAACACAAATTTTACTTGTCAGCTCTGGGTGACCTTCACACTCAAGCCAGCTCCTGTTGCCTTTCACAGCTGCCGCCCAAAAGCAGTTTTCACATTTTTCACCCTAGCCGTCTCAGTAATCAGCCATTCTATCACTCATTTCCTACTTCCTTCATGATGGACTCTTGCTACTTTACTCAGTAATTGAAGGTAAATTAAATCTCTTCCTTCAATTCTGTGCCATTAGTTTCAGACACAGAGTCACGCAAAAGCAATTTTTACAATTCGAAACATGGGATGTTTCTTTTCTACCAGAATGAAGAAAACAAAGCTGACTTCACATTTTTCCATTCTTTTGATGACTATATACTGCATAAATTACAGACTCAATAAAATGGTGGTCAGTCACTTTAGTGTATTAAAAGAAAACATAAAAAAAGAAAAAAGACTCTCAAGCACTTTTGCCAGTGTAATTCAACACACAACTCCTGATTTTGGGAAATCCCAAAACCAAAACCAACAAAGAAGCAACAGAAAGTGGCACTTTAAAGACAAACCCTTAAAAATGCATTGTCTGCCTCATGTTTATTCCCAAAAGCAACATTAACAAGCACCGGTAATTGGATTTATCATGAGTCATGCCGTATATCGAGTCCCATGACTTGGTAGTGCAAAAAACCAGTCAGGCGCCTCATGCACTCCACAGCCTGATTAAATCAACCACAAAGATAAAACCACTCAAAAATCTAGAGCTGCTCATAAATTACTTGTGAATCACATTCCGCTTAATCAAGTCTAACCTATGACCAATTATTCCTCAAGTCTGTTGCACTTCACTACAACATTACGGCTCCTCAACAAAGAAACGAGAGTATTACCTCAGATGAACTGAGGTGAATACTCTTATAAACAGCAGAATAGATGAAGTAGGCAGTCGTTTGTAATTAGCTGCTGTCACAAAGGTGTGTTATGCAGCCGCAGTCCACAGGAGACGCAATCAGCTTTCCGCTAACTACTGAGCCGAGGTGTGTAGAGTTTGTAGTTTCTGCGGTTTTTGCCAGGTACTTCCTTCCATAGTCCAAAAACATGCATGTTGGGCCAAGTGGGGATTCAAAATCACCCATAAGAGTGAGTGAATGTGTGGCTGATCATCTAAATGTGGCGTCATGATGAGCTGGCGACCTGTCCAGGGTGTGTACTCGTGTCTTTCACCTGAAGAGACCCCCATGACCCTTAACAGGAAGAAGTTTGTATACCATTTTGTATACAGGTATACCATACCATTTTGGGCCCAATGTTATATTCACGGCACATGTTGCCTTTTGAACATAACATTTCCTTCCACTGTTTCACTGATGATATCCAGGTATATTTTCCTATTAAGTAAGAGAGTAGAACGTTTTGCTTAATTATTTTAAAATTATATAAATAAAAACTTTTTTTTTCCCCAAGCGCAAAACACTTTGGTCTGTTTTGTTGGTTTTAATTTATGGATGGGCAATATTATTATATTAATATTAATTTAAGGTTACCTCAATTACGATTAATGAACATTTGTTTTAGTTTTGATTTATTTTTTTGCCCTCATAGACATGGGCAAGATTAAGTTGATTACTGGTTCTGTATGTGGGCTTCAATTAGTTGCCCAGCCCTGTTTGAAATGTGCTTTGTGAATAAACTTGACTTTGACCTTAAACTAAATGTCCTGAAAAATGAATGAATGATGATTTATCATCATTCTGGTCAAAAATCTGGTTAAATCGCAAACATAATTGTGTTTTTGAAACCATGTCAGTGCTACTACCACAAACAGGAACGAGGTAGATTTCAGCGATTACCTAAGAACTGCTGTTTAACTATTTCAGGTCAGAGAGAAAACAGAGTGTTTCTTGAAAGTACCCAGCCAAAATCTAAAGAGACAGACGTAAAGAGAAGAGACCAACAAGAACTTTTAGGTTGGTGGCAACTGCCAAAATAACATTTGTGTTAAAGCCATAATGCAGGATTTCTAGCAGAGCACTGCACTGTAACAAGAGGCCCAGAGTTCACTCATGTCACAGTGTTACTTTTTTTTGTTTTTTGCTACTAATACATCCACTTCATTTTGTCAGTGGCAAAAATTTTTTTTTTTTTCATCAGGTTATTTCTTCAGTGTCTTGGACAAGCTCATACATGAAAGCACTATGACTGAACATAAGGGGCTGTCTGATGAAGTGACGACAACTTGCCTGGCTAGCCTTGGCATTGACGTTGCCCTGACCGAAGAGCTTCTTGACCACAGCCATGTCCTCCTCCTCCTTCACTGTTGAGAGAGCGGCCAGCATGATGGCTGTGTAGCCCGCCTTGTTCTGCTTATCCACAGAGCACACACCTGTAAAGGAGTTAAACGTTATTTATATGGCATGAAGAAGTCCAGTTGCCTTGATTCAAATCTCTGAGAGACACCAGGACCTGGACGACTGACCCTCTGTACCAGTGTAGGTGCTGCTGGCTGTGTGCTCTCAGAGCATCTTCAGGAAGGTGATGGTCTTTTAAGCCTTGAATTACATTGATCAAGCTGACCAAGCATTGTAGGTTGTTCCTCCTTTAGTGGTTATTTATACCTTACAAACTGAACTGTTTGCAGCCTTTTGGGATTTTGTACTCGCAGTGAAAAATCTCCACGTTGAAGACTCGCTTCCTGGTGACTGCACATGTCATAGCGGTGCAATTACTGACGATTTCCTAGCACTCTACACTGATATATTTACTGACGCCATCCTCCCCAAACAAACTGATTTTTTTAGTGTTGCATTTACTGACTGGAGGAAAAATGACATATTGACACCAATATAGACTGATCACCTCTCAAAACCAAATCAGCAAAAAAACTTTTGATTCAGATGAATTACCGACCAATCTATGAATCTCTACACATTACATTACTTATTTTGCGGGCACAGATAGTACGACATGTTGAGTTAAATCCAGCACAATGATTGTTTGGATTGTTTTATCCTTTCTTAGAGAACCTTTACTGTCTAACCTGTGTCCAGCAGCAGTCTGACCACACCAAAGTTAGAGTGGGAGACGCTGTAGTGAAGCGCTGTGTTGCCGTTGCCATCTGTCATGTTGACTACATGCTCCAGGAGTAATGACGACACCTCAGAGAACGCCATCAGGTAGTCAGAGACCCGCAACGGCTGAGCCATCTTCGCACTGGAGATCCGGAACCACTCAAGCTGGACGGTGTGGGTGCTGGAGAGCTGACGGGGAGGAAGTGAAGCGAAACATAATTATACACAGAAAACAAGAGAGAAAAGCAGCACCTGAGACAGATTTGTCTCAGAGGAACAGCAGCTGAAGGTAGTAACAGTCAAACACAATAGTTATACTTTCTCTGTTGTCACTGTTACATGAAGCTCCTGTTGTTTTGTCATTTCTGTTTGCCCGAAACAAACATATCCCGACACAACAGATTATGGTCATTAACTTTAAGTAATTATGAAATGAAAATGCAATGCATTATTATGAAGTTGAATTGATGAACTTGAACGTGTCATTGTGATACAATGATTTTAAAGAAAGAATGCAGGGACGCACCACTTCCTTACTCTTCAGTGTTTTGACATCATCGTTCAGGTGGTTCTTCAGAATGAGGCAGGCTTCACGCATTTTTGAGCTAAACTCAAACCTGTGACGAAAAGGCAGATTTTACACTCACTTTAAAACACTTTATTATATATTACCTGATCACCTACTCGTTGCACACAAATATTCATTCAGCCAGTCACATGGCAGCAGTTCAATGCATTCAGGTATGTAGATGAGGTAACCATCATGACAAGCTGTTGAAGTTCAAACTGAGCATCAGAATGGGAAAGAAAGGCGATTTATGTGACTTTGAATGTGACACGGTGGTTGATGCCAGACTGGCCAGTCTGAGTATTTCAGGAACTCTTGGTCTGGTTGGATTTTCAAGCACAATCATCTCCACGGTTTTTAAAGAGAATGGTCCAAAAACAAGAGAAAATATCCTGCAAGTGTTATCTGGGCAAAAATACCTGATTGCCGTCAGAGATCAGAGGAGAATGGACAGACTTGTTTGACAGGGCAGAAAGGCAACAGTAACCTATCACGCTCTACAAGACCAACGCACAACACATTGAACATTGATACAGATGGACTACAGCAGCTGAAGACCACATCCTGTCAGATAAGAACAGGAAACCTGGGCTTCAATTCACACTGGATCACCAGAATTTGACAAGAGAAGAATGAAAAAACATCACCCGTTCTGATGACCCACTCTGTCTGTTGTGACATTTTAATGGTAGGGTCACAGTTGTCGCTGACCATGTCCATCTCTTTATGATCACTGAGTACTCACTCATGATATGCACATCATGGACATGCATCTAGCAAAGACATCCAAAATGCCGTGCAGTGGAGCAGGAACACCAGTGAAGGGCTGTTAAAACTGTTATTGTTGATCCCAGGTGCCATTTTTGGCTGTTTAGAATTCACTTCAATTTTATTTGTATAGCATCTGTTACAGTGTCAATTGTCTCTAGGCGCTTTACACAGACCCAGAGCATGACCCCTGAGCAAATATCATTAACTAAAATTATAATATTAAATCCAAATCAAGGATAATGGCAGGTAAAAAACTTCCACAGTGGGAGAAAAAAACCTTTAAGCCAAACAGTGGCAAGGAGAAACTCCACTTTAAGAGGAAGAAACCTTGAGCAGGACCTGGCTCATTTGGGGGGACCGTTCCTGCCGAAGGCCAGCCGGGTAAGGAAAGAAAAAAAGAGGGGAGGCAGGACAGAGAGAGGATGGAGGACAGAGAGAAAAGCACACAAATGACTGAATGAAATGACTACATAAACAGATGCAGGTAGCAGCACTGAGGTGAGATGAATAGTGAGTCTTGGACACTCCTGTATGAGTAATCGCATGTAGCCTGACGGCAAAAATGGCTGTGAGTGGATGGACGAAATGGCTGACTGAGTGGGAAGGAGAAATGGACTGAGTACCGGGACTATCAGCATATTGACATTCACAAAATTATAGAAACATGGTGATCCAACATGTTCTTTTTCAATTTTGTGTATTGTTTACAAAAAGAAAATTTTTCAAAAAAATGGCTGTGAGTGGGAAGGGTAAAGTGAATGATTATGGCTGGCCAGGTGAGGCAAATCTGCAGTCCCTGTATGATCCTATCACTGTCAGGAATGTTTCCAGTATCTTGCTGAACCTTTGTCACAAACAGGGATCTTTAATTGAGTTTGATCGAAAAAAAATTTATATTTTCACCACTACACATACATCAAGAGATCCAGATCCCAGGAAATTGGTTAATATATAATCATATTAACCCATTTTCTGTTGCCCAGAAGATCAAAACACCATCAAAACAAAGCAAAATATATTTCATTCTGCTTGGTAACAACCTACTTTTCTTTCACAGCATCAGATGAATAATTTTCTGCTCTCAAGTTTTCCTCATCGGTGTCGCTTTCATCCAGGTTTATGTTTCTCTCCTCCTCAGAGGTTTCTTCCTCCAAAGCTGCCTCATCTTCTTCTGTGCTGTCCAAGCACTCGCCTTCTCCACTTTCTCCAGAAGAACTTCCTTCTTCTTCCTCCTCTTCCTCCTCCTCCTCCTCCTCTTCCTCCTCACTGGAGGTAGACTCATATCTGAAAGAGAGAAGACTTTTTTAGTTGACATTTTGTCCTGTTATTAAAGGGAAGTTTTGGTTTATTGTTTGTCAAATGTGTGACCTGGTCAAACTGTTATTTTCAACCTCTAGACTATGTGTCGCCCTCATTTTATTTTTGCTGTGGTAAAAATAAAAAAAAATAGGTTTCATGTTACTGTTACACACCCTCCATTTAGGATCCCAACAAACTGCAGGCTCTTCTTGCCAGCGGTGCGATTCTCACTGGAGTTACTCCCATCCTTCCTCTTCATGATGGATTTCAGCATACCTGATGTCATAAAGGAGGCAAAAGGGTCAAACAGCAGTTCAGCATGCGAACACATGCCTCACACACGAAATAAGATGTTAAACAGACTCATAATGCCAGGTGATATAACAGGTGGACTGTTGTGGTGGTTTTGTTTTGGTGACCCAACATTTATTATTTAAAGCAGAGCAAAATAACTGGATCATCATAAAATATCAGTTTCAATTATCTTATAATAGAAAATGTAATTATTTTTAGGAGCTGCTATTGAGCTCTCAGACCCATCTGGGCCTGCTGTCAGCAGAACCTACAAAGCAGCTTCTGAGTCCCAGGACGGCTTGTTCTCTCGCCAGAGCTGCACGTCACTTCAGCCACTTCCTCACATGTCAACAGTACACCGGCGCTAGCTCACAGAGCTCCTTCAGTTTTGCACATTTTCATGGCAGAGGTGACTAAGAACCCAAAGAAAGTAATGACAGATGACGCGAGAAAGAAAAAACAAGAGAGTGATCGAGCAGGAGACAGAACAAGAGTAAACTTTCACTCAGTAGAGAGCTAAAAGAGAAGACGACGAAGACGATGATGAAGCCGATGCAGATCTCTCTTTGTTGTTGTTGGATAAGTAAGTTTGCCAGGAAACATATCAAACTTATCTTAGATATTTTATTTTAAGGTTTCTTTAGGCGTAATTGAGAAATCGAAGTTGGTGACATTGTTATTTGTTATTTATCAGACGTTTATCCACTAGAAACATACAGTGTGCCACGTTGTGAACCGAACAAACACCAATGTTAGTTATTCAATTATCAGCAGCTGTAACCAGAAACAAAGATAAACTGGTTGGGGGAAACACATTTTGCACAAAATTGTTTTAACATGTCAAATCTTCTAATACTGAAGTGAGCTGTGTGAAAAACAGCTAAAAAAAAAAAAGTCACGCAGAAATGCCTGTAAATGCACGTTTGTTTAAATCTTCAGAGAACGTTGTATAGGTTGGAATAGTCTACTGTATGTGCAAAAACATCTCTGTTTATGATAAAACACTTGTCACGCTGTCACAAAGGTTTCACAGGTTTGCCTTTCTCAGCCCATATACACACATTAATGTGTAGAATGGTGACTGTTGTAAAAAATAAAAAAAAAAAATAAAATTTCCCAAACACCTGTAGGGGGTGCTAAAAATCTCACAATTAAAAAACTGCTTTGGATTGCTTGAAGTGAAAGATCTTACAAAACAAAGATATAGCAAAACTGGATGGTCAGTTTTTCCATGTTTATGTTTATTGCAAATATGAAATAATTTCTATAATGTGAATCATAATGGCCTAGTTTATAAACTAAGTTTTTTTTTACCTGACTTTTATTTTGGTAACCCTTAATCTAACATTCTGAAATAAAAGGACGGGTCACTCACCTGTCTTGGTGTTGCTGGCTGCAGTCTCTTCTCCTTGACCTCCTTCTGTTTTCTCAACACCACTCACCACCTCCTCACCTGCCGAGACCTTGTATTCAGCAAGAGCCAGCTGTCTCTTCTTTGGCACAGTAATGTTCTGCTCCTCAGTCTTTTCATCACTCAAGTTCTCCCACTGACACCCAATGCTGACCAGCTCAGCGGGAGCTGGTGCTGGTGCTGACACTGTAGCGTCAGTCTGGGTTCCCTGTTCACTCTGATCTGCTGCAAAGTCTTTGCCCACACACACATCAGTCACCTCCGGACAACACAAAACTGCAGCATGCTTTAATGCGGGGGTTGACGTTTCTACCTGGGCAATTTTCATGTCTGGTTTGGCGAGAACTCCCTTCTCAAACATGACTTTGGAGTTTTTTTCCTCTATCTGGGCTTGGAGAATTCCCAGGTCTTTGCTGGCGACACTCAGCCGGTCTTCTAGAGCCACAATGGACTCCTGCTGAAATTTAATGGTGTCCTGTAAGGTGTCTATCTCCCGCTGTGCGTCAGTGCTGAGCCCAAGCAGTGACTCCATAACCCAGACCTCAGCCTCCGCTGTCTCCACTTTAGCTTGTATCTCCTGCTCATGAACCAGAGGAGCCTCCGTCCCCGTGCATTTTTCACACACATTCACCTCAGTGCCCACAGATGCATCTTTTACACCGTGGCAGTAGTAGAAAACAACAGAAGTCATTGGCAAATCGTCCCCAACAGCCACCGATTTCTTTTGAACAACTACTTTTTCTGGACTGTTTACTAAAACCTTCGGTGACAGTTGGATAGATTTCTGTTCTTTCCCCTCAAACTTTTCTGTCAGTCTTTTCAGCTCAGCAGATTTTACAAGACCTTTGTGTGCAGTTGTGGTCGGTGAGGTCAGTTGACTGTGGTCAGTTTGGAGGGTCTCTGTGGTTTGGGTAGAGGTCTCTGCAGACTGCCGCTTCTGATGAGCAATCTCTACGGCTGCTTTCTTCTCCTCCAATGCCAAAAGTAGCATGTCTTTTTCTGCCCGAAGCGCGGCCAACTCTTTCTCAAGCGCAGGAACACCCTTTACTCTTTCCTCCATCTCCTTTAGCTGCTTCAAGGCAACGGCCATCTGCTCCCTGACTGTCTGCAGCTGGCTGGGTGGGACTGGGGTCACTGTGGTGCCGGCAGCTGGAGTGCTGCGCCCAGAGGTCTGAGGACTGGGTTTAGTCCAACTACCCTGCTGAATGGATGGGGAGGAAGTGAGCTGTTTGGGAGGATCTGCGAGCTGTAGGCGCCCACCATTCTGGTGCTGGTGAGTTTGCTCCTGCTGAAGCCGCCGGCTGGTTTCCAGGAGAGTTCGCTCAACTCTTGGGTTGCGTTGCGGTGGAGGAGGTGGCACCTTGGCCCCAGCAGACAGGGGAGGCACACTGAGGAGGGTTATAGGGGAAAGAGAAAATCCCTCACAGGGTGCTGAGCCAAGGCGGTTACGTGGTGGAGGCGGTGGAGGAGCTCTGCCATCTTCACTGGCCGGGGATGCAAGAGACTCTGTGGATGTCCAGCCACCAGTGCGCCCCCCAACGCTTGGGCTCCTTTGGGAAAGTTTAAGCCCCCTTCCAGGTCGCCGGGAGCCAACAGGTGCCCGGCGGAGGTTGTGCCCACTCTCAATCTCCTCTACATACTTAAGGAAGTCTAGGTCCAGCTGGAAACCATACGGGGTCTGGACAGAGTAGGAGCCGGGTTGTTCAGCCTCCTCCTGACTGGAGTAAAGGAATGGAGAGCCTAAATCTGAAAGTAAAAGATTGCATTAGTGGTGCTTGTTGATACTGAAAGATGCCCTCTAGGATATACTTTGAGTCAAAATTTACTTTTATATTCATTACTCCACAAAACTGTATCTGTATGTCCTTCATTTCTAAAAAGAAAAAAAAATGATGCTCAAATAGAGGCTACCCGAGTTCTGCGAAATGGTGTTATTTTTATCTGCGAGGTGGCACTAACGTGTTGCATTTGGGGCTTTTTGCAGACACGACCACTTCCTGTAAAGAAAGCAACAAGCCAAAACAAACAATGCAGACTATTCATTTTTACATAATTGTCTACCTTCAACCATGGTGTACTACTCCAGTGCTGCGTAGTGTAAATAACATAGATCCAAAGCAAAGACCCTGCACGTCTGTCCACAGGATAGAAGGCACTCATTCGGAGAAGAAAGAAAACTGGGAAAAATGTTGACGTGCTGAAATTCCAGGCTATGTTCCTGTTATTTCAACAAGGAAAAGATCAGCACTGACGGCTACACAAATGGAGATCCTTTCTACTTTGCCTGGAATAACAGAACAAAGCCAAGGTAAAACCAGAAGGGTGCCTGTCTGCAAAGCCCTGGATGAGTGTGAGCGCTTCCCTCCTCCACATGTTCCACAGTACTCGGGTAGCCTCTAATATCTGGTGTCATTCAATGTAACACACAACGCCATCGAATCCAGAGTGCCAACAGCGCTGAGAATAATCTTTTTTTAGTAGAACACTATGGGCATGGAGAGCAAAAGTCTGTTATCAACAATTTCCCTGACGGAGACCTCCCAAGGGATTAATAAAGTTCTATCTAATCTAATCTAATCTAATCTAATCTAATCAAGAGTCTAAATCATTACAGATTCCCAATTTGCCTCCAGTAAACCATACAGGTGGGTTTGTGATGTTTGAGTGCAGTAATCAAATCTGATTACCAATAGGTCACCACAGGCAGTCAATCCCAATGACTGAGCAACAAATCAGATTTATTTGCAATCTGTACGAAGCTAGTTATGTATTATTGTACTGCTTTTCATCTTCACTGTAGTTCTTACCAGGCAGCTTTGGGTTAACTTGGACCGACTGGGTCATTTTTCAGGACTGGAACCTCTCAGTGCCCACAACTTCAATTAAGCACCTGGCTGAAGAAAGAAAACAACGACACAATGGCATGAGTTTAGTTGTCTTTTGGGTTTAGTGAAATAAAAATACATATATATGTATATATGTACACACGCATACTTTTTTTTAAAATTAAGAAATGGCTTTACACAACAAAGGAACAATCCTTTTTGAAAAGCTAATTGGTTCCACATCCACTTAATGGTAATTGTAAACCAAGTGCAAAGAGGCATGAAGAACTTTGTTTTTCATGGCTCGTTAGCAAATGTGAAAGCCAGTGACTGGATTCAAAAGAAGGTGAATCCCCTACGTTCAAAGGATGCATTCAAACAGGCATTGTGTGTTTGATTTTCTTCCTCTGAAAGGTTGAAGGACATTTTGGCTGAAATTATTCACACTTGAAACCCCAAGACAGCTGTTCCATTAACAATAGCATCACACCATTCATCTCCACTGAAAAAAAACACAGGATTCTCTGCACCTGACAACCTGCCCCCCCCCCCCCCCCCCCCCCCCCCCCACCGCTTCAACAAAAACAGACCGCTGTATTTCCTTCAGGCAGCATGTCCAGTTATTCAGACAAAAAAAAAAATCCAAAAATTAGGGGAATGACAATGACAAAAAAAAGATCTTTATTGGAAAATTATCCTGCAGAGGCCAGAATAAAAGATTAAACCAAACGTGGCAAACTGACTTCAAAACAGTGCATTGATGAGATGTTTACCTCCTTTAGCCGCTCAGTGAGAGATTCAAGCAGCTGGAGCTCAGGCTGGTTCACTTCTTCCTGCTCCACACTGACCTGTGAAATAGAGACAATTATGATACAATGCCTGCGATGGACTGGCGACCTGTCCAGGGTGGACCCCTGCCAGGCAGCAGCCTGGCTGTGAGCTGCGTACACTAATATTACCAGAGACATTTTACATCCAGTTAGTCTGAAATCAAGACAAACATCCAAACAGACATATAGATTCAGGGACAGCTCTTCGTCCACAGCTGTCACCTTATTCTCTCCCACACCATTATGCACATGTCATTACATTTCATTGCCTTGTACAGGTGAAAAGACAATGAAGTTAAATATCATTTAAACTAATCACCATTTGATCTGTTTGGTATGAGCAGCACCTTATTGATCATTTAACTGCTGTCTTTTGGATAATGTGTCGGCCAAACTATTTGTGAAGGCGTGTATGGCCTCAGATACAATACCTTGTATCTGCAGGCACCCACCCATACAAAACCTCAAACTCATGCAGTCAATCATTTTGTTTTAAATATACACACAAACGCACGTTTTCCCAGCAGCCTCAAGCACATTCCTAACACATGATGTTGAAACACGCCAGTCGTCCTTGTAGTTCATCGGCTACTGATAACCTGTAGGTACACACATCATTTGTCAGACACACCGCTTGCTGTTAAAGGAAATCCTTCACAATGATGCTTCACTAATAACCTTAATCCATACTACGTGCACCTGAAGACAACATACTAACAAGAATGTGCATTATTATTAGATGAAATAATCTTATCTATTCGATACAAGGTTTCTGCTTTGTGTCTTCTTATCAGCTGGTGCTGTGTTGCTTCTCAGGTTTCATTCATTCATTTCCTGTTTTCGCACACAGTAAACATGACACAACACCATTCAAGCCATACAAATGAAATCTATGTAAATGCTTTTCAAAACACGTGGCTTTAGTCAAGCTGGAGAGAAGTACTTGAGTTTTCTTTTTTAAAGTTTTCTTCAGATCCAAAAAAAAAAAACAACTGGTTTGCAGAGCTCATAAACAGATGACATAATTCTCTAGAAGTCAGTTTAATTGACAGTTTTAGAAACATATAATTCTGCTGTTGAATATAGTGTCTAGAACTTTGCAAGTACTCATCTGTAGTACAGAAATCCAATCTCTGTCATTTTGCTTGAATTGTCTTAAATTACATAGATGTACTCATCAAAATTCAGCTTAGGTTTGTATAAATATTTTTCACTCTCTCTTTAGAGTGATAGACCCATCTGAAGACAGTCATGACAGAGACTAGCTGAAGTCCCAGTATCTGCTCAAATCCCAACAAAATAAACAGTCGTTTATTGTGACAGGCTTATTCAATGGTATTTTAAGTGCAGAATGACGGTTTCCCAACCCCTTTATTTTTTAACCTTTTATGTTGTAAATCCATCTGGACAAAAATATATTTAGTTCCTTAATAACATCTTTGCAAGAAATTGGGCCCTGTATAAGCCCTTAAAGGTAGGGTAAGAATTTCTAACCCAGAACACTTTTTTGTCACATTGAGTGAATACCATCCACGAGCAGCCCATCTCGTAAACAATACTGTAAAAAAAAAAGAAAAAAAAAGAAAAAAAAGAAAATTTACAGAGCCCAGGCTCTGTAAACTGAAAACAGACTGGGGGCAACCTGCCCTCCAAACCACAAACCATAACAAACATTGTTCCAGCCAATCACCAAAAGGTGGAGGGTTCATGCTTGGCAGAAGTTTGAGAGGAGGAAAAAAGCTTGGGAAAGTTCAATGATGGGGTATGTTTTCTCAAGGAGGACTGGAGGGAGAAATCTCTTACCCTACCTTTAATAATAATATCCCTACAGTCAAGCATGGCGATGGCAGAACCATTCTGCTAGAAAACTGGCCGATGACTTTCTGTGATCAGGTCATCAGTGAATTTAATTGCTATACAAGGTAAACTATTCACAGCAACACAGAAAAAGAATGAAGCTCAATAACACGATTTAAACCAGAGGCTGTGAGAGGCACCATTCTGGACAAAATGAAAGATTGGCAAACCACCAAATTCCAATTACAAACAGTCACTGCTGGGATTTGTCCATCTCCAAGCAACATTCATGAATTATTCATTGAAAAGTTAGGTTGCCTGGCCAACGGTAATGATCAGCACCACCACAGAGTTGAATTTTCCCTCTTCTTTTCCACCCATAACTTCCCTCTTCAGTTTTCCATCTCTTCCTCCATGTTTCCTTCTCCTGAATCAGCCCCCTTTATTTGCCTCTGTGTCTCAGCCGTCTTCCCCTCACATGACTCCTCTTCTCACCCAGAGCTCCCCTCAAAAACACTCACACATTTCCCTCGACTCCTCTCAAGTGTTGCTGTTTTGCTCTCTGATTTGATGACAGCAAATTACAGACTGCAGGGAGAAGCTGCATTCCTCCCCTGTACTCCCATCGTCCTGAGCAGCTGAGAGCCACACTGTCGAGTGTCTCACGCAGCAGCACCAACGTGCACACCAGTTCTCGTGACACAACATAAAAACACATCTACAAAAATGCAACAGGAACAGTGCAAACTTTAAACATACAGGATTGCTTGAAAAGATCATCAGAGTTGGTGCAGAGTAGAACATATATGCACCTTTTATTTGAAGATGTGGATTTAACATTCACATTTAGGTAATTCAGTTCATGATGACTCTCTTTATTTTAAAATTACACAGACGTCCTCTTGTTGCTTATGGTAGGCCTTCATAATTCTTGTTAGCGGCAGGATGTATAATAATTACTTTTAGATTAAAATCTGACCATCTACCCTCCAGTTGAGCCATCAGATGATGCCACCATCCAGCACCAATGTCTGACAGGGGTCGCCATGGTGACCCATCGCTGTGATGCCCTTATCTCTTTAAGGCCATAAACCTGTCTGCCTTTTACTGCCCTCCAATATCATGTGATTTTGTGCCTCAAACTACTTCACAGTGCTGTATGAATGAACAGAAAATCACACACACACACACACATACTGTGTCACAAATAAATACAGATTAGGGGAACACTTTTTTTGGTAAACACCCTGTGGTGTTTACCAGACCTTCCCAGTGGAGAAATCATATAACTGTGTTTTATTGTGAACAAAAAATGGTCTTCTGTCAGACCAATCAGTGCCATTTCTATGGCAACAAATGAGGTTAAGATGACACTGCTTAAATTGAATGCAGCATTGCTGCCATAATCTCACAATATTCCCAGGAGTTTCAGTTTTCTGAGGTTTGGTATTTATTCAAAAAGCCTCTGGATGTAAACTGGAAGCCTGACCAGTCACTGTAATTCTTGTCTTCTTTGAAACAAAGGTTCCTCTGGATTCAACTTTGATTTCCAGGAGAGAGTACCAACAGATGCAGAAGAAACTGCCTGTGGACACCATTTGTTTCAACAAAAGATGATGTTGCAGAGGAGCAGAAATGTCAGTGAACGACTGTTGTCAGCTTTGCAGTAAAAACGAAGGCGTTATAAGCTAATTTTGCAGTCGTCTTGATTGTTTTGATTAGTGTTTCTTGGACACTCCTGCGTGAGTCATTGCATACAGCCCAACCCTTCGTCTTTGTGATTGGCTCAGTGTGTTCTGCACTGCGGAAATGGCTGTGAATGAGAGGGGTACCAGGCCCATTTCAAGAGAGAACTTCCACAAATTGAATGAGGCTTCTAGACTTGAAGAATAGAGTCTTTTCCTCCAAAGAATAATTCCTCATCAGGTTGATAGGTTATTGGTGACCACTCCCTCTACGATGGCAAATGTACCCATGCATTGCGAGTAAAAGACCTACACTGCATGACAGCGCCACCCGATCAACTCACAGGTCATAGGATCAGCTTCAAGTGAAGCAATATAATCTTTTTCAAGTTCTGCCATCGCTGTCATCAACCAAGTGTAACATAAAGCCAGAGCTCTATGAAACTGGGAGGAATAAATGCTCCAACAGCCTCCATGTTAGATGTAGACCACATCAGAGAGAAGCCAGCAGTCTGTAGTTCGTTCACCATGATCAAGTTTCTGCTTGAAGGTTCTTTACCTACAATGACAAATATGATTTATGATAACGTGCCCAGTTTCCTCAACTTGCAAGTACATTCAACTTCCATCCTAAGTACTTTATTACAAGGTTCTTGAAGATATTTCACCCCTCACCTGAAAGGCATCTCTAATTCTCATGGAGGATTGTTCCAGGCATTTAAATGAAAACATGAATCTACATGTTTAACACTTACTGCAAGAGAAAATTAGCTGGTACACAGCAAATTGGCTGAGCATATTTTCTTACAAGCAAGCTTACAATCAACTCAGCATTTATTAAAAATTGCTGTGGGGGAAGAAAAAAGCTTTTTCTTCTAAAAAATTACTTTAATGTACTGTGAGTAAAGGTGTCCTTTCTTTCCATCCATGAACAAATGATCAAACTATGATTGATGCATTTTTCCCGTGCCGCCAGGAAGGATCATGTGACACCAAGTAGAGGAGTTTCTTGTCATTCCATCACAGACAAATAAACGCGTCATTGATAAAAGAGACGAAGTTTGTCTGCGTCGCATTTAGCTGGATTGGTAAATTAAGAAATGATCTGCTGGTGCGACGCTCAGAGAGCATGTTTTCACACAGTGACCTCATCCCCAACGCCACCCTGTTTCAGAGAAGGGAGGCCAGTGAGAGAGGGAAGGCTACATGATCTGAGTGACCAGGAAGGGAGGGGGGGCAAATGCTGACATCCTCACTCTGACAGCAACTTTCACAATCTAACTGCTTTACATAAGAAGAATAAAAAGAACCCATGTGGATATTTTGACACTCACAAATGATGAACATGCCTCGAAACCTTTATCCAACCCTTTATTCTGCTCTCATACAAACATGATACTTGTTTGGATTTTATCAGTTTCCAGTTGTGATCACAACTTTCAGCCACATCTTTACATTCATCAATCAGTGCATTTTTGGGCATAAATCCTTCTCACAGTCTTCTGTCCAAACAAACATATTTAGATTCGATGTGACTCAGGATGTTATCACTTACGAGCTATATGTCAGCAGCATACAATGAAGAGGAAGTGCACATATATGATGGATGTAACATCTGCCTGACCTGCTATGTCGCTGGTATGTCACTGATAGTCGTTAGTCCTGAAAGTGTTTTGGAAAATTAAAAAAAAAAATGTAAAAAAGATCTGCAACTTGACACACGACAAGTAAAACTTAATCTTTGGATGAAGCTCACGTGGAATGGTGTTTGGAAGACCTTGAAGAGAAAGAGTCTTTCAATGCTTTCTGAAAGGAAACCACCTTAGTGACAACAACACCTTTAATTCTCGTCATGCCTTTCCTTAAACGTAGATGTAGCTGCTAATACTGAACTTAATCTCTACAGGGCGAAGAGATTATTTTTGTGTCTTTAACCTCATGCGAACAACAAGGCTGACAGTAAATCCAAAGACACACACATACAAGCACACGAGGAGGGCCTCTCACCGCTGGGATAAATCTGCAGCTTCCTGAAGGGAAGCCTACTACTCCCCCAATAAATCCCCCCCATCACCACATGCACACAAACACGGTTCTCACACACAAGCACACACATATATCTCCATACACCCGTGAGAGACCTCCCATTGTCTCCCAGTAGGAACTGGGGAGGAGGGGGGGTCCTGCCAGGAAACCCATCAGGCCGTCCTGAAAGCTGCTTCCTGAAGGCAGCAGGAAAACAAAGAAGACAAGCAAAAACTGAGAGCTGAACAAACACTGCAACGCAAACACACGCTCTCACACATATGCAGGCATCCTGCAGCCAACAAGCATCCAACATCACATGACGCATCACACCGCACTTAGATAACATGTTATCACATTTATCAGGCACTCAAGCGCTACTGTTTGTTGGCACTGAAGCTCACCATGGCATCTCAGTGAAGGATTTTGCTACAAAAGCAATTTCTGGTCACCTATCCCTTCATCATAAATCACCTACGGACATCACGTCATTAACATCTTGAGTGTATCGCTGCACACAGAAAAAAGAAAGATCTACAACAATCAGGTCAACTGGAAGCATCACATGCGTCCTGTTGTCCCTCCCTCTTCCTTCCAGATTCTCCAGCAAACACAATCAGCCACATTCAGCCTCCACAATGAGCCCTTATGCCTCTTTAGTTTCTACACTGTTTTCGAAAAGTTTTGTGAGGCCTCGTTGTTTTCTCCAAGTCTCCCCCTACGCCACCAACCAGCCCTCCCTGACTTTGTCTCGGTTCAAACTGTTACAGTGTGAATTCAATGAAGTCGCTGGCTGGGGAGGTCCGCAACTGGGAGAGTTTCAAGATGAAGAGGCAGCGTTTGAGTTGGAGCAGCTCCCACGGTGGATCTGAGGCTGTTGGGAACCAGCTGAATGAAGGATAAAGGGAGGCCCTCGTCCACTCGGACCCCACTTGTGTCAGATCTTCTCAAGCTGTTATGTTAAATGCAGTCACAGTTGCTTTGCAAGGAAACACTGGACTTCATTGTGTCCCTTTGCTTTAGCGTTCATTAAAAAAAAAAAAAAAATCAAAATGCACCCATAAACATCAATGTGAAGTTGCAACTCTGGACAGCAATGAGTTGACGGGTATATTCAAATTTAATGCTCATTATTGGGTTGCAGCATGTGAACATGCACAGTGTTTGTGGTCACATGATGTTGACATGGATCCTGAGTTGCTGACATGATTGTATGCATGATCTTGATATTATTGAGGTTTTTGTTTTGTTTTTTTCAGTGCTCCTCTGCAGGTTTTTTTTTTTTAGAGCGCCTCTAACTCTGTAATGTTTGTTTCCACACAGCTGCAGCCATCTCAGATGCAGAAGAAGTCCAAACTTCATTTTGAGGCTCTCTCTCTATGGTTGAATGTGGGTTCCTGATCACTGACGACGTTAAATGTGCAATTACATAGTTTCTTGTTGCTGAATCGTTAAACTTTGTATCTGCTTAACGTGTTAGCAAAATTTTTCAACAATTTTCTACTTCAAGTAAAAAAGAAAAAAAAAATCCATTCCCACATCATTAAAACACATTCTAATTCAGTAATTTAAAATCACAAAAACCAATAAAAGGTTTAAATCATTCTCACTGGCTGCATCTGTTTACTCTGGTATCTGCTGAACCTTCCAAAGCTCAGTTTGTATCCCAGCAGCAGCGCCGTGCAGTCAGGCAGCTGAGCACCCCTCCCTGAAACAATGCAGTGCTTCACAAATCAAATTTTCCTCAATTAGCCAGTTTCCAGTTTCTCTTGCGTCACGTTGAATCTGGGACCAAACACATCTAGTTTTCCCACAAACTCTCCCCAGATTGCTCCTCCAACATGACTAACTGAACCTCTTTCAAAGGTTCATGTTTGGGGATTAAAACTCATCATGCAGAACATTGTCGTATGGACCATACTTGTTTATCTATTTCGCTCATTTCCCTTTCCTCTAATCAATTTAGCTCTTTGTGTTTTCTAGCTGAGCAACTAGGTTAAATAAACCAGCTTAAAGGCATGTCTGACAGTTCTCCAGAGCTGACCTACATATCTGCTCCACAGACTGGTGTTTAAGAGGAGACTGTGACCCATTTGTCTCCCTCACAGCAGTAGCAACTGGGGTTTGCAGATGTTTGATTCTCATAACTTCAGAACAAGAACAGATGTCAGCTGGTTTTACACCCAGAAACAACTGAAACACTGTATATGTCTGTTATCGAGTCATTTCCTTCACTTCTGGAAAGTACACAAGTCCCACGTTTCTTTGATAGAGTTGAGCTAATGACAAGGCAGAGGACGTATGCATCTCTTTGAAATGTCTCCCGGACAGCACACCTTCGTCTCCACGGAGGTGTTCCTGTGGAAAATACATGTTTGAGGGCTCTAATTCGGTTTTCCACAACGCAGTGATTCAGTTAGCCTCTAAAATTGGGACCAGCCTTTACTCCTGTAGATATAGTTGAGTGTAATGTGATGTTTGCCAGGTATGACATAAGTTAATTATCGATCCCCTTTGGTTGACCTCAAGATTTCATCCAACCTGCAAAGAAAAAAGTTTGTCTCTCTCAACTTTCATCATTGTTTGCTGAATATAGTCTCTCCTTCATGGTCATAATTTTGTTTGTCCTTTAGTGTAGACATGTTGTTTAGGCTAATTGGTAACAATAAATCCTGTCAAAGTTTCCTATACGTTAACCATAGTGGAATTTGATTAGAGGAGAAATAGGAGTAATTATAGGGATAATTCGGTTAAATTAATCGATCTAGTTAATGTGTGTGTGGCAGTGAGACAAAGCCGCTTGTGTTGTAAAAGCGCCTTGAGTGGTCCTAGGACTAGAAAGGCGCTATATAAGAATGTTGTTTTTGAAAAATGTTTCTGCCATTCTCTATAAAGGCACCATTTCTAAAAAGAGCGAGTGTAACATTTCAACCTACCCCTGCAACCCGGGGCCTTGCCCTGGTACTGGAAATCTGCTGCCGTCATTCCACTTTCTAAACGAGGGGACAACACTGACGTTAACTGTTAATTATTTACAATTTGTCTTTTCTTCCCAATATATCTAAGAGTCCGATCAACAAAAAGCATAAAGACCATATTATGACTCACAATGTCCTCAACCCTTGGTAATCTGGCGGTAGATCAGTACGTAGTTGTAACTCTGTCCTGCTTAAGTTTGTAAAAGACATTGAATGTGCCACTGATGACAAAGAATACAGTGTAGCTGTATTTGTTGACCTGGCTAAGGCATTTGACTCTGTAAATCATTTCATTCTGCCGAACAGAGAAATATTGTCTTTCAGAAAACTGTGTGGCTTAGTTTAAAAGCTATTGTTCTGGGCGCATACAGTCAGTGAGGGTGGAGGGTTCCCCAAGGCTCCATACTGGGTCCAACACTGTTTAACATTTACATCAATTATATTACCCATGTTGTAGGTAGCTGTCATATTCATCTGTAAGCGGATGGTACTATTGTCTGTACTTCTAGTATACATCATCTCTCAACACTGTTCTGTCCTTGTTTCAAACCAACTTTAATTAGATCCAACATGCCCTCTTTGATCTTTATTTAACACTAAACACAAGCAAAACAAAATGCATGGTCTTCAACAGAAGTCTCTCAAAAACCGAGTGTCCTAACAATTTTATTTTCTCTGGATGGTTCTGAGAGTCAGTTTGTCAACTCCTCACTCTCATTTGAAATACACACCGATGATCTGCTCACTAAAGTCAAATCTAGGATATATATATATTTTTTAATTGCAATAAATCTCCATTAACACACTAAAAATCTTTAGGTCAAAATGACAGTCTTTCCAACCCTGGACTTTGGTGATTCGCTCGTTAACTGGTCCTCTTTCTACTCTACTCTATCCCGCTCATTAGTCAACATGCATAACACTAGCTGCACCCTTCGTTCCAGCAGCATCATTAACTGATTAAAGCAGAGGTCTGGACAGTTTTACCTTCTAGCTCGCAAAGCAGCTGGAGTTTAACAAGATCCACAAGATGACAGTTAGAGAGGATTCTTCTTGCAGTGTTCAAAGCTAGACATTTACAGACAGGAAGTTCAAGTTAAGACCAGTTAGCAAGTGATCACTGGATTGTCTTACTGCTAGTTTTTAAAAGTGTCAGTCCTTTTACCAATAACTTTCCAGTTGGTTCTGGACAACAATCATCTGCTGCGTTACATCACATGGAGCTGCCCGACTTTAAAACAGTTACTCGAAGTGAAAACTCCAATCAATCGTGTTTTTCGAATGATGCAGCTACTAATATTGACCCAACTTCACTAAATAACCACCCCACGATTTTGCTGCTTCATAAAGTATTCCTATCAAGCCCATTTCTGTGTTTTTATTCCCATGCTTTACTCAGTAGGTCTGCCTGATTCATTGTAAGAAGAATTACAGCAGGATGTGTAGCTTTATGTGGATGTCGTCTTGGCATGAACGCAGATGCTGGGGGTCTGTGCTTGATCTCGCATTCCCATCTTTCACTCCATGTTTTCTGTCTGGCTCTTTGTTGTCTTTCAAAATTAAAACCACAGTGCCGAACTTACATTTTCCATATTAAATCATTTGGGTTTAACTTTGGGGGGAGAAAAATTCCTGGCCCTGGAACAATAATGAAAAATATGGTTATGCTATCTGGACAGTGTTGACAGTGTCATGGTGGGCAATGCCAGGAACGTTCACATTGGTGTGTGATGCTCTCATGCTTGGAGAGGCTACCATCCCATAAAGACCAGCAACCCCTTTAAAGATGCATAAGAAAATCCAAATCCGACATAAAAACTGATTTATGATATATCTTTAGTCTCCACCAACACTTGTGCCCCTGTTTCCAGACTAAAACACCCCCTGAGGAAGGACATGCCAGGTTAGCAGGCGTCACTCACTCTGTTGCAGACTGTCTCTGCAACAGGTCCGAGCCTGAACGTGAGCTCCACCTGTACGATTAATCTTCATGAGACGGCAGTCCCATGTCTGATCATTAACACCGTCGGATAGGCTCGGTCGCAACTCTGGAGCAACAGAAACGGATGCAAAAATGTTGGTAAATTTCAAAATGGTATCGTTAAAACTAATCAGGAGAAGGACAAATGGGATATAAAAGCTCATTTTAACCTTTGTGGCAGCACTGAGAACTGAAGAGCCAGTGTTGGAACTTCATTGGGCGTTTTAAAAATTTTTTTTTTATGTGACTTTGTGACTTCATAAGACAGGAGCACATTTCCACAGGCACGTCGGCGTTAAATGCAACATTTGTTCCATTATGAGCCCCTGAACAGAGGTGACCTCTGTGCTGCGTTGGCTTTGGAAAATTAGGCTTCTGTTTTTCTGGAGTCTGAAACTGGTGTCGTTGCTCTCACTTCACCCTCAGAGTAGGCAGTAGTAGAAAGCAGAAAGATGGCAACTTCGAACGTTTCACCTAAGTAAAAGCTTATAACGTTCTGTTATCATAATCCATAAATGGGGGTTAGTGTGCGGCTGAGTAAACAGTGAGGTAATTTGTCATGCAGATCTGTGCTGTTTTCTTAGTCCTTACAATGACGCAGGGTGTTTTTAGACCGTTTTTTCTTCTGCAAGGACAACAGGGAAGAACGTCTAATTGAACCACAATGTCAGACCTTACTGACAGTCTCCTGAATACATATTTTGCCCTGAACAGATCTACAATATTCTTGGTAACTATAAATCCCACAAAAATACCATGAAATAAAATTCATCAGACTTGTCCTCACAGGTCTGCTGAAGGAACTTCAGTCATAAACTCTAAACCCTGCACGATTTTTCAGCAGTGTTAATATGATTGGATTTTAAAGTCAGCGGTAACAGTTTTAATTATCTAGAGTCAGCGTTGTTGCAATATTTTTCCCTCAGTAATTTCACTGTGGCAGAAGCAGGATGTTGCAGCCAAGTATCTGCTACATTTACCTCCGTAAAACCAGCTCAAAACTATCACAATAATCTCTTTAAAGACTTATTGTATAGCGTACAGACATGAACACAGACATTCTTTTATGCCAACAATTTAGCCAAAGTGATGTTGAAATTTAAAAAATAAATATATTATAAAATTATTAAACAATTATAAAATTGAAACGAATCACTATAAAATTGAAAGCAAATTTTCATCCATTTTAAAAAGGACTCCAGGTAACATGAGTCATATGGTTTATTAGTTTGAATGAATAAGATATTTAAAAGACTCAAGATCTATCTGTCCATTAATTTTCTACAGTTCATCCCCTTCATCCTGCGTCCTGGGTGGGCTATGGGACGAGAGGCACGGCACAAAGACTCAAGATGTCTTTGTTTTTATAATTTTAGAGAAAATCCCTTCGACTGCAGTGTGACATTATTATTTACGGTGCTATATTATGGATGATAGGGATTACAGATGTGGGGAGTTGAGGCTGGGGCAAAGTCTGTGGCGTCTGTGCAAGAGGCACCTTTCAATACTAACGGAGGAAAGCTTAATATGGAGCTCCGCCTCCTGTCATCAGCTGTTCCAGATATTCTTCTCTTCATGTGAAAACAGAGCTAGCTCTCCAAACTGGAGAAACACTGGAAAGCATAATGACAGGAACAGTATTTGTTACAGACCTCTAATACAACAAGTAACACCTGTGAACTCTTTTCCCTTCAGCTTTAGCCAACAAAAGTAGAAATGAATGACTGAAGACGTGTAGAGAACCAGTAGTGACCAATAGTTAATAATGACTACTGAATCACAGTAAAATGAATTGTCCAGGAGCATCCATTATACTGAGATTGTCTCATTCATACATCTTCATTAGTCCCATTAATCAGGTGACCGTTTGGATACAAGCTGGATCGAACCAACAGATTGTTCTCCCAGCCTTCCCAACGACCATTTACAAGGCTGATGGGGAAAAAAAGTTTTTAAAAAATGAATGCAGACACAAGAGACAAAAAGAATAAAGAGACTGAAATGAGTTTCCTCCTCATCCTGGCGTGTTTGGGTGTGCTGTGAGTGCTGATGTGAATGCTGACTGCTCAGTACTAACATGCTTGAAGTTATACAAATGAGAGTTCCTATATACAAAACTGCAGGACAGATCTCTAATAAGGCTCAGGCTCGGAGGGAGAGGGGTGGAGTGAGCATCTCAGTTTCACTCCACCCCATAAAACCATTTTCTGTGAAAAGAGTTGCTAATTAACAGTTGAAAATATGTACTGTACTTTACACTCCCTCTCTCTCTCTGCAGTATTTTGACCATGTGACAGATGTTTCATTAAGACTTTAAGGAGACAAGCACTTTAAATGAGATTAGAATTTCTGAAAAAAAAAAACCTTTGCAAATTTCCATTGCTCATCACAGCATCCAGTTGAAACAACAAAACGTGGTTGGTCTGCTAACCTGAGATCACCATTGATCTGTTTTTCTCTGATCACTCTCATAATCTCATCATCTAAATGAGAAATAAACCAGTGTCATTCTGATGTTCAGTCATTATCTATAAAAGTCAATATTACAATATGTCCTGAATTATCCAGTCTGTTTTTCCTTTCGTTCTTATGACTTCATTATTTTAAGATAATTAAGTTTTCCTGGGATCCGATGCGCTTGCTTCATCATGTGAGTGTCCACATCTGAATGATGTTCCCAAACGAAGGATCGCAACAGAGCAAATCTGCTTTACAGAAAATGACAGTGACAAAAATAAACAGATAGGGAGGTGGGAAAAAAAAATCAACAAGATAAAGTTAAACTAACTCAGTTGTGATAACAACATAATTAAAACTCACTCTTTACAGTTGGTTCAAATGCTAAACATGAGTCCTTAACACTGTTTTTACTTCCCTCATGATAACTCATGATCCAGAGACGCTGAACCAATGTAATTATGAACAGAGCTGCTCTTGATACTTCCTTGAAACCAACTTTAGAAGGAAAAACTTCAAACTCTTTCCTAGACTTTCTGACTTTCATACTTCTGAAACACATAGCACTTATTATTATTGCATTTATCCCCATGTATTCTAATAGCTTTGTACTTGCTATTCAGCTTGAAGACAACTCCAGCTGTTCTAAAACATTCATATGTGGTGGCTGTTAGGAAAATATATATATTTTTTAATGACAGGAAAAAATAAGCTCCAATCAGAGAACTCGACGTGACCTTTCTCCCACTTACCAGGTTCTTAATGCCGAGAATTAAGACGATAAAACAATCAGAGAGACCTTTGAAAGTGAGTCAGTGCTTCAAGATCTTAAGATTCAAGTCCTCAGGAAGTAGAAATACATTTTCTCTCTGAGTTTGACAAATCACAAAAAACATGTTATTAGTCAATAAGGTAAATATGGATGAATAAAAACAAGAGGAACTACAGTATTTAAGTATATAAATTCAGGTTTCAGAGTCTTAAAGTGAGCAGTGCTCTCTGCTTTTAGATGCTGGCGGGCGTTTCCACTGAAGACACCAACTGATAGACTTAACTGAAGTCAGGGCAGAGTCTCTAATCAAACCAAACTGCTTAGATTTGAAATCACAAACAAACGCTAAACAAATTTAAATCCTACACACACCCCCCAAAAAACAAAAAACACCTGGAATAAAAAAGGAAAAAAGGTTAAGATGCAGCAGAAGAACAGAACATGTTTCCATTTGTAAAGGAGTTATTCAGTCCTGTCTTTAGCAGATAGTAGATTCTCATCCGCTGAAAAACAATATCACAAGACACATCCTGCGTGATGTAGCTGTGGAAAAGACGTCATGATGTTTCAGATGGCTCCAATTATTAGTCTGCATCAAGCAAACAAAACAACTAAGAAGACTGATGAAAATGCTATACTGGGTAGGAACTGTCCAACCAATAATAAAAAATTAAAAATTTAAAAAAAAAAAAAATGGAGGAAAAATTTAGGAATACAATCAAGAAAAAAAATCTCAAGATCAGTGATCACTTAATATTTCACTTTAGCACCATCTCATCTCACACAAATCTACAGTAGAACTCATGGCTGTGTCTAATAGTGAAAGAAACCTGAATAAATGTTGGACACTGCAATGGAAAAAGATCACGTGTTCAGGATTTAAGTCCAGTTTTACGCTCTTCCAGAGAGATGAACAGATCACAGTAAGAAGAGTGCTGGATGGAGTGATACCATGAAAGCCTGCAGGGGCAGTATTATGATCTGGGGTTGCTTCAGTTAGTCAGATGTAGGCCCAGAAACAGTATGTGTCCAAATAAAACCTGGCAAGATTTGAGGCAAACATATTGGTTTAGGCTTCTTTTTTTTTTTTTCCTTTCTCAATAATATAGTGTTAGAAACAGGGATGGTTTAAATTCCTACTGTTCTGTATCCTGGAGTCAGCAACTCTGACCAAAACGAAGAAAAAGAACAATTTAACAGTCCAACTCCACAATTCAGTACATGCTTAAACAGTTATTGTCTGGCACATGATGTTTCCATGCAAATCTCTGAATTTGCTTTACTCAGACTTCAAAGCAGTAACACAACAGCTCTGTGCATCACGACTGAACTTGCTGCCAAACTCTCTGAAAAGGGCTGAGACATGTGTTTACCTGCATCTTGTGTGATCCAGAAACCATACTGATTAATCTGTTTCAACAGTTTGTATTTTTTTTTAGTTATTTCTTTATTTACTTGACAGCGATGCAGCGATTCCAATACAATACCGATATACAACACCAGGGTGATGCTCACCGTTATGTAGTATCCTCTTCTTTTAACAACTGTCTGTAAACTGTTGGTAGTTTATAATTCCACACAGAAAGGGAACGTCACAGCCGTCCCTGAGTACAGTGATACCTGCCGTTTTGGACGCCCTTGTTGACATGACTGGCCATAACAACAAGTTTACTTACAGTGAGGAAGAACAGGACAACATTAAAAGGAAAGTTGCTGCAATGTCTGGTTTCCCAGAACCATAAAAATGTCCATTAAATCAAAGCTACAGGCTATTTGTGACTCAAACATGGTTCTGACAAATTTAATGGCACGGTGGCCTGGCTCAGCACATGACTCACTCATCCTGATGCAGATCAGAGTAGGAACAGACAGGCAGCCAGTGGGCACAACGGCTGACAGCAGGCTGATATATATGCTAAAACATTCACAAGGTACTTTGCATTGACCATTTATGGTAGGATGTTATGGGGCGCCGTTTGTAAAGTTGGTCATGCTGAAAATAACAGTAACATTTTGTCACATTTAGCTTCAAATCATGTTTTAAAAAGTGGTGTGAATTTTTGAAAGTCACTTTTTAGCACATTGAAACAAATATTTGTTAACTTTTTAAAATTTAGTCAATATTTAAATCTAAATATAAATGTTAAATCTAAATGTTTAATCTAAAAGTTAAATCTAAATCTAAAAGTTAAATCTAAATGTTAAATCTAAATCTAAATGTTTAATCTAAATATTTAATCCAAATGTTAAATCTAAATCAAAAAGTTAAATCTAAATCTAAAAGTTAAATCTAAATGTTAAATCTAAATCTAAATGTTAAATCTAAATGTTTAATCTAAAAGTTAAATCTAAATCTAAAAGTGAAATCTAAATGTTATGCCTTAATGTTAAATCTAAATCTAAATCTAAATGTTTAACCTAAATATTTAATCTAAATGTTAAATCTAAATCTAAATGTTTAAATCTAAATCTAAAATTAATCTAAATCTAAATGTTAATCTAAATGTTAAATCTAAATCTAAATGTAAATCTAAATGTTAATCTAAATCTAAATGTTAAATCTAAATATTTAATCTAAATCTAAATGTTAAATCTAAATCTAAATGTTGAATCTAAATATTTACTCTAAATCTAAATGTTAAATCTAAATCTAAATGTTCTGGATGAAACTAAATATTTAGCTAACATGCAAATTCAAGCTGCCGATAACAGGAAGTACCAAAATAAAAGCTCGAGGAGGTCAAAGTCTGTTTGTAGTGTCAAATAACGAATAAAGAGCGAAATTTTCTGGAGAAATTGACTCTTGGACATAGATTAAAGTGATAATAACCACCAAAAATAACTATAAAACTATATTTTACGAGTACCTTGAGGTTTTAGTGTCACTTTTCTGCGGGACTTATAACCTTGTAGCTACTGCAGTCAGTCACAAGGGGGCGCACTTTGAATGAAATACTCGGTGCAGTCTGCTGTTGGTGATACATGCCCTGCTAACATAGCCGAGTCGATGTTAGCGATGTTAGTTTCGGTTCTGTTCACATGTGGCCTCTTCTTGACATGATACAATGTTAACTTGCACATGTGAACTTGCACAGTTTTGACCTTTGACCTTGTTCCCAGCACACAGACACTCCTCTTTTGATGATATCATGTACTGTAGATGGTGGGATCTTCAGAGTCTTTTCAATTTTACATTGAGGAACATTTTTCTGAAATTGTTCCACAACTTTGAGATGCAGTTTGTCACAGATTCGTGAATCCCTGTCCGTCTCCAGATCTGAGAGACTCTGCTTCTGTGAAATGCTCCTTTCATACCCAGTCATGTTACTGACATGTCACCAATTAAAGTAATTAACTGTAAAATGCTCCTCCATTTGTTTTTGATTTGCACCAATTACTTTTTCAGCCTTTTGTTGCCCCTGTTCCAACTTTTTTGAGATGTGTTGCTGCCATCAAAGTCAAAATGAGCTAATATTTTCAATGAAACGTTAAATGTATCAGTTTCAGCATCTGATTTGTTCTTTATGTTCTACTGGGAATAAAAGTTTTGGTTTATGAGATTTGCAAATCATTGCATTTTGTTTTTATTTATGTTTAACAGAGTCCAAATTAGGGTTGTATGTATCCTAAAACTGGACTGATTCTGATATGAAAGCGGGGTTGCAGTTGGTTTCAAATTTAATATTTGCAATAAAGTGTAAAAAAAAAAATGTTTTTTAATTACAAAAATAGAAAAAATAGGCTTTTTTTTCAACAATAAAAAATGTGTGGTTTAATTGATTAATTAATTTATTTATTTTTCTTCCTAATTTCCAATCAGTGAATTACGCCCTCAACACTGATACTAAATCGGATCGGTTCAGTCTCTAAGTCTTGACTAGTTGTGTTGTCTAAACTCTTGACTTAACAAGTAGAAAATCAATAGCTTGGAACATCCCACCACAGTCATCCACACGAGATCAACAACAGGAAAAACATGGACTGGACTGAAAATTACCACATCAAATAAGACCTACATGCCAATAACACTGGTCTGTAGATGAAGATGACTCAGCACAGAGGAAGAAACTATTTACTGCTCGTCTGAATTCACATGCCGGCTCACACAACTGCCTCCTTTAACTGGATCTGTACGGACAGCACAAGAGCAGCAGGCTGGCGACGCTTCTGAATTGTGGGAAGCTCGTGTATAAACAGCTACAGCCAGATAGAGACGATGAATGCAGTCAATGCTTAAACCCTGAGCTCTGCAGCAGTTGCAGCATGATCGCATGTCCTGTTTTTGTCAACCTCTAACAGTTTCCCTGTTTCCCCCTGAGTCCGGCCCTGTCTGTCCCCTCTGCACCAAAGTGCAACAAGTAACTTGGAGTCTTTCTAAAATTAAAACCACTTGTAATAAAGCTAAAAATACACCGGCATGCAGTTTATCAAGCAGCAGGGCTCATGAGCAGTCCCAGATTTAATTTAGTTCTAATTAAATAAACCAGCTCCGAGGTGTAAATAAAGCGAGTCTCCGTTATCCGGTAAGCCGGCAGGCGTTTATCAAAAATGTCAGTGAGTATCAGAATGTTACCTCAACCCGCTGACACATCCAACTAAACCTACAGAGAATCTATTTTAGAGCGGACAGCAGTAAGTCACACCCCAGGGTCCTGTTGCAGAAAGACAGTTTCCCCTGAGAGACCTCCAGAAAGCTGTTAAGAGATGAGTTGATCTTACTCAGCACTAATCAACTCCAGTTAAACTTCTAGTTGATTTCTTTGTATTTGTTTCGGTTGGTTTTAAAAGACAGCATTAAGGCACCAAATTGCAAAGAAAGAAAAGGAAGACATGACAATAGTTACTTTCAGTGAGTCCATAAAGGTCAATAACAACTGACAGCTTCTCCACAGGTGCTTTTACCTGTTAGAAAGCTTCCACGATGTGTCTGTGACTGTCACAAGTAATGCTGCTTTCCTGAACACAACAAGACAAAGTGAAGAACACGATCCACTGAGCCCAGATGGGTTGAGGGTCTTTTCTGAACAGTAGACATCATCATTTGTTTACTTTCTTGTACCTGATTTGATGTGACATCACACAGTCATTGGAGACAAGTCGGTCACTAAAACTAAACTGTAGTCCGTCATGTGACCGAGCAAGACTGTGCTACGTGAATTCATAATCATGACACAGTGATCATCTTCTAAGACAAAATAAAGATAAAAGTCCATTCTACACCAGCAGTATGTATGATAAGACTTTTACAGCATCGTTCAGCATCATCTGTGCTTTTGTGGACAACCAGAAATCATGGATGTATTATTACGCAGACTTACTTCCTCAACTCACTGGTATTTAATCTAACACACCTCCTGAGGATGATCGGTCATATTAAATATAGTTAGGAAGTCATTTTCATTAAGACAATACTTTTTTTCTTCTTCTTCAGAGAACGGAAGTCTGCACCTTTGAACCTCAACTAAACAGTTTCAGTGTTGATCCGCCGTCTGATTCTGAGGATGAACAAATCTGAGGCTCCGCTATTGCCACTAAAACTTTTATTAGCTTTTAAAGTCAAATTTTATCAAATGAAATTATCTTCTGGTTTCAAACATCCCTGTATTTCCTGTAAATGTATGGTTATAACAGGATAATAAGAGTCAGAAGACTTGGGTAGGGGGGGGGTGGCTATTCAACAACTCTGACAGCAGTAGAGGTTGGGGGGGGGGGGGGGGCTCGTCTGATGGAGCAACCTCACCCACAACAATGTCTGGGAATGTTCTTCAAAACCAGCTTTTGCTTTATTTATCAGGCACTTCCACAATATAAACTTCAATGTGCTCTGCAGGAGAAAGATAAGCAAAACCAAGAGAACAAGCCCAGCTGAGGGTGAAAGTAGTGAATACTAAGAGACAAAAGTGACCCAGAAAGTAAAAATGTGTTTTCAAGTTTGCTTCTTTGACTTTCTATTATGGAAAAAGTCAAGAGGACAGACGAGCATCCCCATCAGCTGGTAACATCAAAACATTTGATTATAAACCGCAGATGTTTCTGATGTGAGACAATCACACCCAGAAATACAGTTTTGGGACCATCGTTTCAGATTTGATATATAAACTAAGGATAAGCAGTAAAGAAAGCAAGAAAAACAGTCCCATTCAATATGGGGTCGAGGAAATCCCCCAATAAAACACAGACAGCATGAACAATCACAGAAGCAACTTAGTGACTGTGGAAAAACCCAGATGCACCACCTCAGTCTGCAAATGACATTTAAAGATATAAACTGAGGTTTTTATTCCAAAGTAATTATCTAGGATATTACCGCTGATAAGGAGATTTCAAAACACATTAAAATAATGAGACAGCTGCTGCAGGACGACTCCTAAAATCCATTACAGGAGCAGAACACTGAAGGCAACTATGACATAAAATTAATTAATAAAGAATCCGACGAGAAAGAGCCGATCAAAGCTCATCAATGTGGAAATTGGTCCCTTGGGCACTTCTCTTACCTTTTGGCTTGTCTCTGTCCGGTTGCACTGAGACTTGTCAAAACTTTAGGAGAAGGTAAGGAAAGTTTGGGAGGAGAAAAAAAAAAAAAAACAACTACCCCTCTGACTTATCAAGTTACCCGTGAATACAAGAAGAGCTTCCTGATCTTGGATTTCAAAGTAAAATAGTTGAACTGGTCTAGTTGGGTGTGACGTCAAAGCTGCTGCCCCTCCCTCCTTCCAGCTGGGGGGGGGAGCTGAGCGCCTGTTTGGGATAAAACAGGAAAATGATTGGATCTTACGGTCACTAACTGGGATTAGAACACTTTTTGCATCTTTTCCTCTCTGACAGTTTGATAGTTCGTAGCTTTGTTTCGGTACATATAAACAGACTTTTTAAGACCAAAATCATCACTAAGTCTGACTGTTTTTACCCGGCTATTTGTGTGTCATCACAGCTCAACCTTTATTAAATCAACATATTTTTGTAAATTATCAGCATTGTTATCAGAAATTCCTTCTGTAATAATTCACTCATGCTTATACTGTCACATTTGTTTTGTTTTTATTCAAAAACACCCACAGTGGTATGGAGCCATAGGAGTGCCACATTAATAAATAAATAAATAAATAAATAAATGTGGAAATAAAAAGAGAAATAAATAAATAAAAATATATATGTGGAAATATAAAGAGAAATAAATATATAAATAAATATATGTGGAAATATAAAGAGAAATAAATAAATAAATGTGGAAATATAAAGGGAAATAAATAAATAAATAAATGTGGAAATATAAAGAGAAATAAATAAATGAAAAGAAAAATCATCTTTAATTTTCGTATTGCATTTGCTTTTCCTTTTTGGCACTCCTGTGACACAAGGATAAAGCAATGACAAAACGCTTGGTGGACTGAGCTGTCAATCAAATGGCTCTGGGCGGGGCTTCTTGTCCAGGATGGATAGTCGTTCCCTGATCACTGGATTTCTGCCTGGCGGTATGGGCGCTAACTCCACAGACATATATAGAGATAGACGCCGCATTGGCTGTTTGGAACGAGAAATGCGGCCGCCATCTTGGACCGGTCATTCTCTGGGATTATAACCGTAGTAGTATTACCATACGTCGAGTCGCAGCACAAGTGAGAGAACATGCCTGAACAGATGGAGATGGATCATCTTCAACAAAATCTTAAACAAGGTGTACCATGTCTCCACAAAACAGATTACTGAATTTTATGAGTGTGTTCATCTGGCCAATTAGGCTGTCTCCTCTCATAAACCTTCAGGTTGTGACTGTGATGGAAGTCTTTGACTCATCTGCTTTAAAATACAGATGCATGTTACTGTCCATAAAAAAAATAGAAGGAATGCATTATGTGGATAGTCTTACTTAATTTTGAACATAAATCTTTTGAAATTCTTCAGAAAACGCTCTCCTTTAACATCATTAATCATGTATCCTGGCAAACCTTTTTATATTGCTAAACTAAAATTGGACTTATTTAATACAAAGGCATTTTTTGAGATTTCTCACAGATTTTTTTAACATCCTCACCTTCAAGTGATGATGGAAGCGAGTATTGTGAAGGAATGCTGTGTGTACCCTGTGCACCCTGTTACTGAAACTGTGCTCCATTTTCTTTGCTTTCCTGTGTTTGTTGTGCTGTTTCTGCCCCCTTTTCTTTCTGTGTATTTGCAGGCCAGAGTTTCCTGGGTTTCATGCTGACTTGCAGTTCCATCCACTGTCCATCCCGGGGTTCTCCTCCACTTGTGTTTGGGTACCGACTGGCGTGGTGATCGGCGACCTGGTCCTCTGGCCATCTCATCCCAGTGCTGCTGCCTCCATCTGTTTATGTTTATATGGTCATTGTATTTAGTCATTTGTGTCTCTCCTCTCTCTGTCCTCCATCTCTCTCTGTCCTCTATTCTCTCTCTGTCCTGTCTCCCCTCTTTTCTTTCTTTTCTTTTCTTTCTCTACCCGGCTGGCCTTCGGCAGGAAGGTCCCCCCATATGAGCCAGGTCCTGCTCAAGGTTTCTTCCTCTTAAAGTGGAGTTTTTCCTTGCCACTGTTTGGTATAAAGGTTTTTTTTCTCCCTACGTGGGAGTTTTTTACCTGCTATTATCATTGATTGGATTTAATTATATAATCTTAGTTGATGATATTTGCTCGGGGGTCATGCTCTGGGTCTCTGTAAAGCGCCTAGAGACAATTGTCATTGTAACAGACGCTATATAAATAAAAATTGAATTGAATTGAATTGAATTGTGTGTGTGAGCGAGAGAGAGAGAGATAGAGAGCTTCAATTGATTAAAATACCTTTACCGTCACTATCTGTTTCTGCTTCTCTATCATACTTATAATGTGTGATTTGCAAAATTCCTATCATCGCCTACACCTCATACAGTTACGGTTGCGCTTTTGTCCAAAATGACATCTATGCAAAACAATATAATAGCCTACTTAAATGTAACAGGGGACAGATTGAGATGTTGGTCAGATTATAGCTAATAAGGAGAATAGCAAAAATCAACGTCAATTCAGTCAATAGCATAATGAAATAAACAATAAAAAAATAGGGAAAACAGCAATAATAAACTGTCAATTCAAGCAAAATATAACAGCATGATAAGACTAGCCTACATTAAGGAAAATAGCAGAAGACTAATGAACAGCAATGTCAAATTAATAAAAAGCCTAATGAAAATGGAATAAAACTATACAAACCATAAGGCATTAAAAGTGCTAAATGAACTAAGTCCATGTTGTAGCCTAAGTCTTTAGACCCTCTTAAAAGACCCTACTTAAAAGGCTACTAGCCTATACCAGAAACGGAGATATTCATTATATTACTAAGCTCACTATCAATATTAAAATACGCCAAACCATGTGTCATATATCAAAGCTACATTTATGACCTTTATAGCAAAAGAAAAAAAAATGCGTGAAAATCAGTTCGTTTCGTGAGGTATGATTAAATACATTGACGGCACACCTGCCAAACAAATAACACTGAGCGGAGTGGGTGACCGGTCCAAGATGGCGGCCCCAAATCTCGTCAGCGCCAGTAGGGAGTAGCGTTCGATGCGGCGTCTATCTCTATATATGTCTCTGAGCGCCCATACCGCCAGGCAGAAATCCAGTGATCAGGGAACGACTATCCATCCTGGACAGGAAGCCCCGCCCAGAGCCATTTGATTGACAGCTCAGTCCACCAAGCCTTTTGTCATTGCTTTATCCTTGTGTCACAGGAGTGCCAAAAAGGAAAAGCAAATGCAATACGAAAATTAAAGATGATTTTCCTTTTCATTTATTTATTTCTCTTTATATTTCCACATTTATTTATTTATTTATTTATTTCCCTTTATATTTCCACATTTATTTATTTATTTCCTTTTATATTTCCACATATATTTATTTATTTCTCTTTATATTTCCACATATATTTATTTATATATTTATTTCTCTTTATATTTCCACATATATTTATTTATTTATTTATTTATTTCTCTTTATATTTCCAAATTTTTTTATTTTTTTATTTCTCTTTATATTTCCACATTTATTTATTTATTTATTTATTTCTCTTTTTATTTCCACATTTATTTATTTATTTATTAATGTGGCACTCCTATCGCTCCATACAGTGGGAGATTATTAAGTACACACTTAACTTTGATGCATAGCCAATTTCCCCTCGGGGATTATTAAAGTATTTTCAATTCAATTCAATTCAATTCAAGATTAAGACTTTCCAAAGTGATTTTTAAGTTTTTTCCTTCATTTGAAGGAATTAATTCATTATTGGTATTCATTTTATTATATCATAGTGACTTCTTTTGGCTTTTCTCTTTGTTGGAGTCTCCACAGCAGAGCATTGAGTTTCTCATATTGATTTAGCATAGACTTTTTTATATATACCTTGGATGCCCTAATTGACCCAACTCTTCTCATTTTCCAGGTTTGAGATTAACACCATGTGGCTTGGATGGACTCTTTGTCTTTCCCAGGGTCACTTCAGGACCTGACAGGTCAGGGGATCGATCCAGTGTTCTTTCCAATAACAACAACGGTGTAGTTTTGGTTTGTTTGCTTTTGTTTTTAGCTAGAATAGTCAACAAGAGAAGGTTTGACAACATAAAGGGAGATACAGATGACTTACTTTAAAATAAAATTAATGCATTTTGCTTCAAAGTTCATTCAAAACTTGAGGATTTATATGCTTTTATTCTGAAGGCAAATCCGTGTCTGGACTGACTGTTTCCTGTCAGATTGTGCGGACAGATGATGCTTCCACTCATTTCCTCAGAGTTTTACCGCTGATCGCGATGAGGGATTCAGTGACAGGCTCCTGAATCCACCAATCAGGAACAAGACGCGCAGCATCGGGGCGGGGCTTGTTCTCCTGTTCGGTCAAATGGCGCCAAATTCATAATTAATCTTATATTTATTAATAAGTGCTTATCATCCGTATAATAAAAGTCTTATCAAAGTTATGGCACAATAATAAACAAATACCTTTGATGTATAGGAATTAAAGTTTTCACCATGAAGACAAAAGGATATATTGTATATTTGTATGTCTGTTGTATGAATTGTTTTGGACCTGTCATTACATGAAATTTAAATGGAAATAAGTGGCGATATAGTTATAAACCAAGGCCCATATCAAACCTGCCATTCCTTGGCAAAGTCCTAGAAAAAGTGGTATATCAACAGCTTACTGACTTTCTCCTGTCCAACAATGTTTTTGACAGTTTTCAATCAGGTTTCAGGTCCCACCACAGAGACAGCCCTGATCAAGGTGACAAACGACACTCACTTGAACACAGACGCAGGCAAAGTCTCAGTCTTAGTTCTGCTGGACCTCAGTGGTGCCTTTGACACAGTTGACCATGAAATCTTATTACAGAGATTAGAAGACTGGGTGGGAATCTCTGAAAATGCTTTAAACTGGTCCTTTCTCAGGGACAGGAGATACTTTGTTGAAATTGATAACTGTGTCTCAGACCAAATGGCCATGACCTGTGGGGTTCCCCAGGGGTCAATCCTAGGACCCCTGATGTTCAATCTGTACATGCTTCGATTAGGCCAGCACATACACAGCTTTAATGTGTCCTACCACGACTATGCAGATGAGATCTATGTGTCACTGACAGCAGGAGAACATGGGCCTGTAGATTCATTGTGTCACTGCATCAAACAGATCAGTGTATGGATGCAAAACAACTTGACAAAAACTCAAAACTGAAATCATTGTCTGTGGCCCACAGGAACAAAGAGAAAGTGTTTTCAGTCACCTAAAGATCAGATCAGAAATTTAGGGGTAATATTGGATTCAGACTTGAACTTTAACAGCCACATTAAAGCAATAACATCAGCAGCTTTTTACCATCTAAAAAACCTTGCCAGAATCAAAGGAATAGTGTCTAAACCAGATTTAGAAAGACTAATCCATGCGTTCGTCTCCACCAGGTTAGACTACTGTAATGACCTGCTCACTGGGCTCTAAACTAGCTGTAAGACAGCTGCAGTACATCCAGAATGATGCTGCTCGAGTCCTGACTAGAACCAGGAAATACGACCATATTAGTCCAGTCCTGAGGTCTCTGGCTTCCTGTCACTCAGAGAATAGACTTTAAAACAGCTCTACTTGTGTTCAAGTCTCTTCATGGCCCCAAAGTCCATCTCTGACATGTTAGATCCATATGAACCAACCTGGACTCTGAGAACCTCAGGTAGTGGTCTCCTGCTGGTGTCCAGAGTCAGGACTAAACAAGGTGAAGCTGCATTTCAGTTTTATGCTCCTAAAATCTGGACCAGTCTTCCAGAAGATGTGAGACAGACCTGAACTCTGACAATGTTCAAATCCAGGCTGAAAACAGTTCTGTTTAGATGTGAAGATGATGACTGGAAGGATTTTATCTGCACTCTTCATTTTTAATCTATTTTTTTTTTTTTTATCAATTTTTTATTGAATTTATTAATGATTGTTTTTAATGATTCTATTTGCCTTCTTGTGATTTTATGCATCTGTAAAGCACTTTGAATTGCCTTGTGTATGAATTGTACTCTACAAATAAATTTGCCTTGCCATAGTAAAAATCCATCAATTGCACCATCTGCTATTCACCAGAAGATGGCGCTGTTGTCTTTCAGGGTGAAAACAGAGTTTCTTCACCTGAAATTAACTAAAGTTCAACAGTTTACTGTTGGTTGTTGCAGAGACTGTGATAAATATAGTAACAAATGTTTCTAAAGAGCACCGCTTAATTTAATCAAAAATAAGTGTGTGACCCTAAATTATAGAACATTTCACATTTGTGGACCTTATAGTGAATTTATTGATAGAAAATAAAAATAAAAAATTCTTGCTTTATGTGAAGAGTTGCTGGGGAAAAAAAGATGCCACTGTTGTGACACAGGTCACTATCAAACATGTAGGCACCGGTCCTGAACAGGATCAAGCTGATACAGAAAATTCATAGAAGTACAGACACACTTTTCACACTGTTTTATTAAAAAAATCAGCTTTGCTTCCCTTTTGGCCATAATTTGAAACGAAACAAAGACTATTTGAATTATGTGCCAACACATAAACCTGTACCTGGACTTCCTCAGCACTGCTGGAAATGTAGGTTGATTGTGAGTCACAAACATGTCACTGGCACCCGTACATCTTGATAGCTTGAGCTTCTGAGTGCTCATAAAAAGCCACCTGAAGTCTTTTCATTCATGCTTTAGCCTACTATAACAACATCAAAGATAAAACGTGTAGAGCAGGGTACAGTAAGCTTTAAAAAAGGCTGTTTAACATAATCTGTACACATAGGAAATGTATTTACTGTTATATTAGTTTGTGCATACAGTTTGTTTGGCGCTACGCATCATTGTCACCACAGAGATCATCCCTTATAACGTAACTTGGATGTCTGACTTTTCTGAACATCCTTTGATCTTGATTTAACATAAGGAATGGGAGAAAAGTTCATTTCCAATCCTCCTTTGCCTCACCAATCGTAAGCAATCCCTTGTTAGAGCAGCGTCCTTCAATCCAGGTCCTCAGGACTCACTGCGCTGCATGTTTAACCGTCTCATGCAGACCTTGTTGACAAGCTGATGATGATCCATTCATTTGAATCAAGGCGTTGGAGCAGAGAAATTTCTAAAACATGCAGGCCAGTGGGACTGAAAGATCACAGTTTTAGGGTTGGACTTAATATTATAGCCGATAGTCACACTAGACATCACGGCTCTAGGATATTGGTAACAGTTGCTGTTGGTCAGCACCATAAGGAGACAGGCCTGCTCAATCATCTATGTGTATTTGCCACTGTATTTCTGCAGAAACTCCTGACAGCAGGTCACAGGCCCCCTCCACCTCTGACCTGTCGTCGTCTGTTGATGATGTTGTTGTTCTGAGAAGCCACGCAGCCATGGGTGAAGACTGGGTGGAGCAGCAGAGCACACAGCCTTGGGCTAGCCGCTGCTGATCATTCTTGTGCCTGGTGTCTGGTTTCCAGCTTGGACTGACTGGAGTCTGTCTGTGAGGGACGTCAACACCCAGCTGCAGAGGGATGCGTCAGTCTGGGGGAGACAGCGTCTCTGTGGATCGACTGTGCTGGATCAGTAAAGAGCATACCTGTCCCCGGCCTCCAGCTGTGTGAGGACTGTGTGGATCAGAGTTGACTGTGTCGTCAGTGGACTGACTCTGACAAACAAACGTGCATATGATAAGTGGTCAAGGGTGGCTAGGATTGTCTTTTTAATGTGTGCTATAACTATCCTCCCAACTCCCTTCATCACAGTAAGGGCTGAGTACAATTGGACGGTAGCTCATCTTATTTGGGCCCAACAACCATAACATAATTATTAAGAACATCAACACCAAAAAACTAAGAAAACATTCACATTCATAGGTTCTTTTAAAAAACTGTTTGGATTTATTTGAAAGTACACTCCATCACCGCCATCATCGCCATCATCGCCATCACCGCCATCACCGCCATCACCGCCATCACCGCCATCACCGCCATCACCGCCATCATCGCCATCATCGCCATCATCGCCATCACCGCCATCATCTAAATGTCGTCCGTTAATTACAAATAAACCTGAACAGCTTCATAACTGTATTTTTATTTCTATATCATTACCATTAGATATTGCCATTCTCAATCCCAATTTGATCTCTGATCTTTGATCTGTTTTACTGTTGCTGGAATTACTGACTTTTCAGTATCTTTTTTTTTTTGTTTCTGCATTTGTCAGAAACTGCAACGTAGATTAAATATCAGAGAAACAAGATCATTTTACTTATTTTATTCAGTTGAAAGCCTTGGCTGAAACTGTGGTGGGTTGACACGCTGGATGCTGAGAGGCAAGACACAGCCAGGTCAAACTTCAGCAACTTTTTATAAAAAGGAAGGCAAAATAAGGAATCAGTCAGAAAGGCAAATCACCTCAAGGCTTGAAGAGGCAAAGTCAAAGCAAACTCAATAGGAGGCAAGAAGGAAGCATCAGTCAGAAAGCTCAAGACTGTCAACCTTCTTTGACAGTTATCAATCAGGCTTTTTTTGAAAGTTTCAAAAACAAAAAACAGGCTCAAAATGAAAAACATCAGCAGTTCAAGCTCAAGGCTTGAAAGAGGCAGAAGTTTCAAATCCAAAAGCAAACATCAATAACATGGATTAGGCAAAGAAAGGAAAACAGCTTTCAGTGAGTATGAAAGCACTTTTCAACAGACTCTCTAACCTTCCTTTGACATCATTTTTTGTTTTTATCCCAAAAAGGGAATACATTTTTGACTCTGTGGATTGAGTTGCGTAAGCTGGAACGCGACTGAAACGGATCCAAACTTTGGCGTGCAGGCATCCCACTCTGTGAACTCAAGCTGGAAGGCTCAGCTCTGTGGTGATCCAAGGGAACAATGCAATCAGGTCATCATGACCCAGCAGGAACAACGGGACGCTCTGTGGATGAATAAATGAGCAGCAAGACAGGGCGAAAGCACCACCGCAGGCCCTGGACAGGAAGAGCAGTGGGTTCAACTGGTCGGAGCTCTCTGGGCGCTGAAATACCGTCACACTGTGGAGATTCTTATCAGTACCACATAGCTGTTGTGTGACAGTTTATGACTGGCCTGTCCCATCCATCCATCCTTTATCTTATACTCCCTAACTTTTAGGGTGATCGAGGACTGATTTGTCCCTGTCTACAAAAATGTGCCACTCAGTCACCGTGAAATATTTTTCCATAAAAATAAGTCATTACCAAAGAAGTCTCAGAAGGTCAAAAGTCCAAGACTGCATTTCGTAATGCGCCTAACAGGCCTTCTGCCTTACTTGCAGAAGTTTGCATCAGGAATATTTTCTAATGGACCGTGCAGATGAAGGAAGTTGTCTTTATTTGGAAGCACTGAGGCATTTTGCAGCTTCTCTTTCTTTCTTTCAGGCAGACCTGAGCTCCGGTCAAGAAGGTCACACTCACAGTGAAGCAGATCGAGACCCCAGAGACGAGAACACACCCTCAACAACACAGCGTCTTGGCAGAACAACTGACTTTTGTCAGCTAAACTCCACCTTCATGTAACTGTTCATCTGAGAAATGCATCAACACTTGAGATGGGAGTGGATTTAGATCATCATCTGATAAGATCAAACGGTCATTTTCTAGGTCTGACTTTAACAGCCATTGAAACATTGATTATTTTGAATTTGCAATTTCAGCAAGCAGGCAAGGAAAACTGAAATCTGCATTGCATAAGCATTGAGGGATGTTGAGGGTACTCTGTGCTGATAAATGAAATCATAATTTTTTTTGTTTGAATTGTATTCATATCAAAATAGATACATAAATAAATGAAAATGAATCCTCCAAAGACAGCTGAACACCCAGGTCATTTTCATCTGATGAAAAGGGCAGTAGTCATGACTGAACTGGTACAGCTGCTCTCAGTGACTCACTACTTCCATGACTGAGACTGGTTTTATTCAAGCACGGACCTGAAGGGTGCCTGTGTCCAAACAAAGCAAGGAAATTGTATTTCAGGCTGCTCTGTGCTGCTGACTTGCACGTAGTGTGTGGATGAACATTTTAAGTTGCATAATTTTACAAGGTCAAGCAAGGGTTTATAATGAATATCTGGATATGTGTCACAGATATCCACCTTCTACATCTTCATCTCCACCTAATTTCACATCTAACTGCATTTGCTGGACCAAAGAAAGTGGGTCATGCGTAGCTGTATGGCATTTATAAATGAGGCACATCCTCACAGAGAGCGTGGTGGAAATGCAGCTGACTCCACTCTTTCTAGCCAACTGCTGCAAAAAGATGGTGAAAGGGAGCTTTTAAACTGCATCCGTGCGACCAAAACATGTCACAAACATTAAGTTGAGAATGCTTAGGAAACTGCATCAATTTTTAACAACAAAAAAAAGCATAATACAATCAACATCATTACTTGACTCAACAACATCTGCAGCTCAGGCTCACATCACTGCCGAGCCTGAAGTGCAAGTGTCCTGAGACAAATTTGAAGGATCAACATCACTTATCTCAGTTTGGTTTTTTTTTGTTACATATGGCTATTTTCTGCCACTTGTTTGCTAATGTGAGTGAAATAATTCAGTTTGGTGATCAGACAACTGCAGCTGAAACATCAAGAGTATTCAGTCTAATTTTGAACATTTACACTTAAAGAATCTCATCACACAAAATAGAAACTCAACTTTTTATGGTTTTGAAAGATAAAAATAAGAAAATCTTAGTCTGTTTGTTTACAGGAGAAATTTAAACTTGTGTATCTATGACCCTTCACCTTTGCAGGCGACCATTGCTTCCTTGCTTCTCACGTTGCATTTCCAACGTTTCTCTCGGTGCAACGCTTTTATTGGAACTTTGCATGAACCTTTGGACCAAGTGGACTGACTGGAGAAGAAAAACAAAGCTGGACACCAAAACACTGGCAGCTTTTTATCAGAACAATAACCTATAAAGCAATTTCCCCCATTGAACGGCCGTGTGCTGACAGGATGGAGATAGGGGGGGGACACCTGTCCATCAGATCAGTGTACGCATCAAAGTTCAAAGACGCTGCCTGCAAAACATGTTTTCTTCATCTCAGAGGGAGTCCACGTGGGGCCTGAGAGGAAGAAGTCATAAACACATGGTCTGGGGCTTCAGCAGACTTAAAATGAGATCCCAGTTTAAGAAGAAAGATGAAAGATTAGACTGATCCAAGAGTGCTGACTGCAACTAATGCTTTTCATCATTATGTGCAGTGTCATAAAAAAAGAGACACTAACCCAATATAAAAAAAATAAAAATAAAAACTGCTATTTCTGTCAACCTCAAAGACTCCCACCCCCATCCCTCCCACCCTTGAAGGCATAAGAAATGAAAGACAGTCATTATTAGTTTGGCACATCTGGCTACTGGGATTTTTGCCCGTTCCTCGAGACATGCCCAAGTCTCTCTGGGCAGGACATCAAAACCCAGGTTGAGCCCCGTGTCCCAGCCACACAGAGTGCCTGTCCCAAGCCCGGATAAATGGGGAGGATTGTGTCCGGGAAAGCCATCTGACATGAAACCCATGCCAAATCAATATGCTGAACACAATGGTCCACTGTGGCAACCTCTACAAAGGGAAAAAACTGGAAGAAGCCGCTGTGCTTTGCCTCAAGACAGAACTGTTCCAGTTACTTGAAGCTGGAAGGGGTTCTGCTGAAAGTCATACCACAGATTTACAACTGGGTTGAGCTCTGAGCTTTGACTACACAGCTCCAGAACATTGAAACGTGCCTCCTGAGACAACGTGGGTGTCGCTGCCCTTTCATGGCAGGTTTGCTGTGGTGTCAAGTGCACTGAATTTCATAACCGCAGATCTAATTGTGCTCCGTACAATACTAAGAACTTTTGATACTTAATTATCTGTAACACAACTCTGACTGCTGGTTGGTCTGTTCCTCATCCTTTTTTTAATCTTCCTGTTGGTCTTGGCTCCTGCTTGTTCTCCCTCTCGCTGCCCTGCAGGTTGTGGACTTACCCAATTTAACTTTTGTTTGTACTTTTTGATTTATCAAAGGACTTTTTTTGTTGGACACTCTTGCCTCCCGCTCTCCTGCCTTTGAGTCCTAACCCTGAACCATGACGAAGCGTTTGTTAACACAGCACCAAAGAAGAAAGACATCAGCAGTGATCTCACAGAAATGCATGCTAATGCTCACCCATCGTTTCAAGGAGTTATCAGGCCATTTCTAAACAATTAATCATCATCGTCGTCTTTCAACAATTACTCACTTAAGTTAAAGACAGTTAAGACGGTTGGCAATTTTCATGGCATGAATGTGTCACCCAGGAGTTCAGATGATCTGAGGCACAGAAATCTTTACACCTGTAGAGGGAGGAGGAGAGTGTACAGGTATGAAGTGGTTGGAAAGAGTTGGTCAGAGAAAAGCTCTTGGCTCTAAAAAGACAATGGCAACATGTCTTAGTTTTAGAAACCTAGCCTTAGGACAGCCCACACCAAAATGTAATGTTTATGTACAATGCACAGTGTCACATTTGGCAAAAGTCAAACAGTATATCAACACATATCAACACATATCAAATGTCATGCATGCTGTTGTCGGCATGATGGTTTGATTTTGCAGCCAGACCTGGGGACCGGGGCGTACTGCAGTTAGTTAACCTTCTGTGTCCAAAAATATCCTCGTCAAATATGAGGCCAACGGTCCCAGATAAAATTTAGCCTAAAATAGGCTCATGCAACAAGACAATGACCCCAAGCACACCAGCGACTATCTGATAAAGAAAAAACTTAAACTTTCCACTGAGAGAACTGTGTTAAAAACAAATATCTAAAAAAAAACCACAATAATCTGAAGAAATAATGTTAAGTATTCAAGGGGAGTTTTTTACTTGTCATTGTTTATTTAATTAAGTTTAAACAATATTACTCATAGTTAATATTTGCTTGGGGCGCATGCTCTGGGTCTCTGGAAAGCACCTAGAGAGAATGTGTATCGTAATAGATGTTATACAAATAAAGCTGAATTGAGATGTTCACTAAATTTCCTCGTCATCAATTTATGGGAAATGAAAACATCATGGAGTTTTTCACTCACAGCTTCTGCAATCTGATTTAGCTTTGTCTGAATAACTGAAGTCATGATGTAATATGTTCTGTTATGTGATTCTTGTTCATCAGAAGTTGTATTCACCTGTTTTTAATACATGTTAAGGACCTGTCCAGGGTATACACCTGGAATTTCCAGGAGACCCCCATGATCCTGAAGAGGAAGAACTAGGTAGTTACACTGGGTTGATAATGGATGGACAACCAGATGTGCTCTGCTTTCCTTCCAACCAACTTAAACCCACCCTCTAATTTAGGCAGTGTCCCCCCAACTTTATTCCCTGGGTCTGATTAAAAATCTTCTTGACAGAGAAGTATGTTTTGCATTGTTGTTGCTTTCTGCACAACCCTCCTGATTTCAACTAGTAACTATTAAACAGTCCTCGTATATATGAATCATGATAACGGTGTCAAAATAGTTTAAATGAAAATAAGACTTTGAAACTGTATTCATTAATTTCTGCTGGTCTGAGGTGCTGCCTATCTTGGTCAGGGCTCTTGAGTAAAAATTAAATCTTACAATAATTTACTGGTAAAAGTTTAAACAGTTCTCAAAGTTTTAACACTAAGCTTGCAAATCCATTCATACACCTAATGTGAAACTGGCCTTAAACATATTCTTCTTCACTATGGAGCCCTTGACATATTTGGTTACAAACCAGGCTTCTTTGTCAAACAGGAATGTTTTCTCTCAGTTTTCACACACTGCAGCCTCTCCTCCTGGTTTCTGGGTGAAAGGTAACTGAGTAAAAGAACAGGATAACCCGTGTCATGGCAGAGGTGACGAACAAGCAAATGAACTGTGGGTAAACAGAAGTCTAGACCTAATACCTGATTAATAAGGCAACGAGGAAATAAAATCTGATTTTCACTTTCAGAAGAACAGCTATATATTTCAATGCATTGAGACGCAGAGAAAACCGGTGAGTTTTTGGAGAGTTTATGACGTCTCCTGTGTTTCTGTTATGTTTGTAACCGGTATCAAACACTGAAAGGAACTTTTGGCAACGTGGAGGACAAAGATCAGAGTTGAAAGTCCCTGCCCATGAATGCATAGCTATCACAGCAACACGGACTTATAATCTCAAGAAGAATGAGAAAGGAGGACGTGTCGCAACATTTATGTTACACAATTCATTCTATAAATAGGTGGATTCATGCTGAATGAGTGACCAAATTAAACAGACAGACTTCATGAGAAATACAGTTGAGTGAGCTGCTGAGGCGCCAGTAAACAAGAGAAGCTTTTGTTTTTCACATTTACATTTTCTGAAGTATTCGTGAAACGTCTGTGACAAGCTTTGGTCAAAATTACACTTGGACACACAGCACAGAAGCTCCCTGTCCAACAGTTTGACACCCCTGCTCCTAACGGCTGGTTGTAATGAATGGGAGCAGTCACTCCAATGCTCCTTTCCTCAAGCAGCACTACTGTTGAAACTGGAGTTGCAGCTCTGCACTACTCACTTTCATGGTATGCAGCAAGATGTGACACTGGAGGGAGGGGAGGGGGTGATTGAGTGGTTGGATAATTCTACTCTGATCTGGAAAAATGATGTCACTGTACCCTGCAGATATGAACAAATCAGTGAACTGCATGTATCCAGACTTCAGTGGCTCCAAACAAAGTTAAAATGTTTTGGATCTGATAGTCACTTCAGACAGCTCTTTCAAATCAAATCTAAGTTTATTTCTAATGTATCACACTTAATATTTCTTGCACCAAAGTGTCCCAGCAGAGACGGACTTCAATCTTCTTGTTGTTGTAACAGTTGTTCCATAACAGTTTAGGATGGTGCACTATGAAGACATTTTTCTTCAATGGAGTCCAGTGGCACAAACCCAGCCACCAGCCAGCCCAGACCTGGCACTCCCCAGTCACTTCCTCCAGCTCTTCCAGGGGAGGCGTTCCTATAAACTCTCCAGCATGTCTTGGTTCTGCCTTGTAGCCTCTTCCTGGCTGGAAATGCCCAGAACGCCTCATCAAGGAGGTGTGCATAGGGAAATCCTAACCAGATGCTTTAACTGGCTCCTCTCAATGTGAAGGAGCAGCCCTCAATCTCAACCCTCGCCCTTTACCCTCAATCTGGGCCCTCGAAAGTAAGTGGAAGAGCTATCTTATGACTTAGAAATGGGGAATGGGACACGCCTTGAGTGCAGTTATGTCTTCAGACAGTGGGGAGCGGCCTTATGCCAAAGCTGCATCCAGTCTGTCAAGAAGACAACGACGAAGAAAAAGGAGAAGTAGAATATATATTATATAGATTATATAGAATATAATCTTTTTCTTCTACTTCTCCTTCTTCATTGTTGTCGTCTTTTTCTTGACAGACTGGACACTTAATGTCGGGGGCCAAAGCTTGTTGAGGGTTAAGGGCGAAGGTTGAGATTAAGGGTTAAGGGAGGAATTGGAATTGGTTGATATGTTGGCAAAAACCTCCTAAAGTGTTTTTTGCCAATATAAGGGATGTCCTGATTGTGTTTTGCGACGACCGTGTATTTCTTTACCATGGAACACAACAGTGAAGCTAGCTCACAGACGTACCACGAACATCACAGCAGAGGAATCTAAATGACTCAAGAAAGTTATGACAAAAAAGAAAATCTATATTGATCGAGCATCAGATCAAACAAGAGTGAATCTTACGTGGTTTCGTAAAAGCTACGTGACCTCCAACTTAGAAAAGTTACTTTGTGTCGCTTGAATCGCGACAGCTTTTTCTCATAATTCCAATTTTAGTGGAACTTTCTGAAAGCACTCTGGTTTTCCTCTGCTGCACTGCTTCGACTTCTGCTGCTGTGATACTGTAGTATTCATTACAAAGGGAAATACACTTTAAAAACAAAAAATCAACAATAACACAAATACCACAAGTGGATATTGTGTGGACAAACTTAAGAAAATAAGCCCACTGAAACCTTTTCAACAGATTCAAGTGAACTTATTCATACTCACAGTGTTTTACAGCAGTCATTAACTTCTATTAACACACTCATGAAAACAAGAAAAAATAGTAGTTTACGATGTCAACAAACAGCTGACCTTTGACCTACATTGGCTCCATCTCTCTTTGATCAGAGAGGAGACTCCTCAAGGCAACAACTTTCTGGGTTAAAGTGCACAGAGAGAACTGAAAACAAAGTTCCAAGTAGGGAGGAAACTCAAGGATAGAGATGCTGTGGGAGTTTGAAAACTGGGTAAAAGGTTAGTGTGATGGGAGTGAAAGGATGGCGTATCAGACTTTGAATTGTTCGTAACAGCTGCTCTTAATGTTTCCCTTGTGGCAACAAAAACAACCTGCACACGAGCAGCACATGAACTGCACATGAGCACAACCTTTCACCCACTTTCCCCCTCTGCCAAATCCAGTGACGTAGAAATGATGCTAAGAAGCAGAAGCTTGGCCAAGCAGAAAGACTATGCTCCAAAAACCCAAGTGAATTTCTTAATAAACAAAAGTACAAAACGTTGAAGTAAATCCACAGTTTGTTCTGATGTTGTTCCTTTTAATTCTGGTGATTTTTAAGAATGTGATGAGAAGTTAAAATGTAAAACTACTGTATTTAATGTTAAGATGCTTCTTCTTTTTCTCTGCATGTCAGTGGGTAAAGGCTGCTGATGAGCTAAATGTCTATAAAGTGCTCATATTTATTCTCATTTTCAGCTTTTTTCAGGTCTGCTAGAATTAGCCTGTCCAATCATATCCATACAGACACCGCTACAGATGCAGAACCAATCACAACGGGCCTGGACTTCATGTGTTGGCTCACACAGGAGCCTCTAACAGCCACTGTTCAAAACATCCGACTTGGCTGCAGAACTGCTAATAAAACCTGGGATCAACACGTTTTTACTGCAAAAGTAACAGCATTCATTCACCAGCGTTCCTGCTCCACTGGACGTGTACCAGCCGTCAGTGGACGACGTGGTCATCAAGATGGTTGAGCTCATGTCTGGAAGATCTTAAAAGGTTTTGGGGTTCAAAGAACAAGAACAGCATCATGGAGAAATGCAGATTGTGCGCGGGTGATAATGAGCATCTGTCAGCAGCAAAGAACCGTACTTGAGATTTAAAAAGAGCATCTGCAGGCCGAGCACAGCTGGATTTCCAGGTGGCTGAAGATGCCTGATGAGCGAATGTTGATGACATCATACAAATATCCAGTTTCAAACAGACCGCGTTTCAGCTTTGAAATGAATCTGTAAACAAATTGCAAAAAACTATGATAATAAATATCTCAAAATACAATCCATTTAAGCTTTGTTCATTAAAAACAGTTGGTCATAATTCAAATCCATTCAAATTATTTTAATAGATCAATTCAATACAGCTCTATTATTATGTGATGGAATTTATAAAAGCCTTTTCTAAAATCACCTCTATTTTTGTAAAGCTCATTACAAACTCTTCGTTTCACCAACTTCTCCATCATTTAATAACAGCGGCATTTAATTCTCTGCTCAGTTCTTCTCACAGTTTCATTTTCCTCATATGTTGTCTTTTCAATGTGTTTATTAATGCGTCAGTTGATATTTACTACACCGGCACGTGTGGTAAAAGACCATGATAGGGGTTAAAAGTAATTTCTGAATGGGCCTCTTCTGCAGCCTCTGTTTTTGTAAGCGGGTTTCAGGGTGCAGATGAACTGATCCGGCCCCTCGGTCCTGCGAGTCTGAGCCAAAACACACTCAGGGATATTTTCTGCCCGGGAGGCTGATGCTACATACCAGACGTGTAACAACAGCCCGACCTTTCACACACTAACCCAGTGGTGCCAGAAACACCACAAACCCCCGTCCCTCTGAGGAAACACATGCATGCACATGTGCACGAATGGGCATGCGGTGCGCTCGTGTCCCCGTCGTGACTCATGAATGACTCCAGAATGGTAAAAGATGTTTTAAGTCTTAACTTCTAACACGTGTGATATGTTGGGACTCCCAGTCTAAAGATAACCACAGTCTGATATTTGGAAACAGGTTTTATATTTTATCAGAGCGTCGCCCGCTTCTGTGATTATGATTAGCTGATTTTCATGTTATTGCAGTTGTTTAAAAGCCTCAAAGATACACAATGACATCAACACAACTGATATCTACATTTGAACTTTGCCACAGAAACATATTAAATTGAGGGCTAAACTGAACTGGAATGTTTTAGCATGAATGACTGGAAAAAATCTCAATTTGAACACACAAAGAGCTTAATTTAATCCTTTGACTTAAAAAAAAAGAAAGTTGCAGAACATCCAGTTGAATATTTTTATGTAATATTTGACGTAGCTTTTTCAGATATACGTTTCTAGCTGCTAAATTCTTCAGAGGATAAATATGTTGAGCTGTAAATCTGTGGGAGCACAACACTTTGTAAAGCATTAACTGTGAATGTTTTAGCAAATAACTCAACCCACACTCCCTGTTTGTGTGAATCTGTGAAACATTTGTCACATACCCAGTTTTCTTTGGGGGTTTTGGGAGTCCACTCACTCCTCAGGTATTTTCTTTTTTTTTTTTTTTCTTTTCTTTAATAAAATATTTAGCTTCCATAGCTTTCATTGTGTTCAATTTGAGGTTTGTTTTTGAAACCAAAGTTACAAAAAAAAAAAAAAAAGAACTGAGCTAAAAGAAGCAGGGGGTTCACCATCCTCCATCTTCACATGCTCAGCTGTTCTGCTCGTGCAGTGCACGTCCAGCACGTGCTGGCTTGGAGCAGCCCTGTCTGTGTGTGTTTATCTCTGCAACACACACACAACTGCTTTAAAAAAAGAACACTCGTAAACAGATTTAAATAGTGTCTCGTGGGGGGGGGGGGGGGGGGGGGGGGGGGGGGGGGGGGTTGGGGGGGGGGGGGGGGGGGGGGGGGGGGGGGGGGTGGGGGGGGGGGGGGGGGGGGGGGGGGGGGGGGGGGGGGGGCTTTACTGTTGTGGTCACAGATTACAAATAAACAGCACACAGCAGAAACATAACCTATTTTCTCTTTAGGAAGTAACTCAGTTGGAAGTTAAACTTATTGCGTTCTGAGAAAATGAACTGTCTGACGTAACTTTAGAAGAGTTTCTAATCAGAGCCGTTATCTACATTAAAGCGACGGTTCGGTCCTGCCAGACAGTCCAGCCAGATATAAAAACATTTTTTCAGGCCATCTGTCTGCTATGTTATCTATTCTTTTATTTACTTCAATGATTAGATAAGTTTGTGCATGCAGAAATGCTACTACTGGAAACATTGCATTGAAGTAAGTCTCTGAGAGATCCCATTTGATTAACCAGAAGAAAAAAAACATGATAAAATCATCATGAAAAACTATATTTCGACTTTTGCCTGAAAATTGCAGGTTGTATTCATTTACAGACGCTCTATTTCTGGTTATTTCTCATTGCAACAGTGAATTTTTGCATAAGAGCTCAGCAGTTTGTAGGAAACCACTAAGATCGTTCAGCCTGTAATGAATCTGAAGATGGAAACAGCACATGGAGCCCTAAATGCTGCAGGTTTGGCATCTCCGTCCTGTTTTCCCAACCCCCAGTTGGTCGAGGCAGGTAGCTACCCTTCCTGAGTCTGGTTCTCCTGGAAGTGTGGTCCCGTTAAAGAGGAAGTTCTTCCCCTCCGCTGACGCCCTCCACCCTGTTTATGCTCAGGATGCTTGGATTTTACTGAAGTGAAGACTTGAGATGGTTTGCTCATTTTAGTGCTCCAACGTCAGAGTCTTTCCCCAACATTGATTGGCATGCTGTACCCACGTATTCCTCCGACTCTAGTTCTGAATGTGAATTGTAATCAGCTTAGATGCTTCTAGGTTTTCTCCCCACTGGGGTTTTACCCTGTAGTCAGTGCAGTTCGTACCATGAAGTCTTTTACTGCCCCTTAGCCTTTTGTGGCTTGATGTTTGGCCTCTGGTGGACATGGGGACAGACTGTGCTATTTGGTTTCTTCCTTAACCTCGCTGTTGCGGGCATCTGGTCAAGTACAGAAGTATATGACATACTCTGTTCCTGTGGTTTATCAAATTCATCTCATATCCTTTTCTGTTGCCTTCTATCCTTCCCATATTATGATGATGCATCTGTAAACATGGAACTGTGTCTGATAATCTCATGTGTGAGGTAATGGTTACAACACAGAAGGGGAAATTGTGATGGAATTTACACATTATTCTTTATTATGTTGTTATTGTCCAATGGTTCTAGAAGGTGAACTCTTAGTTCTTGCTACCAGACAATATTATGTCTGAAAAACCTGAGTTCTCACCAGGTCTTACACAGCTGCAAAACGTGGTTGACTTACTTCATCTGTTTTGTCTAAGTGTATTCTGGTGTGTCCTGTTAAAAGGATTGTACTACTGATGCTCTTGGCCATTCTTCATCGATCTGCTAATATGTAGGTATGACCCCTTTGCATACAAATGGATATCAAAATTCACTTTTTTTAAGGTTATCCTCAGTCTCACTTAGATATTATAGCCACCAGGTGGTTAAAAATAAGTATAAGGATAAATTTTTTTCCATAACACCTAGGCTTCTTTTTTTTTTTTTTTTTTTACATTATTTCAATACAGTTAGAATGAAAGGTGTTGAACTGGAATGACCTGAATAGCTGGATAGAGTTTAACCACACCAAACTTGTTTACTTGCTCTGTAAAGCGCTTTGAACTGACATTTGTTCTGAATTGGAACTTAAAAAAACAACTAAATTGGAAACTGTACTGCACTGATTTATAAAAAGCAATGGAAGCCATCTGTGTTAAACTGGGAAAAGTGAGAGTTCAGCCCTGCGAGTCTGTGCAGGCAGTTTCACCAGCAGTCCAACCTTATTCACGTGACCACAACATCTCACATGATGGTCATATGAGTTAACCAACTACAGGTGACATAAACCCCAGGAACCCATTGAAAGGTAAGGTTGGTCAAGAACACACATTACTCGTGACCTCAACAACTCTCAAGTTGTGAAGGATCTCACAAAGGTTTAGAAGGCTGGACTTGGTTCAAGCCGCTGAAAATCTATGTATGGAGGTTAAATGTACTTTATGACACTATTTAAGATTTTCTCTCAAAAAAAAGACAGTGGCATTGCTATAAATTCAGTCAAAATGACAAATTTAGAAAAGACAGCTGCTTAATCTTGGCCAGGAGGGGTGATGAAGTGAGCAATAAAAAATGGCCTATTAGCTTCTGTTTATCCTGTATCAGCATAGACTCTATAACAATATGTTTTCTACACAGTGACTTTAAAACCTTTTTTTTTGTCGTACTGAACAGGACCAAGCTACAAAAGTGTGGAATGAACAGAATTGGGAAACCGACTGGAACAGTCCACTTTAATTACAGTTAGCTCTTTTATGTTGGCTGGCTTAGCTGATGCTAATGCATGATATAGTTTAATATGACCTTACATTCATTTTGATCAAATCTATCCAAATGTCCTCTATTCAAGTGTCACAACCAAAATGACATCTGAAATGAATGCTGTCACAGCTGCAATGAGGACTAGCAGAGCTCTGTGTCTATCCCCCGCATACGCGTTGCCAACCAACGTGCCTGCGAGTCGTGAGATGATGATGTACAGCAGGTCCTAGCATACTTGCTTGGAAAGGTCCAGAAATGATCCGTAGAGCTTCCAAGTGGGACTTCTTGTTTTAAATGTTGTTTCAGTGGCAACATCAAAAGTGACTGATACGTGTAGCTGACGCTCGGTTAGCACGGCTGTTTAAGTAAGCTTCGTCTTCAGACCCCTCTGGGCCAACCCACAGCCAGTCACGGTGGCTAGATTACAGTCTGCAAATGCACAAGGGGACAAAAACTTGCATTTGTGAGGACATATCCTGTGGTCTGATGAAACTAAAATTAAAATGTTTGGCCATAATGACCATCGTTATATTTGGATTAAAAGAGGGAAGCTTGCAAGGCTGAGAAACACCATCCCAAAAGAGGTGACCCGAGTCCTGCATAAATGGTGCTGTTTTAGGTGGCAATAACAAGTTGAATTTGGGGCTTTTTGCGGACAGAACCACATCCTGTAAAGAAAGCAACAAGCCAAAACAAGCAATACAGATCATTCATTCTACATCATTTTCCACTTTCAAGCAACCATGATGCACTACTGTTGCACATAGCTCCAAAGAAAAGAAGCTACACATCTTTATCCCATAAACGGCTGATGTGACATGGGTAAAGAAAAAATAAAAAGGCACTGACTCAATGGGGAAGAATAAAACACTGAAGAATATTGATGTTTGAACCTCACGAAGAAATTCCAGGTTATTCTCCCATCATTTCAACAAGGAAAGGATCAGCACTGAGTGCCATACAAGTAGTGATCCTGTCAACTTTGTCTGGAATAACTGTGAGAGGTCATTTCTGGAAGACTTGGAAAGGCACAGATCTGCAAAGCCCCAGATGAGTGCTGCCACCTTACATGTCATGTTCCATGGTACTCTGGTAGGCTCTATCAACACAACATATATTCTCTTTAAAATATAGCTATGCTAGGCTTTTATTGACAGGTCAGAAATCAATATAATGCTAAGTGCTAAGCAGCTAAAACGATGGCAGCTAGCCATTGGCCATGCCGGATGCCAATCAAATGGCGTCCAGCTCTTTGATTGGCTGTCATAAATTATGCTGCTTTATATACTTTTACCTGATGTTGTATTTAAAATCCCCGTACAGTTGTCATGGATGTAAAATCTAACTATAGAACTCAACCTAGTTGTTATCACCAGGCTGCAAACATGTTTATTTCTGCCGTAAAGTTGACCAGTTTAACATGGACCTCAATGAGAATCTGGTCTTTTTTGGATCCAGTACCTAGTGGTCAGTCGAGGAACTGCAATAAAAGTAGGACTCAACCAAACCAAAAGTGGGCGTGCCGGCGCCTACGTATGAGTCATCACATAAAGCCCGCCCCCGCCCGCTGTGATCGGATGAGTGCCGTCGGTATGGTGGGTGTGAAAGGGAGGGGTACCAGAACTGCCGCGAAGTGAGTGGGCCTCCAGGTGTATTTAACAGCTAATAACAATAAGTCTGAATGAAAAATAACAATATACGGCTTAGATGAAAGGTAAGTGAATATAGATATGTACATATTTATGCAGGTTTCCTGAATTTTCTGCAACCACACAGCCACAAAAACTCCAGCCTCAGAGTTTACACGTCCCATTTTACTTTTTAGTTTTATTTCAACCTACAGGAAACAGCTGTTATTGTAACTGAACCGAAGGCTCGGACATGGGAGCTGTAGCGACCAAACCCAGCCTCCTCCCCTGGCAGCCGAACATTGTGTCCCGACCACAGAGCTGGGATGTCTTGCCCTGAGTCTGAAGCTGAGGGTTGCAGCCTGCAGGACATACGTGCAGAACTGCAGGTACGTGCACTGGGACACCAGCAGGAGCTGCAGTGTTCCCCATGTGAAACCAAAGCCCTTCCCCCAGCCAGAGCAGGTATTATAGAAAACAGATGCAAACGTGTAAGAGGCAGATGATAGCTGTACCAGGAACCAAACTACCAGGTATCCTTGTTCCTGTTTCAGACAACTTACTGTCTCACTGCTCTTTGGAACTGCTCACCATAGTTCCTCTTCAGGCATCTGGATCCGGTTTCTTTTTAAAAGTGAAGTAAATCCCTGCGTAGTGTCACTGATGAATCACAGATGGTAAATAACGGCAGAGACTTGTGTAACAACACATTATTGCTATGTGACTCTCTCGTCTAACTTTAACCTTATTGACCCTTTGCATGAATTCTGGATGCATGTTCTGCAGCAGTACTGACCCGTCGGGCCATCATTTCAACCTGGGCTGGCAGCGACGCTCAAGTCACCAAGCAGGTCTTTCCTTCAGGAATATTTCTCAGAAATGTACCAGATCATCTCAAAATGTTGCGGATAGTCATGGTCCCCCGATGATGGATCACACCAATTCTCTGTCTAGAGGGCTTTTGACTATTAGAGGGTCCATTTGATAATGTTCGTAAATGTCTTGTTTGGGTATTTGGACCAAAAGCAAGCTGTTTCGGGACTCAACACGTCCACTCAGGCAAGAGAATTGTCATCAGTGGAGCACTGAACCTGTGAAAAACTACCTGATTTTGGTCCACTACTGGACAGCTAACTGAATCTCAGAACCAGTATGCAAACAAGAACCAAACCCGTTGTCTGCTGGTCCAGGAGAAGGACTGGTCCTACATGATGGATGAAAAAGGTTGACCTCCCTCTGTAAGATTGATGGTTTGACCTTCCATCTCCCCCAGATAGCTCGTGATATTTTCATTAGGGCTTTACATATTATCATAAAACACTGAATCGCTTCAGAAGTTGTTTTTTAAAAAGTGTTATATAAGCACAGATATTTTTTTTTTGTCCCAGGATGAACCGAACAAAATTTTCCTCAACTTCAACTTTACATATTTATAGATTTTTATTGACAATTCAAACTCAAGGTAAATATTTGTTCAAAGAGAAATGGCAACCAAGAAATGAAAAAGACTAATCATGTAGAGGAATATTCCACACCCAGGGCTTGCCAGCACATTTAAAAAAATGTGTTTCAGCCTTTTCCAGTCAGCACACCACGTGCCTTGTGTCTGGGAGTGTGTGTGTGTGTGTGCGTTTGTGATCGCAGGATTTTGTTGTCAGGAATGGGTGAGTAAAAGGGCCCGAGGGTTGAACTTTCCCCTACTTCTCACAGTGGCTCCTCCATCTCTGTTCTCCTGCATTCCTCGTTCAGCAACTGGGCAGCTTCTCTCTTAGATAAACCGCAGTCTTTGTTTGTTTCTGCTTGAGCGACCGGGAAAATAAAAATATCCCAGCTGGAAATATTGATTAACGAGTTCAGTTATCAATCAATGGTGCGTATCTGAAACGTGTCAGGGATGTGAAATTGGGATGTTTTTTTGTGATAAGATTGTTGGTTGTGTGCGTCAGTCAGGCTGGAACAGATACCTGTATGAACCCCGTCAAAGGTGGACTGTCTGACCGTGAATCCGTGAGTTCCAGCTTCTTACTGCTTTTCTTGGAAGCCACTTTGGATGAAAACTGAATGAATATCATGTAATTGACTGTGACATCTCTATTATAATTTTCACCTACACGTGAACTAGGAAGGGTACTTGCTTTAGAAAAAAATATAATTCTTGTCAAATTCCTGCATCGCCAAGGATTTAACCTTTTATTATTTTTTTTCCAGACCTTTTATTGCATCATTTCCAAGTCTTCACTTTGAGAGGCTTTCCGCGCCCCTCCCCCCCTCCCCTCTTCCTCCTCCACCTTCAAACAGCCAATCAGACGAGCGCTCTGCTGCGGCACTGAGCTATAAAAAAACCTCACAATGCCATTCAGCAGCACAAGACAGGCAGAGACACAAGAAGAAGAAGAAGCGCCGATTGCAAAACAGACCAGAGATACAAAGATGAAGACGCCCCAGCTCCTCGTCCTCCTCTTGACCATTTTGGGGAACGCAGTGACCGGATTCCCCACAGAGAGAGGACGCCGGGACAAGCACGCTTCCTGGGACGACGTGAACGTGGTGGCCCACGGCCTCCTGCAGCTCGGACAGGGGCTGAAGGAGCACGTGGACAAAACCAAGGCCCAGATGAGAGATGTGAGCAGCAAGCTGAAGACGTTCAACACCACGGTGGCTGAGTTGGAGAGAAAGCAGCAGGAGGAAGGGCAAGCTCTGAAGGCCAAAAGCCTGGAGGTGGAGGAGAGGGACAGGCGTCTGGCTGAGCTAGCAGAGGAGATGAAGGTGGAGGTGGAAGAGGTGAAGAAGCAGACGGCGGATATCACCTCCAGGATGGACAGACTTGAGGAGGTGCTGACCAAGCCGCTGCTGGGCAGCAATGACAGCGATCAGACAGATTCATTCATCCAGGTGAGCAATATATATGTTGTATTAGTGAGAAACAGCTCTGCCAGGTTCCTCTTAAATAAGCAATCAATACTGCTGGCAGTAGTTGCACAACCCGCAATATTAAAACACCAAAAGATTTCAAATGATCAGTCCCTCGGCGGCTGGTGATGTGAATTATTAATTTTTTCCCCTTCGCTTTTTTCCAGAGGTTGATGGCATCTCAGAACAGACGCATCGACCAGCTGGTAGAGAAAATCAGGCAGCAACAAGACAAACTGGAGAAGCAGAGTCTGCACCTACAAACCCTGCAGAACAAGGTGAGATCCACAAATCTGCTTCATCTCAAACAACTCGAGACTTTGGAGCTGCAGGATGACCTCTTAAACAACAAAACTGCTCTCGAATTAACAGAGGAACGTGACTTTTTTTTTTTCTCCCCCGCAGGTTGCACATAAGAGAGTGAAATCACACAGGCGGAGAGATGAAGAAGTGGCACTGAGGGGCGAGGCGAAGCCCATCCCAGCTGAATCAGGTAACTATTGTACTGTTTTACCCTGAAAAACAGACCTCGCTGCAAGGCAATAAATGATTAATGATACTGACAAGACAGCAGCCAGAATAGTTTAGACCCTTGGAGCACTGAAAACCTGAGTTAAAGCTCATCTTCTCGCTCGATCACTGTTCCTGTGATGTAAATACTTAGCCGCCGCTAATTCATAGCTGTAAGTCACATCCCAGATAGACAGAGGAAACCAGTGAGTCACAAAATGCAGTCTTTTTAAATGTCAGCTGTGAGCACACGCACGCACAAGCTACCGAAGAGTCATAAAATGACATAAGAGCTCAGAGGTTCACCCTTGCACCTGAATTTATAATGTTTGACGCGCTGGCAGAGCTTTTTCAAATAAAGTTCAAAGATCAGCTAAAATGAGGGCAACAGCATCTAAAGCAAACCTACTGGACAGGAAGCTTTAGGGATGCAGAAGAAGGAAATAATGGCAGGAAAAGTGAGAAAAAAAAAGCGGCATCTTTAAAAAAATAAATAAATAAGTGAATATAATGTTGAGTATGTCACACTGACCCCCCCAGTCTGACAGAGTTCTGTGTTCTGCTGTTTTCAGGTTTGGCCAAAGACTGTCATGAACTGTTTCTCCAAGGACAGAGAGTCAGCGGCGTCTACACAATCCAACCTGGCAACTCGCAGCCCTTCAACGTCCTCTGTGAAATGACTTCAGGTGAGTTGAGAGCTATGCATCAAGCGAGCGCCCATCTTCATGTTAAATAAAAGGCAAGTCACTGTTGGATGCCTCTCTGACTGAAACGGGTTTTCTGTGCAGATGGTGGCTGGACCATCATCCAGAAACGTCAGGATGGATCCCAAAACTTCAACCAGCTTTGGGAGAGCTACAAGAAGGGCTTCGGCAGCATGAACGGTGAGATTGTACTTCCCTTAAAGTGTTTAAAAAAAAAAAAAAATGCATCTTTTAACTGTGGTCAGAAAAAATAAACTTTTCTTATTTATCTTCTTTGCAGGAGAGTTTTGGTTGGGTTTGGACAACATCCACTCCCTTTCCCAACAGGGCCAGTACATCCTGCAGGTGGCTCTCTGATGAGGTGGGGCAGCAGCAGACGGCTCGTTACAAATTCCACGTTGACGGAGAGGAAAAGATGTTCGCCCTCTACCTGGAGGACGAGTCTCCATCCGAGGTTCAGGAGAAAATCATAAGCACGGGAGGCTCCGGTCTTCCTTTCTCCACAGCCGACAGAGACAACGACCGAGCTGCAGATGTCAACTGTGCCGAGCTGCTCTCAGGTACGACAGCTTCTCTAAAATCCTAATCGAAAACAGGGATTTTCCACTTATAAAACACAGAAAAGTCATTAAAATTTCAGCTTTCTGAAGTTGCTGCTGGTTCTTAACAACCGCTCTCGTGTTGCAGGTGGCTGGTGGTTCAGCAGCTGTGGCGAGTCAAACCTCAATGGCAAGTACCCCAGACACCCCAGGCTGCTCCGGAGACACCAGTCCAGAAGACCAACCATGTTCTGGACGAGCACACAAGGACAGAGGAGCACTCCACGGACCACCGTTCTGAAGATCGCTCCAGCATCAACAAAGAACTGAGCAGCAGAAAAACTAGATTCACTCACCGTCGTACTGAACTACTGAAAGACTGAATGCAGCAGCTGTAATACGCACATTATCCATCTCAGCTGAAGAACTGAGATCTTCCTATGCAGTGCATATGGTCATTCAATGTTTTAATGGACATTTCAGTCACATTGACTTTGATATTTTTCCCCTTTATGAGGGTTTTTATTTTGTATTTTCTTGAATCATTTGTACTTAAATTGTTTGGTTTTTTTACTTTAAGCATCTGATCACAACCATGAAAAATTCTGTTTTTATTTGTATTGAGTGGATGAAAATAAACTCTAAATGCTAAAGAAATGCTTGTTTAGTATTTGTGGTTGAAAGTACTGCAGTACAACATCCTCAGCATTAAAAAACCATTTGATAAAAGATAAAAAAGTGATATTAAATCTCACTTGATTCAATTCAGCAGTGTGCTTTATGAGCTTTGATTTACAGGTGGCATTTAAATAAAGTGTGAATTCATTTTGAAAGGTTTAGGATTTACATTTTTATTAACACATAAACACATCCTGCTTTGATTTTCACTGGCAAAAATTATTTAAATAAGTCCAATATGCTTAATCAATTATGCCTCCAAAAAAAGATCAGTGTGCACATTTCATTACGTTTACGTGTGAATCAAACCCCCAGTGGGTCAGACAGAAATCGATTCAATGCACTTGGAAGTATAAAGTTTATTTTTTTTAAATAAAAATCCCTCAGAACCACTCAAGATTGGATTTAATTTGAATTTCTCAAGTGCATATTGTTCTGTGTATTGGCTTTCATTCTCCAAGCTTCACATTTTTTTGTTTTTTTCTATGACCAACTTTAATAGTACAACATTGATTACAAAACCGATTTGGCTTAGATGTGAAAGCAGAGAGAGGCTCATGGTGTCAGTTGACATGAAAAGGAGGATAAATCTTTACACATCCACAACAAAAAAGCAGATATTTGAAAAAAAAAAAAAAAATCAACCTCTTGATTTCAGATATACAAAAAAAAAAAAAAAAAAAATGAAATCAACATATGAGAAACTGACTAACTGACCACATATAATACTCACCTTAGTTAAGTGTTATATATGGTAAGACTCTTCAGTAAATGTTTTATATAAAGAAACTTTCTTTCTCATGCACTGGAAGCACAGACTCCATGCAGACAGCACCTGAAGCAAGAAGCTCCTACCTGTGATGACACTGATAACCACCAGGGTACCGCGCTGAATAAACCACAGGCAGAGTAACTCATTTCTGGATGACATCACTTCCCCAAGAAATTATGTCCCATCAACTTTCTGAAGCTTCTACCCCCCCTCCTCTGCTTCGTAGATTACATTTATCAGTTAATGAAAAGACAGCGGTGGTCTTTTTAGGCGCACCGCTGCCACGTTTATGAACATTCTGTAACATCATATTATGTTTCCTGTCAGTGATTGGCTGGAGCAATGTTTGTTTTGGTTTGGGGGACACGCTGTCCCCACTCAATTTCCAGTCAACATAGTGGGCTGTGCATTAAGACCCTGCTTTGTTTTCTTTTTATAAACTGTCTACTCATCGCTGTTGCATGGTGGGGAGTTGTTCACTGAATGTGATAAAAATCTCTTCTGGATTAGCAATTGCATATAATTGCTTACCCCGCCTTTAATTCTGTGCTTTTAGACTTGCATACATTATAAAAGCCTAAGAAGACACTAGTGCCTGAACTCTTTACAAGTATAACGTCTCAGTCTGCTTTATTTCACACAATCATCATTATCACCGAAATTTTAATTTCTTCATTTTAAAATAGAAATTTAGAAAAAAATGCCCCTAAAACAAGACTTGGAAAAAGATTGTTCACATCTGTTTATTTTTATTTTTTTCAGAATCTGAGAGTACATTTAACCATGTACAGATCATGGTAGCTCATCTTACAGATGTTCAGACATTAACAAGGCAATTTATTGTTGTGGGTCCTGCGACTCACCTGACCTCCCTGATATATAATTTACTATACCAATAGCGCTCTAAAACTCTTGCAAGGCACCTCAGACTGCCAACAGCTCTGTCAAACATCATCTTATAGGTCAGTTTGTTGGCACCAAGGCAAAAATGTACTGTGCAAAAGTCTTCAGCAGCATAAAAAAAGAGAAGCTCCGCAGAAAGTTAAAGCAAAGGACCGAGTGAAACAGTGACAGCTCGCTACATATTTCCACCGTTTATGAATGCTATAGAATACACAAAAGTAGTTTGCTTGTTTGATTTTTCTTTTTTTCAAATAATGTTACACAATAAAAATGAAGCAAGAAACATCTTGGGTATAACAATATCAAAAATAACCTATGACGATACAAGAAAGACAAATCTCAGCCAAAAACACTAAAAAGTGACAAAAGGGATTAAAGAGTTGTTTGAATGCTTTTAAAGAGCTTTACATTTTCTAGCTTTACACCAGTGTTTACTCGCAGGGAGAACAGCGATCTCTGTTAGTTGTGTCCCAGAAAAGAAAACTGCTAAAAAGGAATGAGACATTGCTTTCCAAACCTGTGGGAGGAAGGTCCATAGATTTATGTTTTTGCATTGTTAATGATGCTGTCCTGTCACTGACGCAGCAGGCAGCATGTTAAACATCAACTGTTCCTCGTAGTTCCTGCCAACCATCACTACAACCCCTGAAAGCTCTGTCCCTGTTTGTTCTGGGTTAACAGCGCCCTCTGCTGATTCTTGGGTTTAAAACAATCAATCAATCTTCATTGTCAAATGCATGGGGGGGGGGGGGGGGGGCAACGACTACTAAGGGCCTGTGCATTCATGGTCTTATTCATGCAAGTTAAGGTAACATCAATGTCTTGCCATGACATTTTCCTGCTTAAGTGCTGCAGCAACTTTAAAATGGACAAGCAATTCTTGAGGTGGGGCAAGGTTTGGCACAGTTTGCATTCAACAAATAATAAAATCAAGTGAAGTCAAATACGATGCAGACTTGGATGAATGTCAGAGGGTAGCAGATGAGGAGGAGGGGGGCAGGACGCGAGGAAATTTCAGTCCGTCAGAAGCTTGTCAGAGGTTCTCTTGGAGGAAATGCAGCAGTGTAATCTCATAATGCTCTCCAGACTCTGGACACCTGATGCTGTGACGCTCATTTGGATAAATCTGAAGGGGCAGAAGAAAAAGAAAAACGCCACAAAAACAACAATCATCGATCAGGGTGGAATAAACTGGACTCCAGCATTTAGTCTTTTACATCAATTTTACTTCTAGGGAGTTTCACCAACAAGAGCAAAAGAATCCTGTTTGTAAATGTCTGTACCAGCCTGAGGCCATTAGTTGAAGTGTGCTCTTCTCTCAATAAAGATGCTCCTTACCTAAAAGAGTTACAGGTGATTTATGTTTCTACATCAAACCATTGACGTATAACCCTCACAGCTGGGGACCCTGTGTCCCCACCTTCATCAATGTAACTACACATCAGGTCAGTGCTGGTCAGGTCAGCAAATGTGAAGCGTTGTGCTTCTTTCAACACATTTCCAACAAGTATCGTATTCACTCGAATATAAGACCAGTTTCCCCCTTTTGAATACATCTGAAAATGTTTGGTTGTCTTATATTCAAGGTGTAGACGTTTAACCCCATATAATGTTTATCTACAATAACTGCTGGCCCGGAGCCAGCGCCCTGAATGTGCCCTTTACAACTGGAGCTTTAAAAACAATGTCCTAACTGTTCCAAGGATACAGAAGGATGGCAAGCACCTAGAATAAAGTGGTTCAAAAGTAGGACATCTGATGAAACAGATAAAAAGAAGTGTTGATGTTTTACAACTGCAGAGTTGTAAAACAACTGCCAAGAAGCAGCATGATATGATGTTACACAACGTAACACATGGCAACAGTGAGCCTAAAAGGACTGCTGCTTCTTTCCATTACTGACTTATTTATTAGGCGTTTGAAAATAAACACCTAATAAAATAAAAAAAACAAAACCCAAACCTTACTATGACAAGACACGATTGCTGCATTTGTGGAAAAACACAATGTGTCATGTTGGTAACAATGAAAATGTTCCTGTTGCAGCAATTTACAGCAACAAACAACAAGCTATGTGCATAGGTGTTATGTAGAAGCATAAATCACACTTTGATGATGTTTTCACATCTTCACACCTTCCTTAATTTGAAACTAAGCTCCCAATCGTCACATCTTTATCAGAGTCTCGACCAAACTAAGTGAACATCATTGTGAAGTTGGTGAATCGTCGTACCTGGAGGCTGTATGGCTTCCCTGCTCGGATGAGTTGAGACACCAGAAAGTTAGTGTGGAAAAAGTGCACATTCTCATCAAGAAACCCGTGCAGGATCAGCAGTCTGTTGGGCCTGTTTTGAGCACAAAGATTTTTCATCTCAGTTTTTTTTTTTCTGATTATTGAAAACATGTTTGAAGCAGAAAGTGCAACATACCCTACTAGCAGAATATCTCTACAAGCATAAAATAAAATAAGATTATGTAAAACTTAAGAAAAGGAATTGAGACAATGGTTTAAAAATATAGAAACTCACAACACACAAATGTCTGCAGCTGATCACAAGCTGTGTGGCTAGAAAATTTAAAAAAATATTCAATGTAACAGTAAAAAAAATATTTAAAAAATGGAGAAATGTCTTCAGCAGCTATTTGCGCAGGTGGGTAGGTTTTAATTATTCTTTCAGGTCAGTGAGTAGTGAGTAGCCATATTTATTCTCTGGAGGAGGAAAGCGCTGACAATTCATTTCATTAGCCATGAGAGTAAAAATGCTTACTAGAGTAGAACTTAATCACAGTTTTTATGTCGTACAAATGTTGATGGAATCATTCCACACAAACACAGAAAGCAGAATCCCAACTACAGTGTTGTTTAAGGGAAGAGGCCTCACTCGTTAGGAAGTTTGTCAACGTGCAGGGCAACGGAGCAAGCCTCGTATCCATCCTGGTTTTTGTCAGGCGTGTCCAAATATCGTTCTGTGTAGCCAGTGTCATAGGCCATCCACAACGTCACTGGAGCTCCTGCAATGGCAACCTAACAAAAGAACAGATACAAAGCACTTTTCTTTCAATAAATTAGGTGCAGAAGGCAGCTAAAAGTGAAGACTAACATTATAGCCTAATTTATTAAAATTTATCAGCAAATACGGGTTATATAATCATACCTATAATTATTAGTGGAAATAATAACTTTGTGTTACACTTTAAATCCATGTATTGTTTGTTTGTGTTTACATTAAGGCATCACTGGTGGACGTTTTGCATTAAACAAAATCATGTGAAACTCAAGACATAAAAAACTGGACAAAAAAAAAAAAAATGGCAATTTTCACTGACACATTGGCTGCTAAGGAATATATAAAATGTAACTGAAAATCCTCCCAGTAAGACAGTAAATGTTTACTGGTATTTACCTTGAATACGTCGGGTTTGTGGATGAGGCCCATGAGGGAGAGGAAGCCCCCATACGACCATCCATGGATGGCAACACGACTCAGGTCCACAAACTTATACTTGTCAGCTATATAATGCAAACCCTCCACCTGGTCTTCGATCTCCACCAGACCCTGGATGGAGAAGAACAGAACACACAAATCACACAGCTGCCATTAAGACTTCTGCTGTCATTTATTTAGACCAAAAATTAAAAATATTTCTGCTCAACTACACATTTATTTAATGAAGTAATCATGCTGTTTTATTTCTATATCTTGTTGTACTGGCTCAAGCATTTATAAATGGTCAACGCACTTGTTTAGCATCTTTTGAACATTTCTACGTTCTACAAAAGTGCTTTGCAATGTGTTTTTATTCACTTATTTACACAAAGCCACTCATACAGCAGGCTATAAAAGCAAACTGTCAGAATGAAAGGCGGGAGTTCTGGGGCAGGTTAGTGATGCCCGCCCAACCCGCCAGCTTCCACAGTGGGATGGGTCTTAGGGGCTGTGGGGGGAGGTGGGTGCTGCCTAGGCTGGCTCTCTCTCTCTCTCTATTATGTTGATTTTTTTGGGGGGAACGGGTCCATTTATTATTTAGATTTATTTACAAGAGGTTCTATATGTTCCAAAAGTATAGGTATGCACATGTGTGTATGTATATTGATTTATGTATTTATTTATTTTCAGATCCATAGGTCCATGCTCGTGTTAACGTTGTCATGCTTTATACAATTGCTTTGACATGTCTAGATTGAACCAATAAAATAAAATGAAACTCTAAAATGCACACTGGATATGCACTTTGTTTCTACAGTCATTCTCCGATAAGGATATCAGGAGCAATGAGGGAGTCAGCGTCCAGCCCAAGGACATTCCTGCAGTACTACAGTCTGCTGTATCATACAGTATGCATGAACTTAATTCACGGGAAAAGCCACCTATTCAGTTAAATTCTGCACAAGCTTGGTGTGCAGAATCATCCAAATGTTGCCTCTAAGTGCTTATTTCTACATATAATATGTCACTCTTTGCAGACTACGCCCTCTAGTGTTCAGTGCACAAAAATGTGTTTTCTTTGTCAGAAAGATAACGCTTCACTTCAGAAAAAATGCTCATTTTTTGCCTTCCAGTTTAACTGAATGTGCTTATGAAAGTATTGTGTCATAACTACACCAATAATATAAGGGAAAAACTACATTGCATGGCTGGTCTGCCTGTTTGTTACCAGTTTTGTGAAAACTGTTAAAAAGACACAAATCACTTTGAATGCATTCTGCATGTGTTCAAAATGAATCATTTTGAGATGCCAAGAGTCATGTGTTAGCCTGTAAGCCAGTTTATCTAACTTCCTGGGAAACACTGTGTTGTCTCGTCATAACTTACTGCAAAAGTTGAAATTTTTCTACCCACTTGAGGTACATTTTGTTAAATTTTGCACATCCGAGATTAAAGACATTCCAAAGGATTGAAGGGACAGCTGGTTGATTTGGATGTAAAAAAAAAAAGAAAAAAAAAGAAAAGGCTTTCATGTGCACCTCTCTACATTTTGTTTGAGGCATCAGAATGGGGCATTGTGGGAAAAAAAGATGAGTCATGTTAAAAATTGAAAATAAAGGCCTGGCTCTGTAAACAGCCTGGTGCCTTAAGCAGCTGAAGAAAACAAAGTCTCACTCTTTATTAAAGGAAAAAAGGTATCTCAATTTATGCCTCTGTTTTCACCAATTAGATTACAAAGGAAGTCTAACTCTCTCTTCATGTTTCATGTTTGATCCACAGTTCTCCATCCTACCAAATGACATTTACCATCTTATCCTTCACAGCGCCTTCAAATTTGAGTCCTCGCTGGCAGGAACCCCGTCCATCGATAACCAGCACAACGTATCCTAGAGACGACAGCGTGCTCAGCCGGAGATACTTCACTCCCTTATAAGAGTTATTCACTAACTGCACCTGAAAGAACAAGGCATGTCTATATTAATGTCATTCTGACACATTTCTGATCACTCACCAACAACAGAAGTTAATCAAAGACAGGCTTTCACCCCAAAACATTATAAAACATTAAACAAGATAGCAGCTACTCCAAATGAATGATTTATAAGGTTCTTATAAAACACGTGAAAAAAAAAAAAAAAAAGATCACGAAGCTCATCTTAATATTACAGTAGATCCACATCTGATTCTGAGTGGACAAAATTCCTCATTGTTTCAGGACTTCAAGGCTTCACAACAAGAATCTAACTTCAAAGTGGAAGAGATCAAACCTGAGGGCCGCCGTAAACAAAGAGGACAGTGGGGTGCTTCCTGCCAGGGACCAGGTTGTGTGGTTTGTACAACAAGCCGTACAGCTCAAAGCCCGACTTCCCTGTGAAACTAAATATTTCTGGTGTGCTGGCATCACACAGGAAACCTGGGGGGGAAAAAACAACAGCACTATATATTAAAACTTTTGTTTTTTTAAACTCTAAATCATGTAATCACAATCGAGGTGAAATCTGACATCTAAATGTGCAAGAAGCTGTTTCTTAAACACCTGTAAACTTTTAAAGTAAAATAAAATAACCAGTGCATCCAAACAACATCTGGATGGCTGAAACTAAATAGAAGACGGTACCAGAAGATTCCAACATGCTCGCCCAGAACTGAGGCTCTTTGTGCAGAGGGTCGCTGTCTGAGCCAATCAGCTTGTAGATGTGAACACAAGGAGTGGAGGTCAAGCTGCTGAAATGGCTGATAAACATGTCGAAGTTCTGTGGAAAAATAAAGACACAAGTCACTCTTTAAGCAGCATCCACATGATTGTAAACCTCTATTGGAATATGTGAAAGAAAACAAATATAAATACGGTAAAAACTGAGTCTTTCAATTATGCCGAAACATTTTGGACAAGAGAAAATTTGAGAGAAACACACAAAAACAGCTTCTAAACCTCATTTTGACTTTAAATTAATCAATAAAGAGCAGATGTGCCAGATCTTCCTGTGTTGTTGCTCTGGTGAGTGAAAAGCCTCCTTTCTATCACATTTATTTAAAAGTGAGCTTAATACTGTCCCAGTAAATGACTTTAAATGCTCTTGAACATTATTTCAAGCCCTGAACAGACTACTGCTGCCTTACAGGAACCTCTGCTGCTGACATACCTGGCTCACAGAGCAGCTGTGAGAGAAGCCCAGTTTGGTCAGTCTGACAATTTCGCCTGGAGAGTCGTAGCTAACCACGTAGAGGTGATGCTCCAGAGGGGAGTCTTTGGTCCCCTGGAAGTAAACCAGCTTCGCTGCTTCATCCACCCAAATCTGAGGGCTGCACGAGCGCTACACAAACAGCGGAAAGAAAGAAAAAACACACCAGAAACAGCAGTTATACACTTTCTTTTAATTTTGATACGTTTGCACTTATTACCTTCAATTTGTTTTTATCCACACTTTGATCTAAATCATCTTACTGTTAAAGGAAATAAAATTTTCTCAATGTTAACGCAGTGTGGATGACATAGATATGGCATTTAAAGTAAAGTCTTTGGTTGGATTTAAGTTCATGCTGCAGGATGTTTCTGTGTGATGCTTGAATGTATCGGCCCGACAGAGCCTGACTCATCTCTGAAATACGTCATCATGGTCAGTCATTTACTTCTCTGGTTAAAGGGGAAAGAAGCGTGGGAAGGAGAAATCAGGGACTTATTTCAGTGAACCGCAGAGGCAAACGTGTTGGAACAGCCATGTTCAATGTAGTTTTTGATCAAACATCAGGTCGCTGCAGAGCTTACACAGGTCAGATACGACTGTGAGCACTTCCACCTGTGCAGTGGCGCGTTTCTGTTGGTCTGCAGACCAACACAGCGATAGTTGGTGGGTTACTGTGCAACTGCTTCCAGCGAAAACAGAAGTTATTGGATGTTACGTCAGTTTCTTATATAAACCACTAACTGTTACTGAAATGAATGCACCGCAAAAGGAGGAAGATCTTAGCGATCAATCAAGAGATAACCTCGAGTAGAGAACTGGTTTTTACATGAGGACTTACATGAGAGAGTCTGGTTTACTTGAGCAATTTATTGCAAACTCAGCACATCAAATGGAAAAATTACAGTTACTGATGATGTGTCGCTGCTAAGCAACAGTAGAGCCTCTTTGTTGAAATGCCGTTCAACCAAACACTGTGCTTTGGACAACAGGATGACAACCAACTGCTCAGATGTTCACATTTCACTGGACGAACACAGCTGGTCTGTCTTTGTGATTCAATTATTCATCAAAACATGACATTTCCAGCCTGCAACTGGGAGGTTGCTGTTTCCTGCAATCAAGGGTATTGTTCAGAACAACGATGCAAATCCCAGAAAGGGAGGATGATGCAACTTGAAATAAGCAACCAATCGGAAAACTTTTACCAACAGTCAGCGTCCTGAGAGATCTTTACACAAACAACAGGATGTGACGTTACAGGAGAAGTACAATCCTCACACTCTTGTGTTTGTTGTTTTAAATAATTTAGACTTGATTGACACTAATTTCTCAATCATACCAACCACTAGCTGCTCACATTGGTTCATAATTCACCACAATGACACACATCCAGCCCATCTCAACCAATATCTGTAAAATATATATATATTACAGTCACCAGCAAACATTGTAAACTTTGAACAAAGGTATGGCTGGGCTTTACCTTCGCTCCATGATTGGCCAGCACCTCCCACTCCCCACTGGTCACCGCCACCTCCTCTTTGATGGGACACCTGAAATCATCTAAATGGTAGAAGAGCACACATGTGTCATGGAAGGAGATCATCTTAAATAAAATGATGTTCAAGTAGCACGAAAAATGAAATGGGAAAAAAAAGATGACATAAACGATAACATGTCTCTGGGAATATGGAAGACTGGGCCCATTGCTACGGTCTATCCAGTCCCCATACAAAGGGAGTGAGTGAGAGTCTGGTCTGCATTCCTGGAAGTTAGTCAGATTCTTTTTAGAGTAAGAGTGGGTTTCCACCAGGGCTGCCTTTTGGTCACCAATTCTGTTCTTAACTTTTATAAACTGAATTTCTAGGCACAGCCAAGGAGCAGAAGGTGTCTGGGGAACTGGTTTGGTGACCTCAGGATAACCGCTCTGATTACCAGTCGATTTATGTTCAACCCCGAACCTCTGGTCATGAACTGTGGGTAATGACCGAAAAAATAAGATACAAGTGGCTGAAATTAGTTTGCTGCTGGACTGCTCCTTAGAGATAGGGTGAAAAGTTCAGTCATTTGAGAGGGACTCAGAGTAGAGTCGCTGCTCCTCCACATCCAGAGGAGCCAGCTGAGGTGGTTTGAGTATGTCATCTAAGTGGGCGGAGCCCCGAGGACAAACCCAGCACATCTTGGAGGGAGTATCTCTCTCAGCTGGCTTTTTAACACCTCAGTGTTCTCCTGGAGGAGCTGAAGGAGGTGGCTGGAGAGAGGCAGGTCTGGGATGGATGGATGTGTTTATTAAAAGAAAAAGGTTTAACAAAAGTTAAGAAATATTAATGAAGACTGATGGAAGCGTGACATGTTCATAAATCAACACAGTACTGCAGTCTGGTTTTAGGGATGCTGAGCCCACCACTCATCACTACTTGATACCTCTCCTTCATACAGGGGACCTTACTTGATCTGCGCTACATTGCAGCTCCAGTGAAAATGTAATTTGGATGTAAATTACACTCAATAACCTTTGAAGCACATTATTACTATATGAGAGAGCATACAGTACCCAGCCTGAGAGCTCACACCACCACAGAGCAACTGACAGAAATATATTTCACTGTAAATCTAATCTCAAATTCTCTCGACTGTGGTTTGGCCAAGGACAGTCAGCAATGTTCTTTCAGGCGTAATTCTGTTGCGAGAAGCAATGCTTCACATGTTCAGCTGGCCTGGGTTGTGAAAACCCCACATTACTAATCCAACAGAGGTAATTCCTGTTTCCTAAATCAGAAATCAGTTTATTAGTTCAAAACCAGTTCATCAAAGCCAACAAACCCTGTGCTTCACTGTCAGTCCAGGCATCTGGACCTCTCTGTCTAAGTTTTAGAGATAATATAAATAACTACTCCTTTTATCAGCTACTTTTCATAGGTATAGAAATGCTGTTCCTCCTAACGGCTTGTTCAGTAGAAAATAAATAGGAACGTTTAACTTCCAACTGGGAAAAAATTAAAGAATGAAAATTAGAAGTGATATTTCCCTTTAGGAACATATAAGATATCCTGGTTCTGGCTGAGCATTAATAACTGCTGACAGGAAGGTTCTTTTGATAGCTAAACAAAAAGGAAAGCAAAAAGGCTTCAACTTCCAGCTTCACAAGAACAGGACATGACAGCGTGACAGGAAGATGATGTTGGGGAGGCTGGATAACTACACTGGATCTGAGGTGAACTAATCCCTTACAAATCTGAACAAAGACTTACTCCTCTGAGAAAACTGCTCCTTTCAAAAAAAAAAAAAAAACATTTCCAAACCCTTTAAACTACTACAAAAAAGTGGCAAGGTGGTGTTTCATTTTTTTTTTCCCCTTTTAAGGTTTTTGAGTTGGACAATGACTTCAGACACCCCCAAAAAATCCCAGACTGATTATTATTTTCATGATGTGTAATTTCTCAAAAACGAATGCACGTCACCGATATGTGCTCTTCACACTGATGTTACCTTCAGAATGTGTGTAGCCTTCTGTCCAGTTATAGGTGCCCCGCTGCAACACTGAGGTGATCTTATACAAGTGGCAGAAGCCTGTTTTGGACTCATTTACTGTGATAAAGGTGATCTCATCATCACTGGTTTGGATAAAAGGATGAAAGATGTCGTGAACCTGTAGCAAAACAAAGAATACATTTATGGTCTCTTTCCCCGCCACAGCTAAAAGCTGCTGTAAGCAAAAACTATGATTTAGAATCATCTTGAGTGGAAATTGGAACTGAATCAGAAAGGCACAACAAGAAATACTGAGACATATGTGCTTCTTTCTGCACCGCTCAAACCGAGCTGAAAGACTATCTGAGTCACTGAACTTGGAACCATCTTTGCCTGTTTGTAAACAGAGCCTGAGACAAATTAGGTGAAGCTCCTCACATTGATCCAGATATCACTGGTCTCTTGGTAAATGATGAAGGGCTGGACTGCGTCTCCGAGGGCCTCCAGGGTCTCTCTTCTTCTAGCTTTATCCTGATGTGCAGGGATGAAGAGCGCAGGAGGCAGAAGGACCAACTGAAGATTTTGCTGTCGTCGGTCCATCATCACTGCCCACGCGCTATCAAATACAGAGAACTGTGAGGGGGGGAACTTCAGCCATCTAATCCTGGACTATGAAACTGTGGGAAGAAGTTTAATTTAAATAAATCACGAAGAAAAACCTTACTATCGTCCATCTTTTGTCCATCCGGCTCTGGTGATGTACTCAACGTTGGGAAACAGACTGGTAAAGGGAACAGGCAGCTCTTTCTCCTGCGTGCTGACAATCTGAGGACCAGAGCAGATCACAGACCACAGAAGTGTTCTGCTTACTGTTAGTGGATAAATACTCGACATTAGCAACGTAATGAGCACTTACTTTTCCAAGACTGTCCATCCTGATTTCTGCTATCTTGAGAGTGATATCAGGATTCTTGCTGCCTGGAAATTATTTAAACTGAGTTACAACCAAAATCATGAGCAAGAAATGTGAAACTTGACACATTCAAAAATTTAAATACATAGAAATGGAATAAAAATATTTTAAAATAAAAAGCTGTAAATAATTTAGTGTTTAATTTAATCTAGTTTTAGTTTAATTTTCAGAATTATCCACAGACAAAAGCCAAACTTCATATAAAGTTAAACAACAATGTCCAACAGTTCAGTTGTCCAACAAGGAAATGACTTCAAGGACAATAAACCTCTGATTGTTTCGAGACATGACTCTAAAACAAAAACCAAAATGTTTTTCTCTAATAGGCTGGCATCAACTTCTCTCTGAAATACTCTCCCCATCATTTTCTCTCCCTTCAATTCGGTTGTCATTAGCAACATGTGCTCGTTCTGGTGCACTGGTGGTCATACTATAAATAACTGCATAACTTAATAGGTATTAGGTTTCAAATACACATATTGTATGTGTATTTCCACCTCCGGTTATGGTCACTTTTTGCCAAGATGGTAAGAAGTGAAAGCTTCTAAACAGATCAAACAAGCGTTGCCCAATTTTTATATACACTCTATAATCCCGAACCAATAATAAAACTAATAATAATTCTAGTATCAAAGCTGCCCTCAAATTAGATCAACTATTGTGAATGCCCAATCCAGTCAAAACCTGGTGACATTTTATCAGAGCATATTAAATCCCAGCATGTCGATTCGTCTGCTTCCAAGGCTGCAAAACCAGTGCATCACTGAAGTTTTCCGGTTTCTTCATACCTGCACGTGGGTATCTGTAGACATCTGTCTTGCGCTCCTCCAGAGCAGGAGAAGGGACATGGATGACCTCCACTCCAGACTCATCCACCTCCTCATATAAAATCTGCAGAGTCTTACCGCCGTCGGGCTCTAAGGAAGCAATGACAGGAAACTGAGCGGGAACCACACCTACTAACGGAGCTTCTCAGTGTCCCAGTATAACATGGTTCTACCTTCACGAGCAGCTGGAGACCACCAGTATCCAGTGAACCGATCGAATTCTTCCTGAGTGACAAAAGTCGCTACACCGGCAGATTTAGGATCCTCTTTTGGATTATCGACTCCTACAATTGAAAGCAATTCATGACTTGGTTGTCAGTATTACATGTGAATAAAATGCATCAGCATCTAAATATGATTACATTCTGACCTTTATGGCAGAAAGTGAGCCTCCTCTCTTCTCCCGTCTCTATACTTGTCACCCAAATGTCATTATTGTTGATGAAACCAATGAAGTTGGGGTCCCCGGGGCAGATCTTCGGATCCATACGTGTGCCTGAATTCTGGCTCTTGATCTCTGTGGGATTCACTGGAGAAGTCTTAAAAAAAGAAAAAAAAAAAAGAAAGCTATTATAAGATACGTGAGGGAAGAGCCTCAATCACAGCTACCAGGACATCCACAGATGTCCTTTTAGTTTATTTATGGAAAATAACTTTCAGATTATCTGAAAACAAAAATTAGGCTTTGCAGGAATTCTGCAGTACTTGTTACAAAAATACCAATTGAGATGGACATTTTACAGTCAAACTCGATAGAAAACAAACCATAGAATAGAGAAAAAAATTAAATTTCTAATTGACCACAAGCAATTTTTCAACACCAAATACGGCTTCACTGTTTCTGCAATAATGTTATGCTCCCTGATGATAAGCAAGTATAGAACAGAGGTGCTGCATGCACCACACTGATATATCATCAGCCTTTCTTCATTATAAAGGATGACAAGTTCTGGGAACTTTTTAAGATTTAAACGTTCAAATTCTTAGAAACCTAAAATGATGTTATCAAGGATGAGGAGTAAAGGTCCTGTGGAACTGGGGGTTTGGGATTTTTTCATGGAACATCTTATTTACTAGTACCAAGACTGAAACCTGACTTACGAGATATTATTTTACTTTCATTTTATCTATTTACTGTATTATTGGTACCTGTACAATGTTACTGATCTTCCTTTTTATTTCTATGTATTTATTTTATTTTATTTATTTTAGGACAGGGACTACCTAAGCCTTAGAAAATGTGTCCTTGCAACAATGGCCTTTCTATCTTTGTTTTGTATATGATGTACCACGGAAAGCTGTTACTGAGTTTGTATAAATAAAAATCTGAATTACACACACAAAAAAAAAGAAACCTAAAAGGACACATCAAGATCCAAAAATCTCACCCTTTGCCAAAAAATTGTTGGGAGGCTGCCAATCAGCTCTGAAAGGTCTCTTACAATCATTCTATGTCACGTTGTGGCAAACGTCTAATTTAGCTGTCCTTTCACTCACAATAAAACTGTTGTTTCCGCCGTCACGACAGTAGTACAGACTGCTGTTAGCCTGGAACAGGAAGAGGCCGCTGGGTCTGTGATGGTCATAAGAGGTGATGCCAGACACCCCCAAACGCTTCCGCTCTCGCAGCAGCTCCTCTTCCCGAGAGAAGGCCCCATGGTGAGGGCTGGCCTGGGGTCAGGAGCGACAGGAGGATGCACAATGTGACAACGCAGCTATAGTACCGATTATTTAATTATTTAATTACAATCTGTAGAGACTGAGAACATGCTACTGTATCTGTGGTACACGGATACGTCTGATATATAAATGGCAGAAAATAAAAAAGTCCCTTTAAAAAGACATCTGTAGTGCGTATGTGTACGTGTATCATATCAACACCTCACCTGAAAACGATCCAGCATTGGTTTCCATGTCAGAACCAGCAGGGCATCTTTGCGGATCTTCTTTGGAATGTCTGAGTAAAGTAGTGCGTTCTCCCTGCTGGCGTAAGGCATTCCTGCGAGGACAGATACCAGAGGCAGAAGCTGTGAGCTCCAGCAGAGCTAACCTGTCGTGCTGTGGATGAGCTTTGGTTCAGCTCCTGCTGAGAGCAGAGGTGCTGAACACTGCATTTTTATTTATTTTTTTTTCATGATACGTACAATAACCTTTGGCAATAATGCTGGGAGATCTTAATTCTAAATAAATAAAACAAATAAAACAGAAATCAACTGGAATTTTTTCTGGGTTTCTGAGGACATTTCATCTCTCAACCAGAAGGTTTCTTCAGTTCTGAAAAAGTCTTCAGGGTGACCATGACCCGGACGACTGAGAATCTACACCAGCACACCAGTCTAAGTCCTTAATTGTGTCTAGTGAAACCTGATTGTGTCATCTCTTGTATAATGTGTGTTTACATGCAATTATGTCGCTTGTTTTTTTGCAGTTTTATGCAGTAATCTCTTAAGATTACTCAGTAAAATACATTTCTGCTGAGAAGCCATGATTTTGAGCTTTCTGTTTTCCAACAGAGTTGATCCAGGTAAAAGCATATTATTAATGACTTCACATGTAACAGCAGCAGATTATTACTAAAAATGAATATCAAACAGCAGCATCGCAATTAAATAATACACTAATCCCTGACTGAAAGATGGCTGCTGGTTGTTGTGTCCATTTTTGGATTAACCAGGGTTGGGCAGAGCCAGTTCCTGCAAATATACAATCCAGAGGCCAAAAAAAAGAAAAAAAGAAAAAGAAAAAGAAGTCCACTTCTTTTTATTTTGTGGAAGACACATCAAAATGCACATCTAGTGGAAAAAAGTGGTATTACAAGACACGCCGGACCATCCCCATTTTAATATCTTATTGTCAGCAGCTCCTTTGTCAACACAGCACATCAGAAGTAGTATTGTTACATACAGCAGTCAATATGGTCACAAATGTAACTGACCAAAACTCACAAAACAGTCGTAGTGTTGGGAGCTGGTTTAGTAAAGCCAGTTATTAAGCATCATCAGCCACTGATAACATTAGCAGCTTGTACAGTAATGCACTATAGACGTAGAATCACTTCTTATCTGCAATCAATAACTTTTCATTTGTATAAAACTGTTTTACAAATATTCAAAATGGCTGCACTTAATGCTGCCCACAACATCTACTGGAAGGTCGCAAGTTATTAAGGAACATAAATTGTGGTCAGTCATCCTAGTCCTACTGTTCAGCCAAACAAAAATAGATGCACTTTTTAACAGATTCAGTACAGAGCAGAGTAGCTCCACTGACACGGGCCCAGAAACAGGAGCAGACGCTACAATCTCCTGCTTCAGCCAGAGCACAAAAAAAAAAACCCATTTTGTTAAGAATCCTTTACAGTTGCAACAGGTGGAACAGAGAGACATCTGTAACACTAAATTATGTTCCTGGATGAGCTCCACAGAGCGAACGAGAATGGCTGCAGTTCTTTGGAAGTCAAATAAGCTTGAAAACAGACGCACGCTGGCAAGTTTGAGTCACCAGCTGCATCACAGATCCAGAATCTGGCACACTCAAAGCACCTGAATTCAAGCTGAAGTTTCTTCTTTTTTTAAAAAAAAAAAACTTTAATTTATTCAAATGTTATCAATATATTGGACAACATCACACCATGTCTTAATTTCAGACCCAGACAGGAAACATTGTGCCAGATGTCAGGTTTCAGGTCGTCTTACCTAGGTAGTAGATGCGGTGGGAGTGCGGACTGGCCTCATCTTTCTGGATGAACTGGAAGTCATGCGGCGCCTTGTTGATGAGCACGCCGGTATTTTTGCGGCTATTGTGGATGATCTTCCGCAGGCCGTTCCACGTGTGCTTCTCCACCTGGAAGTGCGTGGGATTCACGTCCTCCATCTCCACCACTTCTGTGCTGTCTGAGAGCTCGTGTACCCCCGTCATGCCTGCCAGTGCCTCCCTGACGCTGTCGGCAGATCAGCTCACTTCAGTCTCCAATCAGCGAACAATGACTTCAAATATTTGCTCAGAACCGCCAGCAAGTCAATGTTTTCACTTAGCAGTGAAAGCAAAACTAGAATTATGGTCATGATAATGAGGGAGCATTGAGCTCAAAGCACCACAGCCTCAACACATGATTGTAGACTCCACATTACAACATATCACTAACACCCCAGTTTCTAATCTCTCTTTTTGTTTGTTCCTGGTACAAAAAGAAATTTGATAATATGAATATAAACTAGAGCCACAAGAATTTAGTCCACACAGTTCTAAAATGAAAGGTGAAAAAAAAAAAGTTAACCCTACCTCTTCTGGACGTCTTCTGTTTTGTCCTCAATTTTCAGCTTCTTTACCTTGTGCATTAACTGCTCAACAACCTTGAGCCAGACCTGACAGCCTGCAAGACACCAGTGAGGAGACATAAGAACTGAGAACATTAAAAAAAAAAAAAGAAGCCTTGTCCTTGGAAATTTCAGACAATTTAGTCACAACAGGGCAACGCCTGGTCTATCTAGGTCATTAAGGCCGGACTGAAATCAGACAAACTAGCTTCCACCCTGAGCTCAGCATGCAAGCTAAACACTGGAAACATTACTGATGTCAGATTTACAGTGCATGCTGCTTCATGGAGGTGCTCCTCCTTCGGCTGACCAGCATCACACGTCCAGCTACATTTCTCATGAAGAGTCACTCTCACCATGAGCGTGTCAGCTGCATGACTCTGACAATTAACGTCGGTGTCATAACTATGGCAAATTTGACACGGTTACTCCACAATTTAATGCAAGATGCATCCCGTTCAGTTCCCTAGGGTCTAAATAAACGCCAAAGTTAATTTCCTGAAAATGCAACAACAGCCGCATCCACAAAAACTTTTTTTTTTTCTCCAGAAAATGCTGGATGTAGACAGTTCTGTCTGTATATATTTGAACATAAACACAATTCCTACAGTTTTAGCCACCTGCTAAAGTGTATTCAGGAAATGTTCAGGAAGTGCAGCTCCTCTCAAATGTAACTGGACAACTGACTTCAGAGGTTTTCTCTTGAAAGATGTGGGCTATTCCTTCAGCGTTTCTGATAAACTGATCAGCAGCAGACTCCAAGTACAGCATTTATTCGTGGAAGCTGTCAACAGAGCTCTGAATGAAAGTGAAACAAGTCATTAACCTGCTAAAACAGAACAAATCCTTCAAGTAGATGATAGGAATAATAAGCAGTCAAAGCAAGTCCTTTGTATGTTGGACATAACATCTTAACTTCAAATCAAAAGGAAAAACACTCTCTGGAAGGCTGACGTGTTGTTATCCAATCAGGCATAGAGAAAAGACTCTGAAGAGCAAGACGGCTTCAAGAACAATGTAAGATAAAATGAGAAGAGCTAGAACAGTTAATGGGAAAAAGATCATCTGTAAAACACAGAGGCAGTGCCATGATACGGGCAAATGGTGGTGGGTCACTGATGTGCCAGAGGACAGAAAGTTCTGGATGAATACTTCACAACATAGTAATTCACCATCTGCTTAGTTTCTGCCAAATGAAGCAAAAGGTGGAAATACAGAGGACAAAAACATAAGAATAAATGATCAACCCCCCCCCCACCCCCTTTTTTTTTCTTTTAGGTAAATTCAGGGAATTTTCTCTGATAGCTGTGGCAATCCCCCCATCTGAACTCACTCACCTGAAAATAAAACAAAACCACTCTCAAATAATGAAACCAAAGATTTATTATGAGATTTTTTTTTTTCATTTGTCCAGTTACATTTTGGCCCCGTGGACAGTGTTTAAAAGATTTTTTTGCTTAACCCCCTTGAGTTAAGCACATTTCCTGACACTTTGCTTGCTGTCGTTTCAAAAGTTCGCTGTTGTGGCACAGAGAGCCAAAATTATGAAACTGTCAGAAGTTATTTTCGTTTTCGAGCTCTGTACAGATCAACCCAGGAAAGACCCTAAAGCCTGAATCAGATTTCTAATTCTTCCTGAAGTAACAGCCTGATTTCTCTCTTTTACTCCTTTAAATAAAGGTATTGCAGTGAAGGACTGAAGTCAACATTATTACTTTCTGTGTAAGATGATCTGATAGGATTTTTTTTTTTTTTTGTGAATCAGTGACATTAAGATATAATGAACAGAATGACATTTCTATTTAAGAAAACTGAATTGATATGTATTAAAATACATTATGTGCTTTAAGCAAAACAAAAACATGTCAGCTATGAGCCTGTGGAGACCTTTGTTTCTGACTCCACTTTCTGTTCCTGTTTCCATCTGAGTTACAGTTATGAACACGTTCACGTCGGCTTGGATGCCAGTTTGAAATGACTGTTAGTCTGAATCTCCTTAAAACTGCCCACAGTCGTTAGATTTGGCGAAACATATCTTCAACAGCTAAATCTAATGAAAACATCTACTGCTGTATTTACAACACTGCCTCTGTCACGTATTAGTTTTATGCAGAGAGCGGTTTACATCCGCTAATGAGGCTTAAGTTATTAACGTATCAAAGGGAAACATCTGCGTGAGCGTGTCCGGTTCATTAAACCCGATCAACTGTCATTAAACATTTAATCCTCGGTGAATCCTCTTGTCTGACTGGAGCGGAGCGGTTTAGCCGCCAGCAGAGTAGCAGCTAACAGCAACAAGAAAAGATGAACAACAAATCACAACAGCAGCATTTCCGGTCGCTTTTGGCTTACACTTTGTGCCCGGAGACCTTGAGAGAATATTTCCTTCTGTCGACTTAAACTGTGCGCTCAAACTGACAGTCGGGGATGTGAGTAAATTACTCAGATGAACTAGTTTCTGGGGAGCAGGTAACGGCTTCTTGCTGAGACACGAACAACGCGGAAGTGGCCAGACGTTAGACGGAACCGTTTCCGCGTCATGTGAGTCACGCGCTACAAAATTCAACTTTAACCCGGATAAAATCAGTCAAATTCGTTTCTACCCAAGAACCGTTTTCATAGTAAGAAGAAAAAGACCACCTTTCAAGCCTTTTGATATTATTTTTTTGAACGGCAAAACAACCACAGCCAACCGCATTACAATTCTTTCTATTCTCTATATATTCTTTTTTTTTTTTTTAACTGTAGGAGTTAATTTCCATTTTCCCCCCTTTTAATTACTTAGTCTAAGAATGAGGGGGGAAAACGTGGGTAAAGCCATCAAGGAGGTAGTCTGGAAGATGTTCCTCTTCCAAAGAATTATTGTCATTTCATACTGAACTGTGAAGAAGTGAATTCATAAGACTAAAGGACTAGCAAGATTATTAAACAGACATGAAATGGCCACAAAGGTAAGGAAAAAAAAAAAAAAGCTCTAAAAATAGGCAGAATGTCCAAATTAAGATATAGAGAACCAGAAGCAACTAACGCGAGATTGACCAACTATGGATCTAATATTACAAAATTAAGCAAATCCATATATAAAGATACAGTACTGTGCAAAAGTGTTTCAACTATCTTTACAAAATTAGTTGTATGTTGTTCTGTTATAAATGATTGGCTTGTGGTTGTTCTGCATTTCTTCCAGCCCGTTTTCCAAACTTTCATCAACCGTCACCGGAAAGACAAAACACCAAAACCTTGATATTATTTTTGCATAAACAATATAATCATCCTTTTTCTGAATTTCATAAACTCAACGCTTCAGAGCAGCATCTCTCACAAAACACAGGTCCATACACTACAGATCAAAGACCAAGATTGTATCGTTAAAACATTTATTTTGAAATAAATTTGTCCTTTTTTTTCTTTTTGCATAAGTGCAAAAATGCACCCAAAACAGCCACCTGAGGGAAGTCTACATCTTTAAATAAAAATAAAAAAAAAACCAAAACAAAACAAGCAAAGTGTACATTTATAGTACAAAATTCTCATTTTAAAAAATTGCACAGTTTGTGTATAATATATATATATTTATAATCTCCATTTTAAACAAACTTTAAAGGCTCAGAAAGTAAACAAAAATTCACCAAATAAAAAATAAAAACATTTTTCCCTAGATTTTTAAAGCTGAGGAAAGTTAAGACCCTGTTTTCATTTGTGTACATCATAAATATACATCTTCAAATGCAATTCTCTTTACATATAGTCTCTGTGCTAGTGTTTGAACAGACAATCAAAATTATTGCAAAGTAGTTTAGTTCTACTATAAAACATGGGTTGAGGTTGGGGGGAATAAAAAGCTTCTTTCTGCTGAATGATGCTTAAGTTATGCAAATAATTCTTTTTCTTTTTTTTTTTTACACTCCTTTTTTCACTTTCTGGTATCCCTGCTTTCACAAAATGTTTCTTGGTTCACAAACTGTGCGCATTCAACATTCCTAACAAACAGTCCAGACTTCCAGTTACACTTTTAAGCAAGAACACACATTTCCCTGACTTTTTTTCTTCTTTTTTTTTTTTTTTGTTGTTTCTGAAATTTACACAATGGCACCACCCTGAGGTGGTGGTCAGCGTCGATAGGGGTGGAAGCCCTGTACGTTGTGGTTCTGCCCTCTGCCAAATGCATTTGCGGTGGGTTGGGGAGCGGTGGCGGGCTGTGCTGACGGGGCCCCGTACGAGGCAGCCGGCTGGTTGGGGTCTGCAAAGCTGTGGCCAAAGGCTGTCAGGTCCTGACCGTACCCTAAAAATGTATGACAGACAATAAAAAAGCAGGAAAAACCATAATGTTAACGTATGGGACTCCAGACAATGTTTAGGATATTTCTATATGGTGTGTAATAGTTCATGTAAGAAATAAATAAACAATTCATCTTTCTGGTTATTTGTGTCTATTACAATTGTTAAATACCAATTTTGACTATTTGAATACTTACAGATGTGGACAAAGCTGTTAGTACTCTGCTCATTACTTAATTCCTCCTGAAAAGTGATTACATTAAAAGCATCTGACCCGCATATATCTGAATACCTTTAGTGACAGAAATTAAAGCATGAAAAAAAAAAAAAACATTTTACAACTTCAATTCCAAAAAACTTTGGACACTGAAAAACATAAATAAAACCATAATTCAATGATTTGCAAATCTCGTAAACCCATATGTTATTCCCAATAGAACTTAAAGAACATATCAAATGTTGAAACACATTTTACCATTTCATGGAAAACATAAACTCATTTTGACTTTGACAGCAGCAACACACCTAAAAAAGTTGAAACAGGACTGTGTTTATGATTGTGTAGCATTTCCTCTTCTTTTAACAACTGCCTGTAAACGTCTGAGAAGTGTTTTCTATCGGTGAAATATGTGGACTGCAGGCAGGTCAGTTCAGCACTCTTCTGCTGTGAAGTCCTGCTGCTGTGATGGATGCAGTATGTGGTTTAGCATTGTCTTGCTAAAATATGCAAGGCTTTCCCTTAAAGAGACGTTGTCTGGATGGGAGCAGCTCTAAAACCTCTGTATGCTCTTCAGCATTCATCATGTCTTTCCAGATGTGTAAGCTGGCCACGCCAGAGGCACGAATGCAACCCCATACCATCAGAGATGCAAGTCCCTCTCCTCGTTGGTCCTCCGTACATGACATCCATGGTTTCCAAAAAGAATGCAAAATTTTGAATTCATCTGACCACTGAAGTTTTCCATCTAGATGAGCTGTGACCCAGAGAAGACAGCAGCATTTCTGGATCACGTTCATATATGGCTTCTTCTTTACACGATACAGCTTTAACTTGTATTTGCAGATTGGCAAACTCTGTTCACAGACAGGAACGCTTCCAGAAATCACAGAGTCCATGCAGTGATGGCCAGAAGGGAATCATGGCTGGTTTTAATGAAGAGCCCCAAGATCACACACATCCACCTTAGACAGGCAGCCTAGTCACTTGTGCACAGACACTGCTCTTGATTCTCTGAATCTTTTGATGATTTTGTGTACTGTAGATCAGAAGATATTCAAAGTCTTGGCAATTTTACGTTGAGTAACATTTTTTTCTAAGATTGTGCCACAATGTTTAGATGGAGTTTGTTGCAGATTGGTGAACATCTGCCCATTTTAGATCTGAGAGGCTCTGCCTGTCTGTACCCCATCATGTTAGCTGTCAAATGCTCCATTTATTTTGCTGCCATCAGTCAAAATGAGCTAATATTTTCCATGAAATGGTAAAATGTCTCAGTTGTTCTTCATGTTCTGTTGGGAATAAAATACACATTTGTGAGATTTGCAAATCATTGCATTGGTTTTATTTATGATTTGCACTGAGTCCCAACTTTTTGGGAATTGGGGTTGTAAAAGGATAACCTAAAAACAGCCAAGACAGATTTGTTGGTACCCTTACAAATGATCAGAAATCACTGGATTATAATCACATTTCAAAGTAACTGTTTAACCTTAATTGTTATCATCGGTGTCTTTGTAGTATCAAATTTACTAAAATACAAGCTTTAAAAAGCCAAAAAAAAGGTCATTCTGAAAGATTGACCTTTGGAGTGACGACACAAAACTATAACTTTTTGGAAAGTCACATTTGTTTTATGTTCACAAATGCAAATATGAACCATTCAAGGTAAAAAGAGCACCTCACCAGCTGTGAAATATGGTGTGAGCTCTGTTATGTTTTGGGGCAGCCTTGCTGCATCTGGAATGGGGACTTGAATCTGTGCATGGCACAATCAAGTTTCAAATATATCACAGTCTGAAACACACTCTCCAATTTAAGGCACCTCAGCTTTAGTTTTACGACGCATTTCTAAAACAAAACAGATCCTGGTCCGCATTAGTGTTTCAACTAGATCTCCAAACACCACACACCAACACAGTCGCATATTACATTTCCATATTGCTGCTTATACTGTTCAGGTGTTATCTTCTGGTAATGGTCATAATGATGCAGGCTTTTAGAGCTGTAGAGGCTGTTTGTGTGAAGCCATCATTTTTGTCAATTCCACTCCAAATTATTATCCAAAAATATTCTGCTGAATCAAAAGTCTGGCTGATTTGTGTTAAACACTGAATAAAAAAAACAAAACAACAACCAGTCCAGCCGTCTATCATCAACTTCTACATATCTGGGTTACAGTTGTAGTGAAGGAAGCCTAAGATTACGGCCACATCAATGCATTTTTATTTTAAGGTGTAAAACTTTAAAACTTGTTGCCATTCACAACCACAGTCATGCCTGGCATCAAGACACAATCTGCTCCAGAACCCATTTCAGTTTCTAGAACTAATCGATTCAGTTTAATATGGAAAAACAAAACATAAAGGTTTGGAGAAAAAAAAAAAGCTGTTCTGGGTCATGTGTAACCATGTTTGGTCACATGATCATCACCAGAAGATAATTAGCATATGAGCTTTAACTACAATGTAAACAGCAACATGGAGTCAGAACAGCAAGTGGTGCTAACCTTGTTGTCCTTGATATAAGCTGTTATGCAGCTAAAGTCTGTATTTAATAAAACTGTGTCTCCCTACATGCGAAGGAGGAAAGCAGAAATAACTATCTGCCCAATCCACCTCTGCTGGCTCAACTCAGTGTGAAGGAGCAGCGAGTCAACTCTAGGTCTCTCCAAGATGACTGAGCTTCTCACCCTCTCTGGAACCCCTGGGTCCCACCAGGTGTGGAACCTCCGCAGTGTGGCTGCGTCGCACCAGTCATTGTGAATCACAGCCACTCTAGTCAATGAGAACGTTCCCACCAGAAGCGCCGCGGCTCAAATCCAAAAAGCGACCGTCTGCTCTGTTAAAAATAAGCGCCAAGTCTATTTTGGCATTCATCCGCAGGTAAAGCATTTCAATTTCCAGACAGCAGATGGAGCTGGCAGGAAATCAGACGCAAGAATGGTACAGAGAATCTCTGCAATTTTCAAAATAAAACACCATAACTAGGACTCTGATTTGGAATTCGACATTACCTTAAGCCATGGACACCGCAGGTAAACAAGTCAGAGGGTTTCAGAAGAGATTTCAATCACATATTAGGAGAGGTTTATTTCAGAAGCCGAAAAACACATTGTATTTCACACCACCCATCTTTTTTTTTTTTTTTCAAGGATAATGGCAGAAAAGACAAGACATGGTGAGAAATAGCAACAGTCTTTGGAGTGGAAGGTGAGCATTACCCAGTAATTACATCTTTAAACGAGCAGATTGCCACCTAATTCTCAAGTGATCTCAAAATTTTCAGACAGATTTATAATCTCACAAATCCAACTGAACACATGGCGCTCGGAAGCACTCTGCTTCTGAAATGCTCCAGGTGGTACCTGAGGTCGTGCTGAAGACGGAACAAAACCGTGGCACAGCCAGACCGCAGCGCTTCCGTCCCTGGTGGGTCCCAGATGTAAGGGAGAGTCAAGCCACCCTGCGGAGGAAATTCATTTCAGCCACTTGCATCCGCGATCCTGTTCTTTCAAGCACTACCCATAGTTTGTAATCATTGGTGAGGATGGGAACTTAAGAGCAATAGACAGATAGCCTTGCCTTTAGGCTCAGCTCTCTCTTCACTACAACAAACCGATATAGAATCGGCATTACTGCAGATGCCACACCAATCAGCCTGTCAATCACAACTCTGATATTTCATAGCCTCAGATTTGGAGGTGCTGATTCTAAAACCCAGGTGCTGCACATGTGGCTGTGAACTGCTCGAGCGAGAGCCAGATTGTTCAATGACACCAACAAGACTATATCACCTGCAAAAAGCAGCGGTGGAATCCTGAGGTTTGTTGGCCATGGTCCATCATTAAAAATTCATGGTTAACTTTTGCTAGTTTCAAGTTTATCTAATGAGTAGTAGTTAGGTTTTTTTTCTCATGTAAGGGTACCAACAATTTTACATCTGTAATTTACAGCTTTGAAATATACACTACATTCTTTTTTTTTTGCATTTGTGAACAGCGTTTGTGTGAAAAGATACTCTAAAGCCGAAATCACAAGATTAAGTAAGATTTATTTTAGTTTTTTCCCATTATTTATTTTATATCTGTTTAAGGGACTCTGAAACGTGTTTCTCATTTAATAAAGCAGATAAAGCAGAATTTTAATTAGAGTAAATAACTTATCCAAATCGGCCCAGAAAGATAATACAGTCTGCATTATCAGTAATTTAAAAAAAAAAAAAAAGGTTTCATAATTGATTTTTCCTGAAGATTCAAATACCACAATTATTCAATTAGCTCTTTCATATAAAACAGCTGTCCTGGAAAGTCTAAAACATAAAAAAGGAAAAACTCAGCTATTTAAAATAAGAAACATTTTAGCCTGTTTCACTGAAGAAAACAATCTTTAAAATCTCTTGTATGATCAGCACAATATACTGGACACTACATTTTATTTATACTCTGGATGGCACCATTTCCCTGCAAACACAAAGGGAACACAGTGACTCCCAGGGAAGGAAACTTATCTGCCTGCAAAATTCCAGATCACTGTTCAAGCCCACAGGCTTTTTTAATAGAAATGACTGACAAGTTTGTTCCTAATTTGCTGGCCAGATCGTTGCAGTGCTCTGCTTCTTTTTCCCACCCTGGTAACATCCAGTTAACACAAGATCAAATGTTTTCCAATATAAACTGTTTTAGATGAAGTCATTTTAAAAAGGGAGTGGAAAGACAAGAGAGAAAAGAGAGAGAATAGGGGACATATCTGAAAATACAACACATTTCTTTGTAAAACGTTTGAAAACAGGAAGCAGTCCCAACGGTACTGAAATATCAAAGAAATTGAGATTTACTGGTACAATGGGCTTCTTTGTATCTCCTTTCCTTCCTCACCCCTTCAGCTATATTGTGAAGACAGTACATGGGGAAAACAACGGGTGAATGGACTGCTGATGCATTGAGACAGCTGAACCATGAACAAATTTCCTGACAATTAGATCATCCTTTTACAAATCAGCAAAGCAATGCAGACAGTGAACAAAAAAGGAGGCCATGTTAGTCTTGGTATAGTAAAACCACAGTCATCAGGGTAGTTGACATGCTCCGAATCAAACTTGCCCAATTTTGATGTCAATTTTTAATCAATTTAGCTGTGACAGAGGTGATAGCTGGGTTTTACTATACAAGAAAACACACAGTAATTTGTATGTACATGCAAAATGTACATGCAAAATACTAAACACAGAGCAAAAGAAAGGAGACAGAATCAGGCTGCAGCTCTACAAAAAAAAAAATAACTCAGGTACTAAACAAATGCTTTTTTTGTGGTTGGAGAAGACGATGCTGGCACCTACCTGCACTATATCCTCCCTGCTCATCCTGACCATAATTGTGAGAAGGACGCGTTGGTCCGTAGGCAGAGGGGTCCTGAGGGTAGTTACCCAAGCCTATCAGGGAGATGAGGAGACCAGGTTGACTGAACCCAGATACTGCTGGCCAGCTACTTTATATAGTTCCCCCACTTAATGAGCTAACAGAGCTGTACATTTAAAGTCAATTACTGGGTCAACTCTTTTCCTAGTGAGGCATTACTTTTCAGCTTCTCCAGGAAGTCAAAATCAGTTTTAAATGTGAGCTATAAGCTATCTGTTAGCATGACAAATGCTTTTTTTTGTTTAATTTTTTTGCGTTTTTAATGAAATTTCCACACTATTCCACACTAAGACGAAAGTAACACTGGAAACATGTTTTCTTATCAAAGAAATATTTTTTTTAAAAAGAAAAAGAAAGAAATTACAACCAGTGGCCATTTTCCAAGGATTTCCTCATGACAGCCTCAGCTGGTTTCTGATCTTGTATGGCACCAATAGAAGTGTTTTGAAATGTGTTGTTTATATGCAGTGGTGCCACATTTACATCTTACATAACAATAACTTTATGTTTTATGCACTCTTTAGACTGTGTTTTTTTTCTCCTTGATAGTTAACATGAATAAAATCAAGTCTCTTAGTACAGGATATCAAAATGTGCATTCAAATTATGGTCCAGGAGTATTCATGGGGATTTTCACATCAAACCGTTGCAAGAAAGCAACTGCGATGATGACCCATCTATGAGCAAAAAAACCAGAAAAATACATCTACCTCTTCTCATCAAAATTGCATGTTTTTTAAGAGAATTTTTTCATGCTACAGACTGGTTTAAATATACTCAAACACATGATTGTTTCATTTACATACAGAGATTTGATAATATGTAAATTATTGGCTCTACCTCCACCTCATCTGGCTTCACATTAATTTACAGCTCAACTACGCGAGCAAAGGGCAAAAAATATGGTTTTAATGTCCAAAAACCCGTGTTGCAGATTTCTGTGACAGCTCCATTCCACAGACAGGAAGAGATTAGTATCAAACATTAGGGCCCCGACCGTACACTTCCCGCTAGCCGCTAATTGCGGGTATAGGAACCTCCACTAACCGCGAATACAATCTCCCACTAGCTAAAGCCGCTACCCATTATACCGACTGCCTTACTCACTTTGTAGGTGTGGTAATGGGCATGTCTTTTGGCCTTTTGGCCTTTTGGCCTTTCCGCAAACTCGGTATCTTGCGATCGCGGGTCGCATATCGCCGCATACAAGAGCGCATCCAAATGGCATCATTGTGCGTCCACCTGGTCACATGCGTACGTGCACAAACGGCTCTACCTCTCAAATTAACTGTTGTATAAAAAATGTAATTTGGCTTCAGTTAAACCCCTGAGAAAATAGCAGAGATCGTCTTAAACAGCTTGCCTTGCCAGTTAAACCATAGACGACCAGAGCGTGTTTACTGGGAGCGCACCGACTATCTGGGACTATGTATATATCACTGCAGAGGAGGAGGAGGAGGAAGGAAGAGGAGGAAGCTCTACGGCAGAGTCCCAGATGAGATGCGCATGAGAGCTGCTCCAATCTGGATGAAAAGACGCTCCATAGCGGTTTGCAGATAGCGGTTTGTCGGTAGCGGTTTGCAGGTACTGCAACTTGCTCTTAAAGGCAATGGCTACTGACCCACTGATTGGTTTAACAGGTGGAACGTTCCTAACCACTCCCATGCATAATGTAGCGGGTAGCGCAGGTGGGATAGCAGGTTTAGCAAGGTGGAAGACTGCATTCTTTGCGGGGGAACGCCCCTCCCGCTACCACTAACCCTTAATAGTGGCTTTAGGAGAAGATCGGGCCCTAGTTGTCTGAACTTGTAGTCGAGGCTGGCCAAGGTGCTGGTTGTGTACTTAGCTTCTAGAAAAGCCTTCTGGCCTGTGGTAAATACCATACAGGCAATGGAGGAAAAAATACTGCTGTTCTGAAATCAATTTTCAAACTGACTGTGTTCCTGGACATACATAAAGAGGGTTTTGAATAAAATGATTAATTGTGATGTAGTTCTCAGTATTCAGAAATAAAAGTCAAGCTAATCTCAACTGTAGTGTAAAAATCCATTAAGAAAAAAAAGTTATGGTATGCAATGGAAAGTAATTAACATACAATAATAAAAAAAAAAAAACACTGTCCTAATCCCAACTCATACTATCATTGAAAATACGCATCTCCTCTTCAGCAACACAACCTTAACCAAAATCAGGCTTATTTAATTTGTCTAACTACTTCGTAATTTTACACACCTAATCAATTTCATATCCAGTGCCGGCTTTTGCCATAAACAACCTGTTATGGTTTGGCATCAAGAGAACAACACTTCACAAAACACTTGGTATTGTTTCTACTGACTTGTAACTTGAACAGGCAGCAAACATTTAAAGCAAAAAGCTGGATGAAAGATCGGCACAAGCAGGAAACACTGAACAAGATGAGCACCTGTCGTGACTGACAGCAATTGAATGACTGTATAAAAATGGAGATTCAGAAGTTTAAAGCAACTGAAAGCCAAGTCACAATACAAATATCAGCAGCTGGTAAACTGAAGCCTCTGAATGAATCTTTGTTATCTGAATTTGTGCTGACAGATTGCTTTATGAAAATGAAAATATGAATATCTCAAGCCTCCATCAGTGTCCTTTGAGTTTCAAGGAGAAACTCAAAAAAAAAAAACAAAAACAAACAAACAACAAACTTCTTCAGTGCTTGAGAGCCTCTATTTGAGTGTCTTAGGTCAATCACCAACTCAAGAACTTTGGGATGACTGGATCTAAATATTTGTTACTCAATAAGCAGATCCTATTTTAAGGGTATTTTTTCTTTTACCAGTACAGGCAAGAGGAGAATTATCCAGCCTCCCCAGCTATATCTCCCCCTGACTTCAAATCAGGCTTCGTTTGCTATATCTCAGGAATGGAAAGTCAAAGCTCTTTTTCTCTTGCCCTTTGTCTTGAAAATAACAGCACATTGTCATCAGAACTAACATGCTTTAATTAAATGGGGCATAACAGATAAAAAAAAGTGTATGCTTGAAAGCATGTTTGCGTGTCTAAAGGGACTACCAACTCAAAAGCTTTGAGACAACTTTGCCATTTACAATTTACTGAGTTCGCATTTGCAGGGTACTGTGACATTACAGACCCAGATCAAAGCAGAATTATACAGCTTGATCATCTTTAATACCATTCAATGTTTCATTGGAAACTGGCATTAACAAGAAGACTCTATGCCTTTTCAAGCAACTGCTATGGACAGATAGAAATAGAAAAATGTGCTTTTGTACTGTATATCTAGGTTATTTTGACCATAATAGGTCACAGGCATTTCATTGATTCCTGAGGACTTTCTATCAGTCTTTAAACAAAATGTGCATAATATCCCTGTAATATATAAAATAAATAAATAAATAAATCAACTAGGAATAGCATTGTCTTATCCAGCTAATGGCCCAAAACTGTCCCTAAACGAGGGATCAGAAGCAACTGCCCACAGCCAAACTGAAGACAAAAGAAATATAATTAACTACGAGTAAAACTGCCAGTCAGGCATTTTCCTTATTCTGGCGAATTGTAGTGTGAGCTTAGTTTGCAGGGTGTGTTAGTGTAATCTCCTTGGCTTGGTACCGTATGCTCGCTCTAACAGTATAATGAGCTTGAAAGGTTATGGAGTTTAATTTGTGTCCAAAAACTGTTGGCAAAAAAGTTCAAATATGTAAGTAGGATCTCAACAGAAGCACATTCTGCGGTAAAGACGCACTGAGTGGAGGCGAGTAGTATACTCCGTCGCTTAAAATTAGATGCTACGAACAGAGGTGCAAAGATGTGGTTGAAGAGGTAGCAATACATTCACTCTCTCATTGTTATTTTGTTCAAACCAAGCCACAGATATTTCATTAAGACCTTGGATAACTGTGCCAGCTTGTGAAAAAAAGGACATAATTTGTCTCTTCAAGGTATGTTAGTGAAACTACCTCATATCTGTCAAAAATGAAACAAAGTTGTAATAGTGCTCTGTAAAACAGAAAATCTCACTCAGTAAATGTTGACAGTAATTTGGTCAAAAGATCAGCTCAGCTGAGTTCCAAAGTTAGTGTTATATTAGACTTAAGAGTCCAGTTCAAACACCACAAAAGTGTCTACCAGAGTCAGACATCCAGACACATTAAAAGTATTTGTCCAGAACTCAAATACTCTGTATGGATCTACAAGGCAAGCATCATAACATCATTCTGCAGACAATCATGGAAAGTTCCTGTGTAATATGCTGATGAGTGTGCGGAAAACTTTTGATAGGGTGCTTGGAGGGTTGGACATGCCTAATGCCAGAAATAAATTTTTATGGGCACATTACTGTCATGCTGGTGTTCTCTATAGTAGTTGTGTCAAGACCAGGAAAAGAAATCAGCAAAGTCACCCACAGGGAGGAAGAGGGGAAGGAGGTGTAGAAGGGATTAATTAAAAGGTAGGGATATTAGTATCAAATCATTTGTCTAGCAGGGAGTCAGGATCGCATCACACTCCTTTCAAAATCAAAAAAGATGCAAAACAAACAAAAAACATTGCAATACAGGATGATCTAATTCAAACCCCACAATCAAACTGATTGAAAGATCAGCTGGAATAACTCGACAAAAATGACTGCTGGGGGCTCCTGGATGTAGCGAAACTTCAGCAGCACCTTTATTGCAGAGCCAGAGGAGGTTCATGTTTGCAAGAAGCATGTATGGATGTATAGCTGCTCAAGCTAAATGGTACCAAGAGCAAGCTCCGGCTTGTGCAGGGACTGTGGTCCTCAACTTCAATGAGCTGCGGTTGCACCCAACAAAATCCAGGGAGATGGGCTCGTTCGAGAGGGTGATTAAAATTCAAATGGAACAGAAAATGGGCAGCATACTTCTTTATGTACAATTCTTTTCTTACCATACTGGCTATAAGGGAAATCATGCTGCCCAGTGGGTGCTTTGCTCAAGTCCTGAGTTGGAGTGGTGGCAGGAGCAAAGCCTAGCGTTGCTGTTCCTGGAGTGGTGGGTGGAGGAGGAACTTGTGGAGCATACTGGTCTGCTTGGGGTGTGGCAAAACTGTAACCTGCTGGAGAGCAATAAGATAATATTTCCCAATGATTATTTTCTACTGTTGCTTTGTTTTTATTAAGCTCCCTCTCTCGCAATCACTTTCTCATATTACACTGTAATACTTTAAATCCAGGAAAGTGCACACATATTTTACATATAAACATTCCACATCAAACTGACTATTACATCAATGTACATGTCCTTTCTGAGTAATATACGGAATATCAGGTCAATTGAAATGGTAATGACAGATAAATTAAAAGGAATCATCCCTTATGGTTCTTTCAGTAACAGTTCATTTAATTCTGGGTGTCTGGAGGCCATGCTGTCCATCTCTGATAAGGTGAAGGTTCCTCCCTTACCACAGTAACAGCAAAACTGACTTAACACTGCATGAATGCAATTAAGGCACATACATGTTATACTACCTTGTAAAGCAATAAGCTAAAAAAATATTTTGCTTTCCATCAAGATTTAAATGTTTTAGGCTTTTGCATTTAAGAAAAAAAAAACTTAGAGAGAACACTTTATGGAAGTTAAATTCAAGTGACCACATCAGAAATTGATTCAGGAAAGCCTCACATGCAGCCTAACCTACATTGCAATCATATTACAAGTCAGTACTTGACGGTGTTAAAAATAATTCATCATGTAACGAATAAGTGAACTGGCAGGACTGACCGAACTGAGGTGCTGTGCTGTAGCCCTGCTGAGGGTAGCCCTGAGGTGCAGCGAAGCTGCCCGCTGGGGTCGTGACCAGGAATGCGTTAAAGGGTGATGGAGGATGTGTGGGGGTTCCCCGGCCTGCTGTTAGCGGAGGTCCATACCCAGCTGGTCCAACACAGAGCAGATTTATTGATATCAATATATGATGGCTTTTATTTATTTTAATGAATGATCAACTTTAATTAAACACACAACAGCTACAACAGCTGTTACCGTTTCATAGCAAAACACGTCTCTGAATTGCATTTTTTTTGTCATTGTTTGACCAGTCAAGTGAGAGATACTGTTGACAAAAAGGTTTAAAAACTTAAGATGCAGAAAACTCTTTAAAAGTGAAGTATTTTCTGAGTAAGCACAGTGTTAACACTGCATTCAGCGCTGCAGGCTGATATGGAGTATAACCTGACCAACAGCGGAGGGAGGCCGGAATCCATTCAAGGCTACCATCTGTCTCAAGCGGCAAATTATCAGCAGCCTCAGCCAGTATGAATCAGTGATAACGTGTACTGTTAACTGTCATCAGCCTATTGGCCAAGCTGACAGCAACCCCATTTCTGTCACACAAGCGTTTCCAGATAAGCACATGATCACATGGCAAAGACGCGTCTATCTCCAAACAGTTACACAACATATAAGAAGCACACTATAGTGCTGTGAAGCGTAGCTCCAACACCTACCTATGGGCTGGCCAGCAGCGGACACCCAGACTCCTTTGTGAAGAGTAAGGGGGGAAAAAAAAGGTTTAGACAAAACTGATACATGTCAGGCAAAATGCTCACATAACACAATATCAGCACTGAGAGCACTGCCCTACGTGCACAAGGTCACTTTTTAAACAGAACAATAAACCTTTTTAAACGGTTGCTTCAAGGATTTTCTGTGGACACTCGGCTCTGGGATGTGTTCCCACTCACCCTGTGGCCCGTAAGGCTGTTGCCAACCCTGGGCCGGCTGTGCTGTCCAACCATTAGCTGCACTCAAGATGCCCCTGGGTGCCCACTGGCCAGGGCCAAGCTGGCCAGGAGCTTTGCTGTCACGAGGTTCAGCCTTCTTGACTTCCACCTGGACAAAGGACAAGGGGGGCACATTTGGCAACACCAGTAAGGGGTCAGTGAAGTCCCTCAGCTAAACAGGCCTGTCTTATAGGTGATACTTAATCTCAACATTTTGGGCCAGTTTGAAATCTTTCACTTTATGTTTACTTGATTTATAAAGGGGCAGTTATGTAAGTTAATATTACTGCAAAGCCACATGGGCTATAGCTATGTGTCTCAGGTACTAAGTGCTGAGTAGGAATTTCAGCCCCAAAAAGCATTTAACCAAAAACTATATATGTATATGCCTCGACTCCAGATTGCAACCTTTTAAAACGTACCTGAGAAACATAGATGTTTTTTATAAATTCAAATTATTATCAATTGTCCTATAAAAAGATAAATACGTCTAATGTAAGGCCATGACTTACCTTTCTCCAGCTAACGCTTAAAAAGGATCTCATTTTTTTTATTTGGAATAAGTTTTGTCAGGAAGAGGGATGGATGTAAAGAGAAAATTGTACCTCACTTCTAACAGAATATAAAGAAAGCATGCAGAAAGTACAAATGAACAGTCTTTTTGACCATTAACAAAACGGAACCTTCATACTGTGTCAAATAGGAGAAAATATTTTTTAATAAAGAACAAGTGACTGATACACTGTGACACCACTGTTGGAAGTTACAGCTGTAGGATATTGTCTTTATACAATCAAAGTGGCAACTGTCAGAATCACTGATGTCAGGTTTGTCAAATATTTCAATAAATAATAAATTATTACTGAAATAATCATATTCATTAATTCAGTAATAGACATGTATTTAGTTAATTGGATTTGTCCTTTATTAACAGTTGTTATTTATAATTATAAGTGTGCCACCTTTTAGTCAACTATAAATATGTTTCCCCACTGACAAAACTTTCCTGCTGGCAATTAGGCAAGACTACCAGCAGTTAACCAGAGCAAAAAAAAAAACAGGCTGAAACCAAGGGGAACCAACCAGAAATAGACTGAAGAGTTGAGTTATTGGGGTCACCTTGCAGCAGGGAAACGAATCACAGATACTTTCCTGCTTTAAGGTGTTACCACCTTCCCCAACCTCCTCTCTTCCTTCTATGTTGACCTAATTACATGCACATGTTTCCAGCAGTGGCCTCATCGCCGCCGGCAGCTACCTGAGCACCTTCTCCCGTGGGCATCGCATCTACAAGTGATGGATACCATGACTTCTGTATGGTCCCCAACAGCAGAACTGGGATTTGTTCCACAGTTTGATGTGCTCCAATTTCTAATTTTATAACTCATATCTCTTGGCCTCCCTCAAGTCCCAGCATAAGGTAATGTCAAGTCAAGAACAATGGATTAAGTAAAACCTCGATTCCTGCTGAAAATGAGGGCAAAGTCAAGGGGAACATGTACTGCTGGAGAGTTTGCAGCTTAGACTGAAGTATTTACCGAGGAAATGTCATTCAACTCATCGTTGGAATATATTAAGTAACTTTATACAATAAAAAGTTGTTGCTAGTCTGCATCTTTAACAATTGCATAAGAAAAAAAAAAATCAAGTTCAGAGAAACTTTTGGAAGTTTTCCCAGGGTCCCTGGGATTTTTTTTCTTGACAAATATTTTCCATAGGTATACACAGCTCAAAGGCACTGCTTCATGAGTAAGATACATGCACTTGAACTAAAACCACCTGTGTAGCTATTTGACACATGTCAAGATGCAACAAGAAGACAGATGCATCTCCACTTAAATTAACACACCCCCCACCCCCACCCCCACTCCCCTATATGCCTAAAACCTAACATCTACATGAAGGACATGAATGGTCTTTCTTCTTGTCTCTCTGTATTTCAGTTTGGGAAAAGCGAGTTTATTTATGACTGAGCTATAACAGTGCTCACAAAATCCAAGTCTTAAGATCAGTCTTTTTCACATTTGTGCCAATTAAAACTTGCCATTTTAATTTGATCTGTTTTACTCAGCTGAGGTGCCAGGTGGGTGGTGTTTGCTACATACAACAGCGCAACACAAAGTTTGGCAGACGTTTAGTAAGACTACTAAACATAACACCATCACAAATGTATTGTCTTTGACTGGATGGGCAGCCTACCTGTCACTATCCAAATTGACTCGGTGCAGTAAGCCCCATCCATCTGGTACACCCACTGAGTTAAACATTTTCATTGGTTATTTCGATTGACAGACACAGTATGGAGATTCTTCAACTGAGGTCACTGAGTTGAGCTTTTCAAAAAGAAAAATAAAATGTTGACATGTAAGTGACCTGCAAACAAAACAAAAAAGAAAAAAAACTGATTGGACCAATCCTTTAGGTGAACTGCTCTCAAAAATTATTTCTGGATTTATTCTTAACTTTATCCTGTGTGATCCTTATTTTGTTACCTTTTTCACATTTTCAGCATATTGAAAGACAGAAAAGAAAAAAACACAATAAATGTATTGTTTTGTCAAAGATAGCACACTTCATGCACCCTAAAGGAGTGGTCGGTTTAAACAAAGCCTTGGGCGACATTTGACTCTGCAAGAGGCGGATAAGAGTATACAGAAACTATGAAAGCTTAAGAGTAAAAAGGGTGTGCATTGGGATAAGTAAAATTATCATCCTGATTATTTTATAGTGTGAGGAGCTGAATTTGTGCTGCTGAATATGCTGTACGTCTTAACTTATTGGAAAATCCATTTTAAGCAATAAAACAGCATCATGGTATAACTGTCACTCCATCGCCCAAGCCTCCGTTTGATTTTAAGGGTAAAATAAAACTACAACTACACACTTTTTTGCCCATGATGTCGTGAAAATGCATGTTGACAGCCTGGTCCACTGATTGTTCGGCCTCGAAAGTAATAAATCCAAAACCTAGCCAACGACCAAGAGTGAATCAAGGTAGCAGGGGGGTTGTGACAACACAAGATGAAGAACAGTATTGGGCTTCAGCAGAGTGAGGATCCATCAAGATTGAGCAAGAGGCTCCTGGGGTTCGGATGACGTCGCAGACGTGCAGAACAACACAAATCCAAGACTAATGCCTGGGGGATCGAAGGAAACTTTTCTCTTTACTGTGCAGAGACATATTTGGTCAAGTTGACAATTAAGGATTTCTTAACTGTTAAAGATGAAGGATGACAGGTGTAGCATTTGATTTAATGTGAAATGTCACACACAAAAAAGGTCATTTAAATCAATTGTTCCCCTCCTGATAAGACTGAACATTGAGCTGATAAATGTCAATTGAAACAATAACACATTTTGTTACTTCATGCTGTTTCATCCAAACCCCACCTTGATCTGTCCCTTGACATATTGCTGTGGAGCACACACTCGCAGCAGCCATTGTTAATGCATCACAAAAATATGGAGAAACACAAACTGTAGAATGCCTAAAGCTTTCTCCGAGCTTCCCCAAATTTGATATTTTACTTTTGAGTCAGCCAGGATAAGCCTAAAATGGACAATTAAAATATTCCTCACAATGGTAACACAAAGACATAGGCCATAATGTTTTGTTTTTTTTCCCCCAAACTGACATGTTACTAATTTGTCTCAAGATGGGGAATATACAAAGTGCATCAACAGAACACAGTTCAAAGTAACATTTTGGCCATGCCAACTGCTCGGTAAACTAGTTCATTCAATGATCTGCAACTCTTCAGAACCTTAACAGGCTGCTGCACACTGCAATGATCTACTTTCAACGCGATTATCTTTTGGTGGTGGCAGAATTGGGTTGAGTGAATATCTTCACTTGGGGCCTAACCTGAATTCAATTAAGTGTCCTATGAGACAACTAAGATTTCAAAGACCTCTAGTGCCATGCCAAGCGTTCCCAGTCCTCATGCTCTGCTGCTATTAATAACATCTGTCAATGACCCATCCCTAAGCTAAATTTAATGCCAAGTTGACACCATTAACAGGTTTCACTTATCTTGGTTACACTCAAACTCAGATTAAAGGGTCTGATTGAAAAGGGGAAAAAAAAAATCTATTAACTTGCTTCAGACTTACCATTAGGTTTGATAATATGATCTAAGGTGCAACAGGGGTAATTGTTTTTAAGTCATTTTTCTGAAAAAGACAAAAATACACGTACAGTGTCGGCCAATACTTTGAACATGCTTACTTGCTGTACACATGACACTTTGTTTATCTAGTTTACTATAAAAAGAAACCGAGTATCTGGGATTCACAAGCCATATCACATTTCAAACAATTTTATGACATTTTACGATCCAAACTAATAAGTAAATAATTGTGAAAAATTAAACAAGGACTTGACATTGGGGGCGATACTTTTTCTTAAATGTTTAATAAAACATATGAGCATTATTTAAAGGATACAAGTCCATATTCTGAGCCTATTTTCTACCGATAAAGGGCACACATATAAGACTGAAAACATCAGTTGCTTAACATGTATCCACCAACCCAAATAACACACCAGTAAGCCATTTCTCCCTAGTTACTGACAACGGACCATCCCTAAGACTAGACAAGAAGAAATAAATAGAAATAAAATAATAATAATAAAAGATGCACCTTATGTAAACCCCACTTAGAAAGAGTAAAAAAATAGATGCTTTGACATTTGGCCTGTACCTCTGTGCTATCTGTGAATGCACAGTAACCTAAAGGAGAAAAGACAAATCTTAAGAGACACCGTTAATCACATTCAAACCATTCACAAGAAGAAGGGGGACAGAAGAAAGAAAAATAGAAAGGGCTTACTTACAAAAATACTTAATTTTCTACATACGGGAAAACATATACTAAAAATACATATATTAATTACTTCTAAATCAAGGTAAAGAAAACTTATTCCAATGTTGAACATATTATATTTTTAGTAAAAGTGTTTATACTATTAAAAGATTATGCAATGATTGTTACTGGTGTGCTAGATCAAAAAAAATTTCAATGACAAACTATTCTGTGTTTGTCCCAACAGAGAGTGAACATGGTTTTGGTAAAAACGTATTGGGGGAGGGGAGAGGAGGGGAGGGGGTCAGCTGCCACTGCATTATTGCAATGTAGGACAAATGCAGATGAAACAGCTGTGACTATAAGTCAGTGTGTGGAGTCTGACACCAACACTGCCGGTGGCACGGGTCTGATTTCCTGGGAGAACATTCATGCTGAAGGTGTCGACACGTATCAAAGACACGAGCATTAAAGTTTGCCGTTTCCCAAGTCTGGAAATGGGTTAAAAGATTAACAAATACAACTCTCTAAAGTGTCAAAGGACCTAAAACCATTTAAAAGAATACCATTTTTCTTGTGATAACATCACACTCACCTGCTGCATTTTAGGCAGCAGGCTCCTTGTCTGAAGGACAAACTCTCCTTAAGATACTCAAACTGTTCTCATTATGCCAGCTGCACAGTTTGATTAAGTGCTGTATTTTTTGGAGCACCTATTTTCCTACAATCGTTCCCTCAGCAGCTCTTTTGCGCTCCAGAAAATGGTTTAATACATTTTGAGTTAAATGTCTGAACATTTGTTCATGTTAAATTAGAGATTTTTATTTGAAAAAAAAAAAAAAGTTAACATTTTCTTCACAACATATCAATGTAATAATCTGGTAATATCAAATAAATCCTGACATAGTGGTGAAAACTCCTCCAAGTCCAATACTGTTATTGGCAAGATTAACAGGGAAAAGGCTGTTCTGTTTAGTCCAGCATAGATGCTCTTGTGTATATCCATTTTTTTATATTTCCATCCTCACGTAGCCCTTTTCATTTTAAAACCAGCTAGTATTTAAGGTCCTCAACAAAATGCTTTTAATAAAGTTGATTCCCATGCCATGTTTTAAGGCTGCTTCTGTTCCAAATGATCAAGCTGAGACACATCCAAGGGGGAAAGAAAAACTCAGCTGCTCTAAAAAGCAATACGTAAGAATGCAAAAGAGACCAAGCAGTTTTAGAGGAACTGTAACTCTGGATTCTGTGGAATCAGAAACATCATTAAAATGATGTGATATGTGTTTGATCTGATCTGCTTCTATTGATATTTGTTCTACTGAGTGCATTTTTACCATACACAAAATCATTGTTACAGGTTGGAGTGTTTGAACTAAATGAATACTTCTCTTTGGGCCAGAATAGTTTGCCATGAGATTTAAATTGGTAAGTAATGTAGGAGGAAGAGGAAAAAAAAACAGGATCAGCTTTTACCTCGGGGCCTCTGCTTCTCCGCATCATAGATCATTACCACCTCTGTGACCTTGAATGGGACAAAGGGAAACAGTGGCTCAGTTGAGAAAACCAGAGAGGGTCCCTTTTTATTCCAATTTAAATTTCTGCTTTGATTGGGATGGTTTGTCCTATTCCTCTCCGTAAACAGTCATGTAACTATTATATTGACCCTGTTCAATGTCATATTCATTCAAGCAATCTTACAGACAATACGAGTAGGCATGCTGCGCTTGACAATACTCACCACTCCGAATCTATTGAAATAGTCCCTGAGTTCAGGCTCGCCGCAGTTATGGGGGATTCCACCTACAAATATCTTCTTTGATTTATTGCTATCAGCTTTGCTGCCCTTCTGGAAAAAAACAGGGAGCGTATGGATTTCAATGTCTGTTAAAGGATCACTCTGGGAGAGGGCCAGTTAGCCATCATCTATTCAGACAGTGCAGAAGAAATTAGGTTTGCCTCTTGCCCTGGGGTATAATTCTTAACATGACATGTCAATGCAAACACTAGACTCCACAGATCAGAGAACTTGGCCTCTTCCACTGAGCATTTCACCACTGCTGTGCACTGCACTCAAGCCGTAAAGGCTGGGGGCTGCTTGGAGAAACAGGGATTTGTAACAATTGCATCTTATGGTTTCCAAGTAAAGCGTTTGGTACCTGCTTAAAAGCAGTGTGAGGAGTGCGAGTGGGAGGAATGAGATCTTCATTTACAAACACTTGTGACATCTGTTTACAGCCAAATATGGGAGATGTATATTTGTTTTACTGACAGCCAAAATACAACAACTAAAGTCTTTCTGTTGAAAGCAACCAAATAACAATAATAAATCTGCAGAAGCTTGACAGTATTGTTGACTGACCCAAAAATGATCCAAACTGGAGCAGAGATTACTGGGTCTCCAAAAAAATTTACGGCAGAGAGCAATTTTATTCATCACAGCTCAGCATCAAACCTTATGTTTTCTCAATTTAACTTAGAAGACAATTACATCAGTAACATCTTTTAAACAGGGGAGCAAGGAAAACATTTTTATACTTAAAAATTATCACTCAAACAAGGTGTAAATCCAACATATAAATATAACAAGGTAACAGCGGGATGACATCTTGATGAGACTTTTTTTTTCTTCATCACATTTGGGAAGAGTGACATTATAATGAGTCATATCCAGACGAAAGCTGTACCAGAGATACAGTGATATTGTTGTGGTCCTTTGGTCAGTAATAGAGGTCAGTGGAAGGGATTAGTTTCTCAGCTTTTTGTCTAATCTATCAAAACCTCAAATTAATTTATGGCATCGATTTAAACTGTATTATTTAATAATATATCATTCTTTAAAGAACAAAATAAAAAAATTAGGATTTATTCTTAAAATTAAAGCTCAAAATATTGACGTGGCCAATCAAAAAAAACTGTAGTCTGACCTCAGGAGGGGGTAGGTGTGGAGAGACTGTTGGTCTGAGCATTAGTCCATCAAAAACACCTAAACTAGCCTCCCAGTATAGTAAAAATCAGATTCCTCTTACCCAGCCCTCCTTGGTTCGAGACTTTTCAGGCTGCATTCCTCTGGGAGTACATGGCTTCGGGTCAATCTGACAGCAGAGGGAGGAGAAAAAAAAAACCATTTCCCATTATCCTCAAATAAAGGCACCTTCAAATGTTCTTCACTGAACCCATTACAGTTTATTGGTTCGCCGGTCTCAAAGATTCTACACACAGTATGTGCTGATGGGAATTTAAGTGTCGGTAAAATGTCACACCTTAATTCATATCCATCATCACACTAAAAGCAGACATGAGTCATTAATGATTAATAGATTATGTACAAGATTTGAAGCACTGCAGAAAAAAAAAAGGATTGGACTAGATTGTCACGTCTTGTTTCTTTTCAAATGTCTCATTTTTTTTATGATTCGACCTTGAACAGGCAAGTCTTGTTGGGCAAATGAACATCAGTTTGTGTGTGCAAAATATACTATCTGTACAGTCGGTCTTAGGCATGTTCATGTACTACCCAAAGAAAAGCTGTCCTTCCCCTCAAATAGCTTCCAATTGCTGTGGATAATGAAATACAATGAGAAGTTTTTAAAACTGCTCACGCAAACCGCAGGCAGATTATTCAAAGTGATTTGACTATCTGGTTCTTTGAAAATACTCACATTTCTTCCATCAAGATTATGTGGCTTTGTCTCCAGCACTGTCCGTACACAATTGGGGTCTTTGAACTTAACAAAGCCAAAGCCTCGCGACTGATTTGTGGTTTTGTCCTTCATGATGACACAATCTACTACTTCTCCATACTGTGAGAAATAGTTTCTAAGTGTCTCTGAGAAGGAAAGAAAAGACAGAAATAACAGTGGCATTTCATAAAGGCAAACACAGAACAATAAAATGACACTGCAGACATGAAATCATGATTTGAATAAGCCTTCTGAACAATACAAAGAGCCACTGTCAGGATTTATGTGTTGTTTTAATTACAATAAATAAGAAAATACATATAAATAAATTTAGCATGTCAAGTTGCTCTAAAACTGTAACAAAACTGATGTAGAAGGAAAAAAAGCAAGCACCACTACACAAAATTACACAGAGGACACTGAAAATTGGCAAGTGACCTTGATTTTTTTTTTCTTATTGCAGATAACTGGTGACTGTGCTACTCATATGAGAACATTGAATTACTGTAAGTTGCATACAGCTACTCCCAAAGAGCAAACTAAACACTGACCCAGTGTCATCTTGCATAGTGCCAAACATACAACCAACAACTGTAAACCTGCACACACCCTTGAGCTGACTCTAGAAAGGTGAGCAAGTTTGAACAAATGAGGAATCACTTTGGAGCAAGTTACCGTAATTGGTTATCTTATTGCTGAAATGCCCTGGGGCATCAGTGCAGAAACGAGCAGGGAGCCTCACAGAACTGTAGCTTAGATCTTACAGTTAACAAGCCTGTTAACACAAACAAGTACTTGTGCAAACTTTCATAATGGCAAACCAACCATGAGCCAACAAAAGGCTTTGAGCAAACTACATCATCTTCCCAATTCAGGCCATTTATTGTGGATTCTGCCACCAGTGTTTGCAATCGAAACTTACATTCAAATACCCTTTGATGTTAAGTGGATAGACATATCAGATAAAAAAAAAAAAATATGTCAAAACACAAGTAAACAACATTAATACAGACAAATACTGGAAAGAAAAGGGTCTTCCCAACAAGTAAGAATATTCTCAGGAAAATATGAAAGAACACAAAGAAAAAAAGGTACCTGTGTTGGGTAGCAATAAAACAAATTTCCTCTAGGTTTATATCATTGTTTTGTCTGTTCATCATTTATTCATTCAAACAATGAATAAGAGACTGACATGTCACGTGACATGTCACCTGTTTTTATGTAAAGCACTTTGAGCTGCTCCTGTCTGCATGAAAAGTGCTCTATAAATAAAGTATGATTGATTGATTGACATTTCAAATATTCTTATATTAAAATTAAACACTGTTGCCAACAATTATAGTGTCACAACTATGTTATCAACCCTATGCCACATCACAATGTTAATAAAGAAAAAAAAAACTCTCATTTACTTATTCAGATTTAGCCTGTAAAGTGCAACCCACTAATGGCATAAGAATCCCATTGAAAATGAGTTGTCAAAACTATTATCTTATAATACTTGCAAGGAATGCACAGGAACTCAAGTGAAATGACTTACCTTGTGATGTACTCCAGTCCAATCCACCCACAAAAAGCTTCCTAAAAAGAAGAGGTTCCCTTTGAGTCATCACTGATTATCATCAATACAGAATACATGATACGCTGTGCAGCATAAGGACACAGTCACAGAAGGGTATGCTTTAAAAAAATAAAATAAAATAAAATATCTGCCCGCTGAAAATACTTTGTAGACTGAAAACATTGTTACTGAGGCACAGCTGACTAAACAGCCAAAAACCTGTACACACACAAGAAGAAAGCCTGTCTCAAGCTGGTGCAGCGGCGGGATGTGCGCACATGCACCTACAGTTACAATCACCGTGTTTAATATCACTCGTGCTGAGCTCCGGTCTTCGTCCTGGATGTCACTTCAGTCCTTTAACGCTGCATTCAAATACCTCAACAATAAAATTAATAAATACATAAATAAAATCTTTACATAAACGACCTGCCACGTCAGTTATCCCGGGGACAGAGTTAGCGAGCTCTCAAAGCTACAGCGACCACCGCTCACCAGCCTTCACCGACCAAAGCCAAACGTTGACGGAGGAGAGCGGCTGCTCCCCTCCGTCAATGGGAGCCAGGGGCTCGGATGCTGGTTGCCTCATTGGAAGTTCAGCTCATGAGTTCAGTGATAGAGAGTACCACTTTAAACACGCTAGTGTGGGAAATGTATCGTTTGAGTAAAAGCTGAAAGCTCGGTGCGGATGAAGATGCTCCAGCAGTGCCCGCTAAATGTCCTCACAGCGGCGAAATCCAGAAGAGACTTTCGACTCGCTGGCAAGCGTTAGCAGCAATAGCCCAGCCACTTCGAGCTAACTGGAAACAACACAAAAAATAAGTGACTATACTCCCATGTATTGCCTTGACAACTGAACTGATAGCACTACAGACAAGCGCAGAATGTTTCACCATTAACCACGGCACCAACTGTTGTTTTGCTCCGAGGAGTAGTTTCACTTTTCTGTCCTCTTCCATCGGGCCAGCGATCTCGCTAAGTTACTGAAGCTAGCTTAGCTCAACAGCTAACGTTAGCTGTCAAATGTCAGCTTGTCAACACAGCGCATTAACCACAAGTTACGTCGTTATACACCGTATCCGATGAAAACAGTTGAAGGCGTCGTTAAAGGTCTTACCCAACTTCATCTCCGATTAAGTTGTTGTTCATTTCTGAGGCTGTAGCGGTGGACTACAGGAGCTGAGACCGGCTTTCTCGTTTCAGTGCTGCCCCTCTCAGACTGAGTGCTGAGGAAGGTCACTCCGCTTTTTGGTTCAAACTGTTCTGCGCAATGACGACGCTGCAGGGGGCAGCGGGCTTTAAAGGAACATTACACCCAAATAGTCTACGCTCGCTCCATTACCTCTAATTATCTCTGGTTTCATATGTTTTATGACCTGAAATATGGGAGCGAAATTAAACGAAATGAATAATGATGATCAGCACATTTTACATTATGGAAAAAAAATGTGTTGTGAGATCGTAGATTTCACAAGTAGTGCTTTTTTTTTTTAATTGCTTTTGAAGTACCGTATATCTGTAATACTATGACAGCATGTGGTTGTAAAGGTAGTTTAGTTTGGGTCATTTCTCCTTTAAATGCTGAAAAGGTTTTGCTGAATCTCAGAATTATTATTCTCAGGTCTTTTCAGGGTGCCTTTTTACAGTGACAAATACACAAAACTTTACGGTGACTTAACTATATCAGTTATTATATTTTGTTTTATTTTACTTTATTAATTTTTTTTCTGGGGGGTGCATACTTCCAGTTTCAGTTTCATAAATTAATTCTCATTTACATTCAAAGTAAAAAATCTACACTATACTACAATACATTACATAATTACATAATCCTATATGTGGAAAAGGAAAAAAAAGTAAAAAGTAATTCAGTTCAATTTTCTAATTCAGTAATACTATATTAATACCAGAAGGGAAATTATATTATATACATATGAATAATTATACAAATAATAATGCAAAAAATATATAAAGAGAAAATCAATTAAAACTAGCATTACTTTGTCACTTTAAAGCTTTCTGGACATAAAAATGCCAAATATTGCTTTTGTTTTAAACTTGAATTCCATATTTGTACATTGCATTAGAATATCTGATGGTGTACAGAGAGTAGCCTCACTGTCACAGTTTTAAACTTTAAATGACCTAATATGTATTACTAAATTAAGCCAACAAGACTTTCTGAGAGCTCAACAATACTTTCATTCAAGTCATATCAAATGTTCTGTTCTGTAATCCAAAAAAATAGCTTGTATTGTTATTTATTACTGCAAATGAGACCATCATAATTTGCACTCTCTTTTTCCATCTATTCACAATGTGTCATATACATCAAATATGTTGCTCTGAACTACTTAACAATGAAAATAGAAGAACATATATCTTCTGGTAGTATTCCCTGAGCTTTCATTAAGCTCCCAGTGGTAGCTGTGAAACCCAGAATGAGATTCACCTCTTCACGCAGCATCATGTGTGTCGCTGGAAGATGCTCTGCTTCTCTCTATCTCGTTCATATCATTCATGGAGGAAAAAGAGGTCACACACCAGTGCGTCAAGATTTATAAAATACTCTCCTTTGGGACTGAATCCAGTTTCTTTGAAATTACACTGCATGTAGGGAAAACAGGTTGATCAGGCTTGTTAGAGGGAACTGGCTCGCTCTTGTTTTTGTAAATAGTCAGAGTGGACCAGGAAGGAACGAATAAGGTATCATAAGACTCTTTGTTTTAGATAATATAGTTAACTCAGAGGTATAATGTCAAATCGTGCTACATTTTGAAGATACATTTTGTTTTGGAGAGGATTGCGACATTAACAAACAAGCAGACGTCCAAGACCAAAAGAAATAAAAAGCAAGATTAATTGTAAGACATGAAAATGTTAAACTGCATAGCTTTGAGTTGACTGAAGTAGAACATTCTCTTATTGTGAACCAGCTCTGGTATTTCTCCACATGGGAGACAATTTTTGTCTTTCTACTCTGTACATCTCATTCTTTTAACCCCAGTCCGAGTCAGCTGATTCAGTTAAAGTCACTTGGCATTCGACCAACAGCTTTGCATCACTTCAGGATGAATGGAGAGGTTTGTCTTGAAAGTTCATTTCACATTACATAGATAAGATAATGGTCATAATACAATAAACTACACACTGCTACTACCATTAGGTCATTTTGCAGCTCCAGTGGCTGACAAAACAGCACCCTCTTTCTGTTTTCACTGGAACACAGGCAGGAACTCTGACACTGCGCACCTGAGCACACAGATTGTCGAGTACATCTGATGGCATCCAGCTGCTTTGAGACGTTAATCTCTTGGATTTTAATCAGAATGGCCAACGATAGAAATTAGACGAGGAATTTGGTTTGCAGTCTTTAAAACATATTCAAATACATTCTTGATAGGTTTAGCTTTATAAATCTTAAAAATAAACATAATGTTCCATCCACAAAGTGACACATTGTGTTTTGACGTCATACCTAAGACCACAGTAAAATGGGGAAAAAAAACCCAAAACAATTTCACTGTAGTAAAGACAGTGCAATGTGGAGGTGCACATAAGGCTACAACAAAAGGTACAGCACAGGTTTCCCCACTACAGTGAACATATTCTCTGTCATTAGTTTGCTTAATAGCTTAAACCACCCTTTACTCTCACTGGCCATTTTACAAAACCACATATTAACAGTGCATAGGCCCACTCCTTTTTAACAAATATAGTGCACACTCTGTAGGATGCAAACATTGCAAAGTATACAGAGTAAGAAAAATACTTAGATGGTGTGGTACTTTGGGAAGAAATGCCCAGTGTGTAACTGACTAGTCTACCTTGGAAGCTGTGACGTAGCATAGTTAGCTTTTATGGTGGCGTGTTAACAGACTAACAAAATCCCTTGAGCCAGTGTGCAGTTCTTAAGTCTGCATCTGGAGGAGACAGTATGCAGCTCTGAAAGCAACCACTGCCTTTCCTGATAGTTCACATCTTTGGCTCCTCACCCCTGTCAGTAAATTGTTTTGTCTTTTTCCATTTGTTGTGCTAAGAGGTTGTGCTCTCTTGTCTCCTGACAGCAGTTCCACACTGGGGGTTGGGGGGTGTTCTGTGCCAGCACCTCTTGTCTGATAAAGGACATTGTTCTTTATTACTGCTTCCTCGGTCTCCTAGCTTTGGGTCCTCCTACTCCTGCATCCCTGATTGATTCCTCTGACTCACCTTTATTGTGTTACACCTCATATCCCTTCATCTTTTTTTCCATAAGTGGTGTCCTCTGTGGAAGACCACAGCTGATGAACTAACTACCTAAAGAATACTTAAGTCTTTCTCTCTTTATATTTTTTTATTTAAAAAAAAATATGTATTGTATATAGAGCAGGATCAGATATGAGTAACTACTTCTGAGCGCTTTGGGACGCTGTTTCTACTAAAGAGTCAGACACCACGGGCGGATCACCCAAGATTTCAGCCCTTCAATACTGAATGCCCTTTGAGCCCTCAAGTGGCCCTCAGGCAGCACTGCATTAAAACAGGCGCGATATCTGTAATGGAAATTAGTGCATGCGCTCAGGAACTTCCAGAAATCAGTGTTCAAGAACACTGTTTGCGGAGTTCACAAATGCAGGTTAAACCATAGACCCAAAAAGGAGAGCAAATATCTGGCTTTCTACCAGCTCAAAAGTATACCTCTCTGATGGCATACTTTTAGTGCCTATATGGAATGAAGAGCTTTCATAATTGGGAAAGGAAAAATACTGACAACATACATTCCCAGATATTGGTCATTTCTGAAAGTGCTTTCTGCATATTGCCTTTACAACACAGCATATGTACTGCATACTGGTAGGACTTACTCATGTTCAACTGCTGTTTACATTGAACTCTTCTCTGCCTCAGCCTTTTAAGTTCTCATTACACCAAGTCTACACTTACACACTACACCAGGTCTGTAGTTTGTAATACAACACCTTAAAACACAACTGTGCTACAACATAACTGGAAGCCGGTGACATAACCACTGTGGAGAGGTTTCCCCTGTGGTGGCCCGGTGTATTATGGATATTATAGTCCATCACCTGTGAAGTTTTGTGCATACTGCAGATTGTGATAATGTTCACATGCTTCATACTACTTTTTTTTTGTTGGTAAAATCAGTATTTGGTAAGGTCTATGCAGGGGTGCTGGAGAAGAAAGTCTGAGCGATAGTATCAGATTCAAGAGGAGCAATCTGGGTTCTGTCCTGGTTGTGGAACACTGGACCAGTTCTAAGACCCTCACTAGGGTACTACAGGGAGGATGGGAATTTGCCCAGCCAGTCCACATGTGCTTTGTGGACTAACTTTGAGAAGGCATTTGAACGTGTCCCTTGGGGTCTTCTGTGGGGGGTTTTCCGGGGGTATGGGGTACTGGGCCCGGTGCCACAGGCTATCCAGTCCCTATTAAAAAAGAGCAAGAGTTTGGTCCACACTGCCGGTAATAAAATCAGTATATCGTAATGGGTTAGTACACATTTTTGAAAATGACCATTGTCATTTTTCAGGGTAGGCTTTGAATCTTTCTGCTACATAAAGCTGAACTACATACTGCAGCCTTTACAAAAGTAGGGCTACAAAAGAGGTTGGCTGCTGGACTGGCCTGTCTGCAGTCCAGACTTTTCACCAGATAGAAAATATTTTACAAATCAAAAGATGAAAAATACAACAAAGAAGATTCAGGACTGTTAATCTGAGGGCTCATGTACCAACGTTGCTACACGCAAAGAAATTCTCTACGTCATTTTCCACACTCACACTGAGATGTACAAAAAGTGAAATGAGCGTGAGAATGTGTGGTGCTCCACAAACATTTCATGTCTGGTGTATGCACTTTTCTGAGGTTTTGTCCATTGGCAACACTTGGAGGCAATGCAGCGAAGTTCCAAACATTGGGAATCATTTCCTTAACCTTTGTGTCGTGTTTGTTTCTCCCCCCTTACTTTAGTGTTCCCGGTCAAATTTGACCGGCCTGTTTTAACTGCTCCTACATAAACAGAAAAACCACTGATCTTCACCAAATTTTATTTAACTCCTTTTTAAGCTGTAAACAATGTCTCAGACCACCTGTTTACATGAATAACTGCAGTTAATATACATTAAATAGACACAGAAATAGTAAATTGTATTCGAAAATTATCATTTTTTGTAAAAAAAAAAAAAAGTAACAAAAATCAAAACAGTGACCAAATTCACACAACATCAACATGTTGTATGTGTGTGTGTATGTGTGTGTGTGTGTGTGTGTGTGGGGGGGGGGGTTCTCTGCTCTGCCTGCCTCCTCTTTCCTGGGTGGATGAATACCAGAGCAAATTGCCATCCTTGGACTGGAATATCACAGGTGCCTCTTCCTCAGGTGTGTCTTCCTCTGGAGCTTCTTCCTCGCCTTCTGTGGACTGGTTGGTCTCACAATGGTCTGGATCAAAATCATGATCGATGTTGTCTTCTATTTCTGAGACATCCTCCTCTATTTCTGGTTGAACTTCAATCCCCTGTTCATCAGGTTGAAATAAAAGGTCCAGAGCCTCTCTGACAAGAAATCGTCTGATTGGGCGCCTAGTCTACGTGTTCATAGTAAAATGAGGGCAATGCACAGAAAAAAAAACTATATATAGGGGGTCTCTGAGAAGATATGATACATTTTGTATAGGAAAGTGCGGTTCACGTGGGGGGATGGGCACATAAGCCTTGGAAAGCGATAATTCCCATAACAAACACCTAATTGTTGACTTTGAAATGTGGAACAAGTGTTATTGTTATACATTTAGTCTGGAAAGTGTTGTTCATGTGGGGGGATGGGCACATAAGCACCGGAATGAAGTGGGAAGAGGAGACACCTATTTGTTCAGTCTGAAAGGGGTTCAGGTGGGGTGGGGTGGGGTGTGTGTGTGTGTGTGGGTGTGTGTGTGTGTGGTAGTGTATTTGTGGTTGTGTACAATCTGATGGATGAACACAATCCAGTGTCACCCTTTAATTTCCTATGGCGGTCATTTTTGACCGGGAACACCACAGGTGTTACAAAGTTGAATAAACTACTCAAAATTCAGAGAAAGTGGTGATCAGCAGTTATACATGTTCAAATGCCTAGTGTGGAGGATATCATAAGGCCCTGAGACAATCAAATGTAAAACACAATATTTATGACTGATGAAAGTAGGAAATCGGTCAGATTTGACCCGAACACGACAGAAAGGTTAAGTATTTGTATCCCACCACACGTGAAAGTATGGCATCAGTTCAGCGGCATGTATGTAGTGAATCAAAGTCTAAAATCTGAAGACCGAAACCCTGAATCAGAGAAGGAAAATTCCGAACCTGTAACCAAGAAATCAAATTCTGTAAACAAGAGTTTGATCATCATTGACATCATCATCAACTGAAAGCTAGAGAAGCGCACCTGAGAAAGAAGGTTGGAAAACAGAAATGGTTTTAGAACTGATGGAAAAGAAAAGTGTAACCAAGAAAGATGATTGCTGTCATTTACAGAATTTGATTCTGGGTTTTCCTTCTCTGATTCAGGGCTTTGGTTCTCAGATCTTGGATTGTGACGCGCAATACACATGCGGCTGAACTGCCACCATATAAAAGGCATAGCTAATTTTTCAATCATTGAATCATTTATTCAATGTAGACACGTGAGCCTTATGGTAACAATTTCTCAATAAACCAATTATTCAGATCATATAAATCATGCTAAAATGCTTCAACCATTAACCTATGACAATGGCAGCTTTGGCAGAATGAGAAGGGAACAGGTTTCTAACAAGCACAGTGGATTTTTTTAGCCCATGATGATGACAGCCGTCAGTCGTTTTAGATCTCCAAGAGCTGTTCTATTGGAACTCTGTGCTGAGTTGGGTCTGATGCACACACATTGCTGTAAAGGTGCCATCTGAACACAAATTTGCATGTGTCAATAGGAAGGATTTCCATTCCATAAACATGCAAATAATATATGATGCACAAATGAGCCTGACTAATGTTTGTTCAAGATGTCCTGAATCAAGCCATGACTCACATCCTTCAAACAGAGGTGGAGTTGAGACTCCAAGCTGGTAGGGTGCAGGATGGGTGCCTTTTGGTGAGTGATGCCTTTAAAATAGAAATCATTGTAAAAATCCACCTTTGAAAGATCATTAGATGCATAACAATTCAGCTGCAGGTTACAGTGGTTATCCACTGGGGATGTAGCTGTTAACCCCCTCACCAGCCCACAGACTGTCTGACAGTGCAGATACAATGATGACCGTTGCTGTACAGGGGCATTTTATTCAAAAAAGAAGATAGATGACATAACAAATGTTTTAACTGAGAATTTTTAAAGTTTTATGCACCAAATGAGCTCATTTCAGATTTGATGTCTGGTACATGTACAGGGGGAGGAGCATGCTTGTCATACAGCTTTATGTAAGGCAAAACCAAAGCAGAGAAATGGCAGACCACTTGGTTTAAATTTAAACCTGAGTTCTTACTGTGAGGGTGTCATGCTGGTGAAAAGAGTGAGCTATTGTTCAGTGTTTCACAAGTCATACTTTTGCACTGAATATAATTGATTTGTTGAAATCCTTCAAGTCACACTACACTCTTGGCCTGCATGTTAGAAACAACACTGTCCAACCAAAACCGTACTCATCCTGGACCTGGTGGCACTTGAAAGCTACAAAAGAAGAGTTATTTATTGTTTTACATGTCAGTATGCTTTCATTTCTGTATGAATGTGAGCTTCAGTGGAGACAACCTTCATAAAAGGCAGGAGAAATAAAGAGCCTCACGTAAGAGTGGTGGGTGGATGAGAACCTGCAGTGTGACGATGAGCCAGGCCCACTCAGCTTCATCTAATAGGAGTGAAGTGGATGATGGGTAAGCGGGCACAGGAGCTCAGAAGATGATCAGGTGATCATTTCCGACTGTCAGTCTGTTGCATTGTGTTGTGAGTCACATCAGCCACAGGAAAAAGCCTAAGTGACACTGAATTACAGGGTTTGGAGAGGAGAATGTGTTTAGGATCTATGTTCCCAATCTTTGCAAAGTTTAATCTTTGCCATGGAGAGTTAAATCTTTTGAATTTCTCAGAACCCTGGAGTCCTGTCTTACTAGGACTGCAGTGTCTACATCTCAGTTATTGATTATATTGCTTTGTTTGACCAAGAGTACAAAATCCAAAGATTAAGTCTCATGCAAAAAGCTGAAGCCGTGACTTTTTTTCTCTACAAGCAACATCAAACAATCATGTACATGGCAATCTTTGAAACAGTAGCAGCATTTTCTATAAAATGACTGATAGTTTTGTTTTCTTTTGCTTTAAACACTACCCTTAGTGTTTGGATCATATTTGCACAAGGGTTTGCGTTAATATGCTTCGTGCAATTTCATGTCCTCTTGTTCATGTTCATGTCTCACCAACCCTCAGTACACCTACAGAGGTGTGCAATGGAAGTCAGCTGTAAATCTACTGTATTTGTTATATGCTGTAATGCACTCATAATTCAAACATGGAAGTAATGCTATTTTCTTTTTTCTTTTTGACAAGTGGTTTTGCAACATTTGGATGTCACTCTTAACCAGATTATAGTATAAAGTCTGCAGATGAAGGGAAGTATGCATTAACATGATTTTATCTATAAAGATGGGATCTCTACGTCATCTGAAATCTCTGTTTATGCTACACATCCAGCAGATCAGAGTGCTGAATGGTGTTGCAACAAGAGCCAATGTACAACGTGAGTGAATAAGATCCAGTGCAATGGTTGACCTCAGCTGTGCATGCAAACACTCAGAGAGAAAGTGAAAGACATGTCACTCTGATCTAAATCCTGAGTACCACAGAAATGATCCATGGTTTTGATTGGTCAGAACTTTCATTGGGACAAAGAACTTTTGAAGGGTCATTGTTCCTGACCCCTCCATTGCAACTGAAGAGACCAGGAATTAAAGAAAGTCCCATGGAAACGCTTCACCAATTAAAAATACCCTGATTGGGAGGTAGTGCTTATTGAAAGTGCTGGGTAATTTTGACGCGAGGCTTGAAGCACTGAACATGCCTAATTGGTTGAGTATTTTCATCACCCCAGAGAATGAATGATGAGAGTGAGCAACAATCATGGGAACAAAGCAATGAGTCAGAGGAGTAAAACATCTTCTGACTGTTACACAGAAATTAAATTCCAAAGCACAAATAAAAGAACATTCGCACCTCAGCACAAAACCGCCAAAAGATTTCTGATTCTTGTGACTGCATACCACTCTTCAGACAGAGCTCCAGACAGATCAGTCCATACATCAATCCATACATCAGGAGGTTACATTGAGCAATCTTTGCAGGACTGTAGATCACAGTGGAAACGCAAACAACTTCACTGTGAAAGACCCTTACTAGTTGCTGAAATAAATGTCCCTGGGACCAAAATTACTGAGCACTTTCAGACGTCATTCAGCCTAAGGGTCTCCTAGAAATGTATTAAGAACTGTTTGACGACATGCTGACCGAGGCATTCATTCTGTGGTGATGCAGGATTATCAAGAGGCACAAAACTGCTCGCCTCCTCACAAACGTTACAGGTTCCTGACAATTTTTGCTAATTTTGTTAAGGTTCAAATGTGCTGAATTATTTATCTTTTAAAGCACAAGATCCAGAAAATCTGTTTGCAGACATCCTTTCACTTCACAAAAATTCAACTCTCGTGAAATGGGTCAGGTATGCTTTCTTATCTACACACATTTCTACTGGTACAGAATGTACCGAACCAGCTGCCAATGTGGTTGGAGCGTTTATGTAATACCACGACTGCCACTATTCAAAACAACCACAATGGCCTCAGAATTGCTAATAACACCTTGGATCAACATGTTTATACTGCAAAATCGACAAGTCATTCCCCAGTTGATACTAGTCTGTTGTCACATGCTTTGTTTCTCTGGTTGGTGTCGCCGTCCTGAGGCAGTTTTCTCTGCGTCTGTTGGTTCTGCCCCCTGGATTAGAAAGTCAAATCCAGAAGAGTCAGACTAATTAACTAAGTAGGCTGGAATGTGAACCTCCTCCTCAGTCCTTTCAGCAGTCTTGTCTCCACTTGCAGCGACAGGGCCGGTTACAGGTAAACTACCATTCCAAACCACATGGTGGCAGTAATGCACCACTTTCACAGTTTGTCAACCACCAAAAAAGAAAAGAAGAGGACAATGGCAAAAAAAAAAAAAAAAAACCAAAGATAGAAATAAAAGAAAAAAAAACAAAATAAAATGACTCAAAAAAATATTGGAGGAACTAAAGATTTTTGCTGCGTTTCTGTTTGCTGTTTGTACGATGGATAATGGTGGCACTGAATGAGAAAAGATGACTTGACATTTTCACTTGATCATGCTGAATTTTACTTTCTGCATTTATTGATTGGGATTGTTGCTGGTAATTAAAAGTTGTGTGCTAAATGATAACCTTGAAGTTATCAAAAAATATTTTAAATGACTTGGAGGCAGAGATTTCTGGCTCCAAATGCTTTACCGGATTTTATACTTCATGCTGTTGTTTTTGCTTTTGATTGTATAGTCCAGTGGTTCTCAAACTTTTAATACTGCGTACCACCTGAGAAACTGTTCAGCTCTCTGAGTAGCACCATGATGACGGATTTTAAAAACTAGCCATAGTGGACGTTCCCCCACGTACCACCAGAGAGCGCTCACGTACCACCAGTGGTACGTGTGCCACAGTTTGCGCACCACTGGTATAGTTCATGCATTGTTGTTTTGTGGGTTTGTGTAAATGCGTACCATCTGTCAAACCTGTCAAAACTGTCCATTTCGGCCAGGACGGTCTTGCAAAGAGATTTTTACTCTCAATGTGCTTTTACTCATTGAGTAAAACTTAAATAAAATACAATAATTAAATTAAATAAAACTGTCCGGTGGAAGCAAGTTTACCTGGAACAATGCATTAGTAAATTAGTAATACAGAACATTCAAGTGTGGTCAGTTATTAATGTTTTTATGTAATCAATATAATGTGGTCAAATACTCATGCTTCACTGCAAACTTACAGAAACTTAATTTAGTGCTTTCAGTGAAACTAAAAGGGTAAAACTTTTTTTTAAATCAGAGTGAATCGTCTCCTTTTTTCAAACGATCTTGGGACATCTCCGCTTTCTGAACCCTCAGTCACATTCCTGCCGTGTCAGCAGTTGTGAGCCCCTTATAAACCGCCGCCTTCTTACGCTCACTCTCTCCTGTGCCTGCCAAACCGTTCACCACAACCAAACAAAAACAACATGACCTCCGCTCAGCCCATATTCTCAAAGGGAGAGGACTGCAAGTCCTCGTGGCACGACGCCAGCGCCGGTTACAATGAGACCGACACACACCTGGAGATCATGGGCAAGCCTGTGATGGAGCGCTGGGAAACCCCGTACATGCACTCCCTGGCGACAGTTGCAGCCTCTAAAGGTAAAAGTTATTTGGGGGCGGGGGAGACATGGGCCGTGTTGTCGGACGTGGAATTGTGCTGGGTGCGGTGTCCGATAATGGACTCAGAGACTGGTTCAACATTTTAAAAATGCGGACGCTAGAAAAAAAAATACACGTTTCTTAAAATTTAGAAATATGACAATTTCATATATTATTAAAAAATATTTTTTAGCAGTTGTGTGCCTTCCATATGTCACTATTTTACAAATAAAACTAGGCTGTTAAATGAGTTTAACTTAAAAACAGAATATATAATATTGTTGTGAGACATGAAAATGACAAGACAAAATCTGAAATTAACATAAATGATGAATTAAAGAATGCACATGAAAAAATAGAATTAAAAGATTATATTTTTAAATCCCACACTAGTATTTTTTGTGTACTTGAGTTTTGACAAAACTCGAAATGTTCATTTTAATTTTCTTTTCCACCAACTTTCAGTTGTGGTAACACGTGTGCGTGTCAGCAACATGTTCTGTGTTGAGGAGTAAAACTGCAGCTGTTACAACCCGCTAAGAAATCTGCAGGGGGACACCACAGATCATGTGCTTTAACTATATGTGGAGGCACAATGATCTTCTCATAGACCTGGTGAAACCATGCACATGTATTGAAGCAGTTTATGCAATGCCACAAAAATGCACAACTTTGTTGCATGTGAAAGTTTTGACTTTGAAGTGTGTTCTGAGTCATGTGAAAGATCTCTTTTAAAAAAAATTAAAAGTGAAATCCAGTTTTTTTTCTATATCTTCTGTCCACTAAGACAGAATTTGTGCTGTACATTGAGTATGCATACTGCCCGGTTTGTTAAGTATTTCAGTTTTTACAATTTATTATATATATAAATTTGTAATTAGATGTAAAAATGTGTAATTCAGATAAGCAGATGTGGTCATTACATTTTCATTCAACCTTTTGAGATCACGTTTACCTGCGGTTTCTCAAAAATGCAAACATTCCACTAAAATTCTCTGTTTCAACTGTTTAAAGATTCAACAAATTGTTATGAAATGGTCAAGCAATAACTAAAAACCTCTTGCCCTCATCTATTTATATGCTACTGTAAGAGGAATTGAAACCCTTTGACCTTTCTGTCCAGCCACATGTTACAACCACCTGGCTCTCTACACCCAACAGAGGGAGAAAGCTTCAAACCATAAAAAATCACTGTCGTGTTCCCGTTATGTCAGAAAAATTATACACAAAAAGTCCAAGTGCCAAATAAATGGTATGACAGGTTTAAAATGATAATAAAATAATAAAATAATAAAAATAAAGTTCTTTGATTTATGGCTTTTGAAGACATTTTATATTTTCACAAATGTTCTTATGGGCTGTTGTAGCTTAGTGAAATTAAAAAAAAAGAAATGTTTTTTTTTAGTTATAGATGTAAATTCTGAGTGAAATAAGCTCACACTAAACCCTGGCAAGCCTCTGTAGATAATTTTCTTTCTGCTGGGTTTTCTTTGTCTGTTAGGCGGTCGGGTTCTGGAGATTGGTTTCGGCATGGCCATCGCTGCCACCAAACTGGAGTCTTTCCCCATCGAGGAGCACTGGATCATCGAGTGCAACGATGGTGTCTTTGCCCGACTGGAGAACTGGGCCAAGTCTCAGCCACACAAGGTCAGTAAACCTAACCACTAAAAGCATATTTATCACCTAGTATTTGCTGCACGGTGCTTGGAGCTGGGTTTGCATGCACCGAAGCCTAGTTTACATCAAAGTTTACCATTCGTGTTCTCAGATGTGAAGATGTTGATGAGTGTTTATGCTGCTGCAGGTCGTTCCTCTGAAGGGCCTTTGGGAGGAAGTTGTTCCCACGCTGCCAGACAATCACTTTGATGGTAAGAAATAAAACCAGACGTGGGCGAACTTTGATCATATGTGCAGATATTGATGCGCTATATTTTTCGGCTGTTGTTACACTTAAGAAAACTGAAGCAGACAGCTGATCGAAATCAAAGGAATCTCTTCTGTGATTTTCTTGAATGTAGACATGTCGTTGTGGTTGAATTTTCCTGTTGAATCCATACTGCTAACACTGAATCCCTCCTCTCTCAGGTATCCTGTACGACACATACCCTCTATCAGAGGATACATGGCACACTCACCAGTTTGACTTCATCAAGGTAGGCGTTTAAAATGGAATTACAGTAAATTACCCACCAGATACAGATAAGGAGTTAAAAGAAGGGAGATGATCACTGAAAATCGTTGGTTGAAAGAGATCAAGAAATCAGAGGCACCAGACCTGTCTTATCCTCTTTTTTCATACATCTGTGGAAATGCCTGGAGTTGGATTTGTGATGGTATGCTGATTCGTGTTTATCTGCAGGCTCACGCCAGCAGGCTGCTGAAACCCGGTGGCATTCTCACCTACTGCAACCTCACCTCCTGGGGCGAGCTGCTCAAGACCAAATATGACAACATTGAGAAAATGTTTGAGGTTGGTCACTTGAAGGATCTAGTTTTCACTTTACTGCTTAGTTGTTTTCCATAATATCTAGACACAACAGAAATTACATAAGTGCCATAAAAAAAAAAAGTATGACTTGTTTTCAGAACACTTCATTGTGTCTCTTTGGCACTCTAAATCATTTATATACTTAAAAAAGAAAGTAAGTCGCATAGAACTGGGACACAGCTGTTGGCCTTAATACTTCAGTCTTTATTTGGTAAAAAAAAAAAAAAAAAAGCACAAAATCTAGAAAGAAAACATGCAAAGCTGTGTCAAAAATTATAAGATGTTTACACAAAAAAAATTTATTTTAGGATTTTCACAAGCTGAAATTTGAGGTGTTTGGACTATTTCAATTCAATGATGCACCACAAAAATTTGATATGGAAAATAAGATTTTGTCATTTTGGAAGTCTAAAAAGGGTGATTGGTGCAAGTGTAATCATTGTAATCACTTAGTCACTGACACTCACTGAACCTGTGAATCCTCAACATGTAGCAGTGAGGTGAATCTTAAGTGTCACTCCTCTTCCCGACCTTCAGCGTGACATTTCTGCAGGACTGTCCGTGGCAGCACGAGTGCATTTGATTAACGCGCCATGTTCATTTCAAGGTTGCTGATAAACAGGAACCTGGACTGTGAGCTGACCAACTCTCCCTGTTAATGATTTTCAGGAGACTCAGGTGCCTCATCTGCTTCAAGCCGGCTTCAAGAAGGAGAAGATTAGCACCACCACCATGGACATTGCACCGCCGAGTGAATGCAAATACTACTCCTTCAAGAAGATGATCACTCCCACTATTGTGAAAGAATAAAGTCCAAAATCATTGCTGCAACCTTTTTATACTCAATGTGCCTTCCTTCCAACACTAACTCTACGTATTTCTCTGTACAATGTTTAATAAACATCCCACCTCAATTTAAATGCTCTTGCTTTTTTATTGGCTTAGTTGAATAAAATCCAGACAGTTTCCAGAGTGATGTATACGCTAGAATCGCTAGTAAGCATGGACATGACATATAAGTCCTTGACATATTAGAGACAAAGGTTTTTTTTTTTTTCTGGATATCTTCTTATTCCAAATTTGGAAAATATGTGCTGATTTACATGTCCAAGATATGTCCAAGTTAGACTTAATGCAAAATGAAACACTGTGTGCACTTTGGACATTTCCAAGGATCTATATGAAGATTTACATATAATTAAAAAAAATTAAAATTAGAAAAATAGTGGAGATAATATCGGAATCATCTAATTCATAATTTAAAAAGCACCACATTCCGCAAAAAAAGACAAGACCTCATATCAACTGTCAAGCACGGTGGAGGAAGGGTGATGATTGTTTGCAGACAGTCTGGGCAGGTTGCAGTCAATGAGTCAACCATGAAGTCATCTATCTAGAGTATACAGTACACTCACTGCCCACTTTATTCGATGCACCTTGCTAGTACTGGGTTGGACCCCCTGTTGCCTTCAGAGCTGCCTTAATTCTTGGCACAAATTCAGCAGTGTTGGAAACATTCCTCAGAGATATTGATCCAGATTGACAGGCTTTGTTGGCTGCACATCCATGATGGGACTCTCCGGTTCCACCACCCAAAGGTGCTCCAATGGATTGAGATCTAGAAACTGTGGAGGCATCTGGAGTAAACTGAACTCATTGTCATGTTCAAAGAAACCAGTTTGAGATGATTTGAGCTTTGTGACATGGTGGATTATCCGGCTCGAAATAGACATCAGAAGATGGATAAACTGGTCATAAAGAGATGGGCATAGTCAGCAGCAACACTCAGGTAGGTGGTAGCATTTAAACGATGGTGCTACTATGGGGTCTTAAAGTGTGCCAAGAAAACATGGCCCACACCATTACACAACCAGCAGCAGCCTGAGCAGGTGATACAAATCAGGATGGGTCCATGGTTTTATGTTTAGTTCTGACCCTGCCATCTGAATGCCACAGACTCAGTTTTATTTATAAAGAAGTTTAAAAACAGCGCAGTTGGCCACATAAAATAAAAACAACAGAAGAATAAAAAAGAAACAGAAAACAAATTACATTTAGGAACAATAAAAGTCAACATCTCAAAACCTGGTTAAAAGCCAAAAGGATAAAACGATAAATGTAACATAAAAGGGATGTAAAAACACACGTTGGTCAGCCTGTCTGGAATATAAATCATCAGACCTGAGCTTTTTCAATCTTCTGTTGTCTAGTAACTGGGTGAGTCTGGGTCATTTGTAACCTGTTTCCTGTCCTCTGCTGCTGTAGCCCATCTGCTTCAAGGTTCAAGTTATAACAACTGGTTATCTGAGTTACTGTTGCCTTTCTATCGTCTCAAACCAGTCTCTCCATTCTCCTCTGCCCTCTGACATAAACAAAGCATTTTCATCCACACAACTTCCACTCACTGGACATTTTTCTCTTTTAGGACCATTCTCAGACAACCTACAGATGGTTGTCTGTGGAAATCCCAGTATATCAGCAGTTTCTGAAATACTCAAACCAGTCCATCTGGTACCAACAACCATGTCACATTCAAAGTCATTTATTTAATTCTTCTTCTTCCCCATTCTGATGCTCAGTTTGAACTTCAGCAAGTTTTCTTACATAAAAGACTATAATAATAGAGGGCACTACATTTTTAGACACTGCTTCACCATTTTGTGTCAGCCTTTGTTAAATAAATGACACTGGATAATGTGTCATGAGATGCTGGTCATCTGAGGTGTATTTACCATATTTCAGGAACGGGTTAGGACCAAATTATTCTTTTTATATCCTGATATGTAAAACCTTAAAGGCAGATGATTCTGGTTCTGTCAGAGGTTTTTTTTTTCCCCTCTCCCCATCCTGAGCAAGCACAACAGAGTGCTTGCTCAGGATGGCAGATTGCACTGAAGTGAAAAATTTGTTGCAATCTGCCGGGTTCCTCTGATAGGCTGCTTTGTATTAATTAGCATTACATAAATTTCTAATTTTGGACTCAAATAGAATGAATTAGATTATGAACTGGAATGTAATTTGTACTTAATTGGATTGTATTAAACTTTGTAAACACTGAGTGCTTTCTGTGTAAAGTGCTTTGAGATGACTTTGCTGTGAATTGGCCCTCTTCAAGTAAAAGGAATTGAAATTGGGGAAAAAAAGAGAAAGAGAGAGAGAGAGAGAACACACTTTTTTACATACCGAATTGTTTTTCACACTTCATCGGGAGAGGTAATTAGATAATAATATTGAGCAAATAAAAAGTATAACAGCCCTTAAATGGATTGGAGGGAGAAAACAGCAGGTACATTACATTTAATAGTAAGTAAATATACTTAAAATGGTAAGCACAAAAGGAAGAAAAAAAAATACTTAAAGATGTAAAAAAAAAAAAAAAAACTTAGCAATAGCAATAATTTCTGCATATTAAAAAAAAGAAAACAGCACTTGATGTTCCACACCTCTAAAATGTATATCTGCGTCAGAAATAGGCTCATCTGAGGCATTACATGAGACTTTAACAGTTGTGTAGCATGAGCACATAGTACAGCATGAACCATCTTAACTTATGGTTGGAGATAAGAGCGTGTTCAGTCTGAATCTGTGGGAATAAGTTACCACCTGGCAAGGACACATTAATCATTAAATGGATGGATGATGCAACGCCAGGCTGCGCCCAGGTGGGAAAGCACAGCAGCTGGCAGATCTGAACAGGGACTTCAGCAAATTAATAAACACACACATTTAAAGATGTATGAAGAGGCAGAAGACACAACAGGAGCACGAGCACTGAAATAACCAAACTGAAAATGCATCAGCATTTAATCGAAATGATTAAAATAATAATAATAATTTTCTTACTATTTTCTCTTAATTTTCTGACTGAACTCTGCAAATTCAGATTATGGCTGATACATGCCACATCCTGTCTCTTTTGTGTCTTTTATTAAACATTTGACAATAACTGTAACTGTCAACTTGATATTTCACTAACCTTAGTTGCAGCCAAAAAGATCACTGCAAATGCTGGGGTACAACAACGTCACTGTGAACAACCTCAAAGACTAATTAAATGAGTGACTCATGAAATTGCATGAACTCACCAGCAGCGAAAAGGACTAAAACTATGACTGTATAAATTATTATTGCGGCTTCGTTTAAACAACAATGTATGCACAAATGAACATGTGTTATTGCATGTAATACTGTAAACACAAATGTAGTTCCAGCTGAATATATTACAATCCAGAGGACATCTGAATCTTTCAGATTTCCGTTTGTGGCTGTTTGCAGCATTTAGCCCACCATTAAAATGCTTCTAGATGCTGCTGAGTGTCCACAGACACCAGTGAAGGTCAGAGCTGGTGACCACAGGAGCCACCTGGTGGCTGCAGCTGCACAAAATGACAACACGAGAAAACAACCACGGATTTTCAAGAAAGCCAAGTTTATTGAAAATTAAACTTAAGATAATATAGTCTGCCACTCATGTTTTGTTAATGACAGAGTTTGGTAGCATAAATGAGAAAAGTACTGAATATGATTACTTAGATGGAGATTCATTCACTCTAAACCTGTAGTTTTTAAATTCTGTCACAAGCAACAAGTATCTCAGAAAAATGATGCCGATTTAATGCAACATGAAACTTAAACTGAGGTGCTGCTAATCGCCTTTGGACTGAAAAAAAGCAGCAGTGTATAAATTATGACTATTGACGTTTCCTGCAGCTCTACATGGAGGAGGAGCAGTGCTCCAATTGCAACCAGAAATATAACATTTACATACCAGGTACACACAGATATATACACATTGCACATTCACTTCCTATACCAGATCTTTATCTTCTTCTCGCGCTTAATTTTCTTTTGCAGCTGTAAAGTCCCGTAAAGGAGAGCTTCTGCAGTGGGAGGACAACCTGAGGAGAGATGAGCAGAAACAATGCTTATCAGACTTTTATTTACAGTTCACGGTAACATTTGAAAAAGTTGTGACCTCATATACCCATGTTCATGATGAGTGGGACAGACGGACAAGATTATTTCGATAAATAATTAAAGAGATAAATATAACTTGAAACAACATATATGCATTTATAATAGACAATGTTGCTGCTACTGCAGCCAGCACTGTCGTACACACAATTAAAAATAAATCCACAAATGCTACTTTTATAGCTGCTACCGTGACTTATGCAATTACTTATTTTACTAAATATAAGCCCGAAACCAAAACTGTAATAAAACTGCTAAAGCTGCTTTTACAAAGGGTCTAAACACCAAATTCAAATTCATATTCATAAATTCATATGAATTATGAGTAAAATTTGGTTTTCTTAACAGAAGACCTTTAAATTAAAGTCGGTCTGAATGGAATTACAAAGTAAAATGAGTGAAGGCACTCATATAAAAGTATGTTTGAAGGAGTAACTTAAAGGAGGTCACTGATTCAGCTGACCTGATTTTCTCGGGCAGATCGTTCCAGAGCCTCAGGGCCCTGACGGCAAACACTCTGCCCCTTTTAGTTTCCAGCCAGGCCCCTGGAACACACAAAAGACCTCTGCCCGAGGACCTCAAAGCCCGTACCAGTATGTATTGTGCTAAGAGGTCATATGTGCAGCTCAAAAAGAGGCCATAAAACCTTAGAAGTCCTTTCACTGAGCCACAGTAGTACAGGCCAACAACAAAATATGAAACGTCTTTTTGTCAGCTGGTGTTGGTCATCATTTGCTACTGTTATCATAGAAAAGTAGGTCTCAACTCAGTGTAAACCTAGGGTTTGGGTAGCTTTAAAAAAAAGGTCAGTATTTTAATTTAACTATCTTGTATTGTTCTTAATCGAGAGCAAATGTTTTAACTTCCCCCAGTCTTTTTTATCTCAACAATGTAAGATGAAGTTTAGGTCATAATGATCACAGTTTTTTTCCCCACACCAAACACTCTGTCTACGGGATTATTGTCATACTCAAACAGGTAGGAAACCACTTTCAGGTTGGACGTTTCCTAAAATGCAGCATATCAGACCAATCGCTCCAAGACTTTCTGCCATTTAATGCACAGCTGCAGTGTCCAACATTAGTTTCACTGCCATTAAAGGATGAAAAAACATGCATAATTCATCTTTCCCATATTGGGTGCAGAGTAAAGACTACCTGGAACATAAATGTCCACCGGCACGATTCGATCGCAGCCTCTGACAACCGCGTAGGAGTAGTGGTAGTAACCTCCTCCATTAGCACAGCTGGAAGAAAATAACGGTGAAAAACACTTTTGGTTAAACAGTCACTGCGACCCTGAACATAAGCAATTACAAGGCTAAACAGAAAAACCAATTTATTACAAGCAATTCTGAGATTTATGAATAAGAAATCTTCAAGCAGAAATTCTGAGGCCATCAAATTAGCCACTAGAAAGGTCCCATGAAACAAGCACAAACACCAACGGCTGTCCAATGCTGCCACCATGAGGTTGACCTTCTCTACAGCGACTGTGAGGTCTGAGGTGATCAGCGCTGTTGAGAAGTTACTGCCAAATCCAACACTTGGCGGCACCTTGAAACCTAATAGGAATCGTTGCCAGTGATGCTAGAATCATCCTACTTCCTGTCACTTTATTCGTGTTTGTGCTCAGCAGAGGAATCAGTCAGTGCAGCTGTGAGTGTTAGACTGCAGTCAAACTACCGATGCACATTAATAAGCTCAAGTCCCACCAAACAGCCACGGTCCAGTTTTGTGCTGGCCTTGGCATCCCACAGGGAACGATTTAAAAGCAAAGCGCTTGCAAGTGCTGCCTGCTCAGCTGGATTTGTGAGATTACAACTTGACCCGAAGGTTTCAAGATCAAATGAGAGCGGCACAGTAGTCTGCTTGTTCAAAGACGTCTATCTAGGAGTGCATTTTTCTTTCTAGAATTATAAATTTATAAAGGATGATATCAAATCAAAATGCACTTTTCAACTGACCCTCTCCTCATACAAGGTTAAAAACTCTCCTAAAACCTCTCACCATTGCTAATTACAAGGGGTAAGTTGCCAGTGTATTTTGTTTTCCCTGTGTTTGTTTGCCACAATTTCCTGAGAAAGTTAAAGCTTTGTTAGCACTCTTGATTTTAATTATTTTTGCACCACAGAACAAAAGTAATAACCATCTCTGGAAAAACCTCATTGACCTTGTGTTATGATGCTTCCCTCCTCCATATCAAAGTGAGAGTAAAACCAAAGATAGGTTTAATGATCATCAAGATCTCAGGTTTCAGGACAACAGATATACTGAGATAAAATAATACTAAGTACAAACAGAGTTGGTTGAGAGACATTTATAAGTTTTACCCTAGAAAATGAAGCAGAATTTAATTTCTTCATCCAGTTTTACATTTGCCTCAGTCGTCCACTGCTGTAGCATGGTCTGCATGAGCTACATCCTGATTCTACAACGCTGGCATAGAAATGTGAGAATGATAAAAATCTACTTGCTCTTAATGTAATTTTCTAATTTTTGCTTTTTTGTTACATTCACAAAGTAACTTATTTTTACTCAACACAGACCTCCTGGAGATCATTTTCAGCTGGATCCAATTTATAAAGTGATGGCAGGCAAAAGTCTCTGTTGAGTCAGCCAGAAATTAATTTTATAGGAAGAACTTCACTGTGCAACACCACTGTAAAAATATGAGTTTGTGTGTATAGCCTGTGTACCTCAAAGGAATATGGTTTCTGTTTAGTTAATTCTTATACATCAAATACAAGGGTTGTGTTCTTTGGATTTAACTTTTCTGTACAATTCTGTGTTTTTGATTAAGGATGTGGCCTCTGTATCACAACAGCAGAATAACCAAAGGCTCAGATTCAAGCCACAGAAACGTGATCGCTACATCCTTCCGTTTGCAAATAAAGATTAAATAATGAAGGTGTTAACTTACCTTCCCATGGAAATGACGTATCTGGGCTCGGGCATCTGGTCATACACCTGTTGAAAGGAAGAAACTGTGTTTAGTCATTGTTATATAAAGAGTGAGTCAGAGCTAATCTGTAGATTCAGATGGAGGAAGGCTTCCCTTGGGTCTGCCAGTCCTTCAACAGGCTGCTCATAATCCAGCCAGCATTTATACAGCTTATACTGTTCCTTTTGCTCCTAGTCTGCACACAAGTCTGACTGACAGCACTGTTAGAGTCTACAAGCTGTAAACACAAACTTAACACATATCCATCCACTATTCACGTTTACGTTTCACAGCTCTGGGTCAAATATCAGGTTGGTTTCGCTGTAATAAAGCAAGTCCTACTATAAATGTAAAGCTGCGATAACTGCTGCTCCTGTAACAAAATCGTGCCAGATGCTACAGTAGATACTCTCCCGACATTATTGTCTGTTCTCTCACCTTCCGCAAAGCCGGCGCCATCTTATTAGTCAGTGTTCCTGCCACAATCATGACATCAGCCTGTCGGGGACTTGCTCTGAACACAACTCCAAAACGGTCCATGTCATAACGAGGAGCCGCCATGTGCATCATCTCCACTGCACAGCACGCCAAGCCGAAAGTCATGGGCCACAGAGAGCTCTGGTGGGGAAGCACAGACATGATAGACTCAAGAAGAAGAGAATTAAAAAAAAAAAAAAAAAGGCACTGAAGAGGGGAGCCACGTAAGTACTAATGTTACCATCCAAAACACAAACACTATTTAATTTTTAAATACTAGGAGAGTACACAGTTTGTTAGATTACTGACCATGTGTGTTTTTCAGAGATCATTTTTGAGACACCCCCCCATATGTGTTAAACTGGAGATGTTGTAACATTGTCATTTACAGGTTATGGACTGTGTGATGGCATTCAGACATTTTTTTTTTTTTAATTACAAACCATGTGGTATTTCAGTCTTACACCAACAGTCACGCAGACAATGGTGCACTCACATCAGAGGTCATGGCTTTATTTTCATTTGTTTCCTATTGAGGTAAACAAGTACAGTGATCCCTTAATTTTCGTGATTAATGGGGACTGGCGCCACGGCGCTGCGCTGCCACCGCCCCCCCCCCCCCCGAAAATCAAAATCCTCCAACTGGAGCCGGAGCCCCCGAGTCTAAATGATGTGTTTAAAAACTGCAAAAAAGTAGTGAGGCACTGCAGCAAAACAAGACAACGGCTAAACTGTGGTCTTTCTGTTACCTTCACAGCCTCTGGTCTCTGAACGGTAGTAAAGAAACCGCTGGTATTGTGCTATTTTTGGCTCATAATTAGCAGGTAGCACGCTAACAACAACAAAAGAAAAGTTTGGTTTTCTCTACATGGAATGGGCACTTTATTCTGGCACTGTACGGAACGTGTAACATCACACAGGTTGTATTGTTCAGCTCCTGACGGTTAACAGAGAATGTAAATCTATACATGCTGGGCTGTTGTTTACTCCACTTTTCATCTAAACCCGTTTTCGTTCTGGCGTCCCACGACATGCAAACTACATTGCCCATAAGGCTACCTTCTTAAAGGGGCCAGGTTGGCTCACAACATTTCTTCACTGTGAGAGAACGCGCACAACATCCTATGATGTTTCCGCAATTTTTTCTTGATTTTTTATTATATTATATATTTCTGAAAAATCCGCGAATAACTAAAACCGCGGAACTTAAAGCGCGAATTGGCGAGGGATCACTGTAGTCAGTTGTACATTATCTCATGAAACGTGAGAGATCAGTGCAGGCATTAATATAACTCCCACAAACCAGATGTAAACACAGCCAACAGCCTCTGAAATACTCACCCTGCGTGCCCAGTTGATGAGGTCGTCCAGCTTGGTGACAACATACTCCCCCTTGCTGCTGGCTACAGATGCTGGTTTGGCTGCTGCCACTGCTGTGCTTTTCTCTCTAACAGGTACCACACTGCACCAGAGCAACAGATGGGAGTTTTACCATGTGCACAGTGTTTACTGGGTTCCTATTACAACAAAAACTTTCTAGTAGACTCACCTTGTGTTGTTATCGCTCTTAACACTGCTGTGGAGGCATTTCTGCTGAATAGCAAAAACTGAAATGGGCCTGTCAGACAAATGAAAGACAGAAGTAACAATAAATAGAGGAGAGATTTATGAAAGAGAAATTTATAATTGTTTAATATGTAAACAGATAAACTTTGATTGAAAAAAAAACTGTCAGGTCTGGAGGGAAAAAATATTGTTATATTAAAATAAAGGCTCACGTCATGTTGGTGTTTGTGATGGATAGATTTCAGAATCAGAATGAACTTTATTCACCAGCTTTGTGCAAACAAACAAGGAATTTGATTCTAGCAGACTTTGTTTCTTAAGTTTTAGTTAAAAACAATAATATAAAAGGTAAGTAAATACAATAAAATAAAAGCAAGGGCATTCCAAAATTATGTACACTATATACAAGATAGAACCAATATTTACGGACATGATATTGCACAAAATTTTCCACTGACACTGTGACTATTACAAGATCAGCCGAGTGACGGTTTGAGGGAAGAAACTGTCTCTGTGATGTGAGGATGTAGATTTTGTCAGAGCCTTCTAAACCTGAAGGCACTTTCAAGCTTAACTATGATTGCTTTCGATGGGAAACGATTTGACCTCAATAATACATAAGGCATTCACAAAAGGTGTCTTGAGTTGCACCCAATACTGTAGCAGCTGTAAGACCAGAAGGACAAGGCCAGAATGAATTACGTTTCACATTGAGCAAAGGATTAAAAGGTTCTTACCTGGTTGAAAAAGAGCCAAACAAGGCCAGACGAGGAGCTGCAAAATAAAAGCATAACATCAAATGAAACAAGATGTGCTGAGGACTTGAAAGTATGAGTGTCTAACATGGTCATCATATGGCAATCATTAAATGACCATTAAAGGAAAGAAATCTGTAGTATTTCCTACCATAATTGACAATATTTGTACACTTTTTTTTTTTTAATTCAAGTGTGTGCAGTAAATTTTACAAACTGTCAAGATGGTACAGGGATGGGCACATGTTGGGGAGATACTGCACTCACAATATGTTGAGTTGAGGCTGTGCAAATAATTATAAATAAATCACGACTGACATAATCTTGCAAAAGTCAGTTATTTCAGTTGCTTGCCATATTCAATATTGACCATAAATAAATAGAAAAACATCTAATTTTTAAATGATAATTTAAAAAAATTGCCAGTGATCTATGAAGTTAAAAAAAATATAACAAATCTGAAATGATCGCTGAATAATCGTCATTGAAGTTACATGTTGTCCATGGTCTTGATTTGAGGTCATATCTCCCAGCCCTACGGTGAAAGTCTTCTCAGTGTATTATTTCAAAGATCCACATCACTAATGATTCTGAGACATCAACAATACTGCTAAAACTGTATAAAGAGTGATGTAAGGCATTTAGCTGCTAGAAGCCACAACAACTTTGTGATTGCTGACAGACTCGACAGCAAATTCTCAACATGTAATGCTTGTAATGTCAGTACTCCACTCCTCTGTAAAAATGGCCTTTACATAATTCACCAGATTAATTTCAATTATTAAAAAACGAGACAATATCCTATTTCAATATTATTGTTTAACGATAAGTTGATGGTCGATGAGGGAATCTCCATTAAAAAATTATATTAATTCTGTTTGTTATGTATTCCTGATAGATGCTAATATCTAGGGTATCTGTTAAATCGCTAAATATCTCAAATGATCCTGTTCGTAGTATTTTGATCCCAATATCAAGTGGAAAACTGACAGATTTAATGGAAAGTTTGATTTTGTAACCAGTTCACAGTTGTTGACGTCAACAGGGATTAACAAGACATATGATTTTGTTTATGAAAAAAAATACAACTGCAACAAAAACATCTTCAATTAGTTTCTGAGAACAAGTATGCTGTTAAATTAATTTTCTAAAGCTGATTTTATAGTTGCCATCGTTACGCCGGGGGCTCGTGTGTTACTGCTAACCTGGTTAGCCGCTTTGCTGACGCAGACAGAGCAAGGTCAGTGTGCGCTTTCACTAAACCTTACAAATAGGACTCTCCACAGAGTCAATCTACTCATTGACACGATCTGGTGTTCCTGTTTTTAAAATGTACGAAATACGCGAGCTCGGAAACGCAGTGATTTTCATCTAAAGAACAAGTAACTGAAGTCAAAACATCACTCACCCACCAACGCCGCCATCTTTAGACTCTGGTTACATCAAACTGCTTCTTCCGGTGCGCGTGAACGCTCGAGCTGCTAACTGCGCTGCAGCCTCGCGCTCATGTTTATGGAACTGAAGATGGCAAAACCATTTAAATTGTATTGACTCGAGTTTTCGTCTTAAACTATAAAAATAAAATAAAATAAAATAGAATATAAAAATAAAGTGAGAGATTGACGAAGCGACTTGTTGTTTCAATTAATAAATAAATAAGTAAATAAACAAACCTGCATTTAAACCTTCATTCTGTCCAATGACCAATAGGGGGAGCTGCGTGTCTGCAATAAAAAGTCCTATTGAAGTCTGTAGAAAAATAATTTAAGCATAAACGTGATTATTTATTTATTTATGACAGAAAGCGATTTCCTGGTGGGTTTATGACCATAGAATAGAAGGAAACATACCAAGCCCAGCTCATCAGTTTAGGCAGGCCTACAGTCCTGCAGCAGTCGCAGGTTTGACTCATGGTCTGCAACCCTTTGTTGCATGTCTTCTTTACTTTCCTGCTTTTCTTTATCATAAATAATGACCATACTGACCAAAAATTCTGAAAAATAAAAACAAAACTGCAGTTTATGTTGAGAAATCTGGAGATGTAAGGCTAATCAAAACTGAAATGTCCTCAAAAAAAAATCAACTGATGCAGTACTATACATCCAGGAAGAGGTTATGTTCATGTTAAAACTCTGTTCAAAAGCATAAAGTCACTCCATGGACTATTTTCATTAAAGGAGTGACATTTTAATCAATGGCTTAGTTTTTTTAATAATGTATTTTGTAACCATGACTCATGTCTTCAGAGCAAACACTGTCCACAGTCTCCACAGTGAGCGACAGGAACTCTATGATTTAGTATGTTTTTTCAAAGAGAATTAAAGCAAGTTCAGCAACAGGGGTTGACTACAGAAAGAGTTACGCAAGCATCCCAGAGGTTGTATTAACAGCTGGGTGGTCATGCTGTCCTGACAATATTCTTTTTACATTCATTTTGATCAGCTTCTCCTTGTCTGAATCTGTCTGAAAAACGCAAATGCAACTATTTTGGAGAGGATACAGAATCTACAGTTTCTCACACATTAGACATTAATGGAAGTGATTCGGTCTTTTCACTTTGAGGTTAGGTGACTGTGATCATTAAACTGGAGCAGCATCCTGGCTCTTCTGGTTGAGCTGCATTTCCAAGTGTTGCCATAACATTTACACTTGATTTATTATTTAAAAGAAACCGCTCATGTCACCTCAGTGCCATTTAGAATCTCTCATTGTAGAATTTCATAATGTCTTACAAATGCATTATATTGTAGTGCTCTTCTTAAGCGTGCAAACAATGAAATAATTCAATTAAATCTCTGTTAAATCTGTATTTCACTTGACTTGATATAAGCAGACAAACATGGTTGAAAGTTGGACCCTGAGATGAGACTTCTGTCTGATTAATTACTTTTAAAGTGATTAAAGTGATCTAAAGCTGCATTTTTGTTTAACATTGTCTTATTGGGTGATGAAAAATGCTGCCTGCTTGGAAGCATATTTTGCTCAAAAACCTGTATATACCTTTTAGCACAGAAAGCACACTTTCAGATGTACAAGCTGCATATTCCATGGGCACTAATATATCCCCATACCACCTAAGATATATCTTTGGTACTGAGTGCTGATAACAAGCCACTTGCTCTCTGGGAGGATGTGATATCCACAGCTTCCAAAAAGAATCTCAAATCTTGGTTTGTTCAACCACAGGACAGTTTTCTATTTTATCTCCATTTTAAATGAGCTTTGGGTCAGCAGCGTTTCTGGATCATGCTCAAATATGTCTTCTTCTTTGCATGGTAGAGCTTTAATCTGCTTTCTTGAGTTTAGGAAATTATACGCATCACAGTGCATGACTTTGTGTTACGAGAGCACAGTCAACAGCTGCTTATCATCCCTGTTTTGAGATGACCAAAACTCCTAGAAATATTTTCTTTCTTATGTAAAACCACTGTGCAGGATGCAACCCTGTGTGCAAAGTACTTCTGGAGATAAGAGCTGATCTTAAATTAGAAAGAACCCAGACAGCAGCCGCATCCAATTATACAAGAAAACCTGACTTTTAGTTTACTTACTACTTAAGATGTAGTAAATCAGACTATGGCTCTGGTCTTGTCACCAGTGCGTGCACATCCTATCACATGATGATAAACTTATATCTGATTTAAACTTGTTTATTGCGGACCACATGCTGCACCCGTCACAACAGCATGGCTTCAGAGGAGAAGAGTCTGGGCGCTGAACTGGTCTGCCTGCAGTCCAGACCTTTCACCAGTAGAAAACATTTGGCTTTTCATGAAATTAAAAATCCAGCAACAAAGGCCCAGAGCTGTTGAGCAGCTAGAATCAGAGACAACATTCCTCTCCTAAAGCTCCAGCAACGGGTTTCCTCACTTCCCAAATGTCTGCCGTGGGCAGCATGGTGGTCAGCACTGTTGCCTCACAGCAAGAAGGTTCCTGGTTCTGGTTCCTGGTTCAAACCTGGTTTCTAAACCTCAGCAGGGCCTTTCTGTGTGGAGTTTACATGTTCTCCCTGTACTTGCATGGGTTTCCTCCAGGTAGTCTGGTTTCCTCCCACAGTTCAGAAACATGTATGCCAGGTTAACTGGAGATTTGAAATTGTGCTTCAGAGTGAAAGCATGTGTGGTCGTTTGTCTATATGTGAGCCTGTGAAGGACTGGCGACCTGTCCAGGGGGTACCCCTACCTTTTGTGAAAAGATGGCTCTGATAGGCTCCAGCAGACCTTAAATTTGGGATTAGTGGGTTTAGATGATGGATAGTATTTACTGCATAAGGGAATAGTTTCACATTCTGGCCAAACTTGTTACTGCCATGAAAAAGTACACCTGTTTTAGTTTAAAGGCTTTATGTACAGATACTAAAATAAGATAAAATGAATCATTCAGCCTTTACTAGGTCCTAAAATTGAGTAAAACCAATCTCAGGTAAATAGAAAGACGTAATACAATATCGATATTTCTTTAAAACAAATCAAGCCAAAATGCATAAGCAGTGCGTGTACCCTCCATGATTTAATGATTAACTGTTTAATAAAGTAACTCTCCTCAGTGCGACAGGATCAGTCTCTCACATTGTTGTGGAGAAATCCTTCCTGACAGTGTTGGAGGTTTGCAGGTATTTTATTTATTTGCAGGTAAGCTGAGGTGTTTACTCTGACTGCACCGTTGCAAGGCCTTGATTTTTGGGTGTATTTCTAATCACTGTCCTATTACATCACCCAATTTCAGCTTTATCTGTTGGACAGATGGCCTCGGATTAAATTCAAGAGTGCTCATGCAGGGCGCTACGGAGGAGTTCACGCTCCGCTTAACGACCGTGAAGAGCCCGAGTTCTGTCGGCTGCAACACAGATCATCACCTCTCCACCCTCATGCTTGACATGAGGTGTTTATGGCCGAGTGTTTGGCCATAAACACCTCATTTCGTCTCATCTGTCAAAGGATATTCCTCTTGAACTCTAACGTTTTGCTCAGATGCAGCCTTTCAATCCTAAATTGTGCTGCTTTATTCTTTTTAAGAAGCTTTGACCCTTCAAACAAGCCGTACCTGTGCAGTATGTTTGTAATTGTGCTTTTATGAATTTCAACATTTAAACTTGCCAACTGAGGCCTGTAGGCTCTTAGTTGTAGTTCATGCTTCTTTTTTTTTTCTTTTTTTTGCAATTTCTCAGTCCGACTTTTGGGTGACCTTACTGCTGGGAAGTTTGACAGATGTCTTAATTGTTTTTCACTTGAAACCTCCCAGACCAGAAAACTGCCTAAAGGTCTGATTTTATCGAGGCCGTCGCTCTTTCTGATCATAGATTGGTGCAATGTGCAGTGGCATGGATGATTCAACTTTTACTGACATCAATTAGAAAGAAAAAGAAGAAAGAGTACTTTTCAGCATCGGAGCTTGTGAAGTTGTATTTTTGACTTGACTATCTTTAGCCAGTGAGTTGTCTTTAATTACAGCAGCCTAGTCAGCTCATCAATCTCCCTTTGACAGGATCCAAATGAAACGAGTGCATCGTATTTTGTTTGGGTTTTCCAGCCACAAACTGACAAGTTCATCAGTGGCAGTGGGGACGCCAGCAGGGCAGAGACGTAGAAACACTGCGTATAATCACATAATGACAGTTCCTGCACTGAAAACGAACGGGGCCTTTTTTTTTTTTTTTTTTTTTTCCAGGAATAGCTCTTCAGACAGAGCAAGACCTGGCTCATAGAAAACCAACTGGAAAAGATGGAAATATGATTTTTTTTTTTTTTTTTTTTTTTTTTTTACAAAAGCCCTTTATTCACTCTTTGTCATGTACAAAGTTTCTAGCTATTTGAAATAATGACGTTCAACAACTGCAGCCGCTTTGTGTTTTCCAAAGGCCGAAGCAAATGCAGCCGTATACACAGCAGAGCTTTGGAGTACAAAGAATCCAAAACATTAAATATAGGCACTGGAAGAGCTTAAAAGAACAAATGTTTTATGACCACAGCATTGTTTAAAGGCATCCTCGGCCACTAGCGTTCAGAGTTCTTGCATTTCAGATAATAAAGCACAAATCCACATTAAAAAAAAAAAAAAAAAAAAGGCTGCACACAGAGGAGCACAAAGACAAGTTAAGCCGTCACAGAGTTGTGGGTTATAGTGGCAGCGGGTGGAGCTGTGCTGAACTGCAGACCACAGGAATGGCCTATTTTTGGAAAGACCGGCTCCTCTTAGAGAAGAAAGCGCAGCTGGCCTCCTCACTGAGCGTCCAGGATGTCTGTGGGTAGGATGTCTGGTCTGCCACTCGGGCTGTGTGATGTCTCCTCTGACAAGGAAGATGGGGTGACCTGATTATAGAGGACGTCCTGAGAACCAAAGAGGGGCTCTTTCAGATTGAGGATGTACATGAGGAACAGATTGAGAGCAACCATGGCAAGGAGCGGGAAGACGGTCAGACCGGAGCCGAAGCCTCGCCAGGAGCTGCACATGTTCAGGCTGAACCAGTAAACAAGCCTGGAGAGGATCGAAAAAAAAAAACACACAAACAGAGAAATGAGATCAAGTTCTAATATCACTGTGAAGATTCAGTGGCTCTCTGATGGATGGACGATTACAAGCTTCAACATTTTCACTTCAGTCAATTAGGCCTTTTCAGGATTTTTTCTTTTCACATTTTTTACACGACCAGGACTTACTGCATCTTTAAAACTTGAGCTAATCTTTATTTAAAATGTGTTTCAGTGAACAGCAGTTAATCGGCTACAATCGTCCACTTCGTTCAAAAGCTTCATCTTCTTCAGTGTTTTATCAGGTGCAGATCTGTGAGAGGGTTCACTCATTGCAATAAATGACAGAAAACAGTGGTTTGTACGTTTTTAAGTTTTAACCAGACTTTGAGCTGAGCTCAAAGTCCACCTGTGCACGACTCATGCACCATCAAACAGCAGTGCAAAGTTAGTGACAGGCTAGGAAAAAACAAGAAGATTTAGAAGATATTCCTCAGGAGATGGTGCAGAGAGAAAGAAAGAAAACAACAGAAAGAAAACTTCAGGAGGTCACAGACACAACTTGGATAAGCAGTTTAGACAGGCTGTCACCATGGTAACTTAATCTGATCATGTTAAAAGCCAGGCTCTGGTTTCTCTGCTGCACATTACAATAAGCAGTTTTTAGGTGCAAATGTTTTTTTGTTTTTTTTTGGACATCCTCAGTTGGAAGCGGTGTAAGGTCGATTTCAGTATTAGTTTCAGTTCCTGAGATATGATCTCATTTCCTGCTGATTTTTGAACATTTGTATACTTGGAAAAATCTAAAATCCAAGTTGAAGCTTTTGTGGACTGCAGTGTGACAGCTACCAGGTCTGATTTGGTTTTGAATTGGAAAAATTGTGTTCTGAGATAGTTTGTCAACCTTTTAATAAAATCCACAACTGTGATCACAACATTTAGACTGATTAAAAATGGGACAGCCCACGCGTGTTTCCTTACAGCCCCCTAGGTGCCCTCGGTGGTTAAATTATATTAAAGCTTTAAATCCAAGCAAGTTGTTTGGCTGTGATTTATCAAAGCGTTGCTGAAATATGGTCTAATTTCTTTTAGTTTTGATTTCCTGTCATCGGACACATATTTTGAATAGACTGAAATAAAATAAATCATTACAAATGTCACATAAATTCTCTATTTTCAAAAAAAAAAAAAGGGGGGGGGGGGTTGAATATTTTGAAAAAACTCCTATTCTGTCTTAGATGTGAAACACAGCACACGGTGAACTTGGCACGATGCTAGAAGCTCAACTGTGCCATCTCTGAGGTGGCTCAGCTGGCAGGGAGGTTCAGTCTCCAGCCCTCACGCGTATCTGGTCGTCCTGGCAAGACGTTGCAAAACTGAGACTTGAAGAGAGGATTGTTTGCTTCCAAAGAGTGTGCCAAATTAAAAAAAGAAAATTATACCATATGATTCTCAAGGTTGCCGCAGGCAACAATGATGGAAGAAGATGAAGAGGAACAGGACTGGGCATCTACGCAGCTCAACCGTTTGGCCTCCAGACAGTGACGATGATGCTCCACATGTGCCTGGTGTATTGGCAACTTAAATGTCAGTTATACTGAATGTCGGCATTACGTACAGTTTTTTCCACGAAACAGGACAAAATCTGATAATAAAACTGTTAAAAACTTGTAAATATTCCTTGCTGATGGTCAGCTTGGATATACTGCTGCTCCAAAAACACAAAACATGTTAACAGTTCAAAAAGGAGAGAAAAACGAGGATCTAAATCTGAGGATAAAAAGAAAAGTACATGTGAATCACTAATATTCCGGTTTGAGTCCAGATAAAAAGAAGACCCGTCTCCCTTTACTTCTGTTATCTCTTTTATATACAGGAAGGACGACAGTGTCACGATTCATTTTCTTACAGTAAACATTGTTTCTTTTAATCGAACTAGGAATCCATTTTCAGATGTCAGATGTTTTGCAAACAATATTTTCCAGAAGGAAACTTTTCATTTCTCCCACTGTGGTTGACAGACTAAACAGAGAGCTGATAAAGGAGTCCGCTTCACAAGCCGTCCGCTGCTCTGCACCCCGCCGCCAAAAAAATCTCTCTGGCTTTGATAATGACAGTGGATGAGTGTGTTTTTAGCCGTGTTAGTGGACGGTGGCGTCGGTCTGACATGGCTACTGGAAGTTCTCTGCAGAGATGAGGGGAGGAAACTGGCTCCTCCTGTGAGAACCAGCACCATCAGCACCACCAGGTCCATTTATAAATGAACAAATGCAGCTTCCAGAGGACGAATACAAAACTAGAAACAGTCAGCAACTGCTGAATGGCTTTGGTGCAAACATTCACGCTGGATGATGACCTGCAACGTTGACTTTACTCGTATTTGTTTTAAAAATGCAGAGCTGAGACAATCTCATGTGGCTGTGATACTCAGCTCCTCGTTAAATGTGGGACGTCTCTGTGTCTCGACATGTTAGTTTTCTTTATTGTGACTCAGTGATCTTCGTGTCAGGTCAACTTAAGCGGGGCTGTTGTTAAACTATGCTTAATTTATTCTGATCTCAGCAGCTGTTTTCTGGTTATGTCGCAACCATGAACCCCTCCTCTGGTGCGGCTTTAAGGCCTACCTTCCAAAGAGGAACATCGCCGCCAGGATAGGCACCAGCTTGAGTTCGTCTTGAGGGAGTAAAGTGGCCATGACGACGAGATTGAGGACGTAGAGGAGCAACTGCTCCAAAGAAGCAGTGACAAACAGCTGCTGCAGCGCTGGTTTTCTGGGAACTGAACCCAGATTGAAGGAGCCGGTGCAGAACTGGCGCACTGCGCCGATGAGCATTGCTGCAAGGGAGAGAAGAGGAGTAAGCGAGTTAGCATCTTGAATCTGGGCCAGCTTTCCGCAAACAGCTCTCAAACTAGTCTAACAACATCCCCTGCTTTTTTTTACAACTTCTTCATTTGAATGCAGCAACTGCCAGCAGAACAGCCCACATGCAAATCCTCCTCACTGTCATCCGCTTGATAAATAGATAAAAGGAAAATCATCTGGATGAAATTTAGTGTGAATGTGTTTTTTATCGTCTGCTCGTCACCCGGTCGGTAATTGATTAAAACTACTGAAACAATTAGGCCACAGCCTAAGAGACAGAGACACAGGCAACGAGTTATCACAGTTTCCATTTTGAGCTTCGTGAAGGAAAAAGGAAATGATACTCCCCTCCAGGGGCCGGTGTGTGCTGAATTGAAGCTGAAATTGTATGAAATTAAAGGAGATACTGAAACATTCCTAGACAAGACAGCCAGACAAATCAAATCCTCTCTTAATCTCTTTTTTTTTTTCATATTCTTCAGTGTTTGTGAGTGTGCAGGTGTTTGGGGCGTACCGAGCAGGATGGGGAGCGCAGCCACCACGCAGCAGCATAAGGTGAAGACGATGCGGCTGCTTATATCGGGGCAGTCGGGGGGTCTAATGGGGACGTAGAAATAGAGTGCATAGAGGATCCCGGCGGCACACAGAAGAGAGGCCACGACTGACAGGAAAGCGGGAACCCGGCCGCTCTGGCAGCATTTACACTGGCAACAGCGGCAGCAGCATCGTCCCTGATCCGAAGCCTCCTCCGGTGCTGCCGTACAAGCGCCCCCCCGGCCCTCAGAGCTCCACACAGCCAGCTCCACGCTCTCTGGCGGGGGGCCTATCAGAGGCCGGCCCTCGTCCACAGTACAGTCCAGACTGGTGGATCCTGGACTCCAGCGCTGCGAGTTGGTGCCATTGGGCATGTCTGCCTGGGAGGCCGGCGTTTGAGGACCGGGCTGGTTTTCCACGGTGGCTTTCAAACTGTGTGCTGTGAGGGTTTGATCCAGCTCCCCGTCCTCCGTCTGATCTGCTCCAGGCTTTTCTGGGACGCCGGGCTGCTGGAGGCAATAAGGAGCAGCACCTGCTCAAATCAGAAACGTGTCAAATATGTTTTAATCAATGACATTTAACAGAAGATTTAATTTAAAAAATCACAGAGTTCAGTTGTTTAGGGAAAAACATTAACAATGTTTAAAGAAAAGGGGTGTGATAAGTTCAAAGTCCTAAAGGTTGCAGCAACACGCTGTTATTTGATCTTTCAAATAGGTTTTATTGACAATAAAAGAAATAGGTGCATTATGTGGGAATTTTTGCTAAATATCATGAACAATTTTCTGTCGTTTAAGTATTTGACTGGAAGAGACTTTAAGGAAAAATCTGGTCAGAATTCTGATTTAGACACAAAATGTAAAAAAAACATGCAACCCTCTCTGTTGCTGTAAAACAACTAACAATCTAAACAACATCCAATAAACCTCGGAGGCCATCTGGAATATTTGTGCCGTGTTTGGTACCAACATTAACTCATGTCGCATTATAGATCCCCTTATCGACAGTACCAAGAGCATCAACGAATGGCGTTGGCGTAGGAGTGCCATCGAATGACTGTTTTCAGCTTTTGGGTAAAACTTGTTGATCCCAGGTGTTCTGCAGCCATCTTGGTTGTTTTGAACAGTGGCGCTTGGATGCTCCTGTATGAGTTGTTGCATTGCCGCTACCCTGTTGTTACTGGTTCAGCGTGTTCTGTGCCGTTGGAAGTGGCTGTGAATGGGATGGGTACCAGACCCATTTCACAGGGAGAACTTCCATGAAGTGACTGGGTCCGGCTGGCCAGGATAATCTGAGATATAAATGGGCTGTAAATCGGGGCAGCGTACTGTATTCTCCATGGGTTCCATGTTGGCCCCATGTCAACTGCTCAGAACGGTTTTCCTCAGATGTTAATGGGTATGAGTGGGTGTCTAATCTGGGTACCACTTGGACCAGCCACATGCAAACCCAGCTAGCAGGAAATCTATAATGAGGCCTCATTTTTCAGCCCATTTATATCTCTCTATTTATATCTATTTATTTGTATATCCTTCAGGATATACAAATGTTTGATGACCGAAATGTTTCCAATGTTTTGTTCCACATCAAAATAGCTGTTCTGATCTCAGGTTGTGAAAAAGGTTCAGCTGTGGCACCGCACAAGTGTTTCATTGGATCACTGATCTTAGATCTCTCAGTCACGTGTCTTGTTGTTAGCTTTCTGACATGAAAATAGCTTTATTTTCTTTCTGTAAATGAATAGTTTCATTAACCTGGAAGATTTCTTAGCCAAAGTATTTCTTAACAGAAACTTTGCGAACTTCAGTTTCTGGAACCTTCTATGGAAGTGAGTTGATCAGCGATACCAGAACAGATTATGGATAAAATTTGGATTAGGTTTAAAACCAGGAAATCCTTTTAGTATTGTGTTTCTGAAATGAAGAGATGAACTGCAGATATTGTTTTGCTTTAAATCCAGAAACAGGTGTTGCTTTGTCACGGTTTTTTACACATAAAATTATAAAGACTGAAGAGTCTTTCTTTCATCTTTCTGCAGCTCACTAGGTGCTTCCATCGCATTAAAAAATATTTCATCACTTTGTACGGATTCATGTGTCCCCATGCACTAAAATCTGCCTTTAAAACCTGTTGACAGGAGTTAAACTATGCATGCGTGTACAGTCCGTTGATATCACTGCTCTCTAGGTAAATTTGATCAACTAGATATTAAAAACTCCTTTTTAAAACCCTTGTAAAGCAGAAAAGATGCGTGCACTTGCTTGTTGACTTTTGTTCTGTTTTCTTCGGCTCCAACTCTTGTCTTAACTTTCTTTGGATCCAGTCTAGACTCAAGCATGACTGAAGCTTTTGCTAATTTACTCTGGCCTCCTCTCAAATCCTACAGCTCCAACAGGCACATGGCAAAAAAGCAGCAGTAATAACTCACTCCTTGGCTGATCTGTTGCTGGTGGCGGCTCCAGCGAGTGCTGGGAGCCGGAGACGGAGTGGGAGGACGAGTGCAGCTCCTCCATCGAAGACTCTGGGCTGTCTGACACCGGCGCCAAGGAGATCTGAGTGTCCAGGTCCAGGAAGGGGGAGAAGGAGAGTCTGGCAGGGTCTATGTCCTGGAGCTGGTTGATGATATCGCTGATGGACTCCTTCATGCTGTCAAGCTCCTTCGCATTCTGACGGTTAGTGGCCTGAAGCCCCGAGGTGCTCATAGTCACGCAGCCTGAGAGGAGCGGGAAGAGGTCCAGAGGAAAACCAGGCCAGAATCAGGTCAAAGCACCAGAACTGGGAAACAGAAGTTTGAGAGTGAAAACTTCTGTCATAATGTTTACCTCCAAATTAAAAACCCACATTTTTTTAAACGTTTTTTTTAAGATGTAGTGACTCATTTCTTACTTGAAGTATCTTGTGTCAGTGTGTGGAAAGCTGTTATATAACGTATCAGAAATCCTGGCAGGGCACATACAGTGATCAAAAAGCTTCGGAAAAACAAACAGCTTTGACCCAAACCACGAGAAACCTCCAGGACGTCCCCTTAAATTTTCAGAAAGATTTGTCAAATATGTTTTCTCTGACTTTTTTCTAGTTTTTAATCATTTATAATTCTGCAGATTTCCATTTCGTCTACCCTGTTTTTCTGTTAATTCTCTTCTCCTCCTAAAACACGTTTCAGTCCACACTGACAACACCTCTGACTTCTCACATGCAGAAATAGAAAGGTTTCAAAACGAAACCCCAACGGGACCCGGCAATGACAGTCAACACGAAGAGGTCGTCAGAGTTTATCCTCCGCTGCGATGTAGCTCTGCCTCAGCAGGTCTGAATCAACACATACAAACGTTATAGTCTGGCACATTCTGAACAATATCAAAAATATTGACACAGCTCAACAGCCTGTTGTAGGAAGTCCAAAACCCACATGTGCAATTCTGTTTTGTAAGAAAGCTGCACATAAAACTGATGATCCAACCAGGGGCATTGATGTTGTGTCTTCATCTGTTTCCAAAGCCTGGTAGGATTTGAGATCATGTGGCATTCAAGCATGCCGAGGCCAAACGCTAAAATATAAAGTCCCCATGACCCTGTAGAGGACTGTAGAGGACGGGTATGGATAACGGATGGATGGATGGACGGATGGATGGATGGATGGACGAAGTAATATGAAAAGCAGGTGGTGTGTTGACATTCATGTCTTTATAATACTTTAAATCAGTGGTCCCCAACCTGTATGTGTGTGTGTGGGGGGAGACGCTTCCTCGTCACATTACGCCAATAACATAGCTTTGAGTATAACATCAAAGTCTCTGGTAACATCCTCTGTACCCATTAAATAAATATTAAATAAAATTAAAAAAAAACTAATGCAGAGCGGGCTGTTGTGATAAATCCATATTTCAAGTAGGACTATGGTATTGACTGTTAAAAGCTTTCTTTTTCTTGAAAGTCATAGGCTGTTCTTCTTTCTCTTCACTGTGCATTTTTCCCTTCACAAGGAAACTTTCTAAAGAGGTCTGTTTGTCATTTTGCTAGGTTAAATTTTTTGGCGCTAAAGTGACTAAGATGTAATCAAGAGAATCCGATCATTTCTCAAAATTAAAGATTTTTCAAAATAAAAGCTCATTCAGATTCATATAATAAATAAAACTTAAATAGCTACTTTTTTCTTGCACGGCCTGATACCAGTCCACGGCCCGGGGGTTGGGGACCACCGGTGGCGGAGCTTCAGGGTGGGCTGGGGGGGGCAGTACTCCCCCGGCCCGAGCCCAGAAAGCCCCGGTGAAAGTCAAAGAAACAGACCTCTCCTCAGCCATCAGTCATACCTTGAGCACTACTGGATACAACAACTTCTGGGAAAGTGTAAGCGGTACGTACGAGGTTATGTATAGGTTTCCCCTCAGCCAGAATGAATCATGGTTGGTAAAAAAAAAAATTGAAGACTGACTTTGGTCATGTAGGTTTCTACACAGTGAATTAAATGTTGTGCTGCATGGCTGGCTTCATGTTCACTCTCACAGTTAACTTTACAATGTACAAATTCACAAGAGGATCGCCGGTAAGATCTCTAAATGTATTATGGGTAAAATCGTCATCAACAACCGTCCATCAGCGTCATCATCAGTCACTAGACAAGAGTCTATGTGGTGCAGACTAGGTGGATCGCGGATTAATTAAATCATGAGTGGCAGTTCATAGAAGCATAAAAGTGCAGCAACAAAACGCAAAAAAAAGAAAAAAAAAGAGCACAGGAAAAGACTAAACTAAAAAAAAGATGGATACATATCCTCCTGGAGATGAACCTGACATTACCTCACAGGTACAATTTGTCACAATCACCGTCACCAAAAACAATATGTGAGTTAGTTGTAAACTGTTGATGTGGTTGTTATCGGAGTAGCCAAACGTTATTAGCGGCCAGGCAGCCTAATGTTTTTGTTGTTCTCATGGATTGTTAGATTTCATGTCGGTACTGTCGGGTTACTCTTGCAAAAAGGCTCATACTATGACGTGCTTGGAGTTGGTATTTATTAACAGCAATGTAAACACATCAGGCGAAATCGGCACTTAGCAACGAGCAGAATTAATGAATGTGTCTCCCGTGTGACGTCACAACCGCATGCCGCCGAATACATTTTAGACCAGTGGCTCTCAAACTTTTCATACTGTGTACCACCGGAGAGATTGTACCACCATGATGACCAAGTTTAAAATATAGCCACATATGCCTTCTCAATTAACTTTAAATTTACAGGAGAGTAGTTATTTATTGTTACCTGAATTTCATTTGAAATGTATTCATAATGCATTGTATGTTTTCGATTTAATAAAAAAAATAAATAAAAAGTGAAAATGTGGAAAATCCTGACGTTCCCCCACATACCACCAGAGAGCGCTCACGTACCACTGGTGGTACGCGTACCGCAGTTTGCGCACCACTGTTTTAGACAATGTATTATGCCATATTACTACAGGTTTGATTGATTTCAAAATTACATGGTCGCTCTTCATGGTGTTGAACTCTTACTATCAAATGCTTTGAGCTACGTGTCAAAAATGTAGTAATGCTTGTAAGCCCCACTGTTGTGAGCATGTATATGTTGTAAAACGATGTAATCACAAGCTTTATTGGGTTTAAAGGGCCCGGTCATGTGCCCCGCCCCCGGCCCGGCAGTGACATGTTCCGCTGCTGGGGACCTCAGCTTTAAATGAGAAAATCAATCCATTATCCATACCAGCTTTTTCCAACTCAGGGTCATGGGTATGTGCTGGAGCCTGGCCCGGCTCTTTATAGGATTCTGTGACATAAAGTACGCGACCTACGGTAAGTATAATGCAGTAAACGAGGTTTAGTGAAGGGTTCAGATCTATTTCGTCAGGTTTGGTTTCACCTCATTTCCAGTTTTCATGCTGAAATCAACGAAGCTGGGCTTCCTTCAAACAAACAGGCTACAGGTGAGATAAATCTTACATATTCCACAGAAAACAAGCTCTTATCCAAAGAAAAATGATGCATCACTGCTCAATGTCTGAGGTCACCGAAAGCCTCAATTTTGCTTTGACACCATGATATAATTCAAATGAATGATACGAGTACGAATCATAAAGTTAGATCATGTGAAGAATGATCTAGAAAAAAAAAAAATAAATAAAATGGAGCAGGGGGGGGATCTTCTTTATCATTTGTACTAACATCTGTGATGTTGCCACTACTTACAACATCTGAAAGACATTCTGCTGTTACGGAGAGCAAACAATGAAACATTTCAGTTGTTCGCTTGTGTTCAGCGGCTCCATTCTCCCTGGGAACATTTCTTAAGGTGTAAACAGTCTGTCGTTGTCATCGCTGCAGTTATTGTTTCAAAGTTCTCCACACATTCTCTGCTGGGGGAAACGTCGGGGCTGCAGGCAGGCCAGTCCAGCACTTTATCCCCCATTTCCTCAGCGATGCCTTTGCAATGTTGTAATGTGTGCAGACAAAAAGCATGGACATCCCTGGAAGTGATGCCATCTTCAATGCAAAATCGAAATAACCCTATTCTGCTTTAATATTGCCATTAAAAAGTGTAAAGAACCTTGGGCAAGAGCACTGATATTATCCTATACCATCACAGATCTATGCTTTTGCACTTGTTGCTGTTAACGGTCTCAGTGGTCCTTTCACAGCTTTCATCCAAAGCACATGTAACACATTTTTTCCAAAAAGAAATCTGGAATACTTATTCATCTGACCATCTGTCCAACCGTCATACCCACCAATCAACCATGACACAATGACCACTTTTCGTTACACTGCAACGTTCTGTTTGGAAAACCTGCATCCTCACGTTGGCGTAAGTGTGTTTTGGCACCTGCCACCTACCTAAACATGTCTGCAGACCGATCACATCCCCCAAAATACCAACAGCGCTCCCCTGCAGCAGCTGCCTCCCCCAGCAGGTCAGCAGTGGAGCCCCCAACCATTTTTGTAAGCAAATGTTTAAAGAACACAACAAGGAGGGTGAGGTGTCCATTTGGGCTCCAAACTCCCTGATAGGATCCGATGGCATCTGTGAGGAGCGGTCCCAATCTGCAAAGACCCTGCTAACGTCCCGGTACCACACACTCCTGGACTCCCTCAGATGTTGTTTGTGCAGACCCTGACTGCTCACAGCTCTTTAGAGAGGAGGAGGAGGATGTGGGCAGTCAGAGTGTTATGGCTGACTGGTGTATTGACACATAACTATTCTTCAGGCATTAAAACAACAATGTATTTCTTTCTTTTTTTTGACTAATTAAAAGAACATTTTTCAAACATTATTGCACTAAACTGACTGCATGTTAACTTTTTTTTTTTTTAACCCCATTGGATGTTTTCCAGGACAAAATGTAATGAAGTTGTAAAGAAACAAACAAAAACAGTTACCAGTAAATAAAATTCAAGTTCCTCCTTCCTGTCCCAACTCTGGAGCTGGTGAATGAGGAAATCATGCATCCAAGTTATGTTAAAGAAGACAACAGGGAAACTCTTCCTCACGGCCTGATTATTTCTACAACAACCGCCCGACATTGTTCACATGATCATGACAGCTGAAAAAATTCCCTTGCAAATAACTGCACTTTATGATTTGTATTTTTCCATTCATGTCACTATTTATTATAGATAATTTGCATTAATGCCTTTTAGTTGCAAATCCAACAAATCGTTTCCTCCAAGTTTTCCTTTTTTTTTTTTCCTGGATTAAAGAAGTCAGATTATCAGTCTCTGTGTACGCCTGGTGGGCTTGAAACCTGAAAAGCATGAAGCAGGTACAGAAAAATCGACGGATGGGTGACTGCCAGGAGTCCTCTCGTTGCTCCGGGGGGTTTCTGTGTACTCAGAGCTGGTTTAGTAACTACCACTTCCTCCCGCGGGACAAACCAGTAACATCAGTGCCAAACTGAGGCCAGTTAGGAGCAAAGAATGAGCAGCTGTCTGTCAAGCTGCCATTTTTCATCAATCAGCTAAGCGGTCAGATTAGAGCGGCCTATCTGGAGGGGGGGGGGTTTACAGATAAAGGTGCTGCAGTAAAAACAGAGTACCAGATAGACTGTGACAAGAGGTGCTGCAGAAATGTATAAGTATAGAATGGTGTGTGGGTGGGTTTTCTTTTTCTTTTTTACACTAAATAACTAGGACTTATTCTAGCAGACCTCAAATAGAATCATGAACCTGTAAACTAGCATTTATATCTGGCCTTTAAACTCCACAAGATGCTCACAAAGATGCTGAGATGTTTAGATTTCAACTACGTTCCTCCATGACTGACAGATAAAATGTCAGCCACCTATAGAATTTTCTTTTCTTTGAAATCACCAAAACATCAACAATTAGTGACACTAAATAACAGAGGGAGATGCAAGCGGCGGAAAAGAAACTGGAAATAGTGATGAATTCTACGAGTGAAAGAAAAAAATGACTGTAACATCCATGTAAAATAATAAGTGATAATTCTGCCAGGAGGACAGTCCAGCGGGGTTTGTTGTGGGAGAGCAGGGATCCTTTCTGTCAAGGATATTCTTGAAGCCAACAGAGGTGAAATCATCCAGCATTTCAGCTGTTCTGAAAATGATTAGAGGCTTAAAGAGGTGGAAACATTTAAGTAGCCAGAGAGAAGCCAAGACTGAAGAGGACTCCTTCAAAACGTTCAAAAAACAACAACAAAAAAAAAAAAACAAAACAGAAAAGTTGGAGGAATTTGTTTGTGAGCACACAAGTAGTTTCTGTACTTGGGCACCACAACCCCCCCCCCCCCCTCCCTCCTCCCCTGCTCTGCATGTATGACCTTTTATTGCCATAAAACCGCATAACTTGCACTTCCAGCTTCCTTCAAGAAAACATCTGCCAGATGAAAGTAAAAGAGCAGCAATCACGCGCCTCCTCTCTGAACTGTTTCGGCTTCATTTACATCTGCGGACTGAAATTTGGAGCAATTTCTCCTGGACTTTTTTTTTTTTTTTTTTTTTTTTTTTCTGGCGCACATCCGAGCGTGGCGCGAAGTCGCACGCAAAAAAAAAAAAAAACAAAAAAAAACTGCGCTGAGGTGATCTTTGTCCAAACACACGAGGACTTTACCAAGTATAGAGGCTCAATTAGGAGGCGCCGGAGTTGAAGGTCGGAGGGGGAATAAATCAGTTTGGTTTGTGAGGATGTAGAAAGGCGCGAGAAGGGGCCAGCAGGCTTTAAAAAAAAAAAAAAAAAAAAAAAAATCAACTTTCCTCTTTGCTGCTGAGCAAGAAATTCTTTCCACAATTCCCCCTTTAAAGAAAAAGAAGGGGGAAAAAACTCTGGTTAAATGGATGAGCTGCGCGGAATGGATTTGTGATGGATAAGTAGGTCAGGAGACACAAGTCATTCAGAAATCTTTCATCTTGTGACCGTTCAGCAGCAATAAAAACGCACAACTGCTCACATTTCAGATACAGACGCTTCTTGATCTGTCTACAAGAATCCAAGAAATGTAGCTGTAGCCGAGCTTCTTCTTTTTCTTTTCTTTTTTTTTCTGGGTTGAAAACATTTCTCGTTTACTTACTTTGGTCGGAGCTCGCGGACTGTTTAGGTGAGTTTACTCTTCTCAGCCTTTCTTCCCTCCCCCTCTCCGTGTTGCTTTTTTGTCTTCCAGGATCCTGGACTTCTGAATCAAATTTCAGGACAGACAGAATACTAGGCTTTTCCCCCGCCCACACCCCCCCACCCCCACCACCTTCCTGGGTACCATGTCAAACACCATATGGAGCAAATAAAGCCGGAGAGGAGGAGGAGGAGCTGAAGGGGGAGGAGGAGGACGTTTACTCAGTTTACCTTCAAATTCAGCTTTAACAATAAACATCCATCACAAACACGAGTTTATCTAAACAGGCCAGTAAACATTTGCTCTGAGACCAAACTTCTCCTTCCATATCTGTGCACGTTTGTGCTGCCGCGGGACTTTAAAACTTCACCTCAGTCTGAGTACAATGGAGCTTCCTTTGGTACTTTCAACTATTTACATATATGATGTAGGACGATTTACTATTCAAATGTGGAAGTAACCAAGTGACACCGTGGTGCATGTTTTTACCTGCTTTAATATCTGGAGTGCTCTCAGGTTCTGTAATAATGACTTTTCAAACACAGCTACAAATATTATTCTAAAAAGTGAGTTTTTACTGCTTGACTCCTCTTTTTAAAAAAGTCAAATATCAATTTTTGACATGAAGCCTGATTTCCCCCTTATTTTTAACTTGAAAATACCAGTTGAAACTTACATATACCAACTTGTGGCCACCAGTGTAGTAAATTATGGGTACATAAGGAATCTGCTTCCCATTGCTTCTTTTAGTAATATAACTTCCTTTTATTAAGGGGGAAAAACTCTCCAACATCAACAGAAGGGATGTACATCGAAAGGCTTCTTCAGATCTGCTGCAACACAGACCTCTACTGGAGACCCCTCTCCTGCCTGCAGCTGTAACCATCTATGACTCTGATTAAAAAGTTTAATAATGAGTTACTATAACATAATTCCCCTTCAGAGATTGATAAAATATCACTTAACTGCACTTTTATGAAGATGTATAACCTGACATGTCCACTTTAATGTCATATGGAGAACATCTAGATCCAGACTTGTATAAATATCACACAACTTAAACACTTCTGAATTAACGCAACAAGACAAGTATTAAAGCTGTATTTTCAACTTTTATTAGGGTAAATATGCTGAAATAAAAAAAAGCCTCATTAACAATATACATAACAGCTGTTGATTAACAATTTAATCAATAAATAAAAAATTATGACTATAAACAAGAATGTTCATGTTTCGATTTGCAAATATATACACAGGTTAGCAGTTTATTTCCTGTGGAATGAGTCCTGGTGAAAAGATGGGCTTAAATGATGTTTGATCAGCAGCATGTTTGAAATGAGTCGTCCTTTAAAGTCAACAGGGAGAACAGAGGCGAACGAGCGGACCACAAACTAACTGTCTCCGGGTTAGGCATTTCAGCTGGATTGTGCTTTTTAACCAAAGCAAAACAAAAGCAAACATGAGCTGCAAAAGTCACGTGAAGTAGTCAAAAAGGGGGTTGGGTGGGGGTGGGGGAAGGTCCTGTCAGTCCTCTGACAGCAGCCTGTGGAAGTGATCCTTCCTCTTCTTCAGCACCTCCTGAAAATCCTCCTGAAAAAACACAGTGGGAGATATTCAGACTGAGCCTGAAGCCAGGGGAGGAAAGGCAGCAGACAGATGCTGCTGCAGATAACCAGCTGCTCCGCTCACAGCCAAGAGGCTGGCAAAGCTAAAAAAGAAGCCAGAGCGCTCAAATCATCACCGTTAAACTGAAACACTTCAGCACTCGAACGGTACAAAAGATAACAGAAAACATCTTCCACAGATTTATAAATGATCTCGTCTGACACGTGATGACATTGCCCCGATCCACCAACTGTTTATAAGAGGCCACAGAACTTGATCAATTGGTTTGGGCTCTGTCACACTGCTGAAATATATATAAAAATTGTCCAAAAGAATTCTAAAATATCTTGTTTCTTCTGTGCAAGAGTTGAAAACCCCCAAATACCTCATTATCTCCTTCTAAAATATACAGCAAAGCATATTTTATTGACATTAATACATTTTTTTTTTACAACTAAAGATCCAATAGGTTGACCAGTTGCTGCAGCACTAAATGTCTACATATGTCACTGCTTGCCAATCAAGATAATTCGCTTTTTATGAAGTGAAATGAGGAAGGCAGGCAGGCACTAAAAGCTGACATCATCAGAAGAGTCATATTGTTGACCTTACCTGATCAATTCAACTGTTGACTTATTTATAATGAATAAACCAGATTTAACATTTTATAATTCAACATTCATATGACGTTTCCTCATGTTAAACTAAAGACTCTTGGCCGATAGTAAAGGGTCTGCATTTGCATAGTCCCTTTAAACTGTAATAGTTTGAAGAGCTAAATAAACATTGGGAGAAAGTTTCAAACGCTGCTTGTTGAACTTGCAATATCACACTGTGGCCACATGGGGGCAGAAGACGTTTGTTGCATATAAGAGATCTGATGAAAATGTTGGAGTACAAGAAAAAAATCTGCAGCTGCCAATGCGTCACTGTGTTCACCAACGAGCTGTTAACTGCTTCTTCCTGCTGAACAGCTTGTGTAGATGTTGTTCTCTGATTAGCTTCTTGCTTTAGCAGAAAACTAGGAAATGGGAGCATCTAAGAAAACTTCGTAGTTAAACAGCTAAATACAGAGCTGAAACTTGTAGATTGTAAACTGTAGAGATACTTACAGCAACAGCCAGTTTCTCCATGTAGGGGATCAGTTTCTGCAGCTCTCTGTCCTCAGCCTCTCCAGACCAGCTCTTTATGGGTATTGTGTTCATCAGCTGCAAAACCAGAAAAAAGATAGATGAATCATCTCTCCTTTTAGCTTGCAGCAAGATAATGGACAGGGCCAGTTTGGAGGGCAATAACTCAAGCACTCGAGAACATAAGTTTAACCTGACAATTATGCTAAACCAAAAATAAGAAGCAGCTCAATGCTTACATGGTACGGATATGTGTGAGGTGCGTTGTCCAGAACGACCGTCTTTGTGAGATCCCTCCCGAGAATGTTGAGATCTTTGATGTAGTGTCCGAGGACACAGGCACAATCATCCTGGTACAGACGATGTCTACAGGGGGAATTAACAAGCAAAAACTTAAAACACCTGAATCCAACTTTAAATTTGTGTTTACAGCCCTAAAACGCCTGTGAAAATGGAGAGTGACCACAACAAAGCCAAGATGAAGAAGTCCAAATGCTAGTGATGACATTTAAGCTGTAATTTTAGGACACATGCAAATACAGCTTTCTGGGAAGCATACCGAAACAGCTTTCTCTGAGGGTCCAAGATCTCCAGTAATCTTCTCAGCGTATTCTTTCTTTGCACACGTATAAATGAACAGCTGGAAAAGAGACACAAGTCATTATAATACGTAACTGGACGTTGCATACAATCAGAAAGTCTGAGGAAAAAAGAAAAATGCATTAAAAAAAAAACATCAATACTAAAGAAACAGAAATAGTCTGAAGCCAGCTGCGCTAATAATCAAGCAAACATTTAGAGTTTATTGGATTTTTCTCCCATGTACTCATTAGATTACACTTACCTCATAGATTTTTGCCATGGCCTGCAGAAACTCCTTTACATGTGGTCGTAGGATCATGTACACCTGTTTTAGGGAGGGTGAAAGATGTGAATGACTCAACCCCTATTATACTGTATTTATATAGTGATTATTATCAAGCTTTCTCTGAATAATAAGATATAGTATCAAGACTACAATACAAGAGAGGTTGGCACAATAGTTGATAGTTTTTATATGTTGAAACAGAACTTCGTTTTGAAAAATCACTTTGCATCCCTTCAGCTCAACATTAATGAACTGCAGTGAAATTTTGTAAATTATTTAGCAGATTAACATTAGAATTCTAGTCTCTATATTTGACATTTTTTTCTACCTCTCTTAAATGTGAAACAAGAAATGTACATTTACAGTCTATGGAAAAATTTAACCCCATCACAGGCATGAAAATTCCACTTTCACCTTATTTAACTTTACATCAAGGATAAATATTGGCTAGACACCACGGTATAAAGCCAGATAAGAGCAGTAGGTTCGCCAGAATACAAACATGTCAAAGACATTTCTTGCTCCAAAACCTAGGTACGTCTGACCACCTCAGGTATAGACCGTCTATGGCACAGGTGTCAAAGTGATCCGTGAAAGGGCCGTGTGGCTGCAGGTTTTTGTTCCAACCATGCAGAAACACAGCTGATTTGTTTAATTCAATCAACTGAACTGGTTAAGACCTTTAGTGAAGACAACTAGTTGATTGACTAAAACAAGTCAGCTGTGCTGCTGCCACGGTTGAAACAAAAACCTGCAGCCACACAAATCTTTCACGGACCAGTTTGACACCTGTGATCTAGTCCAGCATTTCTCAACTTTTTTTCAGTCACAACACCTTTCAAAAGTGAATAAAATCTCACGACACCCCAGAGTAAAATATAATCCAAAGCCACACTGCATCGCTCCGACTGTAAATGCATACGTCCCGTTTATTTTGTTTAAATAACCTGAACACGATAACTACACCAGAGTAGGCTTCAGCAGGAAAGCTTCTTTTCCACCGTGATGTGTTTGCTTCCATCCATCATCCTTGTATTGCCTCTTTTTAGCCTTATCGCTAGCAACTACCTTTGGGACCTATGGTGCAGATTCAGAGCTGGTGGATGAAGGCTTGCATGAAGAAGTTGGCTCCTCTGTGATGTTCCGTTCCTGTGGGTCAGCGTAAGGTCACGTTGACCTTACGCTGACCCCGTACTGACATTGTTAACATTGGGAAATGGGCATGTGAGACATATTTTTATTATTAATTTCATGTCCAATTATGTATCTTATTTATTCATTCATTCATAGGCAAAAAGTATGTATTTATGTATGCATTCATATATTATAACCTATTATAACCTGAGAATTTCATATGTAGAAACCTTCGTAAGCAGAGGTACCACTGTATATGAAATGTCAGAATAGGTCATTTTTTTGATGACGCCCCAGTGTGCCACGACACCCCGGTTGAGAAAGGCTCATCTACGCAATCCTCAATGTTGGCAGATTGTTGTGCTGTTTAGACTAGGGGACTTGCTGCCCTATAGCCGAGAACCGAAGTAACTGTGGTGTTAATGTTAAACAACTGACCAGTCAACCAAAGTCTCCAGACCACATTTTGTCAATAAAATACTTGCCAGTAATTATGAGGGAAATTACACCACACCACATGAAATACCGAAACTGTTTCTCTGAAAATGGACTGTAGAAGTAAACTAGTTGAACAAGATGTTTGTATTTGCTCAGAAGATGAGAAAAAGAAAAAGTTTGATACTTGCTCTGCATTACACATTGAATGTTCACACAGTCCCCCCTTGCTTTGCAGGTCTCCCTTCCCCAGTGTGACATCACCCCGTAGTTCCTAATGCAGAGCACTTTCAAGGCAGGACCTTTGCACCCATGTTCACTGTGTACACGCAAAATTGCGAGCCAGAATGGTGGGGTAATTTCACCCCCTGTTCTGCCTTGGGAGGCAGCATCAAAGGTGCAAAGTACCTTGAGATGGCTTTTGTAGTGAATTGGGGCTAACTAATAAACTGAATTAAAGAGTGCTCTAAACTGAAGCTAAAATTGTTAAATATATATATATATAATAATGAGTGATTTATTTATTTATGTAAGTGGTCACCTTGTACTGATGATCCTGGAAAGCTGCATAGAAGGTGTAATCTGCCTCTTCAATCACATTCAGAGAACTGAACATCAGAGTCTCCTCCTGCAAGGACACACATGCAGACTTAGTTATTATCTCATTGTCTTTCAGAGCTGGTCTTTCAGTTACCAATGTTCAGCAATCATACTCAGCAGGTGGCTTGGTGGAACTACTGTGTTCGCCAGCTTCTCGAAGCCCACTTAGAAATCGCTTGCAGACAAGTACACGATAACATTTGCCCCCACAAAGACACACGTAGTCCAATAATAGCCTCATGCACAGGGGATCACGTCACAGTAAACCAGCATGCAGAAAGAGACACTGCCCCCGAAACAAACACACTGTCATCAGAAAACTGTGGTCTGATAATATTTATGTCAGGTACACGCTATATTACAGGCTAGTATAAACAGCCTTATGTGTAGTCTTCATTTTGTTTTCATACTGTGCCCTGGTTGAGTCTAACAACCTACACTATATTGCCAAAAGTACTTGCTCACTCATCCATATTATCAGAATCAGGTGTTCCAATCACTTCCATGGCCACAGTTCTATAAAATTAAGCACCAAGACATGCAGACTGTTTCTACAAACATTTGTGAAAGAATGGGTCGCTCTCAGGAGCTCAGTGAATTCCAGCGTGGAACTGTGATAGGATGACACCTGTGCAACAAATCCAGTTGTGAAATTTCCTCGCTCCTAAATATTCCCACAATCAACTGTCAGCTATATCATAAGGAAATGGAAGTGTTTGGGAACGACAGCAACTCAGCCGAGAAATGGTAGGCTACGTAATCTGACAGAGCAGGGTCAGTGGATGCTGAAACGCATAGTGCAAAGAGGTCTCCAACTTTCTGCAAAGTCAATCACTACAGACCTCCAAACTTCATGTGGCCTTCAGATTAGCTCAACAACAGTGCAGAGAGCTTCATGAATGGGTTTCCATGGTGGAACAGCTGCATCCAAGCCATACATCACCCAGTACAATGCAAAGCATCAGGTGTAAAGCACTTTAGAGCAGTGGAGGAACGATTCTCTGGAGTGACAAATATCACTTCTCCATCTGGTAATCTGATGGAAGAGTCTGGGTTTGATGGTTACCAGGAGAACGGTACTTGTCTGACTGTATTATGCCAAGTGTAAAGTTTGGTGGAGGGGGGATTATGGTGTGGGGTTGTTTTTCCAGGAGCTGGGCTTGGCCCCTTAGTTCCAGTGAAAGGAACTCTGAATGCTTCAGCAGACCAACACATTTTGGACAATTTCATGCTCCCAACTTTGTGGGACCAGTTTGAAGTTGGACCCTTCCTCTTCCAACATGACTGTACACCAGTGCACAAAGCAAGGTCTATAAAGACATGGATGGCAGAGTCTGGTATGGATGAACTTGACTGTCCTGACCTCAACCCGACTGAACACCTTTGGGATGAATTAGAGCGGAGACTGAGACTTCAAATGTTCTTCTGGACGAATGGTCAATAATCCCCATAAACACACTCCTAAACCTTGTGGACAGCCTTCCCAGAAGAGTTGAAGCTGTTCTAGCTGCAAAGGGTGGACCCACGTCATATTGATTAGGAATGGGATGAACTAAAGCTCATATGTGCGTCAAGGCAGGTGAGCCAATACTTTTGGCAATATAGTGTATGTTCTAATCACAATGAGAGCACACCAACAATAAAAATACTAAACTTTATCACGGTCATTTTCATGCCCTTAATTCCTGTGTGCATGTACAGGAAGCCAAAGAGGACTGAACTCACCAGGTCGACCACCAGCGTAGCCTCTGGAGTGCTCCTGGTTTTTGGTGGAATATCTCTGAGACGGGGACGGGAATGCTGAGATTGCGATGGTATGTTCTTAATGAAGGTTAATCTGAAATACAAAATCATGCTTTATAATAGAACTGCCAAGACCAGGAAAATTATGTACAGCATAACATGATGATACACAGACAAGCTGCATTTTAAAATAAACAGACTAATTAGTCATCTTCAACATATGACTAACTTGGAATTTGTGAAATGTGTTAACTTGCAGGATTATTTCATTTTAATGTTCTGGTTTGGTCACCTCCTGGTACACCATAAGATTTCAAAAAATATTTCATCTTTAAAAAATAATTTCCAAGTTAACAAATTTAAAATGTTTGTTCACTGCAAACTGTCATGTTTTATTCCACCGTTTGCTAGAGCAGTGTTTACACATTTCTTGCAAAATATATTAGAAATTCATTTGAAAAAAAAACAAAAAAAAAAAAATTTTTGGAAGTTTCAAAAAAAAATGTGCCATAATAAAATGATTGAAAACTGTATCTGGGTGCAACTTTTAGCAGAGGACAGGTTAGAATTAGACTTACGGATCGAAGACATCGTCGTCCTCATCTCCAGCCAGAAGGTCGATAGAACCATAACCAAATACACCTTGTTCTGGGCTCATCAATACACTGCTTCCAGATCCAGGACACTTTAAATCTGGACAGAAAGATGGGTTTATGCAAACTTCGAGCTGACATCATCAAGCTTCTCTTTCCATTGTGTCAAACAGATTTCCTTCTATATAACCAGTATTAATAACCCACTCACTGGTTCAAACAAAGCTGATGTAACATTGAAAAAAAAAGTTTTACAGTAATAAAAAGGATTAACAGCACCTTTCATTTTGGGATTATGCAATCACAGGTTCAGAGAGCATTTTTAGTAAGTGTACTTACTCTCTTTGCTGGGTGTAAGGAAACGCACTATGGGCGAGTAGATGTTTCTGGCTGTTGAGTTACGAGGAGATGACGCATCAATCTCTGACAGTATTCGCTCATGGCGCATTATGGGCCTTAGTGGGGTCTTGAAGGCCAAATCTAGACCAAAAGGAAAAAAAAACAGAAAAAAAAAAAAAGAGAAAAAATGGCAGATGTCTCAGAATCAAAACCTAGGAATTGACAAGCACTGCAGCTGTACAGCCAATGGATTCTGCCACTGCTGGAAATCTACCTGACTCATGGTCACCAACGGCTATTGCCCTCTTTCTCGCTCGGCCACGAGGCAGCTGTCGCCTCGTCATGATGGGAACTTCATCATCCGAGTGGTCAATCAATGTCTCTTCATTCTAAAAAGTAAAATGTTGGGAAAAATAAGCTTACAATCAAAAACAATAAATAGAATAAAAGGCAGCTGCTTTTAACTTCCACTCGAGAGTAAGTCAGTCTTGCAGGCTTCAATAGTCTAAACAGTATGCACTGCCCTAGTGACCTATTTGACTACGACCACCTCTCCCATACAATTGTGCTAATCCTCTACAACTGCATCAATCCTCCATGCCCAGCCAGCAGATCACAGTGAGAACAGAAAATCTCACAAGCCCATACTGGGACGGCATTTCAGCACAGTATTACAACACAAAAGGTCTTAGACCAAGCAGCCGTTGGGATATAATAAAAGATTTACAGCCAAGAGTGGGTAAATGATGCGATGCAGTTTCCACTTTAAAACTGGCAGAGCATCTTTGCTGGGTTTTCCTGATAATCGTGTGACATCCTCAAACAAAGTACATTACACAATCTAAAAAAAAAAAGGTCAAACGCTGATGAGTTTAAGCCTTCTTGGACACATGTCTTTTTGTATTCCCTTAACAGAACAAAAGCTGAAATGAACACAGGGGGAAAAATGAAGATTTCACTGCAAATAACGCATCATCACCTATATCTAAATATTTTGGCAGAGAAAAGTCTTTAAAAAGAAAAACAGTAACAGAATCAGTCCCGATCATGAATTCCAAAATTTCAATCAATTCCAGAATTTTAACCCTTTACATATCACTTAGATTTTATATTACCACTAAGTTTTAATGGAAAAAAGAGAAAATAGTCTTTTTCTCCCCACCATATTGTTGACCCAATCAGCTATATGGACACAATTTTCTAAAAGGGCAAAACCATGTAATTCATTCACTCCTTTGCAGTGCAGTAAGCCATCATACACCCCTAAGGGAAACTATTGTTACATGAAATTCATCCTTTGGCCAAAAATGGACAAATTTGGTACATTAAATGAAATAAAAACCGCAATATTCAAGTGGTGAGTTTAGAATGAAAGCCATTAAACCTAAATTGTATGATTTAATACTGTAAATAATAAGGATGTGTACATACATTCATGTGTGTGTATGTATCCGTCCAGACCCTTGGGAAATTTAATTTCATATTCATGAACACAGCTGGCACACATGACCAATGTAATCCAAAGGGTTTACCTTTTAAATCAGCCAAGCCCTAATGACTTGTGATTGAATATTTTCTCAAAACGAATTCAACATATTTAGTCACAGATTTTCACATGAAAACACAGTGCTGAACAAAAATACTGCAGTCTTCTCTCCATTAAACCAGGTCGATTCGCGCGATGAAATCAACTGCTTTTTAGACAAAATGGCAAACGCGACCGCTCAATTGAGAAAAACATGCTTTCCTATCTTTGTGATGTGTGAACAAATAGTTGTTGCTGTACCAGCAACTCAGATTTCTTTCTTACCCTGTCGATGTTTTAACGAAACACACTTTAAACTGCAACAGCGCCACACACGGAACCCTTTAAAAATGACCGTTAAATTGAAATCAGTCACTGAAACAGTCTCGGTAAAAGCTGAACTTCGTGACCTTCACGAGGACAACACTGATACATATTTGGCGTTAGCTATGCGTAATCTTTTCAGAAGTTCAACTAACTCACCGAGACATTATTAAAGACTTTCCTTCTAAAACGCGGGCTGTTGTTTAAATACGTGAGGAATGTAAAGCTGCTCCGCAACACCAGCTAACGGCAGCTAGCAGCACTGTCCGCTTGTTTGAAACGGGAAGGCTAACTGGCTAACCAACCAATCGCACAAGCCCACCATTAGGACATCAAACGATCACACCACCGCGTTAATTATCTGGACAAGTTTTTACTAGTGCCACTGATATTTGTTGAGGGTGGCCGCTTGGGAGATAATGCTATCATATCGTATTACCTTGGTTTGGAGAGGACTTTCAGTTACCGATACGCGCGTTCGTCTTGGCGTCTTTTTGTCGGACAGTCGACGGGTGTTCTTCGGCGTCTCCGAACCAGCGGCGATTGTTTTCTGAGACCTAAGTCTCATTTTTTCTTCTTTATACGGGATTTCTTGGGCATCTAAACGGAAGCAAACATCCCCTTACTGTATTGTAACTCTTGGTCATATATTTTGCTTCCCTCCTCCCCCTTCCTAGTGTTTAGTCGGTGTAGCTCCGCCCCGCTCAAACCCGCGTCTTCTCGAATCAATGAATAATGTGTTTAAATCCGCTGGGTGCGTTAGGTTAATTGCTGCGGACAGCTTTAGCGGGCGGTGCTTCGGAACAGTCCGGCGTCTGTGTCAACATGACCCGACAGTCACGTTGTGTTCGTGGCTGATCATTGGTGACACGAGACATCTGGGTCAACCAACAAACCTTGTTTTATAACGCTTCACCATATTTTCCCCCCAAAGTCACTGGCAGTTTTGCAAATTCTGTAAAATAAGTAAATGAGATGTTTCAGACTTTTAAGTGAAAACAACATTATTTTATTTGCTAAGTTGAAACATCTGTACCAGCCTCAAGTCCTCTTGGGAATGATCTTACACACAGCTCATTTAGATTTTGTTGAGGGAAGTTTATTTGTATAGCAGAATTTCATACACATGGGCAACTGGAAAGTACGGAGCCCGGCAAGTGTCAGTCGGTTAAAAAAAATAAAGCCAATAAAAGCCCGTGCGCACGGTTTACTAAATTGTGCTCTCAGTTTTCCAATCCGTGCGCGCGCTTTATCAAATCGTGCTCTCAGTTTTTCAACCCTAACCCTTCCCCTAGGTAACTTGACTAATTTGACCTTGACATCTCAGTCCTTCACCCTTGATCCATTATCCTGCGATGGAGAAGCTGGACCTAATAAAACTTTACTTTAACTTAGGCCTTGACTATAAGGACATCCTTCATATCATGAGTATAAAACATAGAATCACTCTCAGCTTGAGAACCCTAAAATGAATTTTGAAAAAGAACGGACTGTTTCGCCGAATCCATTCTGATAGTTTAGAGGAAACTGTTGGGTTCATTAGGGAGCAGAAACTGAAAGTGAGACTGGTGAGGGCAGAAAATGGGTCATATTAAAAAAAAAGTTTGTTAATGAATCCTGATAGTTTTTTTTTTTGTCACCTCTGCAGGATGAGTTGAATTCCACCATGGAATCATGGAACAGCCATGTGATTCGTCCATCAACTAATGAAAATGTTCCTCATGGCCGTCCTAATGCAATGTACTTGATTCCTGAACTTTGAGACTGAGGACCATTTGTGCCAAGTGTCAGAGGAAGATCTCACCAGATGTGAAGATGACTGCATCCACCGCAGTGACATTGCTTGTGATGACGTGTTCACCCTCTGCACCCACATCATGGCACAAAACAGTCTCCATGTTCCTGTTGATGTGTACAGGGCCATTGACCTCTACCTTTTCTTAAGAGGAGAACTGATCACACTTTTAAACATTGATCGATAATGTCAAATAATTTTTTTTTCAGATGGAAACAAACCAAGCCATTCTCACTTCCTGAAATGCATATAATTTGGTTTTTAAGATTTGTGGTGTCATGCCCCAGGTTCTGGACTTAAGGGGTGATCAGACTCTGTCTAAATGAACATTCAACCACATCTGTCTAGTAGTTGAACAGTTTCTGACAAAAATGAATGTGTCCAATCTAAAAATGACTTTTTTTGTAAGTTATCCAAATACTTTTGGTATGTGTCCACTTTCTTCACATTTGCATTTTTAATAGTTTATTTTTTTCCCCTGCTTATATAATTATTCTGTGTCATGTTTAGTATTTGGTCTGTAACACTATTAGAACCAGAGAGGTGATGTGACATCATGGTTTGAATGGGAACTTTTTGAGAAACCTTGATTTCAGCATGTACCTTGTCTTCCCAAGTCACATGCATGTATATTACTGAAGGCAGCTTGGTCAATAAGATTTTTTGCAGAAATATTGTGCCACTCTATGCAGCTGATTCATTTAGATACATATATTAAAGGGATGCTTAGGTATTTCAGTAATGAACTAGCAAATTATGTGGCAGCTGATTGGGCTGCTTTCAGCACACAATATTCCATGGTGCTGAAACAAACAGGAAATTTCATGTATTCACAAAATAAAGTGTTGACAAATAAGTGCCAGTCATTTAATTTAACCCTTACATAGGCCTAGTCATAGTCATATTTTGTGCACAGTATAGTGCAATTCATTTTTTTTTTAAAACATGGACTGAGTTCCCTCATAGTACGCATCTATACCAAATTTTAAACATTTAGAATATCTAAATAAATATTCACAATAATAATGCACCCTTAAATGTTTCAGGTCATTGAGTGTATTTTTAAAAACAAAAACTAATTTACTGCATCATGTCCCATTTTTCAAGTAAAAAAACACAAAAAACAAATTGGATCCTGCACATACATTTATGTACTTTTGAAACCAGTAGATGCTGACAGCTATATTGAAAGGTTTATAAATAGCTGTTAAAGAAAAGTATCTTTTGGTTGTGCTCAAACAAAAAGTTTTACTTTCGTTGTTTGAATTGCAAAGTTTCAAGCTCTGAAGCTAACATTGCTGCAAATGACAATTACTGTGCCAGTGAACTACTTCCCCAAAACATGCAATCTGGACAGAAGACAAACTCCAATGGCAAATATCCAAACTCCATGAAACCTTGCGAGGAGAACAAACAAGGAGCAGGTGATGGGAAAATCTGTAGGCTTGCATTTTGTGTAGAAAATGGATGTACCGGTACCTGCAAAGAGAGCACAAGAACTTGTTTTAACACTAAAGAATATCAAAAAAGTAAATATAATGGTATGCCATAAATTCCAAACATTACATGCCACTTTAATGTTTCGTGCTTTAATGTACTAATTCTGTATACCTTTGGTCAGAGACCACTTTCACAAGTGAAATGGAGCCCTAAAATGTACTTGAGAACAAGCATGTAAAAAACACAAAATGTCAATAGCATTCATTCTGGATGTTGTGTGGGGATTTATAAGGAACCATCCATGATCCCATGAGACAATGTATGGACATGTCAGCAATAATTATACATGACACACACACACTAATCTTTTTTTTTTAAACTATACATATTCTCTGAAAGTGTTTTTTATACTCCTCTTAAATGTTTACCGCCCCCCTTTGTGACAGCCTCTATCTTGCAATTTGTTCCCATGGCATGTGTTAACAACTGCGGTAGATATTTACTTATATCAGCCCTGCCAAAGTAAGGAACAATTTCTTCGTGAACAATTCCTGGGGTGTGTGGATCTAAAGTGGATCTAAAGTATCAATAATTTTCAATGAGTTATACTTTACTTTAAATGTGTCACATACCTTCTCATCGATCAAGTTGGCAATTACAGTCTCATCCAACCGCCGCTACTCTCGCAAGAACTTCTGGAAATTTGGATCCATACTATGACAGATAAATAATTTTCTGTCAGGCAATAAATAACAACAACAATAACAATTATAATAGCAATAATAAAAATTTTGGGATATTTGAAGTCAAAATAGCCTAGTGGTTTAAGCTAAATCAAAGATTAAACACATTACATTTCTATTGAGCTTCCATTGATTTATTCTATGACACTTCGTCTTAAGAACACATCCCCAGTTACCATGACAGTTCCATCGATTCCACCTAAATTTCTGTCACTCATTTGTATTAACACTAGCTGTTCAACAGAAAAAATATTTGTAAATAAACAGTGTAAGAATACAAAAACAGAAAAAGGTGAATGTAAATAAATTAAATAAAACCACAAAACACATTTTTTTGGGGCACAACGGCACAGTCATTTTCATTTTCAGTAAACCATCACTTTCACTCTGGTGTGAGATTCTAAGCGCTCCTGAAAAGGATTTCATTTAGGACTGTTATCTATTTCTTCACCATCTTTCCCACCATCAAGTATCCCAGCCTCTGTTGCAGAAAAGCATCCCCAAAGAATGTTGCTGCCATCACCATGTTTAACCGTATAACAGATGGAGCCTTGCTTTATGCTTTTATGGTTTTTCTCATTTCTTCAAAGCACCTCTGGATGTGGTGGTGAGCAGTTGCTCGTTTATTAACCCGGTGACAAAGGCCATTTATCCAGATCACTCTGTTTAGAGGAGCAACCAGGAAGGTTATTGGTGGTGGGGGCACACATTCAATCCATCGATGGTGTCTATTGTGCTTTAGGGTCATTTCAATGTCACAGGTCTAAAGTTACCTATGAGTACTCTAACAATTAGAAGACACCTATGTGAAGCCAAGCTGTCAGCAAGAAGCCCCCCCACAAAGTGCCATTGTTGGAAAAAAAAAAGACATGTGCTGAAAAGGTCACAATTTACCAAAGAACACATTGATTGACCTAAAGAAAAACGGTCCAACATTTTGTAGACTGATGAAAGTAAGATTGTTTTTCTTGGGTCTAGGGGATACAGACAGTTTGTCAGACCTCCTCCCCCCAAAAAAACAAAAAACAAAACAAAAAAACCCCCCACTGAATTCAAGCCAACCAGCAGCATCTTGGTTCCAAACCAAGATTAATGTTACGGAGTTGCCAACCCAATCCCCCTGGACATTGACCCAATAGAAAACTTGTGGGACGACACCAAAAATGTTGTTTCTGGGCTGCTGCATAGTTCAGGGGCGGCTCATGTACGGAGGCTGCATTCCTTCTGCAGCAGACGCAGGTTCGACTCCTGGCCTGCACATCTTTTCTGTGTCTTCTTCGAGCTCTCTGTCCCGCTTTCCTGTCCCTCTTCACTTTAAAGGCCACTAGTGCCATAAAATTTAACAATGATAATGATAATGATAATGCGGTTTCTGAAGAAAATCCAAGAGGTGCAGAGGAATTGAGGAATGTAGTCCAGTGGTCCTGGACTGGAATACCTGTTCAGAGGTGCCAGAAGTTGGTCGACTCCATGCATCACAGCTGAAGTAGCAGTCAGAAAAGGTGGTTATACTACTAAATATTTGTTCAGTTCACAGGAAAGATACATTTTCAAGCATTTATCAGTTCATACAGTAATCATTTGACTTTGTAAATAAAAATGCAGGTATTTCTATTTCTTTGAACTGCTAATTCAAACTTCCATCTTCACTTTTTGTAAAGTAATAACAAATTTGATGAATCTTTCATCATGTTTTGACTTGGAACAGAACGTGTTTGCGTGGGTTTCCTCTGGGTACTCCAGCTTCCTCCCACAGTCCAAAGACATGCATGTCAGGTTAACTGGTGGTTCTAAATTGCCCGTAGGAGTGATTGTGAGTGTGCATGATTGTCCCTCCCACCCTGAATAGGATTGACATAGTCATAGAAATTAAATGAATGAATACTTAAGACTACCAATTAAAGGGAAAAAAAATAGATATGGGGCAAATTTATGTGATCTTCCTTAATTATTTGCGATTATACTTGACAACATGCTTTCTAGCAAGCTTAGTTTTGGTTATACAGACAGGTGTATAATAAAAAAAAAGCAAAATCAGAATTTTTGAGCTCTTGAGCGAGGGGATCAGGTGATCTGGTTGTGCAGTTCAAGACACTTTATTGGTTTGGTTTCACTTGTTCTCTTGGAGAAAAGGATCACTGCAAATCAATACAGACTTGTTCTAAAGGGTCACCTCATAATGTGCTGAAACATTTCCATCCTGAAGTGGTGTCTTCTAGTATAAGATAACATCGCACCCATTCAGAGGGCATAAGGCGTCGGAAAGGACGCGCCACCACTATAACCATCAAAACATATAATGAGATCTTAAGAAGAAGGTGTTCCCTTCCTCCGGCAGAGTCCCTGAGACTTGGAAAAATAATGCTAAAGTGTTTTTTTTAACAGTTCAGATTGCATATGGTAGCCAAAGACGAACTCAAGGAGTAATTAAAATACAGGCCAAGATTTTAAAAAAATTAAAAGAAAAATAAAAAATGAGGGCTTAGTGACCATGAGGTTACCTAATCTTGTCACGTGGGACAACAAATGACACCCTGAACTCTGTTTCCATTTAGGAAGGATGATATTTTATTAATTTCAGATTCAAAATAAAAGTATTCACACAAACACATATCGAGTAAATAGACAAGAATCTAGAAGAAATGAAGGTGAGAAACCCCTCACCCATAAGAAAAAAAAACAAAATAAAAACAAAACAAAACAGAAAACAAAATAAAATAAACAGTTGCATTCCCTGCTGCCACTTCACTGATACCGTGGTTACTGGGAAACATCCCATTCATCAAAAAAAAATTTTTAAATCAATTATAGAAAAAGAGAAAGCACACATTAAGAGACCAGACAGAAAAAAAACAGACTTGCTGTACTAACAGTGGTACAAGAAGCAGTACTTGTTGTAGTACTAGTAGTAGTTAGCTGTTGAGCTGGAGGTTCCCTGTTGTCGGTGCTCAAATAAAAGAACAGCAGAGTTGTTACAAATGTGTAACAATGACAAGAGGGACACACAAAAATGAGCCATCCCAGTGTTGGAAATGAACCTCAAAAGACTATATCTGAGCTGAGGATGTTTTCCATCCCGCAGAGGCAACAGTTCAGGTACTGTTTGCAGCTCACGCGCATCACCAGAGAACAGCATTCAATCTAATCTGGTGTCCTGAAGTTCATTTTCCACCTCGGTGCTCATCCTCGTGCCCTCTCCCGCTGAACAGTAACTCGAGCCCTCACTGGGTTAAATGCATCAAACTGGAGGTAGAGGTAGATTTTCCTGAGAAGTTGTAAGACACAAGAGACACGCCTTGTTTCCGTTCTGAATATTCAAAGACATCTAAAGCTCACACACTCACACACACACAAACACATCACATGCTTCCCTAAAATAATCACATTATTATCATCATCATCGTCATCATATTCATAAATCTGCTCTAGAAGTAATCTCTGTGTGCCTCAGTTGCTAAAAGGATGTCCAAAAAAAAAAAGCAAGGAAAATAGCAAAAACAAACAATATAAACACAATATAATCCATAGCCCTAAAAAGCCACATTTCAGAAATAATCTATTTAATGAATCTTAGCAATACAGGTTAATTCATACAATTGTCACAGCAGAAGGCATCTTGTTATTTTCTCATCGTTGTTTTCCCTGCCCACAGTCCACCTGATGGAAGTCAAGTCAGTGATAAAGTCCAGTCAAAGCCCTGAACCCACATGCACCTCAACCCGTAAATGTTCCAGCTCAATGTCCATGTCGGTAGCATGTGGGAGCAGGAGTCAGAATTTTTTTTTTTTTTGTTTCTTTTTTAATGCAAGACACCCTGATCTAACTCAGATTTATACAAGTTATTTTATCTACAGCTCTGGTGGGATTAAGAAAAAAAAAAAAGCAGCAATATTTCAAGGGTTGTGATGTTCTTATGAAGGTCTGACGAAGAGCGAGCAAGCCAGTCGCGTGAGACTGAGGATTTGTGCTGATATTATTAAACTGGTCGAAAAATTGAACTTCAAGACAAACAAAATGCACTTGCTAAATCTTTGTTCTAGTTTGTTTAACAGCATCAAGCGAGCAGACTTGAGAAATCAATCTAAACCTTTCATGAAAAAAAGTCTTGCACAAGCGTTGTATCAAACGTTTGGAGTATAAACAGATGCAGTGTTCAGAAAAAAATATTAAAAAAAAAAAAAAAATGCCAGTGAGAACCACAGTTTGATTTTACAAGACTCAGAACAAGTGCAGGCTTCGTATTAGGTGCTACACCGTTAAAACGGATCATTTTCAGCGCTACACTGCGCAGATATCAGCCGGCTCTGATGTGGAAGGTCCTGCTTGATAAAAACTTCAGACACATGAGCAAGACAGAACGTGTTATTTCTGACCGTTATGTTTCAAATCTTTCTGAATGACTTTATCTGAATGCCTTGATGAGCTACTGCACAACTGCTTTGGTGAGTATTAGTGTTTCGTGACCATCTGAATACTGATTCTGAGGCTTTTATAGCAAAAACAGTTTTCAAAAATGGGAGAATACAAAGATATTCTACAAGTCTTTTTAACTGAGGTAAATGTGATGGTTGAAGCCGTTGGACTCTTATGTGTTCCCATTTAGGAAATCTAAACCTATTGTGCACCATAAAAGAAAGCCACCACCGAGGGGCGCTCTTACCACAGAAGTCAAAGCTTGAACGGAGTCTCTCATTGTCCCTGCGCAACTAAAATGGTTTTCTAATAAAAGGTGGGAGTCACATTTAAGCTGATATCTGATTGTCTGTGGTTGTTACTATCTCTTTCATAGTCTTTGTTGAACCTTCATCATTTTGATGAGGTTTTTCTACTCAGCCTGCAGCAGGATTCTCTGTTGTGGCTATTGTAAAGCAATCTGCCAAAGCTTTTATTCCTTGAGGTAGAAATGAGGCTTGTTTTTGATTGAAGGGATGTCAAGAGTGTTTAGAGGTATACAGTGTTGCCGTAATGTCTCCTGATTGTCGCGACCACACAATGTGTATATATATATATATATATATATATATATGAAAAAAAAAAACAGATTTCAACCTTTCCTGAAAATGCTGCCATGCACAGAAAGAGACAGAAAGAGACAAGGGCTGCAGTACCTCCACTGTTCAAATGCAAATATCTCGCAGAAGCACTCAATAGATATACAATAAACATGGATTGATTGGAGGGGGGCGGGTGCTTGAACGTTGCCTTGGGGGCTAAGAGGTCAGAGGGTCAAATCTAAAAAAGCAATGTTGATCCTTTAGATCTGGATTGATTGAATTTAGTTTTCTCCAGCCGCCCTCCCCCAGCAAACCAATGCATTCAGCTGCATCGTGTCTTCATTTGATTGTCAGCCATTACCAGCAACTGTGACATCTGCAGCTCAGAGAGGCAAGAGGAAAAATACTGAGCCATCCAACATAAAAATCCCCCTTCTCCATCAGAACGTGTGTGATCTGCTTACAGAGAGAGGATTAGGAGAAAAGGATATGCCAATCATTTGAAGACATGTTTTGAGATCTCTACCTGGTGTGTCGTTGAGACCTTAACAGTATTCCTGCAGTGCACCATTGCATGTAAACAATGTCACGACCACAGAAACGATCATGCCATTATATGTTAAACAAGCAATGAAACAGCATCAAAATTCACCAGAATTATATTATATGCACAAAAATTAAAAATATACTCTGGCAGGCTAGAGCTAGTTTCTGTTAAAGATTATAATTTTACCACTTTTGTTTTCTATGCACGTAAAATCTGAGAGCTACAAAATCTTGAGAACTGAGCTTGTGTCACCAAATAAATAATACAAGTGCTAAATAATAAATGGTGATGGTGGGACAGTGGAGCCGACCCCAGATAAAACGGTCTTAGCCAGCAGAGCAGTACAGTGTCCATCTATGTGGCCTCGGAGTCCGCTGCAATGTGGACTTCATATGGTTACCTTTAAATCACACATTTAGAATATATTAAATTAAATATAAAATTTCAAAACCTGCAAATGTGGTACAATAAAGCTGAAGAAAAGCAGCGGAGTTTATTTGTAAATGCTATGTTTTCCTTTAAGTGTGCCCAGATCACAGTGTAACAGCCGTCAGGGTGGTTTTTCCAGATATAACTTAAAAAAAAAAAGCCTTTTCTTTCGCTGCTTAACTTTCAAATGCCAAAAATCGTCTAGAACGTAAAATAAATATGCTCTTCAACACCACAGGCGTGCAGTGTTTGAGGTATGAGTTATCACAAATTTTCTTTTTTTTTTTTTTTAAACCCCCCATCACTTTCTGATTCCGTCCCGCAACACAACAAACCCTCGGCTGTTCGGTCCTCCTTTGAGGTCATTTACTGCTGTACTTAATTTAAAAGTAGCATTCTGATGACAGCATGCCCCATAACTGACTACAAAGAGTTGGCCTACTTTTTAAAAGTGACCAGTGTTTGTGTAGCAGCTGGTGGTGATTTCCCACCAAGAAGCCAGTAGAGAATCAAAGCCATGACAGCCATATGGTGATATTTGACTGGAACAGTAAAAACTGATTAGACGGAGGTACTGCTCGCTCTCTGGTCATCTCAAGCTGTGTTTAAGGCCTCAGAACAGATCCCACGGTCAAAGCCTGATTTACTTCTTAACATTTGTCGGAACGAGGCTGCTTGGCATGACTATGGATTCTGGGGGTGGGGTGGGGAGTAACAATCTTTAACAGCCAAAAGTCCAGAGGGGTAACACAGGTTAAAGTTCAAAAAGCTCAATGATTGATCTACTTCAAAATGCAGAGACACGGCTACTTATGAAGTGACATGGTGTCTCCTCTGTCATAAATCAAAGTGGAGAGCTTGCATAAACACTAAGACACAGGCAAACACAACCACAGCTATGGTTACCGCTCAGCTCATTATTAAAAGGCCCAACTGAGCCACAGCTGCACAGCCAGAGGATTACAAGACATTCTTTGCTATATCCTTACTAGGTGGTGAGTTGGTCTTGAGGAGACCCAGTCCACATCACAGGACAAGATAAGAAGCACTTGGATCAGAAGAAGCACTACATCATGCAAAACACAAAGCTGCACCAAAAATGAAAAGCATCTGTAATCTATAATACAAAAAACAAAACAAACAAACAAAAAAATGCTTGTCAGAGTTGAGCTGAAATACCTGTTGGCTTTCTTCAGAGGCCAAGATTGTATCTCCTGACACCTGATTGTCCATGTGAGCATCTCCACAATGATAATGGTTTTGTGGACACTCAACTCCTGTGAGTTTAATATACAGGTTATCACCTAATGTCTGATTGAAGAGCTTCCATCCACAAATTCATGCATGTGTCTGATCTAAAGATAAGAAGGCCAAGTCAGAGAGAAAAAAAAACACGGATCTTTCCACAGAGGATGAGTTGGAAAGGCAATGCTCTGCCCAGTGTTGAGAACAGCAGGCAATTGTACAAAGCGAAGAGAAACCTGAGAACGATCATGAAAACGTGTGTTATACTCATTAGGTACGAACCCTAAACAGTGTATCTAACTCATTTTACCACCAGCACAACTCACCTTACTCCTACACAGAGCCATTGTGAACACTAATCTTGACAATCTACCTCTGAGATTGGCATAGATATGGCTCAGACTGGCCTTATGTCAACAACCAGGGGTGGACGTCAGATTTAAATTAGCCACCCGTCTCAATGAATAAGCACGACAAATTAAACAGCTATGTGTAAAAGCCTACCAACGTACGTCTGCTCAGGATCAATAATGCACCAAATCTATTGAAAGCGATTAAAAGACGCTTTGCAGACGTCTCGGATCCACGGGAGACCCTTTGCCGTTGGCACGACGTGCGTCTCATTACACAACCAGAGCGCAGACCCGCACAAGATCTGTTCTCCCACACCGGGATTCAAAATGGCTGCGATGCGAATAAGGTTTTCTGGTTTTACACAAAATGAGGTCACAACCGTATGTTTTCATATGCCCTGAAGAAACGACACATACCTTTTAAAGCTTTTCTGATTACAAATAGAGGATATTCATACTTCTCTTTTTTCTTTTAATAGAATTCTAAATATATATATTTATTTCCTGCAACGAGAGAGTAGTTAGAGAATGAATCATTAAAACACAATGAAGAGAATAAAAATAATGATGAGGACAATGAAACGTTAAAATAAAAATCTCTCCTAAAGGAAAAAAAAAAACATCATTGTCAGTCAGTAGCTGTGTTTGTGTGTGTAAACAATGCTTCAGCCTTCCGAGTTATTACCTTCTCTGTTGTTCTCTGTACAATTATGCAGAAATAAATAATTCACAGGTTGTGCATACGTATTAGTTTAGCATATACTGGCTCTCAGTTGGGATATTTTTTTTCAAAATCCTTTTGGCGATGAAGAACAAAAGAGGTGAGTTTGTGAGAGAAAACCTGAGATAGTGTACTTCACGTGAGCTGAGTTTCAGTTTGTCTTCCTGTGATGATGGTTCTTCTCTTTTTCTTTTGGCATAGGTGATGTAGAAAAATGAGGTTGCTTTTTGGCTTTTCTTAGCGTGGTTTTAAAAAAAATGGAAAGGCTAGGAGTTTGTTAAGACAATAGGTTGCTGGAGGTTGAGGTAGGTGTGATCGGCTGCTGCTGATGCTGCGGGGCAACACGACTGCCGACAGGCTTGTTGGACAGGGACGACGCAGACGCACCAGATGAGGCCGACCCTGCTGCTGCCTGGGCAAAAAGAACGCCTAGGTAGAAAAAGATACAAGGCACATATTTGAGCAACAGCAAAAAAAAAAAAAATCAAATAAAAGAAAGTATTCAATTTTTCTACGTTTGAACATTTCTCAAAGTCAGTTAAAACATTGATTTAAAACATGACTTTTTGTTAAGCTGGAGGGGAGAAAACGTATAACAGGAAGAAACAGCTTAGCTGGTTCTGTTTCAAGTAAAAAGACGAAAAAAAAAGCGTCTTGACAGTTCAATGACTGTCGTGTCAGGTGATTTTAACAGTTCTTATAACTACTGAGGGAGAAACCCTCCTTTTTTCACAGCTACACTTCAGAAACTGATTATCTAAGTACTTTATTTAGCTTCTACCAGGTTGTTTCCCAGCACAAGAGAAACCGTCAGTGACATATACCCGTGCACATGGATATATATATATATATATATATATATGTATATCTATGCAGATTAGTCCAGTGCATGAAGGCTGCTTGGCAACATGTAAACACTGATAAAACATCAATGTGTTAAAAAAAAGACTTTTATGCTAGCCTTAGAAAATATCATAGAATATCTCCACTATGATGCAACTACTAGACTGAAAAGACTGCATGTAATTTTCGATCACAAATAGTCAATTTCAAATCTTCATTTGGAGTTTCCAGAGGAAGTAATGCATGCTGAACCTCCTCATTTGCATAAAGTAGCTTAGACCTCAACTTCATGCAAATGAGGAGTCGCCAGCTGGACGCCCCGTCTCCTGACGCGCCACACGATGCTACCTGAATGGACTGCATGTCCTCTCTCATAGGCAATGAATGGGAAGCAGGGCAATGGTTCCCTGAGCAAGGCAGCCTTTTTTATGAACTGGTATTTGTGAATTTTGAATTTGACCTCAGTTGTAATAAAATAAATAAAATGAACTGAACTGAAATAATTGTGTGCACAACATAAGGTTGGACAGGGTGTGTTAAAAGACTGGGGGGGGGGGGGGGGGGGGGGGGGGGGGGGGGGGGGGGGTAATGCATAGTATGGAGATATAAGTAAGCTCCAAAGGTCAAAGTAGAGAGCAACATTTGCTTGCTGTTGGTAGAGAGCCAGCTTGACTGTATACGCCTGTTTCTAATGTTTAATGCTATCATAAGCTGAGTACCTCTCAGGTGTTGCTCTGTTAATGATGCTTGTATCAGAGAATACTGACACCTGAATCTTGAAATGTAAACATTTTTGGATTAAAAAACAAAAATTATGGGCTTTGTTAATCAAAAAGGAAGGAAGTGATGAGGTGCACATCCTGTCCCACATGACAAAAGGTACTCACCAGTGTACACTACTCCATTGAGCTCCACTGACATACTGATGCTGTTTGTGCCGTTGGTGGTGAGGTTCAGAGCCGAATCTTGCCTGCCATCTGTCAGGAAGATAACATACAGGTATTTATATTTTCCTTTTTTGCCCCCCCATGTTGTTGTAAACTTGGGTTAACTCAGAAACTAAATGTGAGGAAAAAAAAAATTCTCACAGCACATGGGAATTCTTCAGAAATATCCATAAGTACATTTCTCTGAAGTCAACTGTATAATCATTTACTGAGAAAAAGCTTGCATGTTTCATCAGATAGACAGTAATAGAGAGAAACCCTGCTATAAGATCAAAGGGTATGGTTGCAGAAGGGAATCTCCACAAAGACAACACAGATGTACTGTATGTACATATGCATGCTGCCCCTATAAGCTAAACAATCAACATATAGGTTTACTGTGAGTAACTTCCTGACTGCCGGGTGCTGTGGTTTGTGGTGAGATGGCAGAGAATGTATTGAGATATTGTTGCAAAGACAGAAATATTGTGAAATCCAGATCGTACAGGCAACAAAGACAGCATGCAGTTAAAGATGACCACTGCAGCTATGATGTAGCACTACTCAGTAGTCAGGCTGCAGTGAAAAAATAAAGTAAATATGCAACTGGATTCAAAGTTAAAACACTGAGCAATGCTTGAAGTATGTCCCTCAATGCTCAGAAAAAAAAATCAGTTTCCAATGATTGGTTGTTTAAATTTTGAGGAAACATAAATACAGAATCACTAATGCTTGAAGACAATGTGTTATGAACTCCTCTAAAATACCATCGACTTGTTACTTTTGGGCAACGTGCCAATGTCATTCATTACCACGGGTTAAATTTTAATCTTCACATATTGATGTCTGTTGAACCAAATGACCCTAATCCTATCTGGCTGATGGAAAAAGGAGTGATAACTTACTTGAATGTGACAGAGATTAAAAAAAGACTAACATAAAGTTTAAATTCATTATGTCAATTTTTGTCAAGACTGGTCAGTTTAATCTCATTTGAAAGTCAATGCTGATTTTGAGAAACAGTTAAATTCACACTATTATATTCACACCTCTATCCCATTTTATAGACCTCACCTAGATAAAGGGGCTTCATAGATAAAGGGGGATTTTTTTTCCCGAGCCAACGGGACAGCTTATGTGTAGACATTAAGACGTGTAACATGTGTCTGACTGGCTGCATTGTCTCATGGTGACTGATAACATCAGACATTTCACTCAGGGTTCACTACCTTGATTACTGATGCGGATGTTCATAGGTATCTGAGCGGTCATAGCCAGCAGGTTGTGTTGCAGAGCTCTCTGTAGCAGTCTGTGATGCTCCTCGGCCGGCAGCGCCATCTTCTTCTCTGGTGGCTCACCAGTCTCCAGTTTATCCCTCAGCTGCTCCAGAGCCGCTACCTGAGCCGCCATTGCCGCCTGGGCTGCTGCTGCCTGCACAGCAGCCACCGAGTGACCCGCCAAAGCCCCTGCTGGAAGACGAGCAATGCCGACCCCCGGAAGTGGCTGTCCTCCGTCCTCATCTGGTTGGACCAAGAAAACGGAGGCAACTATAGTCAAATAAGCTCATATACAATTGCATAAGGTTATCCTGCGTTTTCTACCCAACCAAGGTAACAGATGAATAAAATGTTTGATTAGGCAGAAAATCAAACATGCTGCTATCAAAGGTCTGTTTTCTGAACATCACTGTATAGCACCAGACCCTTATTTTAATCTGTTGTCTGCCATCTTCTCCAAGGAACAACGGACAGTCGCATTGAAAAAAAAAAAAATTATAAACCCATTAAAACTTCAATGGCTCAAAATGGTATTTCCTGTTGTACTTTATACTGTATACAAACTCATCTGTGTCACACTGAACTGTGGAATAAACTTTGAATATTTTGAATCTGAGGCGAGTGTTTCAACCACATTCGTGTATCAAATGTTCAGCAACAAAATAAATGGTTTAATATTTTAAAGCTCAAGTCTACGGACTTCCAAAAATACCTCATATTGTGGATAATTCCCACCTTTCTTGATCTTCTGGATGGGGGTCAGCGAGGCCCCGTTGGTGCCTACTGTCAGGCCCACGCTGGGTGTGTGGACCTTCGGTGAGGACAGCATGGTGGGTGTCCCGTTGGGCGAGTATGTGAAGAGGGAGCTGCCGAAGCTCTGTCGCCGGCCCTCCCGTCGATTACTGTCAATGGCTGCCTGAAGCTCGTTGGGGTTGCTCAGACCTCTCTTATCACATTCATATGGGTACAGGTACTTCATGTATCTGAAATGGACAGAGTGATGTATAGTACTGAGAGTATCTGAGGCATTTAAGTTAACCTTGAGCTGAAACTACATATCACCTCCTGCTACATGCAGAAAAACCTTCCTGAAAAAAGAGATTAAGAAAAGATCCGATCTAATCTTGTGCTAACTAGGAACGAGAACATCCTGCGGACTGAAACAACTACAGGATATTACTTCAACATACAAGGATTAATTTGTGAAACAGACTAGTTGTTGACATTTGATCACTTGCATTTAAACATTTTAAACACTAAGCAGAGCAAGGATTAAAGGATGATAGGGTAACCTCAACCGTCAGATCTATTGTAGCGTGACAGCAGTTAACAGATCTGTCTAATGAACAGGCTACGGGTACTTTGCTGTAACTAAATTGCTGCTGGTCTGGAAGGCCTTTATCTGAAATTCTAATTAAAGAAAAAAAAAGTGTGGATGGATACTGACTGTGTGCGGAGGGTGAAGGCTGCACTGGTGATTGAGGTAGGCAGGTTGAGTCCCTTGGTGATCTCCCTCCACAGTTTCTTGTTGATGACCTCCACCAGGCCGCCCTTCTCTGTTACCAGCTTGTAGAGCATGTACAGATCTAAAACTTGTTTGGCCATGATGGGAATGCGATTCACAGGGGTCCCTGCAAAAACACATATCAAGAGGGGAAAAAAGGTTAAAATAAATACCAATGTAATGGAGAATCAACAATGGAAAATATGTTAAATATCGGCAATAATCCTTCAATAAAATGGGGTATTGTGTCTCTGCTAACATATGAAAGACAGCTCTGTGTAGCTTCTGTTGTGGATCATATTTTAGCTCACAGTGTACTCTTATATTCAAATCTAGAGCAAGCTACTTTAACCATTTCCCTTCATGTTTTGAAGATGATCAGGACAGATAACGCTAAAGCACAATAACACTCCCTGTCAGCTGAAAGGCCTGGCTGTGCTCCGACGGACAGACTGGACCATCTGTGAGTTTTAAAACAAACTCCCACAAATGAACACAACTTAGACTTGAAACTGATTTGTATGTTGTAATACAAGGAATGCTGATGCAGGAAAAACAGCTCACTGACGTTTAGATTGTATCAAACACTACACTTTGGTCAGTAATGTTTGCATGGGTCTCAAAAACAAGAAACCACTGTTAGTATCACTGATGTAACTGGGATGTCGTCATGTTTTCAAACCAAAGAAGATGCAGCTTAATAACACAACAAGTTTAGATTAATTAAAGCCTTTAGATTAATTCTAATCAACATTTCTTGTATTACTCTGTATTAAACATTCAAAATTGTATTATCACACATTAATAAAAAATTATTATGAATACTAGTTGAGCAGAATAAAAAAAAAAATCTTCATTTACCTGTTTATCATATAACATTTAGTGAAACAGTTAGTCAAACTACATTGAGCTGTCTCTTACTGAACAAAAAGAATGTAAATGTATTTAATCCTCAATTAGTATAAAAAGGAATGACGACCCAGTTATCAGTACGGCCTACAGATGGCGCTCTCAGATCCTGAGAGCACACTTGGCAGACCCACCCACTGGCAGTGGCTGACACTGTAAATATCATGTACTGGTTGTTCAGATACGAGCACATGTCTGCTGTCTCCCATGTCAGTTGTCGGACCCCTGATGTGGCATTACAAGCCGAGCCCATCTCTGACCCCAAGGGGCTTCCACAGACTAATCATCTCAAATGGCTGCTTGGCCTCTGCATACCCACCAAAGGGAAACATAAACAGTCCATCATTCCCTTCATGTAGGAATAAGCTGTACAGATGAGGATGAAAAGGCTATCACTAGTGTGTTTGACTAGCATGCGTGGAGACAGAATTGTGGGCAAGATGGGAGAGGGTAAGCCAATCTATCCTCAGGCATTGATACAACATGTGCATTCTGGTTATAGCCTGAGAACGAGAAGTCACTGGGTGACCATGAAGCAATCATCTCTGAAATGAATGAAGACCCCACCCAGCCTAGTGAAAGACGAGTCGATGGTGCTGTGTCATATGTCAGAGAGACAAGGGGGAGGGTGATCATCCTCTCTGTATAACTATTAAGAGCCGCCTATGGCTCACGCTGGGGATAAAGCGAGGAGATATAATATCAAAAGGTAAGATTTGGAAAGGATAGGGTGTACTTTAATGAGTGAGCAAATGTGATACACCGAGGCAGAGTTTGAGGATTTAAAAAGTTCCACACGTATGTACCTCTTTTCTGCATGAAGCTGAAGAGGTCATCAAGAAACTCTTTTCTCTTTGGGTCTCCATCCAGTTCATACAGCTGTGGAGAAAAAGAGGAAGGGAACAAATAATGAAGGCACGAGTAACGCTTTCACGTGTGATATCAACAAATATTTTGAGACATGACATGGGACTACTGAGATCACACTGTTCTGCTATCACAAAAATCAATTTCAATACACAGCGATGCACCAAATGGTTGATAGAAAATGATGTCAATGTCATCCCCGTCACTATGACAACCAGCACATAATATGTGAGCGCACAGACCCAAATGTTTTAAACAAAACAAACAAACGTTAATTTTCAAAAACATAAAAAAAAAAAAAAAAAAAAAAGATTTTCATCTTTCAGTGACATGGGCAGTTACTCTAGAAGATCAGTGACATTCCTGACTATAAGAGGAGATGACAGAGAGGAAAATGGAGAAATGCTGTGGACTGGTGTGGCTTGATGAGAACCTGATGTGGGTCCAGCTGCTGGCAGGGCCCAGGGCACCGGAAAGTTCAGTGAAAGTTAGCAGTAAAAGTGAGGCACTCATTCGGGGGAGTACATTGGGGGCATTGAGCCTGTGCCTGTTTTTTTTTTTTTTCACCTTCACTCTTGACAGTGAACTATCTCGTTAGAGGTCTTTCATTTTATGTCACACACTCAACGCCAATATTTACTCACTGCTACATGAGCACACAGCTTCTGCAGCTTTACACCTCAGTGAGGGTCATCTACAACATCTGTAACATCTGCAACCCTGGATCAAGTATAACAGCATGGGCATCACACTGTGACTGAGAGAGGTCATGGAGTTTCATAATGTGTTATTGAAAATACTAGGTAGTGAAAGACAGCGTGCAACTAAGCACCAACAAACAAAACCACAGAAAATAGAATTAAGCATATGATTACCACACAGCTTCCTAACAGCCAGCAGCGAGCGACAAAGCCACTATAGTAAACCTTATGTTTCATATTCCAGTCTAGAGCATTTGATGCTGTTGCAGGAAATCAACTCACCTTAGAACAAAACCGACACAAAGAAGCGCTGTGGACAGGAACTACGTGTTTTGCCTGATAGTATTGTTGGTAGGCCAGTGTTGAGACCGCTCTCTCAATATAGTTGTTGCACAAAAAAAAACATCCAAAACAAAACAACCCCTCATTGCAAAAAAGTAATAAAAGACCTTTATTTGATACATGCTTTCATATTGTCTAATAGGCTAAAAAAAAAAATGGCACATGAAAAAAAACTGATAATTTGTTTTTCATTAATTTGCTACAGTTTATCAAGTTATTCAGAAACGAAGGCAAAATGAAGAAAAACTTTTAATCTGGGTCATGAAGACAAAAAAAACAAGTGTAACTTCCCCATTCAAACTCATTCTGACTGGAAAAATGATTCCAGCTGTCATGCCACCGCAGTAGTAGAAACTGCAGTTTACTGCGATACGCTGACATTTTCTGCAGAGACCAGCTCAGAGGAAATGGAGATGAAACATGTCACACGCTGGCGACAGCAGTGGCTTCTTACTTCACTTACACACTGTCCCTCAGTGTGACATTCAGCCCTCATTAGTGACGCCAAGCTGCCATTGGATCTTATTATCTAGTGGGCAGGGGGTAACGGAGAGGCAGGGGCTGTTGGACCGAAAAGTGTTTAGGTTGATGTTGTGGTGGGGGGATGCCAGCTAATGTACAGGCCTGCTGGAGGGAAGGGGGAGTTTTAATTACAGGATGCATGCATTTTCTGAAGTGCCGCGCCATAAATCTCAGAAATTACCCCCTCTGCAGCTCCCATCCCCCCCGTGTTGCTTTATTTGCTCCCTATTCCTCTTTCAGTCTTTCTCTGTCCTAATCACACCAATAAATATTTGCCAAGTGGTGTGGTGGGAGAGCTGCAATCCCACTCCCTCCAAACTACAACATGTGGTGACAGAGCAGGATATTAGAAATGACAAAACCCCTCAGTATTCTACTCAGTTCAATGTCTAAAACAGAGGAAGGCTTCAACTATATAAAAAAAAATTAGAAGAAAGAAATCTGTTATTGTTAAAAACTACAGCTGCTATTCTGATGTAATGACTGGCCGTTCAGAGCAGTTTTGAAAGACATGTAAGTCCCTGAAAGGCAGCGTGTTAATTAATGTTGATTTTTCCCTATCCAGTGAAGGAGCTGGCTGTCTGTCGTGACGTGTGAACCCTGTTAACAAGCTCAAAGTATCCGTCTTACTCATACAGGTCCAACGTTAAGCCTTGCTCGCTGTTAACAGGTGTGGGCACATACTGCTGCTGTATGGAAATAATCTACCTTCTTTCAGTTGTTATCTTCAGACTTTTAAATTTACTTTTGAAGGTTTTCCTTGGAAAACCTACGGTTCAGGACATGGTGATTGTAGATTATATAAAAACTGGGAAGCATAACAACAAAAACAGCGCTTGAAATGGCCTTACCAATCACTTCAGCCTCAATAAGATTATGCTCAGAATACTAATTAAAGAATTCACCGTACTCCAATCAAATTAATCTAGTCCTTTCAAGCCGAGAGTCATGACTGCATGTCAATCTGCTCACATTAGTGGCTGTTAAAACAACTGCTAAAAGCACAATATCTATTTATGATGAAAATGCCACACCACGGCAGCGAAGTTGGATGTGAAGTTAAATTCTTAAAATAACCGATCGGGTTACTTGGAAGGAAAGCGAGATTCTGGTGTGAACTCACACTGGTGTCCTCCAGGTCACAGTGACTCGAAGGGTTGAATCAAGGCAACTGGACTTCTCTTTCTTTGTTCTTGAGGATATTTGACCTTCCACCCAGAAGTCCAGCTGGCTTGATTCAAACCTTTCAGAGTTAAAGAAGGTTACACTGTGCTCTGCAGCAAAAAAGGAAAAGGAAGTATGATTATTCTTAGGAAATTCAATCTGATTTAATTCAATAATACTTTATTAACCTCCAATGGGAAATGATATTGCTAGTGGAAAAAAGTTGGCCAAGTCAGCCAGGATTATGAAATGCTCGCTAAGATGTTCTGTACAGGTCTGCACTGCAGCGAGCCTGAAGAAGCCTCTGACTGAAGACATGCCGTTGTTAAATCAGTTGTTGTGTAAAGGATGCGCAGTGTTGCCAACTGTGTTTTGCAACTCATGCAACATTCTTCTTTCCACAATGTAAAAAAAAAAAAAAAAAAACAATCAAACAGCCTATGTAAATGTAAAAAAGCACTAAACTGGGTGTGACCAGCTGCTGCACAAGTCAGTACGTGCCATATACAACTTTAAATACGCCTCGGAGAGGAGCCCTTGATGGAGAACCACCATGGATAGAACTAATTGAAGGCTGTCATGTGTTGGAAAAATCCCAATTCTGATCAACTGTCACAAAGCCAGCATAAGTGGAGTGAAACGCTTGATTGACTAAAAGCAGACAAACCTTGTCCAACTGGCAAGACAACTGCTACATTACAGTAATCTCTTGCTTCTCCCTTATTGCCCTCTCTGAACTTGTTTTCTGATGGGTTTTTTTTTTCCCCACCCACTCCTTGCTGCATATCTCCATTTGTCGCTCTACTCCTAATAGCTTAAATCTAATTCAGTTTGGACATGCATGTACACAATCCTTGTGTACATTACAACTCCCCTGCCGCCACCCAGCAACACACATACAGAGTTTTATCATGATGAGGGTGTGGTTGTTATAGGTGTTTCATGCCTTTAGTATATGAACTGGAACAGGGGCCCCTTCTGGATTAAAGTTCTGCTAGTGAGATAAACAACAAGAAACTAGAATGACAAAAAAAAAAACAAAAAAAAAAACTGGCCCAACTGGTAATGCAGGGTTCACACCCCTTGACCAAGTCATCTAAAAATGAATAAAAAAAGAAGAAACTTTTCTAGCTTTTCAACTTTTTAGTCACATAAACATGTAACTTTTCATATGATTACATAACAATATACAGATCTATTTGTGGTGGCAAACGTAGAATCACCATCAACACCAGAGTTTTTGTCGTGGGCCAACATAGATTAAAGTTAACCAAATGCTGTCTGGTTAAACGCTTCTACGAGGATGTCAGATGTCACAACTCCGTTATTATATATGCTTGACTGTTTGATAGTTTCCCAGCTCGGCTGTGTATGTAGGTCAGCGACAGACCGTCTGCAGATAAATTATGAACAGGCCTTATACTGCAAATAATCAGTAACCAAAGAGCAGCCTCTGTAGCCTCAAAGGCAGAAGCAGACACGGGGTAGGTAACAAAATGTATGTGTGTCTGCGTGTTTGGGGGAGGGTCAGTCAACCATTAATGCAAATGGAAGTCAGTGGTGCTGGCACACCAGTGTCACGTAGCACACAATGGAGCTTTTGCAACTAAAAACCCAAACTGAGAAAAGACTAGGGTATCACCTTATACCTGCCAATCACCTAGAGCTTAAGTCAGCACACATCCAAACTTGTACACGCTTGTATACACAATAGGTCAAAGGGGGGTGGGGGGGTGGGGGCATGACTGAAGCACTGTTTCCCCTTTTGTTTACAAGTCATGCTCACAACTTTAGGTCTGCATGACTCCTCATAATTCCTTTTTAGACTTCTGACCTAAATTCTGCTCCAATGAAAGCATTCACTCTGGCAGAACTGTCTTCTTCGGGGGAGATGAGATGAGATGTTTGGATGACACATAAATCTCTTTAGGCTGAGAGCTGGACGTCATTAGTACTTTGAAGCTGACTGAAAAGTTATAACTGATATAGAATCACAGACTTTTACAAGATACCATGAAATTACTTGTTTGGTTTTGTTGCTGCAGAAAATACTGGAAGCTAACTGACGCATCTTCAATACAATTACACCACTTCTATAAGGGGGGGGGGGGGGTAACTTTGAGGAGTGATTTTGCATGTGTGCTATATACTGTGAAAATGCTTATGAAGTTTTTGTGCACTTAGAAAGTTTATACTGAGACCAACCCCAGCCAACGCTGAACAGGCAGTTTCACAATATCCCGCGAATCTGAGCCCTTTAGTTGATTTTTCTCTCATGAAAGAGATTAGTATGAACTTGTTTTGTACATATTCCCCCGTCTGACTGGGCCGGAAAATATGCGGCTCTCTTTTGAGGTTGAATTTAAGCGCACAATATCAGAATAAAACTGTGATGTTAAAATCTGAGACAAAGAGAGGAAAACTGTCTCTGAAAGCTACTCTGTAAGCACACAAAGAGCTGACAAATAACCTAAAATGTAAATGTATGCGCTCACAAAGAGGAAAGAAGAGCATGGGGAAGGGTCGAGGGGGGACACACGAACACATGATCAGCCATATTCAAACACTGCATTGTTCCAGACCAAAGCCCCTTTACAGCTGTCATTAATGTACAAAACAAACACAACTAGACCAACAGGATTGCTTAACAGCATATTCTTACAATGAAAATAAAACGCTACTGCATACAAACTTTTTTAGTCCCATACCATAATGTTCGCCAATGTCCTCATCTATAAAGCAAACTGACAGGCCTGACACGTAAATGGAAATGAATGAGTGCTAAACAAGGGACACACACTGTTAACCTTTATTATTCATCCTTCCTCGCCATTTGCATCACCAGGAGACACCAACGTACCGACATAATGGATGGAACTAACAGCTCTTTTGATCATCAATTAATCTTCAATCCAGACTTGTGTAACATGTCATCTCGTGTTGTTCATCTGGTTTTTTTGTTGTCTGCAACAACCAAATCTTCACTTTACACCAGACGAGGTGAAGACCAACCTCAGCCCTGGTTTGTTGTGGCGCTTCGTCAGCGCCGTCTCAGTTTTGGTCCTCTGGCAGTGACATGAACGCAGCAACAAAGCTATAAAACCGAACTTTGACTTTGCAGAAAAAAGTCTCTTTTCAGCCCATAAAAAGATGTAGGTTACAGTCACGACAAACTGGAACAACAATGGCCAAAGCTAATTTAAAGAAGCACGCATAATGATGCATTGTAATGGAGAAAATAAGAAAAAGCAGGGAGAAACCACATCCCCCCACAATCATTATATTGAGCTCTCTTTCCATTTCAACACAACCGGGTTATAGGCTTCGCTGAGAGAGAGCAGAAGACGTTAAATCCTGTGCGTCAATATGAGACTATTTGAAGGTTGGAACGATTTCAAAAAGTTAATCAACACACAGGGCACCACATCATCTTCCTCTTTGCAGTCCTTTCTGACGGACGCAGCCCCCTAATAAGTTGAAAGAGGCTGGTGGGAAAGTTGTGATTGCTCATTGTATTTGTTCTGCTTTAAATGAGATTTTAACGAAATCAAATTCCTGTTCCTGTTTCTTTTCTGCTTTGTTGCTTGACTGTGTGTATAGACCTTTCTCTTTAGCTTTATGTTTTTTAAGGCATAGCCAGTTTTTGTAGAGCACAAATCGTACACAAGGCAATTCAAAGTGCTTTACAGTTGCATAAAATCGCTAGAAGCCAAATAGTCATTCCATGAATCAAAGAATTTCAAGAATTTTAAGAATGAAAAGATAAATTATTCTTCGTGCACACAAGAAATGATTTCTCTGCTTTGCACTTGAAAAAGAAAAAATCTATTCCTTTGAAAAAGACTTAAACTTTCTTCCTGTATGATTAGAAGATGAAATCGACAAATGAAAGTTATTTATATCGACAGGAGCTGAAATGTGACCCGAGACGTACAGCTTGTCATACACGCCTCCCTCTAATGAAAAGCAACACTTTTTATAACTTTCTCAACTGACTGGTGTCAAGAGATATTTCAGGAGATACAGGGAAATTAACAGCTGAAAAAAAAAAAAACAGTTATCGATGTAAAAGAAAAAGAAAAAACACACTCAACGCCACCTTACAATCAACTGTGGAGATCTCAGGGTGTTATGCTCATTAGTTAGTTTCCTCACATCTATAAATACCAAGAAAAAAAAAACACATTTTGAAAGTTCATTTTAATCTCTACAGGTCTGCTGAACACTTCAAAAACAATGAAAATGAGCTTTCTCTCTTTACTTCATCCTGATATTAAATGGCATCCTTGGAGCTGTAAGTGAAACAGAAAAATAACTGAATCCTGTCAGGTGACAAAGCTGACAGCAGCATGACAGAAACACGTCTCCATAAAGTGACATCTTAAATGAATCCATCTTTGTATTCTCTGCTCTCAGGTCTGTTCTTCCCCATCCCCCCACGTGAACACAATTAACAGCAACAAGAGCGCGGTCGCACCGCTGAGGCTCTGAACATTGCTTTATTGACAGGCAGGATCAAACACATCATAATCCTAACTCACTGGCTGACCCGGCGAATTCAACTCCATCGACTAAGGACGCGGAGCCAACAGCCTTTCCGACACAAACAGCGCCGCTGTGACTGATTGTAACTGATGTTGCTTTATCTGCAACAGTCACATTCGCCCTATAAATGGCCGAAACAGATAAGCGTGCATGAAAAAGAAAGTGAGAATGAGCAGATGCAGTTTGCATAGCTGTTGTATAAAACCACATGTTTGAATGTGCCAACTGTGGCACAAAACCAAATAGCTATGATTCATAAATATCCTGCGGCTACCATTTCTACAAGGTTGTAAAGGTTCAATGTACTAGAAGGCTTCAAGAATCACTCATTCGGTTTTCAAACTCCGGCTGCTGATTTACCAACCTTTGTTTGTGATTAGTTTATGCAAGATTTCTCGAGTTCTCATCCACCTCACAGAGAGAGAAAAGAACACTGTAAAATACATTTCTAATGAACGACTAACATTTCACATGCACATGTAAGTACTTCTGGAAACACTGAGGACATGATTTCTTTGTGGCGTGTGATGGTTTACGTACGGTTTTATGCTGGGATTAGTGAATTTACTTACACCATATCCTGCTGACATGAGGAAAAAGGTGAAAACCAGTTGATGAACAGGAATATGAATCTGATCCGGTGATTACATGCACTCCATTCCTGCCTGCTGATGTCAGGCCGTCTGACACTGCTTGACGATTTTGATAAAAATCTGAAATGGCAGCAAGTTCTCCCAGAGCTCTCTAAAGACTGATGTATGTTCTAATCGCACAGCTAATGAAAAGTATTATGATGATGGATGTCCAAACTGGGTGAGGCAAAGCTCAACAGGCATTGGAGAACGGGAAGTGGGTGTAGCAGCAGTTTAAGATTATAAAGTGACGCTTGATACCACACAGTGAGAGTTATTTAATGACAGAGATTTTCAGTATTCTTTCACAACCTATTATCTGTACGTAGGACAGGGTTCTTTTAACCAGCCTTCTCCTAAAATGTCAGAAAACATCTAACCTAAATAACCATCTAATGAGTCTGCGCAAAAGCTGAAGGTATTTATTCCGCGCCAGAGCAGATGGTGTGATAACATTTTGTCTGAATGCAGACAGATTGAGACACAGATAGCAGAGAAGCAGAGAAGTTTCAGAAGGAGGTTTGCAAGCCACTTTCATACATACTAGAGTGAGAAAAAGTGACCATTTTCTCAAAGAGGACAATCTGGTACACTGCCGCTCCTCGCCGGCTGGTTGCTTGTGCTGCCAATCAGAGGGATGAATGGATAGGGCAATGGGTTTAATGGTTAACAACAATGACCTTAAAAACATATCTGGCCCACCCAGCCCCAACAGAGGCCAGATAGCCGTCCATGTGGTTCATCTGAGACTGAGATGTGCTGGCCACGTGGCCAACCCCACTTCAGAAAATACATGCAACTGGCGGCAATACAACCTGAAGAAGCAAGTTTTTCATCTACACGGAGCCGCGGTTTATCTTCTTCTTGAAAACATTTACAGATCTGACATGCGAAAGAATTTGAAGCACAAATATTACATCCATGTTTGTAAACCAGGATGGCCAGGTTTATATTAGAGCAGAAAAAAAACCTGTAGTGTGTATATGAGTAGTACTAACACACCAGGCCGTCTTCAATGCAAGCATGTGTACTTGTGAAAGCAGGTAAAATACAAGGTGTGATAACATTAGTGATGGTCAATGCCATTTCAGCGTATACAGTATGTGTGCATGATACAAGACTAATGTGGATGCTTATATATGGAAGGAAGGCTTACAACTCACTCAAGTTGAGATAGATAACAAAAATATGCCTTTCAACTCAGTTCCACTTCACACTGGAACAAAGAGCAACCCAGACCTTGAAAATGTGCCGTTAAGTACCTTCGTCAATGTTTGACCTATTTCTTAATCGATTCCTATCAGAAGGAAAGCTTTCAGCATCCACCATCTTTTCAGAATGAATTGTGAAGGCAAAACTGCAAAATGAACAGCTTTTGTTCAAATAAATGCCTACCACTGGGTCTTTATGTGAAGAGATGTCAATTAGGGTTTTGTTTGTTGACGACTTTAACTCTTTAGTGCTCATCCATTTCTGCACTTCTGAGACACAAAGCTGCAGTTAAGAGTTCATTATACGGGGACAAAAGGAGAGCGAGAGAAGAAGTACCGGTACATTTATATTTTCTTTGGAAAATAAAGAAGGGAAACATCAAAATAAGATTCACACATTATGATGCTAAAGCCACTGAAGAATGTGAGGCATTTGTGAGGTTCTCCACAGCTTACAATGAAGACTCGCAGTTATGAGGAAGCCTGAGCACTCATGCAAGTTAAAGAACCAGACAAATCAAAAGTAGCAATGTCAAATGAAGTACAACAGGCAAAGGGGGAAAAAAAAAACCCAGGATGAAGAGCCATCCTCAGCCTTTACACAATCTTTGTTTACATTCCTGCTCCAGCCCCCTCTCCCGCTCTGTACTGAGCGCCTGCCAATTTCCAGAATCCCCATGGCAGTGCTGTTTCTGACATAAGCTCCATGAAGCACGCTCGGAGTGGGACACAATTCAAATGCTCTGAGGTGTTTCACAGTCAAAATGAGCATTTACTACACAGTGTTTTTGGCAGTGGTTCAAAGCCTAATGCCATCTGATGGACTTTTTCCTGTTGCCTCAGTCACACCTACCCTTTCCCCCCCCAGGGTGTTCCTTTTCCTTCCAACAGGAAGACTTTTGAGAGATCTTCCCGTGTTACCTCAGTCTTTTCTTGCCTTTTGTTTTCATGACATAAACAGGGCCCATTAACCTTGTGCTGCTGTTTTGTTAAGCACAGATTGCAGCAAAGTTTTCCCCAGGTAGAAACAGAATAAATGGAGGGAAAATTCCCTGAGAATGATCCCTTCAGCCCCAGTGGAATATGGTCAGAATGATTCTGTGCGGACGCAGACTTTGCACCTGGTTTTGCATTTCCAGATGATGAGCTGTTATGAAGGTTCAAATATGAGCTGCTCTGGAGCTAATTAACTAAATATAAGCAAATGCATTGGAGAAAATCTTAATAATGTGTAAACCATTGATCAGAAACCTGCAGACAGTATTCATTAAAAAGAAAAGGGGCAGAAGAAGAGCAGTGAACATAAAATTCAACAATAAGGAACTTTTACACCAAACCATCACAAAGCTACCAACCCTATTATGAAAAGCATAAAGGAGTAAATACAGGTTAGTGGGACCATTTAAAAACACGTTTGGGGGGGACAGTTTGTGGTTTGAAAAAAAAAACACAACAGGAAATCCGGAGAAACTGTTGGGGAATTACATGCAGCAAATGGTCCAGCCTAAGCAGCTAATGGCACATTTCTGTGCCTTTGAAATGTATGTTATTTGCTGTAAATTATGTGTACATCATAAAATAAAACATTTAAAAAAAACCCAAACAAGCAAAAAAAAAAAACAAAACATCTTCCTATTTTTCTCTCATAATTTTTTAAAGAAAAAAGCAATAATAATATATATATAAAGTTAAATGGTCTGACATATTCATATATGGCAATAAGACGGATCAAATTGTTTGATTGTGGAATATATATACTCCACATGCACTTATCAAACAGCTGTTTCAGCAGAAACCTGATGGGCAATCCCAATAAGTGTCGCTCCCAATTGGCTCTTATTCCAGCTACACTTCCTGTAGCCACTAACAGCCCCTTCCCCCTACTCCTACTCCTGGTGTGCCTGAGCAATTTAATGTTTAATGCTAACCCCCTCCTTCCATTTGAACTGACCATGGTGAGTGCCATGAATTTTTAAAGAGATCCCTACTTTACTGTCCATCTGGGCTCCATCTGTCCAGCTGCTTGTGTTTAAAGCAGACAGAAACACAGAAGAGGTGACTTCAAAGACTCTGCGTGGCCTCTGGAAAATTTCTGGCCTGAAGAAGATATTGTTTATAAAACAAGCAAGGTATCTGGTTGTACCCCAATACTGAAGAGGAGTGTAACATGATCAAATAGATTGTAATTGTGGATAAAGAGCATGGGTAAATAATTTAGTGTCTCTAAAGGACAGTTTATTTATGGTCATGTGGAAATATAAAGTACCTTTACATTCTAAGGTTTCCTGTATCAGGGCAAAAATAAATAAATATAAATAATCAAAAATATCAGTTCTTTATCGGGTCAAAGAATTATTGACATAATACATCATTTCATTATGAGTAGCAGTTATTTGAAGTAATCATCCTCAGTATTATGTAATCAGTATTTCACACTGTTGTAGGTGAATTTTTTTTTCATTTTTCTCTGTAATATTTCAATTCATTCAAGGTTTGTTTTTGCACAGCGTCCTTATAGTTCTACCACAGCTCTCCAATCAAACTGAGCTCTGAACTTTGGTCCATTGCAACACTTTGATTATTTTCTTTTTCCAGACATTCAGGTGCAGGTTTGTTGGTGTTCTTGGGATCAGTGTTGTCTTGCATGACCCAATTTTGGCTGAGCTTTAACCGTTAGACGCCCTCACATTGACGTCTAGGGTCGAGTCTGTGACTTTGTGATGCCCTGATCCCTTGGCTGGAAAGCAACCTCAAATCATCACAGCTCTAAAACTGTGCTTGACAGCTGGTATGAGGTATCTGTGCTGATGTGGCTGTTTTGCACTAAATATGGCACAGTGCATCATGGTGAAATATCTCCATTTTGGTCACATCCATACAATAGACATTATTCCAGTATTTTTGTGGTTTGTTCAAATGCAAGTCATACTTGCACAGTCTTTTTATAATTGCACTAGCACAACCTTTAAAATGTAACATCCAAGCTGATGGCCTGTAGACTCTGACATGCAGATTTCTTTTAGTTAGTTTATTCTATTGTATTTTTTTTGCAATTTCCTTTGCATTGCACAGGTTGACCTTGGGTGAAGTTTCTAGGATGTTGTTATAATAGGTTCCAGTTCCGGGATGCAGGAGTCTTGGTTGTTTTTCACTTGTGAATGCTCTTTCTTGCTTCCGATTGACGGACTTCAAAATGCCTTAATAACCGTTCAGAGACTCATGGGACAGCAACAGTTGCTTCTCTAAGATCATTGCTGATGCCTTTCCTCCTTGGCATAGTGTTAACACACACCTGGGTGTGTGCTAAAAGGTGGCCACACTGGGTAAAACCAAGATAATTTTTTTTTCCCCTACTGCCTCAGACATGACTCAGATTTTGACAGTTCTTTCTTAAGTTTAATCAAATCTCGACATTTACTGTTGCAATTCTATCAAGGTATGCAAATAGCTGTTCAGAGACATTTCTAAAGCCTCTTCCTTGCTGCCTCTCTGCGGTTTTGTTTTCCGAGGTCAAAAATGTGAGAAACTATTTTTAAAAACGTCCAAAAGCAACTGTACTTGTTGTAAACAATCCGTGTTAAATAAAACCAGGAAGGCATTTTGTTAATCAAAATAAAATCACAGCGTATTGCCTCGGTAATTTAAGCACAACCAAACATTCCCAGCATATTATTGGTGGCTGATGGGAGCAGATGGATGCCGCCCTATTGGCTATGGCTCTTCGAACTTTAATAGCAGTGTCAGTTGTTCTTGGAAAAGAAATTGTAAAGACACTGATACAAATGTTACAAGAAGCAGATGTGAGTACAGAGTTCATATCAAGAAGAGGGCTGGTGTTGGTATCACATAAATAACGCCACCAGATACACAAATCTGTTTCAGTTACAAATTAGTCCAACAACCCCGGCATAATTTGATATCTTTATAAACCCTTGCCTTTATTTAATTCTGCTGCTCTCTGCCAGAGCAGCAGATTCCAAATATGACGCCACCAGGAAAGATCCTTGAATATTTTAACTAATTCACTTAAAACCAAAAAGTAATCAGACATTTGACCAGGCAGCACCTCTTGGCTTGATTTAGTCTGGCCTCCTAGCTTGGAGAGGAGAGAGAGGAGGAAGGTGCCTGGGTGATCAACCAGGAATGCAGGTTGGGATTTACTGATATATCTTTGCCACACACAGCCCGGAGCAAACTTCAACAAGTTAAGTTTGTGTGCATGTTTCTTAAATTACACGACACTGTGGACACACCTAAGTGCAAGCCTTAAAAAAACAACAAAAAAAAAACCTGATCCATTTACTGGGCTTCTTTTTCACCTTTCTTTCTTTTCTTTTTTTTTAATACTATGTTTAGATATCTAAATAACTGTTTAACTATTCTGTGGCTTAGTTTTAACTTGGACGAGGTCGGGTGTTAATTCGTCCTCAAGATGCCACACTGAACTAAATGGGTTACACATTACAGGCACCTTACAAATGATACAACTTCAGCGTGAGACAGAAACGGACAGTTTTCAGTTTGGAAGAGGTCTGACTGCTCCACACTGATAGAGGCATGCTAAGTTTCTGCTGAGGATCTGAGGTCCTTAGTGGCCAAATTATCACCCTCCATCAGGCACATTCCAACAGCCTCCACCCACCTGCCCAAAATAAACTGTACCGTCTTAACCCCTTCCTCCCCACCCAGTGCCCTCCAGAGCACTCAACCACCACGCAAGCACAAACCAGATCACATGCAGATCCAGCTTATTGGCTTTTAAAATTCTGAACACGATTAGATTTTTTTGCATGTGAACTATACTTTTTTTTTCTTTTTCAACAAAAATAATCTTGTAATTCATATTGTTGATTAAAAGACTCCAAAATATAATTACAGATAAGTGAATATAATAGCCAGCTAAGTCTCTTATCTGCTTCAGAATGTAACTGGTCCACCTTGGTATGTCCTTTTATGCTCATTTCTCCTTACTACTACTACTACTACTACTACTACTACTACTACTACTACTACTACTACTACTACTACTACTACTACTACTACTACTACTATGTTAGTAACAATTACTGCTGTTCAACATTTATCACCACCATTTCACGTAAGACATGTTTTATTTGCCCTGTTGCTATATCTGAGCTACATAAAGGAAGTTCAGCATCACAAGCTACAGCGCTGCAGAAAAGAACCCAATGGCGTAGTTACCGAGCGACACAAACAGCAATGGACAAGAACAAATGGCAACGACAAAGCCGTATGCAAGTTAAGTCCGTAGTTTGTATTTAGGACCATATAACATTTTGGGCTACGTCCATATTTGTATACCAGTATTTTCATTTCAAAATGCAAAACCTTTGTTACAATTACACCTGGAATCCAGGCGACACTGGCAAATTCAATCCTTGAAAATGGAAGCTTTTTGATCTGCTGCAGACCCAGTTTGTTTCTAAATGCAGCTGTTGCAGTCTAATATGGATAGACCAAAACATAAAACATCTGGAACATCATGATTTGCTCTCTTCTGGGTTACAACATATCCTTCCCTGACTCCGTATTAATCGAAAATACCACACAGCCCAATAAGTATCAGTAATGCCTCTTTCAGCCTTAACAATGGTGTAAACAACAAATGCTGCTGACTTTGTTGTTCTTGCTATCAGCTATTATGCAGTCCAAGTCTGTATTTCATAACACTCCAACTGCCACGCGGTGGAGGAAAGACGCAATGAGATGTTTTAAGAACAATCTGCAACAAATATAATTTCCAGCTCGGTTTTCGGGCTGTTTTTGCCCGTTGAACAGGCTCCAGTGATATGCGTTTAGAGTGGTGTGATGGTGATAGAGATCTCTGACAATCCGCAGCTGAAACACTGGGGTGGATGCAGATTGGTTTAGTTTAGAAATGGAATTTTGGAATACAGGTGAGTGTGGACCGTCAAGACTGAGTAAGGAAGAAGATAATGGTTTAATATCTTTCACATTACTGTAAGCGTAGTTAGATCTTCTCAACAAAAATGTTTTAAAATTCAAGTTGAATAGAACAGTTTTCCAAACAAAGAAAAAAAGAACTGAAACAAATACAGATTCTCTGGCGGGGAATCTGAAGGGTTATCAGATGTTTAGACGCTTCAAAAACGTTAACTGTTCTCATAACAATAACCATAGAGGCCGTTTTTTTTCCCTCCACATACATTTCATGAGCTTGAATGCTAGCCAAAAGGTGAGACTCGTGAGCCTTGTGTGATAAGATGAAAACGCAGTCTACATTCTCAGACTTGTCATGATAAATCAAGTACTGATAAAAAGATCTGACTTCCAAGCTCAGCATTTATCTAGGTGAGTGCCATTTGCTCGATTCCCACACAATGACAAGAGCAATATTTTTGGCTAACCTGAGTTTTAACTCTAAATGGCTCTCTTCTGCTCAGAGACATGGGACAGCGGTCACAGGGATTTGTTGTTTGTTTCTTCACTGCATTACATTTAATTATTTTTAAAGTTACAGTTGGGTGCAAGATTTCATAGTGGCACATTTACTCATATGCAACCCATATGCAATTGCATGCTATTTTTAGGGCATTTGAGCTGAAAATAAAAACCTAAATTTTCTCAGATGACCACTATTACGACTGCTACTATATAATTTCATCTCTTTACAACTCATAAAAGGAAGGAAAGAAACTGTGCATCATAACTGTGGCCTGTAGATTTAATTATCATACCTGTCCTGTGTCATAAAGAAACCCCAAATGGCAGGTTCAGAACAACAAAAAAGAAGCAAGACAAAAACAACAGCAACCATATACACAGTAAGGTAATAATCAGCTATTTTGATTCAAGGGGTTAGAATTATCAGGGGACAGACAGACTGTATCTTAACAGCCAATAGCTGCAATTACAACTAATTGCTGTAATCATCCAAGGGCCAAATTAGTCACTGTGAATATGAATACTGACCCAGACTGAAGTCCTGGATTCAAGATAATTTAAAGTGTAAGCATGGATAATGCTGCTGGCTGTGGTACCTCTGCACACTGATTCCAGACTCCCCAATGCAGTTTACAGTTTCATATTCCACTATTACCCCTATATCACAACGATTACCTTAAAAGAATGGTGTGACATTTAAGAAAATAAAAAAAATCAACAGTAGATGAGGTAAAGCTGTCAAGGATTCTGCATTAAACACAGGCTTTGCTGATCCACTGCTGACTGACCTGTCATGATAAAAATAGCCTGTTTTTCCTACCTGATCCAAGAAAACCAACTCAAACTATCAATTAAAGGCACTCACACACAGGTTAATAGATAGAAAGGTGGACAATTTAGAAAATACAACAGATTATAGAGTTCAAACTGTATTCTGTATAATGACAAGAAACAGCCCTTAAATTATAGAATCTATAGTTAGACTTAAGAATAAAGTACATGACATGAGTCGACCATATCCAATGCAGCAAAGATGATTCAGTTTCAATAAACTGAAAGGCATCAATACTGGAAAAAGTATAAAAAGCCTGTCAACAATTCACCAGTTTTCTCTACTAAAAAGAGCAAAGTAATCTATGCCTGCATGACAGACAAGCCTGGCTGTTCCTCTAGTTGCAGAACATGTTTTATGGCTTGAAATATTACAACAGCTTTTGATTGTGTATGCATTTCTATAGTGGCTGTCATTATGCAATAAGCCACCGCACAAAATGGTGGCTCAGTATTTGCCATGCACATGCAATGTCAAGGATTTTGTTTTTCACAAGCTACATTTACAAGAATACTAAAAATCCTTGAGCACAGTACGATTCCAGTGATCATCTGAAATATGATGTGTGTCACCCTTTCACTGATGAAATTCAACCCCCATGTTTAGAGGAAATTATTTACTGATTGATATGATACATTTATGAAAACTTTCTTTGTAATTTACAAATGAAGGTATTTGATATCCAAAAAGAGTGAAAAGAGTCAGCTGTTCTTTTACTTGTTCCCTGTCATGTCTTCATTGACACCAGTCTTCCACCTAAACTTAGCTGCTGACAGTCTTAAGTCTCTTCATGTAAACAGCCTGTCTTATTCCACCAGGGCCCATAACATCCAGCCCACTGGTATGTTTACACTCAAGTCCAGCATGGTAAAGCTGTTAAAATGCTCTCTAACCCACCCCTCCCCCAAGCTTCCTCAGCCTTTCTTTATCAGCTCCCAGTTCCACGCAATACAAGAAACTAGGCGTTTCTTTTTCTTTGTATTCATTTTTTATCTTTCTCTGCACTAGTTAGTTGATGCCAAACTGAGAACATACTAAACTGCTCCACCAAAGAGATGAGATTGCCTTAGATCAGAACTTGGCTTGGCTTCAGATCCCAACAGAAAGCTGTCACAAAAGCAAAATGAAAAGTCTTGACTTATGTTTTATCAACATTTAGCTGTTGGCTGGTGTTACTTTTCCCACCCTGGTCAGATTACATCATGTGCTGGTGAGAAAGGGCCACACGGGTTTGGCGTGAGGAGTGAGAAAAGCCAGATGTGACTCACTGGTCAGCAACGTTGTTGATTTATGCACTTTATGCAGCTGACTTGCATATTTTAGGAATTTAGTTGGCATGGTGTTCCACGGTGACAACATGAGGGTTATGATCTTCAGTCTGATTCAGTCATCCAGCAGTAATAAGAGTAAGGCCACATGCCAACTACTAGAACAATTATATGACAATACAGTCCCCCAAAGTACCCGCATTCATTTTTAAGCCACTTATGTGGTTTGCATGAGAAATCAATAAAGTAGTTCAGATTTGACAGACTGCATTAGTGGAGGCGAGTACTGATTATTCTCAAACAAACAAACCAATAACAGTTACACACTCAGGTGTACAAATGCAGAGGCTCTGTAGTAGTTTTAGTAATCACAAAGATGTTTCAAGAGCAGAGAATTACTTAGGTAATAAGCGTCAAACACAGGGGTACATGAATTACCCATACCTGTCTGAACTGCTCCTCGTAGGTCCATTCTCCGTGGTCCTGCCCACCCAGATGGCTGTGTGTAGCGTGGGGAGGCATGATGGCTACACGGGGCTCCTGCTCGACACTGGGACGGACCTTCAACAGCTGCGAATGGGGGTGGAGCTGGCGGTGAGGCAGCAGGAGGATTCCCTTCCCAGGGGCCACAGCATCGTGGCCCGTCGGCAGACCCTCCTCTGGCAGGTCATCGTCAAAATCTTCTTCCATCTCACCTTCAAAGTCTTCCTCATCCCATTTCCGCTTGCTGTATGTGTTCGTTGGAAACAAAATCAAGTTTGAAAGAGATCAACGGAAATATCAGAAAACTTGACCAAAGAATTTCAGCGCTTACATTTGCTCCTCCTCATCTGACCCCATCATGTCTTTGTACTGCTCCTCCCCTTCGTCATTGTCATCTTCACGTTCATCGTCGCAGCCACTGCTGCGCTCTGACATGGGGCTGTCTGACACCCTTTGCAGCCCGGCTGCTGCAGCGCGCATGGCTGCCAGTGCTGCTATCTGGGCCTGCTCCGTTTCAGGGGTCGGGCTCCCCATTGGTTCATCCCCCGTGCGGACCTGAGTGTGTTGGGTGGCGGCCTGCTGCTGCAGCTGCTGCTCCATCAGCAGCTTGGCCCTCTGCTGCCTGTGCAGGTTCTCCATGACGGCCTGCAGCTTCATCTCCGGGGAAAGCGGTACAGTGCTCGGCGGCCTTGCTTCCCCTCCTTCCCCCACTGAAGGAGCAACAGTTGGGGGCCAGTTGAGGTACAAAAGAGCTTTTTCCAAGGGGGAGCAACCACCAACTGCACCTGTGACTGAGCACCTAACAGCTCTGAATAGTTGAAGGCTATGGTTATGTAAAAAAAAAAAAAAAAGTGTACCCTTGAGGAGCAATGGAAGGAGGAAAAGGAGGAGAGGGGTCAGCAAGCGCTCCGACACATGCAGTCCAGAGTTTGTCTGCAGTTCTGATGACAGAAGCCTCTCTCTTGCCTCAATTGTTTTTCCTGTAGCTGGAGTGAAACCAAAGCCAGCGGCAGAGCTGAGTCGTGTGGCGCTCACTGAGGCACGATCAGTAGCAGTAAAGGTGGGAGTGCAAGACTTCGGTGACAGACTACAAAGACCTGAGGGAGAGAAAGAATAGCATGGTGTCAGACCTACTTTCTGTTAACATCAGCAACTTCAGCTAAAGGGCAAGAGTTTTTCTTGTGTGTGTGTGTGTGCTGTAGACAGGCCAAAACCTGTAAAGCCACTCTCCTCACAGCATCACATCAACCAAATATTAAACATTTAAAGAATAATATGAAAATGACAAAATAAGACAATTAATTTTAATTAAATCAGTGACTACAAGCAATCTCACTTGATTTAAAAAAAAAGGTGTATGAACTGGAGAGCAGCAGACAACTACTGTAATGACTACAGACACCCTGTCAACTCAAATGACAAGTTAAGAATATGTGACCAAGGAGGAAATGCTCAACTGAAGACAGAAAAATGCTAATTTCACTCTGAAATCCCTGTGACACCTACACACACAGTCCTAAAGATGATATTACTTTGTGCTTCATGTGGAGGATTATTCATGTAAAGAAACAGGCCATAAGCAGGACACACACAGGACAAAATGTTTTAAACTCAAGAGGAAATGAAATTACACAAAGAACCATCAGTTTCCTCACCTGGTTGGCTTGAAGTCAAAACAAATTACAGCTCAGCAATGATGCACAAACCTTTCACAGCAATGCTCAGGTTTAATTTGAAAAAAAAACCCATTTCATGCTTGCAGGTGTTTTACTTTCCTTTATTGAAACATTTGATGTATGTGAGATATACGGCGGGGAGTTTTTCTGTCAAGTGTGTGGGTGGTTACAATTCTCCTACACACCTGCTCCAGAACAGGCCCAGGTATGCAAAGTAGTCTGTGCTATAAGCAAAGACCTCCTTCTTTCTAGTATCAAAAAAAAAAAAAAAAGTCTGCTCCCTGTGGTCAAGTGCTCCAAGACAACAATGATCCCAACTACACATTGTTTACCCGAAATGTTTCTCAAAATGTTAAGAGGTCTGGTTTTGGGGAGCCGGTGCCTAGCTCAGTCAGGTACAGATAAGAGCTACACGCTAAGTCAACAACATGTGTGGAAATCTAGATTTGAAAGCAGGTGCTGGACATGCCTAAGTGCCAGTCATGACAAGAGCCCACAGTGACTGTGCGCCTCCACTCATTTAGCTACGTTGACTAATACAAGAAGAGACAGACCTCTGTAACCAGCACCTGCTCCAATCTCATAGTCTCAGAAACTTCAGGATTTGCATTGCCTTAATGCGGTCCCCCTCGACGAAGGCATGAATCACGCTCTCCTATAAATTAAGGTTTAATTTCTATCATTTTTACAAGCAACACAGCCACCATCCACAAACAGTTATGCTTAAGCTGCTGAAAGCAATAATTAACTCTCACGTCCCATATTACCTGGTGTTGTACTGTGCCAGAACAGCATTTCCCCACAAACAGGGGCTTGATTTTGATAGCTGATGTTTGCCAGTATTACAGCTGACAGACCATGCTTTCAAAAACTATCTTTGAGTCAGCACACCTTCAAGGTAATACCACTCTTCAAAGCACTACCACATTAAGCCATGCTGAGCTACCTAAAAACTGACCACCGCAGCACTCTTTGCCCACAATAAACCCCATCATTATAAAGCAGGCATTATTTTTCTCAGAGGATAGGCGGGCCTTTCCCCTGCAAGCGTCTCACTGGAGACAGAAAGTCTTCCTACAAGTGGCATCATTCCATGCAAGCACGTCAAAGGCACAAGAGAAGGATAAGCATGACGTGCCGTACAGGTCCAAGGTCTCTAGCTTCCAGCCAATGCAACTCCTGTGACGTTCTGCTTCCATTCACAGGAAAATTGACCATTTTCCATATCTTATGTTTGCATAGTCGTGAATACATCATGAGAAACGAGGCAACACCCTCAAACATCCTGGTGATCATTTTTGCTCTGTAGGCATGTACTTTTTAAGACGTTTCAGCCATGAAATATGTTTTACAATAAGCACAATATGGTTCAAGTAGAAAACTACATCTTATGTGACATAACACATAACTAATCTGGATGATCAACTTCTATTTACACGATATCAGCAGCCTCCAGGCAGCAATCACCAGTGTGGTGTGAGTTACCAGGCTGCTGGTGCAACGCTCCTTCCCTCATGGCAGATAATGCAGAAAGTCAGAGAGACTCCGTTTACATGAAGCTGCACATTTAGGCTCTGCTTACGATACAATGCCTCCGTATGGTTTCCAAGAAATTTTGTAGAGCAACTGAATAACTTGTGGTTCCATGTCAGAAGCAGAATCTGTGTCTCTGTGGTCACCGAACAACATAGTAAGTCTGATTAAAAGTCAGAAAACAATTTAAGTAGCAGTTGGCATACCTGCAGCTCTTCCCAAGTTGGTCAAAATCTTCGTGCCGCAGAAGTGCCACTGGTAACTGAAGTTTGAAAGCTTCGGTCGTATTTAATCACGTGTAAGAAACAGAAAAAAAAAAAAGATAGCACACCCGCCTGTCTAGCACAAACAAACAAAAACTAACAGCTGCTCACAAGACAAATGTTTCTGCCACACTATACCATATCCATATATGTTACGCAAGGAAACGAGAACTGTGAAACTTGTGCATTTCTTCAGAGGGTGAAGGAAGTGACAACTGACTGAGCAGATGCAGTGAGGCAGCCGACAGATATTCAATTTTGATTCATTGCATTCTTTAAGGGCATTAGAGGCGCAACTGAATTTCTGCAGTTGCCAGAGAATGGCACCAGTGTGAGCAGGGTTGAAGCAACTTGCCCAACTGGATCTGGGTTTGACTAAAATAACTGCGCCTCTGTGCTACTTTCTGCAACTTATGAACAAACATGCCAGAAAGTCTGAACTGTTTTGTCATTTTGGACCACCTTACACAAGAACAGCATATGCAAGTCCAGTTCAGAGATATTTTGGATGTAACCGACCCATCGCTGAGCATTTGAGGCAATCGTGTAAGCCACGTGTGTGCCAAGAGCAGCCCTGACTCTGACACCATCTCTAATTGCATGTGTCATATATGTAATTTTAAAGACAGAAGTGATGACAATAAGCTGTTCTGCTGAGCCCTCATGTGCAGGGGGAAGCAGAAGTGGTGTCTTTGTTTCATGTCAGTGTTCATCACAGCCATCATGATTTCCCTCATTCGAGATGGTGCAAATTCCATTGCGCCACTATACATGTTTTGCACACTTCCCCAATTTAGAAGGGATACTTTGACATTTATAAAATCTATTTGCATAATTTCATAAGGCAAAATGCTGACGGATCATATTGTGTGCCTGATAGTGATTGTAGCCTGAAGGTTCCTGAGCAGGGGTCAAGTCCAGCTGGTTTCAGTTAGAACCCGAGTCTTCAAAAAGCATTTAGGAATATCACTCTTGCAGATACAGAGTTTGAAAAGCATAATGTGTAGCAAAGTAAGCTTTCTTGAGTTTTCACATCGCTACAGAGGATCCTCATGTTCTACACATGTATATTTTTAAATGCTGGATGTGTTTCATGACACAATCCTCCCCTTTAATCCAAGCTTGGAACTGTGAGAACATGTGAGAACACCTTGGCTAAGATTCGTAGTATGTGCTGCCTGGACATCACTGCATGTGCTGCCATGCTACATTTCCTTATGTTGTCTTTGCAATAAGATTTTTGTCTTTTTTTTTTTTGGTCTTCTGTTCCATGAACCACTCACTGGCAACAGAAAAAAAAGAAGAGAAAGGAAAACATCTGAGATTTATACGTCATTTATAAAACTAGATACTGAACAAGAAAGGTTGCCTTTAGTATCTCACTGTCACACATTAATAAACGGGCCTTGGCAAAAGTGATAAGGCATTTTATATCCGGACCACAGCTTACCATGAAAAGAGCAGTAAAGTGGGAGCCCTATTTATGCAGTAGTCCTGCTCTTTCTGTATGAAAAGAAAAAGACATCGTCATTAAGCTGCTCCTGTTCTATTTTAGTAATTCACACAGACCAAATGGAGGCCATCAGTGTCCCATCAGTGTCCCATCATGCTTAAACACAGCAGGTCAGCAATGTGAAATGAGCTGAGGTGCAGCAGCATTGGAAGTAAGATCAGTGTGTTACTATGCACACACACACATACACACTGACATGGCCACATGACAACCTCCATTACCGGCTCAGAGGCGCATCAGAGGTGCATCAACTTTGACACCTCCCCCCGTAACGCCTTTATACTAACACACAGACCACCGATGTGCAATGGAGACACATCAGGCCTACCCTGAAATTAACAGTGTGCAGAAAACTAGGGTGAATTCCTGTTGAACTCTCTTCTGTTGCACTGCAACAAGCCATGGGAAATCACCATTACATTTTTGAAATTTTAAATGAATAAAAATAATTTACAAATTCTGTGAACTACTATGAGCAGGGAGCAAATAGGTTTCATGTCATATCTGACAGCCTTCTTTGCCAGTCAAAGTGCTTTAGAAAATACTTTCCAGCAAACAAATCATACCATGATTTGCTCCATTACTAGGTAATGTATCTAAGTAATTAGGTTTAAAAGGCTTCTTCTTGATGAATACACACGCAGCATGACAATAATACATAAAATGAATGCACCGCTTTATTGGCACCACTGTGGACACTTTCCAGTCTCACATCCACATCATAAATGTGGAAAGAAGTCGTTTTCTGTCTGTCTGACCCCATGACCAAGTCTACTTCCATGTCTTTACCAAAGATTAAAAACGCTGAGACATGACTCCTGCTGTGATGGTTGATGCGTGGTGATTTTCTTTTATGGGAAACAATCGGTTTTACTGACTGTGAACAGCAGTCTTCATGCTAGCGAAAAAGCCGCAAAAATCAGTTTCACTGAAAATGACCCCTATCTGATCGCAGAACCACCTCAACACAGCCCAGCTGTTTCTGGCGAGACATACATTCTGGCTCTCACATGCACATTTCTTTTTTTCTTCTCAACCATTTTAAGACTCAAACGTGCATTTTATGGAAGGAAACTGACCTGTTCAGGGTGCATGTTGTCTCAAACTCAGTAACAATTGGGATATGCTCCAGCACCCTCGTAACCCTGAACTGGGTAAAGAAAATTACTAAAGAATGAAAGATAATGAGGGATGTGGAATTGCAATAATTACATAATAATACTAATACTGAATCAAAATACAGCTTTGAGTTAGAGGTGTCAGTTTCTTTTATATATATATATACATACACATATACATATATATATTACAATTAATGTTCTATTTCTATAACACCTACATAAGTAAAATTTAAGAACTTCTTCCACGACAACAGCTTGCACTGAATCCAAACCAGCATCAAGGACTTGAATAAAGAAAAACCAGTCTCTCTCATTAAATCAATAAGTTGTCATATCTTGCTGTTATACAACATAAATACCCAATACCTCAAATTGCAACAGCGGACAACGAGGCCTCTTGGGTTTATTTAACACCTTAATTGGCTAGTGAGAGACCACCTGCTGAGCAAGATGGCAGGGGACTATCTGTGGGGGTGGGTAGGGGCACAGGGGAGGGAAGGGCAACTTCTGCAATCGGCTGAAAGAAGGATATCGTTGGAACGACGAGAGCTGAAGGGTTAATCCTCTCTCTCTCTCTCTCCCTCTTTTTTTTTTCTAAACCCACATTTGAGAGGTGGAAGATTGCAAGGTCTGAGCAAACAGCGTAGAGTGATAAGAATGAGAGCTAAGGTTCTAATTCCAATGAGATAAAGAGGCACAGACCGCCTCACACACATATGGAAATATAGGAACAAATGCATATAAAACCTGTGGAATAAACTCATGCCACAATGTTACAGTTGATCTGAGGGAATTCATCTCCGTGGTCTGTTTTTATGTTTCCCCAAGAACCTATTAACAAGTAATGAAGTGCTGGGGGTCCCTTTCACACAGGCGTGCGCGGTGCCACACAGGTGCTTTCAACATGTGTGTTACAATGAGCAATAAAAACGGAAGTCCTCAGAGAGAAACACAAGTATTAATATACGTAGCAGGCTTTTTTTCACTGAAAGGATTGGTTCATGTGCCCACATCACTGCAGCTATTAATTCTGCATTTCAACTCTTGCAATGAAAGGCGCTCATTTCCTTTTATATACTAAAAGAACAAACCATGTTTTTCCTGATAAAGTTGTGGTCAGAGATGAGCTAGGTGAGGCCTTTGTGCGACCTGAAACTGGGTATCGAAATGAATGTCTGTCTGTTCTGCATGACTGAAATTGACAAAGTCGAATTCTTAAAGTGGTAATCCACTTTTTATGTCTCCGTGTCTGGTGATGAGAGCTTGTTCGTGTCTTTTCACCTCAGATAAATCAGTGTGCCTCATACTGCAACGCTTTCATGGGAACAGGCTTGAGTTCGGTTCGGATTTCCAGATGCGGTTGCTTTCTTTATCAAATCAGATATGGTATCATAGATCACTGTATACCTGTTTTGAGTAAGACTCAAGCTAAAATGACTTATTGTCTACAAAAAAAATCTTCATCCGCTGGCATCAGTATAAAGAGTTATGAAATCTGTCAGTTTCTATCATTTTAATCACTGCAGTGTGGTCCCGCAGCGTGTTCTCGCGTGTGCTTTACTGCTACATTAGCAGTAAAACAGGATCTGTACCGATATTATCACATTAACGCATTCCTGGACAAACGCACATGCTGTTCTTTTCTCATCAAGACATTAAAAATAATAGCAACACACAACAGATGGAAAAATAAACCAGCCTACAGAGCATGTTTGTCTACTCAGAATGTGTCCTTTTCTCCATAGGCATTTTCATATTTCTCCTCTGAGGATAAATACATTTGCAAACTTCCCTAAAATCAGAGATCGAAACATATACAGAGCTTCGTATATCACCTCATATGTTACCTCAGAAACTCAAATGCCAAGAGCTTCCCAATCCTTGTGGCAGAAACGAGAAACCCTAGACACAGAGTAGTATCGAGTGTTCGTTCGCATTAGCAAAGTGGAAGTTGTGAAAGCAAATCACTAACACGGCGTTGGCCACCGACGGCCGAAAGCTGAAATCACGTTGCTTAAACTAGTACGAAAGCTCAGTGCGCATAATACATGTTAACCACATTTCACATTCAAAAATCTCTTCCAGCCACCATTTATGGTGAGGAGAAGGGAGCAAATCAAACCCAGAATTTCTCAGAGGGATAAATAATGAAAGGTCTTCACATCCCTTCTTGGTTTATAATTGTAGTTAACTGCATTTTTTTTTTGACAAGAAAACTTTATTAAAAGAATTAGTAATAGTGGATTAGTTTTTTCATGTACTGGAATACATGGGTACAATAACATTTCCCTGCAACTTTACAAATACTCTAACACCTGAATTTTTCTATAGATTTGTTTCGTTTTACTTTTACACACTGACGTCAGAATAAATGGTGCCTTGACTACTTAACACTCAGGAAAAAACATTTTCAACCACTCTTCAAAGTCTATAATTCAATTTTATTTTCCTGGTTTATTTAAAAAGATTGCTTGGTTTCAAAGATATTACAGGCTTTTTTCTTTTCAGTTAAGCCGAGGCCTGAGGTTCTGAATCATTAAGGGAAACAGTATTATCCTTTTTTTTTCTACTGAAGTTGCCACAATTTTCCAACGCTTTAATCAAATGTCTGCGACACGCCTTGACATGCGAGACAGTAGAACAGCTCCTTTTTCAGCAACTCTGTTGACAGTGGACGGTTTTAGGGGGTGGATTGAGCTGGCCTCCACACCACACCTCTTCCATAGAAAGAAAGATCTATTCTTAAGATCTAGTCTACAGTTTTAAACCAATCTAATCTCTGAAGCACACCGTTACCCTGTGAAAGAGGGGGCAGTGTGAAGTTTTAAGAGTTCACACAGAACATCGAGCTCATGCTACTCCACACCGGACAGAAAAATCCTTGCCTGGCAGTTTTATTGTTTCTCTTGTCTGTGATTTCCTTGAGACAGTTCATACTGATCGTCCTTTAAGGTACTATGTTATATCAATAAAGCAAGACATGAGTTGAACTGGCCCAAACTGTTAAAACCCCCACATTGCAGATGAGAATGCTGAAATAGTTTGATATTAATTTCTCTATCACATACCAGATTGGATTAAATGGGTATAGATAATGGATGGACATACCAGCTCAATTAACCCCTGAGCTTCAATGTCACTTAAATTGTCTGTGTTTTGTTGAAGCTTTTAGATGCCAACATTAAAACTGTTCATAAAAATCCTAGCTGAAGCTTGCTGCCTCTATCTATTTATCTAAAAAATATATAACAAACAATTTTCTGGATTTCCAGCAACAATTGCGAATAGTCTGAACCGAATGGCAGTTAATACCGAGTGCACAGAAAAAGTATGCCACGAACCCTTCATGATCATTTCCACATTAAGAAAAAGGGGAGCAACATTAAAAAGCAAGAAGCTGGTCAGTGGTGCTGGTCTTGATTATGCATCCGTCTCTCACATTCCTTGCAGCATTACCTCGTAAGCACTAACACAGGCTCCATTGAGCCCCAGTGCACCAACAACAAGATCATTGAGGAAGTGTCATACAGACTGGTCACGCATTTTCCACTGACCTCTTCCACCGCACCAAAGCAATACAGCAAGCCAAATCTGATTAGTACCAGCTATGCCATGAATCAAGTGGTGATTTATCAAAAATAATCCAGTGATTCTCTTCTCAGCAGTGAAATCTGTAGCCACAGTTCAAGCAACAGGGTCACCTTGTGCAAGTGAGAGGGCCTAGCGGCGAGCTGATCATATTTACAAACAGCAGTCCCGCAGGTTTGCGCCCGTTGATACGTTTTCCATAATGCATTTCATCTGAAAAAAATGATTATTTGAATATTTGATTTAATTTGGAGTGCGTCAGTACAATTTTAGAACAACACTAGCAGGTTTTTGCAGGGACAGCGACATGTGTAATTGAGGGTTCTCCTCTCTGCAACATCCTTCAACTGGCAAAACAGGACAAAACAACTGGTGTTGATAAAAAGCACAAGATATCAGCTATGCGTAACTGAACTGAAGAAATAACAGCCCCCACACCCCCACCCTTCTTTGAGAATTGAAAATATTCATGCATTTTATACAAGCAGCAACCTACAGGCAGAGCAGCCCACATGGAAAGTGTATATGGATTTTAAACCTGTCATGTTACAACTCCAACCAAAGTTTGACATGGAGACAGTAGTATTACAGGAGCACACATAAATCTCGTGTGATGACAGCTCTGAAGGGGAAGCACAGCCCATTCTCAAGGCGGACATTGCAGTAAAAGAGACGGAGACCAACATTAATCTTATGCTGGAGTCTGTTTTGGCTGAAGAGCTCCAGTCCTGCTGTCGTCCATGTCTTCCTCTATCTCTCTCAGTTCACCCACAAGTCAAAAACAACCCATCTATAGAGAATCATGACATTTTATTGAATTGCATTTGGTTTTGTTTGCCATTATTGTGTACATTCTTGGTATGTTTCTTCTTTCCATGTCTAGCTGTCACATCCTGTATTCTGTTTTAAAACAAAACTAGATTTTTGGTACATTACATAACAGGAAAATGCAGGTAAAGCTATACTACTTCAACACCTCTTAAACCGAGGAATTCTATATTGTGGGGAAAGACAAGTCAAATTCCTGTGCTACAACCGACTTTGTCACGAAAAGACTCAAGAGGCACACTGCATGCTGTAGCTTGCAGAGTTTAGTGCACTGCTATTGTAACTTGAGACGGTTGATGGTATGATGATAGTTCATCTAGTGCAGAAGAGGTGGAGTAGGGGGGGTTGCATTTTTCATTGTATGGGATGAAAACTGGATTAACTTGTTGGTTTATATGGTGGCGGTGAGGCCACGTCATTGCATTGTGATCCTTAACAATCAAGTCTTTTGTGTGTGCAGAGGTGATGGATGAGCTGAAATCATAGATAAAAGACTTCTACATGTTGTACATGGAGACATCTATGATAAAGATGGTGGAAATGGGGACTCAGCTGTATAAGATAGTTGTCTGCTCACCGGGAGAATGGATCTAATTAAATCAGTTTAATCCCGGCAGGCTGTGGCAGCCCACCCCAGTGGGATTAAACTGACACAAATGTAAAACAAATGCTTTGCATTTGATGGACACGTCAGCATGTTGCATGTGTGCTCTGGTATCCAGGCAGATTAGAGTGAAGTAGACCACGTTGGCTGTAGCAGAGCCCTCTCCCAGCTGCTGGCTGAATACACAAAGCCTACAACATAGCAGCTCCGCTTCAGGAACCGGAGGGCATCCCAGAACCTCAGACCTTTCCTTCCACCTACGTCACAGTCTTGCCCGATGGGATTCCCCCATGACGCCAGCCTGAGACCTTGGAAGCTTTCCTTTTTTTTTTCTTTTTTTTTTTCTCTTCTGCATTTTTTTGTTGAATAACAGACACTCTGCAACACACGTCACACGGGCCCTTTGGAAAAGAGAAACTTTTGGCACAAGAACAGCTGAAAAGTAGCCAAGCCACAGTGCCTCCTGCTTCTTTAATCTCAGAAGAGCTTGTGGTGTGAAGGCAGCAGCCAACTTCCAGCGTGACACAATAAATTCACACCAATGTTAACAGGTGCTTTAGTAATGAAATTGTACAACCAAGTACTGAAATGACAGCCTGAAAGAACTGCCTTTAAAACACAGTGAAAGATTAGACCATAGTTTGATCATAAGAAAACAAGCAGACCAGTCTGTCTTGTCTGTGCACGTTTGTCATTATTCACAGCCACTAAGCAGTTCAGTGTCAAACTGCCAGTGGCTGTCGCTCACTCAGCCTTGATACCCGAAGGCAAACTCAGCACGCTATTTGCATATCACACTCGCTGCTTCCAAATGTTCTTCAAACACCCTTGGGTTGAGTTCAGTGGTGTTCCTGTGGTGACAGGAAGCTGGGTGGATATCTTCTTGTAAATGACAACACAGCCTGTCTTGAATTTTGATATGCACATAGAGTAAACTTAGATCGGCAATAAAACAGGCAGAACTCACGCTCTAAAAAGAATTAACATAATTACTGTACAAGAAATTGCGCCGGTTGTGACACAGATCACACTTTAATAGAGAACTGGCCAGAAGAGAACACTTTGCATGTCAAGAAACGGAACCAAGAGCAAAAAAATATAATAAGACCGAAATTAGACAAATGAGTAGAACCCAAACCTGTGACAGGTCACAGATGAATGAGCTGCTATGATTGTTTCATCCAAAAGTACACTAATACCAAAATGATAGATGGTTTTCATTCAAACTGTTCATCTCTAATGAAAAACAGAATGAAAAGCAACTAAATGAGAATCACATTCACGGTCGAAACAGTTAATTTAATCATTATGGTATTAAGGGTTTTTCCTGGGTTTGAAAGGACCTTTAGGGTGTGACAAAATAGTTGTATATCGTAAAAGGAATACGTTTGTTACCTTATTTAAAAGATTTCTGATCATTTCATTACACTGAAATTTTTATTAAATGAAAAATTAATAAAAAATAAACAGGCAAAAGTGCAGATGGGTGGTCTTGTTGCAGACTATGATCTCTTTAGGGTGTAGCAAATATAATTTTATGCAGGAAAAACCCTAATAACTTCTGATGACATCTTCAAAGTTTCATTTGACTAACCATGAAAATCCCAAAAATCTTTAGTTAGTTAAAAAAAAATATAACAAAAATCATAAAGAGTGGGACTGGAAGAAGGGAATTTCCTCTAAATAAATGATTGATACATTTTTTTCCTTATTTGTTTTATTATAGTTATTATTATGGTGAGCAGCTATTTCAATATGCAATGTCCTTTAACTTAATCTTTAAAAAAAAAAAGGATTAATCTTATTACAGCACTCTCCTCTCAATTTAAGGTCTTTTGAGAATTGGCTGACCGCGTTTAACTGCGGTGATACATTAAATCCGTCATCATCTTCTGCCAACAACAGTTGAAAATACGTGACTCCACTACACCTGCCAGCAAGATGACCAATGTTAATTTTCACCTGTTAGATTATTCCAGAAACTTGCATTGTCCAAACTAATACACCTATTACTTACTACTGTTCAATTCTCCATATTATGCAATGAACAAGGTCTAGTCAGACCTTTGACCCGACAGATCAGAGCAAATCAAGGGTCTGGCCCTGTTTCTCCACTCCGCTTTGATTGGCAACGGAGAGACGTTTTCCTCAAAAATACCACACAGGCTCCAGGTTTTTAACCGAGAGCAGCAACAAGTGTTTTTAACTGCATTTCATGACAAGGACCGTGCTCATTAAGTCCAGCCTACATTATGCAAAAGCAGGGGCAGCCCTTTTGAGACCTGAACTTGATCACCTGCCATACTCTTCTAATCCACACTGGGCCAATCACAACGGAAATGCCGCCTACCCCCAACCCCCACCCCCACCTGCTTGCAGCAGCAGTATTTCTCTCCACGGGAAACCCTGGTGTGGATGGGTAGTGCCGGTCACAGGAAGCATACCATATGCCAGATTGGACCAAATAGATTAGCCAGGCATTTTTTTTTCCTAAGGTGATTGGTGCACAGTGGGGTGCGGGTGTGATAAGGGCTGGGAAATCTCTCGTGAGATAGTGCCACGTTCTGCAGTCTGCCAGCTGACACTTTCTTTGTGTCTATAACTTCAGAGCACCGTTTTTACATGAGAGACCTTGAAGAGACTTCACTAATTATTGTTTTCAGTTTTCCCAGATCATCATTTTAATCCTATTATGATCAAATGCGTCATTCCCCTTCGGTCTGTAACGCAGTATAGCAGACTGTGAACGTACCACAATACTTATGTTTTCATAACATGGGATGTGTCTCAATTGCGGCGCACGAAAAGGAATCCTGGGAAATAAAACAGAAACGGTGGGTTGGCTCCCTAGAATGTGACTATTTTGACACTTCAAAAAGTTCTCAACTTCACCAATAAGTTTCCACCTTCACGTGATGTAAAAGCCATTGATGCCACGCTTCAGACGAAACCAGAAAGCCTCCCTCAAACCAACTGCTCTCAGAACACATATGTTGAAGGTCATTAAGACAAAGAACTATACATGGCTTTAAAACAAAACCTGCTTCCTGTGCCTGTGCTTCCCCACCCCCACTATTTCGTGAGAAACTTTAACACTAGCCAAAAAAAAACCAAATGCCAAGCAGTTTTAGAAGCGGCTGTGAGGTTTACCAGCTCCACGTAACAAAGTCGACAAGGACCTCTTTAACTCACTTTGGGATGAAAAGTCTACTTACTAATCCTTTTTTAAATGCTTGGCTGATGCCATACAGAGAAATACTTGGCTTATTATATATGACGGATTTTTCCATTACCAATGAAGACCAATCACTCATACGTTGGATGTTTTGACTCAACTCGTTTTGGTCGCCGGTTTATAAAGACGCTGGCAAACTTGTTTAGCCACCAGCTCCACCTCTGCTTTACAATCCATTTTCTTTCACTAACAGAAACACTAGAACGTCAAGTTTAAATCACTATTTTCACGGTGTTCGCCAATATACCTGCTGCTGTCCTCTTGACATGGTTGAGTGACACCAACTGCTCAGATCTCAACTTCCAACTCAATCAACCAGATATCATGAGCACCCATTGACATTAATACCACTAAAGTTAAACTCAACAGCCAAGGAACTTTGAGACCCACAAATCTAAAACTAATTGTGGACGAAAATGTGGCAGGTGAGAAAAAAAAGATCATTTTCTGACCAACTAAAATGTGGCGATTCTGACATGAAACTGTGAAGAACTGAAACAGCCATCAGGCCTTAGAGAAATCTCCTTTTTGCCATCTGGACGTCACATTAATCAACCTGTCAACCACTCATAAAGTGATCTGAATCAGCACAACTTTAAACTGGCTCCTAAAGCATTCATGAAGGCCACTGCTGTAACCCCCAGTGTGACATGGGGACAGGCCCAGTTTTCTTTTAAGGCACAGCTGCTGATACAGTCACATGCACTGGCTTTTATATCTAACTTAAAGGGCAAAAGGATGTACTTATGTTGCACAATCTCGCAGTGTATGTTTAATGGCCTTGTAAAAATGGTGCGTTGACAAATTGAACCGGACGCTCCCCCGCCACCATTATCAAAACTGCAAAAACATGTTCTTATGTGCCATTTTGTCCTTAAAATGTGAAACAGCAAAACCCCCCACAGGTTCATCAGGCGCTGCTCTGTTGCGAAAGCAGCAGTTAATCCTGTAAATAATCCTGTTGTAATGCTGATTAAAGAAGCTGCTCAAGGTATGATTTTACATTAGTGACAGTTTTTTTTCTTTCTAATATGAGGGACAGAAAATTAAGTTAACGACCAGAGTTAGAACGAGAGCGGTTTTAACGGCCAGAAACTGACGTTGAACAAGAACCGTGATAATTTAGAGGACGGTCTCTTTAAACTAATTTATTTAGTTAAAAAAAAAAAAAAAAAAACACCGAAAATAAATCATATATTATTTCCGAAATTATTAGAAAACAGCTAAATTTCATTCCATGGAGGTTAGCAGTAAATGGGTGACCGAAGTCGGTAATAGTCGATCCGCTACCTTCGCAATAGGTTATTGATCAGTCGTTTGATAATGTATCGATTTTTAATAAAGTAAATAGCTGCGCCCCGTTAATTTCACGCGTCATACAAAAAAGAAGAAGCAAAAACAAGGAAGCTTCTAAAGTGATATTCATATAAAAGTCAAACACGGCGTAAATAAAGCAAAAGGGAAATAAAGGGAAACGTAAACTTACCACATCGGCTTCCGTTCGATTTTCAGACTCTTTCGAACCGGAAGAAACATTCCTGTTTTTTTTTTTTTTTTTTTTTTCCCCTCGAGTCTCCCCAGATCCCGAGTCTCACCTTCGGATCACAGAAAAAGGCACCGAAACGACGAACGGCGGAGGTGTTTATCGGTTAAAAATGAAGCGGTTTCATGTGACAGCATGATATCCACGCGAGCGGCTCTGAGCGTGTAAACTGTTTTCAGAGTCGGAGTGTCGCTCCGAGACTCACACGGAGCTGATAGAGGCGTGGAGAGCCGGCCCGGCCCGCATAGTCACATCATTGGTTGACAAACAGCAATCAGATGCAAATTCCTAACCTCTGAATCAACAGGGACCCCCCACCCCCGCGGCGGGGGGAGGAGGGGGCGGAGGAGGAGGAGGGGGAGGGGGGGGTGTCGGTAAGAGCGAGGGTGTGAACTGTACAATAGGCTGTTACTGCGGAGAGGTTTGCCCCCCCCCCCCCCCCCCCCCCCCCCCCGCACATCACGCACCAGTCAAGCGCTCTACATCTGAATCTGCCTTCACTGGTTCACATATTGAATAGAAATATCACTCACAGTCAACAAACCCTTTTTTCAAGTTGTCCAGAACTCTAGCAAAAAAAAAAAAAAATTAGTCCATGATGGTTTCATGTATTGTAATTTTATGTTTTTTTTTGTTTTTTTTTTTTTAAATCAAGCTGAAGTTGTTTCGATAGCACAACAACAAAGAGTTGACCAAAGATCACACAGATAAAACAAAACAATGTCAAGGGTTCATATGAAACTAAAAGCAACTAAAACTGACAAATAAAAGAGTAAAATAAAATAAGTAAAAAAGTCTTTTACACAAGTTTTTATGCCCTTTAGAGGCATTTTGAATAAATGAAATACCTAAAACGTAGTAGAGTAAAAGCAGAAAATGTGCTTCAGAGCACTACTTGATTACCTGCCCATCTTGATATTTTCTCTCTTTTTGGTATCATTGAAAAGAAATAGTTAAAGTTGAATAAGTAATCTTTGGTTAACTGCTACTCAGCCTGGAGAGGATACACTTTAAGGAGTTATAACAACTTAGATATATTATTAGATAGTAAGAAGTGGAAACTTTCATTTGGGACCAAAGTGACGCAAATCAGATAAGTTCTGAGTTAGGAAGGAATATGTGTTTGCAGCATGGTGGCAATTAATGCTAGCACTTGGGGTAATCCATCTAGTCAAAATAATTATCTACTTTGAGGTTCAGACAAGACTCCAAAAGTGTCCTTCAACCTCAGTGATAGTTTGTGTGTGTACAAAAAGACTCTTTATACAGGCATGTCCTAACCCTCACCTGCCAGGTTGTTTTAAGAGTCGACTACCGAACGCTGCACAAACTACTGTTGACAGATGTTAAAGGAAGAAAGTTCATGGCCTCTGATTCCATAGAACTGGACCAGTACTTAAATAATAATGATCAAATAGCTGAGCGCTCGAAGCAGAGGCTATGAACTCTCACCCTTTTCTGTCTGTGGATAGTAGCTTGCGAGACATTCAGTCGTCAACTTGTACAGACTTATAACAAGATGGTAGCGACTGGAAAGAGATTCTCCCAATGTATACACTTTCTGTACACTTTGAAAGGTAGAAGTACTTTTGGTTGTATGTAAGGAGCCCAATACAGCCAATAGTGTATGTGGAATTACATTTTCGAGTCTTGTCAAAGAGTTTAAAACAGCAGTTTATTTTGACGTAGGTGGGTTGCAACCGGTGCCAACATTCGTTGGCACTTTGCCTCAAACACATATTCTGTTCTCAGCCAAGCTGCTTCCAATCATGTCTTTTTGGTCCTTACCATCTAAAAATAGCCCCGTGGTTGTTTTAACTCTGGAATGTTCCTTTGAACATGGTCTCATTTTAAGGTTCTCAAAAAAAGAAATATACAGTATTGCAGGCTATTTATATGTGGATGTTGACATGCTTCCATAAACCAAGAGGCTAAAGCCTATCACATTTATATTCACAGGCTGGGGTTTGCATTTTCCATTCACGCTATGTAAGCTAAATTTGTTGTGGAACTTGGCTCTGGTGTTGCATCTGCCATTCATGTGGATATGCAGTGACAGCCAGCCCCCTTGAAAGAGAGCTGCTTAACTTTGGTGTTAAAACTACATAAACTGAGCTTTGACGTGACATGTATGTCAGCACGCTTCATTCAACCAGCTCCCAATATTACTGCTTCATTCTATTGTGGTTAGTTTTCTCAAGAAAGTTTGTTACAATCCACAGATCTACACAGCTTATATTTTGAGACTATGATGGAAAAAACTCATAAACTCATCCTTTTTTTTTTTTGCTCTCTGAACAGGAGCTCTGACTGAATGAGTGAGACTGAGATGGATTGATCAGTAAGGCTGAACAGATTATTCGGCATCACCACACTGATACAGACTGTTCTTTAGCATGTTTTACGTAATGGAATGGGAATCTCAAGTGCTGCTGTTTGTGTCTTTCCATGTGTGGCTGAAAGCCAAATGTACTGAATTGAACACTTGCTCATTATACTCTTAATATCTGAACAGATCTTAAATCATCATAGCCTCTAAAAACTATACTGGTGTGTGTATATATATATATACATATATATATATATATAAGAGCCAGAATCTCAGTGAAGTCAGTCTTCATCTCTGAACTGTTGATGGTTTCTAAAATGACTGGCCGTATCTTCTGTCGCCGCAAATGATTTTATTGTTGAACAAACTGGACATGCGGGTGCCGAGTGCCTGTTTGCAGCTGTTGACTAAAATGAGGAGCTTGAGATATTTTAAAACAGAAAACTAATCCACCATCCGCCTCATCACATGAAAAAGGATCCCGGATACATGTGTGTTCATGTGCCCTGGACCATTGAGGGATTCATTTAAAATCAAACGGACCTCTGAGGCGATGACAACTGCAATTTCACACACGATACCGAAATAATTAAAGATGACTGATGCTTTTCAGCTTAAATGAGCCTCTCCCAGGGTGTGGCTGACACTGAAAATGGTTGCTTTCATGGCCACAGTGACGCAGCCATCGAAATAACTCCTGAAACATGGTAGGTAAAAACAACGCACATGGCATGGCGTTGACATTTTTGTAGTAATTATCCAATTAAGCAAAATATGTTTGCATGAACAGGTTATTTTCCTTTAATATGACATATGCAGAACACGGATACATCACATTTTACATTTTGTTTTTATATCAGTAGTGATGTTTGAGACACAAATATGGTATTATTACCTCTTAGTTATGTTTTCATGATACATTGCTGTTGACTTTTCACTGTCTAGCTAAACTCCTTCAATTCAATAATACTTCATTAACCCTCAAAGGGAAATGACATCTCAGAATATTCTGCTTTAAAAGCTATTTTCAGGCTCTGCTCCGGCTGAAGACAAATAAAGGACATTACACAGAAGGCTTCAAATCTGAATCAAATAAAATTCATCTAAGTAAAGCCTTGTATTTGGCAGATGACATCACACCTCCCTCAAATTCATGTTGATGTTTAGTGTCACCTCGCTGTCTCAGCAGTTTGTGTTATGGTAACATTATTTTGGCCTCTTTGTAGTTGTTTTGTGCAGACAGCTGTTAAACTGCTAATTTTCATAAGTCTTCAGTGGCAAGCAAATGCTGCTAACTGCATACACATCCAACCAGTTAACTGCATTTACATTATCTAGTTTACTGTGGTGCGTCTTTGTCTCCTCCGGGAAAACCAGGGGGCATTAAATCAAGCACATCCTTTATTTCAAACTGCAGCATCATGCATGAAGAGGCCCCAACGCCTCCAGCGATACAGCAAAGTATGGTCACATACTGTCAGCTGTGGCAGGACAAAGTCTGGACTCCTGATGAGAAATGGTCCAAGTTTCCTTGCATGGTGGCGCCCTCTACAGGGAGGTGACAGCAGCTCCACCAGCCTTTTAAATGTAACTTCAGCAGATAAGTATTAAGAGATCATGAGGTGACATTTATCCTCAAATCTATTTCAAGTGCACAGACACTTTATTTATATTTAGACCCTCCTCAGAAATCACCTTAGTACTTCTAAATCTATACTAATTTGGCTGCCGGCTGTATTGCCTGATCAAATGATTGTTTTTTTAAAGGCATGCCCAAATGAAAAAAAAAAAAAAATTCTTAGGATGTCCTTGTTTAAATATTCCAATATTTATAGTTTCTCAGTCAGTTGAAAAAACAAAAAACATGACCATTTACTCTCATTGATTATGTGAATCTGAGGATCAAGTTCACTGTTATATTGAAGCAACTTGTTCACAATAAGTTGAAGAAAAATGTGGTACATGGATCAAACTCACGTCCTTGTGGAACAAACTGGTTCATATTTTCTGATATAATTAATATTAAAGACTCAATGATATTATCTAAAAATCACTTGTAGTAGATTCTTAGTCAATAGTAGGGGCGATTCTAGGGTCAGAGCTTTAGGGGTGCTGAGCACCCAATGAGCCCCACCACAACCCACAAGTAACGTTAGTGAGAAGAGGATGATATCATTAGGTGGGGTCGTTTTCATTTTCATTCTTAAAATATAAACTTAAACCACAAACTACGGATTAAGTTTTGGACATTATCTAAGCCTGTCAAATGCCAACTAAAATTTTGGAATAACAGCATTTCTTACTCCAGGTTTTTGGGGTGCTGAATTTCAATTTAGGGGTGCTGAAGCACCCCTAAAAAAGGGCTAGCCTCACCCATGGCCAATAGAAAATATTGAATTTATAAATTAACTACAAGCCATTCAGTTTGAAAAAAATACAATAAATCATGTAGTCTTAAATCCTTTAATGGTTGCTGCAATTATAAATAAGCATGTCATATATACACAAAGATGTTTCGGTACATTGTATAAAGCTCTCAGACAATTAGGCTTTTTCCATTCAAATTTTGGCACAACTCAATTAAATATCTACAGCGTGACTGCTTGTATTTAAAAAGCTTAAAGCACTCCAGGGAGCTGCGATGAACGTGGTCCAAACTAGTTCATCCCAAGAGAGCACAAAGTTCACAGAAAAATTACACCAAATCATTACACGACATTCAGAATGAAGAATCCAGAGCCTGAGAAGTTGAAGAACCATGAAACGGATGCACGAAACTTTGGTTGTCATCTTAACGCACTGAGAGGTCAAGAAAGTATAAAAAGAAACATAGATGAGATTTTTTTTTTTTCCATCTTTTAAGAAACTGGTACATGCTACCAAAATCTGGTAAAGTACAAATGTAGAAATATATGTACAGAAAAAAACAAAAAAACAAAACCCAACAGCATAGAAACTTGATCATAAGGCAGAAGTGCTTTTCTGGGGTTGTAAATGTTAACACTGCAGGCCTTTTTTAAAACATGAAAAATGTGTAAATGTAGTCACTCTTCTGTGTAACACTCATACTGTATATACAGTACATTAAACATGTTACAAATTTGCATGATAATAAAAAAAGTTGTAACTGTGTGAACACCGTGCGTTGGGGGGGAGCCCTTGACTACATCTAAATGTACACAGACAATCACTGCTTTCAACGTCAACATAGGTCGTTTAAGTCTATTAGTACTCCAGAAATAACACTGATACCTTGTCTACTCTGGTGTTTGATTGTTTGTGCGTGTGTGCGCACGTGCGTCTGTTAAAGCAGCAACGCCGCAGCAGCAGCAGGCGCAGTTGTCCGTCAGCTTCAACACCAGATCTGCTCGGTTACAGGGCAGCTAGGTTTGTTACAGTCATGTCTTCAGGCGCTAGCAGTTAAATCGTTACAGAAGTCGTAAATTGGTCTATAAACAAAGCTGCACTTGGATTACTGTAAACATAGTTTGTCAAGTGTTGACTAAAAACGCCCAGGGTAGACAGGGTTTCAGATATATATATATATGTATATAATCAGAAGAAGCCTAACAAATCTGCTTCTGTATAATACATGACTGTAAAAGTGTAACTATGCCTCAAGCAACAATGAATACATTTACTTCTTCACCTATGATGAACAACGTGTCTGTGCCTAGAGGAATATTACTAATATTCAACATTCACAAACAGAAATCCTGCAGAAGAGATTTTCCATCCAGTAATGTACAGGATACTTACAACCTATACACAACTGCACATCTCAGACTTGTTAAAAAAAAGTAATATTAGTGTTTCACTGTTGAGTAATAAGTCAACTGTTAAAATAGAGCTGCTGACAATGCAGGACATATTTCAAGAATTAAACTCAATGACTCAATGATTATCTCATTACCCTTGAGGTGCGATGGTGTTTACATGTATACACACGACTCAGAAAAGGTTTGGGATATTTGAATTTCAGATGAAATTTCAGAATGTACCAAACACGACAGCCTTCACAGGTGAACTTAATTTGACCTTCTCTAAACGTGCAGGAAATTAACCACAAAAATCACAACAAATGTCTGATGCAAGAACTAAAATATTCTGGTTCAATGAAAATTTGCATTCATTTTGACATCATGAGACCCAGATGTTACATAACAATCGATCAAAAGTCCCTGAACACTGCAAGGCTTCAAACAAGATGTTTTCAGAGGGAAGTTTGCACTGAGCTTAGACTGTCACAGGGCGTCATCAGCAGGTTGCAAAAGAGACACAGAGAGACTGGAAGAGTTACAGAACTGCATAAAAGTGGACGTCCTTTGGCCACATCCCGTGATGATGACCACTTCACTGTAAACAGTGTCCCGCAGACATTTTTTGCTCTTGTATAACCACCACTGTTGTTAGCTTTTGATTTTTAAAAAATTGTCTGCGATGAACAAATTACCATCGCATGCTTCTACTTTAATGCCCAACTTTCATGATATAATATCACTGTGGTAAGAACTTTTTACATTTTCCATAAATTTCCCCTGAAAGTTGAATATCCCTAACTTTTTCTTGGTATGTGTGTGGTCTATATTTGTCTTAGATTACTTGTGAAAACATGCACAATATTAACTTATTAATGAGCAAACTTAAAACCTTTGAGATGAAACTCATTTAATTCCTGGCGCTGTATAATTTATCTGTCGTTTAAGAACGAGCTGAACATCTGGTCCGTGATGAAACCAGAGAGCACCGCTGGACGGATTAAAACAGAAAAAGTATTTGAACAATTCTGCTGCTTGTGGTTGGTTCATGCAACAGTGAGCCTGAGGATGGTGCAAGAGCTGAGGTCCGTATTTAAAGGTCTATTCTCGGGACAGTCTGTCAGACTTTCAGCTTCATGTTCAGGCCATCAGAACTGAAAGTTTACTGCAGGAGTACAACGATCATGCATACGTGTTTGATTTTACTTGCACATGGATAAAATTAATGGAAGATGTATTTCAGGAAAAAAAAAAAAGACTGCACATTGTATCTACATTTCAGAAATGCTTGTGCCTGCAGAGAAATCTTTCGGAGGAGACGGGACAGACGGTGTGATGTTGGTCTCAGCTCATCTGCTCCAGGTAGGAAGACAGCAAAAGTGCAGGAGGCAGAAACTCTTTTTGTTTGTTCACCACTTCAGTCTGACGGGACCCGTTGTAGTCGGTGCCTGAGGATCCAATGCAGAATTTGATCATTTCATATAATATCAAAACATATCAACACCCTCCTTATGAGGCCTAATTCTTGAGATTCCTATTGAAAATCATAAACACAGATAAAAATAAGAAGATCAAGCTGTCATACATACAGAAGTTTTTAAAGAGGAATGTTTAGATGGGGTTTATTTGCTGTTTTGCCCATTGAGGTTTTTCAGGTACCGAAACTACAAAACCTGTCATCTTTGATATATGTGCCACTAAGTGTATTAATTTTCAAATAAAACTGTTTTGGGTTTGTTTGTATCAGCCGTCTTCCTCGGTATACGAACCACGAGCCCCCACGTGCAACAGTTGCTGAACTGTGGGTGTTTTCATACGACGAACCCCTCAACTGACCTGGATGACTGACACCTCTATGGAAGCTTCACAGCCAACAGAATCAACGGGCAGATTACAAATCCACGTCACTTCTGGGATTATCCCATCAGAGCCATGAAGATATTGTAAATTTCCTGCGAAATGGACTCTGTACACCTTCTTGGGTTCTCAGAAACAGAAAGATCAACAATGATTCTGATGTGTCAGAGATCTGGGATTACATGAGCAGAGTAGAGTTTTACACTGTAATATGATTTATGATGGCAAAACATCAGGCAGGTAAAACCAAATTCTGAGGTGGGCTGAGGTTTTTTTTTTTTTATTGCTGCTCTTTGATTGTTGCCTCAGTTTTAGTCACACATTACTTACACCACTGCAGTCTGTGGTGTCTTAGCTTTAAAACCACAAGGAGTAATGTTTGCAGTATGGTCGGTACGATCATGTGACATGTCGCATTCTCGTATTTTTATGATGTGCTCACTTAGCTGCTTAGCATTGGAATTTTGTTTCGGTGGAAATGGTCTTCACAGGCTTAAAGCTGCACTTTTGCCCTTTTTTTTTTTTTTTTTTTTTTTTTTAAGTTACTGCATGTGTATAATGTACCATACTTTGTGTGATTAAAAATGGCTTGAATGATCACTGTGTCCATCTGTCCCTGATGTTTGTCAGCATCAGATTTAGCTGACTTTGTAAATACAGTCAGACTACGCAATTGGGTCATACAAACTAGAAGAAACTTTTTGTAAAATGTCAAAAGTTTTATCCCAACCATTTCTGTTCAGCGGTAATATTTATGAGCCTTTGATGGCTGATGCATTTTGAAACTATCTATGTTCACTACTGTAATGAATTTAAGGTGAAAATTGACCAGTTTTACATATTGGTCACGTGTGTCTGAAGTGCATCAATTCCACTCACTTGCAGAGACGAGGTCCATGTACTGGCAGATGGCATGGAGCAGAAGTCTCTCAAAACTGAATCAGAAACACACATGAAAGAACATGACCTTCCCCTCCTCGGCCTCATCTAATCATTTACAAGAAATTCAAAGCATGGATCAATTTGCTTATGTGGTGACCCAGTTTCCCTTTCCAGATCAGTTAAGTCTGTCTATTTCAGTCCAATTACTTGCCTCCGTGTGGTCTATGAAATGTTCGTCTAATTTAATATAAATCAGTTTTCCAGGTGGTTAAATAAAATTAAAACCCATCAGTCTGAGTATTCAGGCTGCGTTATTTGTCAAGTGCTCAGGACAGAGTGTGTTAACAGAATCTACAGAGCTGGGTAGGCGGGGCTGTGCTATTTCAGGCACAGACGCGATGTGGAAGACGAAACAGGAATTAAGGTCTGAGCAACATATGTAGATAAAATATGGATCAAGCCTTCCCTGGCACAAAAGGTTGGGGGATAAAGGTTAAGAGTGAGTGCTCAGACATCTTCCATCTCCTCACTGCTGGATATGTTCTGGCAGTGTCAAACAACAATAACTATGTTATTGAAAAAAAAAAGGGCTGCAGATCTTTAATGTGCATGTTATTTGTAGAGTAATTAATTGGTTCCATGCACCATGCAGGGCTCACTAAGGAAATGAAAACCTCTCTAAGAGCCGTTTTCCAGTATAATAGAAAATCAGGAGGGGGATAAAATTAAAAAAAAAACACAGACAAGAACATTCATTGTCATATCACTGATGGTTTGGCTCTTTCTCACAGTGATTCCTAAGAAAACATGCGACTACATTAATGTGACCTAAATACAAAGCAAAAAACAAATAATCAAATAAAAACGTGAAATATAAACTAAATGTCGAAAAGTCATTTTGATCACACACACAAATCAACTCTCATAATAAGGAGTTCTGCGTTCGTGGAGTTTTCTGATGTTTACGTTCTAATATCAGAAATACTTACTTTGGAAATCTTTGAAAAATTGAAGGCAGTGGTTTGAAGACCAGTGGAAACAATAGAGAGTGAATTTCTACCTGCTGGTCAGATTAGTCGTGTAAACTGAGTTTGGCTCAGTGCGGAAGAAGCGCAGAAGGTTTTCCTCAAGAACTTCCAACGTTCCCTGAGAGAAGGAAAGAAGTGACAAATGAAAAAAAAGGTAGCAGCTTCACACCCAAACTCCAACTACTGAGATGACTAGGCCCCAGACATTAACATCCACGCATAGTGAGAAACATATGAAAGAGATGACACACCATGGGTATTTGTTTACGTCTCAGAGTCATTCGAAGCCTCCGATCGATTCTTTGGAAGCAGTCCTGAGCGGTAAAGGCGGGATATACTGCGGAGAGATGAGCGTCAGTGAGCCACACAAACAAACAACCCATAATCACCCTCAAGCTCAGGTGCTCACCATTTCTCTGGTCCTTGAGAAGCCGGCTGCTGTTTTTCCTCTTGGCCTGCTCCTCCTCCAACAGAGACAGCAGCCTTTCCTGCTCCTCGCCGGAGCAATTCACAAAGTCGTTCCATGGCTAAAACACAATTATTAACACTAATCATTTAAGTGAAAAGACAAAATATTTCATCAATATGTAATATTACCCGTGGAATACTCTCATTCATAATTAGTTTGCTGTTTTGTTTTTTGTTTTTAAATTAAATTCAATAATGTAAATGTAAATAAATGTAAACGTACGTATACAGAGGTATAAAATAAACTAAACCAGTCACGACTATTTACAATGATGTCCTGTACATGACTGAAACAGCAACTCCATTGTTTACATATCTTTAAAGATACAACCACAAATTTCAACAGATGCTGTCCCCTCTGGAAGAGCTCTCCACTGAGCACTGACAGATAAAACACTCAAAGTTTGACAGCATTACGCACCGACAGTTTGACTTCCCAAAAACTATTCGTGGCGCTGGGATGAAATCAAATCTGCACTGAAGCAGGGCTGCCGCAATGTTTTAATAGTCAAGTATTCTGTTATTATCTGATTGAAAGCTCAAGCATCAATCAAATTATCAAAATGACTCCATGAACTGCTTCAGGCCTAATGAGAAATTCAGGCTTGTACCTCTATGTAGTTTCCATTAGTGCAGGCTTCAGTGAAGATGGACGGGATGGCCGGGTTACTGCAAACCTCCAGATCATCTTTGGAGCATTCATCCTTTTCAAGAAGGTTGTTAAGATAGAGTGCTGAGGGCAAAGAGAGAGAATGACAGCGGTGACATGAGCTATAACAGATTAATTACTGTATTGGCCCGAATATAAAACCACTCTGATTATAAGACGACCCCTATTTTTCAGATATCATTTTGGGAAAATAAAAATATGTTAAAGACAGAAGGTTATTCATCAAACAACTTCTTGTTGTACAATCATTGTAGAAAAACTCACAGAGATAACATTTTGCTGTATTGTTAAACATTTTAATAATGTATGCTACCATACTTAAGGTAAGGAACGTGTCAGGTTTCCATGTTATTGATGATCAAGGTATAGTACTATTTGATAAACTGCTGTTTGTTATGTTAATAAACATCAGATCTGCTCCATGTGATGCTCCATTCTTACTGATTACTTTGGTGCGGCTCCATCTAGTGGCGCAGGTGTGTAACGACAACAGAAAAGTCTAGACCTTGATTATAAGACGAGCCCTGTTTTTGAGAGGTAATTTCTAGAAGAAAATATTGTCCTTTATTCATGCCAATACGGTATTTTACACTGTTAATTACTGAGAAAACAGAAGTTAATGCTCTTTTTCTATTTTGCTGTCACTTTTTTAGTTTAAAGTATTCATGTGTGCAAAAGTGATTTAACTCGATCCAATTTTTCAGACAGACATGGAAGAGAAAAAAAAAATTGGTTTTCCATTTTCAGCTGACTTTATGGTCTGAGAGAAGGTGGACACGAAAAAAAAAAAGACCTCAGTGAGGATTAAAGAGTGGTCTACACATGCATCATAAGGTTTGTCACAGCATGTTTGGAAAAAAAAGGAACATTTTTAAAAAGAGGAACAAAATAAATATGACAGCAGATAAAGTGAAAACCTTTGTAAGCTGTGTAAAGTGAAAAAATGTCTGTTTTCCATCTCCTCACAAGTTATAAAGTCAGAGTAAGATAACATGATCATACAGGTGACCTCTGAGAGCTTCCACAGAGCTACAAAATGCTTTCAAAAACTTTTTCCCCCACTTATGAAGCAGTACTTCTCAGCACCCGTCGACTTTAAGACAAATTCCCCTTTAATTGCTCTTCCTGCCTTGTTCAGCCTGCAGTGAACAGCAGCATCTTATCATCTGTACATATGAAATAAAAGCCTACCATTCTCCTGTCGGCGGAGACTCTTTTTCCCTTTGGCACGGGGAGTGAGTTCAGAGTTGCGTATGGCTTTGTTGATATAAAATTGCTTCCTTTTGGCAGGAGACACTCGCTTGGCTGGCGAGCAGGGCAGTGAGGTGCACTTACGTTCCTCTATCAGGCTGAAAAACAGAGAACAATACTAACAAAACAGCTTTGAATAAAACAATAATAATACTAATTCTTTATAATCATGTAAAATAATGAAATATATTCTGTTCAAAGACTTTTTTTTTAATAATTGCTCCATGTGTATCCAGGTCTTTACACGGAAATTGATGCTTTTGGTTCTGTTTTTCTTTTTAGCACAAGCAGATTAGACATTAGGTGACAGGTGACATTTATGTGTTTGTGTGGATGCTAGACATCTGTTTTTGTTTGGCTTTCTGCTTCTTCAGTATTATCAAGTTGTAAAAAAAAAGCCCTAGAAATCAACTACAGCATTAAAAGCACCCTGATATTGATCAGGCAGAACCCCTTATGCCTCAAAGTGGCTTTTACCAATCTGGGCATGAACACTGGACATCTATATGACTGAGAGGCTGACAGTGAATATTCAGCGTCTGTGTAGACCTTGTTAAATCTACACAAACAGCAAGCACTTCATCGGATGTGATTCTGCGTGGTTTAAAAGCAGGAGTTGTGTCTTGGGCTTCTTCCTCTCTTATTAGACAGCTATTGATTTGGGCTGATTTTACAAAAAAAAAAATGCTGCATTATAGTTTAATTCAATTTTCAATTCAAAAGACTTTATTAATCCCTGAAGGGAAATTAATTGTGCAGTAGTTGCCCTGATTTAAGCCTCTTCATAGATTAATTGTAGAAGGTTATTGCTGCGGTTATAGCCGTTTGTCTTGGAGCGGATCTGAAGAAGCTTCTGATGGAAGACTGAAGACACTCTGCAAGTAGTACCGATGTCATAGGAAATGAAAATATTTTTTTGGGGGGGATACATTAAATAGATTACATGGTGCATACTGCGTGTTATGCTATTATTTTTTTTTTTCTTTTTAAATAAAACATTTTCCATCGTCAATTACGGTTTCCTTCTGCATAAATAATTGCTTACTGGTATCACAAGAGCATTTTCTCTATCATCTCATCCTAAATAAATAAGCGTTAAGAAACCTACTGATCCCCCCCAAAAAAAGCAGTAAAATGCATATATTCCCCTGAATCCCACCTACTGCCTCTGGCATATTTCTGCAGAGTGAATGAGAGCAGGAGAAACTGAGCCTCCTTCAATCTGGATCCAGAAGTAGGTCAGTGGGTGTTGTGTGTTGTGTGAAGACTGCCTCTGTTGGGTTTTCTGCCTGTGAACTGCCAACTTGCCCAGCTGATGCTATTTTGAGCCCGACCCCAGCAGGTTGAACAGTGGATGGTTATAACACCATGTCAGATCCGCCCACCTGGGCTCGTTAGGATCGTCCCAGATCTGCCCGTGACATGTAAATCACTCAAAAACGAGGCGTGTTTTCAGTAGAGCTTTAATTAAAGTATTGAGAAATTAGAGTGTGTGTGTGTGTATATATAAATATATATTTTTTAGAAACTACAATGTGTATCAGGTTTTCAGATATAAAATAATCCTATTTTAATGTTTTGATTTGCACAGCAAGGACCTTCTCCACGTCATTTTAGTTACTTAGCTGCAGTAAAGCTAACAGTGACAGATTTTCACTTCCTCCTAAAACCCTGGCAACATCGCTAATTAAACCCGCTACTCGAATTTAACTGTGTCTCATTTAATTATCGGCCAAACTGGCTCCGTTTAAGCTGACATAAAGCTGTCTATAACCGATTCTTCACATTTACAGTACGCTACACTAATGCTAACGAACTAGCTCACGTAAACAAGTGTAATTTTCACTTACATATAATCCTGCTCTTCATTATTTGTCAAAACGACCATCTTATTCAAGTAAAAGCGGTTGTAAAGGCCCCGATGACCGTGTATTTATGGACTGTTAACGTAAAAAAAAAAGAAAACAGGTTGGAGCAGATGGAAAGAAAAGAAAACTTAAAACAGCGAGTGTTTGGCAGCTGAGCTACGGGCTCCGGTTATGTCAGCAGCAGCCTTTTTTTTTTTTTTTTTTTTTTTTTTAACTGCAACTGGAAACCAGCGTTTCAGATTCACTACCGCCACCTTCCGCTCTGGAGGACACAAAGGCATTAGCAACTAAGCACAATGTCTGGCTGCTTTTGCCAGATTACGGCACCAACCATTACTACGGACACAGACAGTTGTTAGAAAAAAAAAAAAGATGGATGCTTATATCTTATATCAGAATTTATAATATTGATGCAATTGCTCATCCTTGAAAATTGTCCCTCTTCCACTTCCACTTGAAAAGCCCCAAACAGTAAACATTTAAATCTAAAATAGTCTTGAAGAATTATGGACATTTTTTAAATGAGGAAATTCTTGAAATAGATCATCTCTGACTGAAGAGAGGAAACAATAAATCCAAACAAACAGCAATTTCTCTTTTCTTTGGCACTAGTGGTCTTTATTGTCAGGAAAGGGGGCAGAGAGAGAGAGAACAGGGAGGACATGCAGCAAAGGGTCATAAAGAGTTGAACCCACAACTGCTGCATTGAGGACTGGAATCTATACATGGGTCACCTGCCCTGACCACTGCGCCACCAGGCAGTCCCAACAAACTATGTTTCTAAAAGGTCACTCTCTCTGAAGGGTTTGGGGTCAGCCATTGTTTCTGCTTTGATTTTATTGGACTTTTTTTTCCTTTTTTTTTATTTAATAAGGTTTGTGTGCACGTTGCCATAACAGCGGGTTCAATAAGCCTGACAGAGTCAATCTGATTGTAGTCTAACTCACTTATACAGAATAGAAAGGAATTTCAGTAGGACACATTCGAAAAACAAATCTATGAAACCAGTAACTAAAACCGTAATAAATTGAGGGTAAAGTCAAGAAATGGATTCCTTGGGCGAGAAATGCGAAGTCAAAGAAGAAGATTAAAGACACATTGTCCAGCTGTAGGTGCACCAGAGACAACGTGAAGAATACATGCAAGACATCAGGTTCATAATGAGGCTTTGTGTTAACTTAATGCCTGTTTATGTCAAGCAGCTTGTAAAGCAAAAGGAAGAGGCAGAGAAAGGAATGGTGATGTGGAAAAGCTGAAAGCAGATGGAAAACAGCAGCAGAAACAACCCAATGGGACTGAAACACAGTTCAAGTGATTCTCATTTAAGATCATCCTCAGGAGGGAAAGGGAACGACACAACCACAGAGAGCTCTGTTTGTGCCGCCGACTGCAGCTCAAAGAAAAACCAGCCCTGTAATGGTGTGATCATCAGAGGTGCCACATACCAGTTTACACCAGCAAGCAACGAGCTGAGGGGCCAAAGCCCAGGTAGAGCACGAGAGGTAGACACTGGGTTCTGGATGGAAAATCTGCTGCTCCTCAACGCTGTTAGTTGACTTCAGAACCAGCTTACTGAACATATGTACTCCAGTTTTTCATACATTCTGTCAGATAAAGCAAGTCCTTTAAGCCTTTACGTTTTTGTGCAATTCTATCAAACATTAGATTAGAAAATTCACTGATTTTCTATATTTGTTTATTACTGAGTAGTTGATACATAAAATGCAATATTTGACAAATTCACAGAGAACTTTAGGACAAATGATTGAAATTTTTATTTCATTCTTTGCAGAGGTGCATTGAAAAGTCCTGATCATGATGTGTGTTTGATCAAGGACCTGTCCAGGGTGCAGCCCTGCCTTTCCCCCCCGCCCAAAGAGAGCTGGGATCGACTCTAGCTGATCCCCGTGACCCTGTGAAGCGCTTGTAGATGGATGCATGCGTGTTTTCTGTGTGAGAGCTCTCTGGGGAAGTTTGGACATTACAAAGGCACAATCTCAGTCAAAGTCTTGGAAAACAGCACGACACTGTAAAACAATCTATATTCTGGACTGTTTAAAAGTGTTTGGATCCATATTCTTTGACCTGCTGAAGATGATCTCATAGAGACTGAAAAGGAAGAGGAGGTGATGATGAAGATGAGTGGGGATGAGCGACTGATCACCTCCTTGTCGCTGGCTGTGAGCAGTGTTTCAGGGAGATGAGTGTCGGGCAGGCAGCTGTGCATCAGTTAAATGAGCTCAATCAAAATAAAGACACGAGCAACATGATTTATCTTCTCCTTTTGCCTCTGAAGAGATGACCGGCAACAGCAGCATCAGTGTGCAGCAGCAGAATAAAGGAACCTCCTTTGTCTGCACCCAAAAACCTCCCCACTATGACTTCCAAAAACAAACTACCAACATAAAATAATAAAAAAAGGATGCTGGAAATCAAATACCTTTATTTTCTTTCAAGAGTATCAGGATCTGATGTACATTTGACAGTGAATGCACAGATAAATAATGTTCAGGTAGAAGCGGACATTCAGCTTCCAGCTTCATTTGAAGCAGCTCAATTTTGCATGATTTCCAAACATTTTTTTCTTTTTAAACATTATATCAAAGTAACTGATGCAGTTGAAACAGGCAATTCTGATACTTTTTGTTGGTCTCGTGCAATCCCTATATTTACTATAGTAACAGTCTTATAAATATGTGATGGTGCATTATAGTGCAATAACAGCTTGCTTTAGACATTCATCAGTCATTTATAACAGTGCAACTATTCACCAAAAGCAATGTAGTTCAATCTGATTTGTTCTTCTTTTTGATTGTTCCGTAGTTTCTTTTTTTTTTTTCATTTTTATTTTTTATTGGGTTGAAGGCTTTGGCAATGTTATCATTTATAATACAGCTAAAACACCCACATTTCAGCAGCTTTTATCAGTACTTTGCAATTTGAAAGTAACAGTAACAAATGAAACTAAGTCCTGAAAACTTTCAAGGAGGGCAGTAATTCAAAAACACGTGACGTACAATGAAATGAGGAAAAAAGATGATGACCTCTTTGGTAAAGACAAATAACCAACACACCCTTATTACTGTACACGTTAAGTCCTTATATGGATAGTAACTACATCTACAAAGCTAAAAAAAAAAAACATAACAAAAAAAAAAACAATTTTGACAGACAAAAGACGAAATAAAAGTTGGATTTACAAAATAATATATTATAAAGGTAAAACAGACTGTAAACTGTCCTGAAAGAACCTCTCAAAGGCTTTCTACACACTATAAAATCCTCTTAAAAATGACATGTAACAGATGTTTTCAGCGACTGTGAGTTTTACAGCATTTTCTTTGTTAAAGTGCTCCCTGGAGAATAAAGACTTAAAGGTTAAATAAACCACTGCTTTGAAGAGATGAGGTTAATACTTTCAGATTTATGATCCCAAGTGCAGGGTTTACAGCTACAGACGTGTGAAGAGGTGAACAAGGCACCACAGCCATTAAGAAGAAGAAATAGCTATTTTCTTTTATAAAGTTAAGACTTCCGTCATTTGTCTCTACTTTTGACCTCCAGATGTTTAAGAGCTCAGTTGTACCATGTTGCTATGAACATTGAGCAGCATTCAGACAAGAATACAGGGACTAATAAAAAGATATGATTTTGGTCCACTCGTGTTGCACCGGCCCACTTCACAGCGAGCTGTCATGCGAGTTAGTGCCGACGATAAAGAGTGAAGAGGCATCTTTGCTGGAGTTCGCTGCGCCGCGTTTGGACCTGCGAGGTTTACTGGATTCCCCCTGAGCGCGACCGTTGCTGCTGTTTGAACCGCCGCTGCCCACTTCTTCGGCCTTGTCCTCGGCCCGCGGTAACCTGCTCATAGTGATGCCGCGGCTTTTCTCTTCATTAGACTTGGCCTTACTGGCTTTGGACTTCCTTGGTTTACCTGTGTTGGCGCTGCTCTCAGGTGATTTTGCAGGTGACTGCGGGGGTTTCTGCTGCTGAGGAGGTGTGGTCGGTGGTTGCGGTTGGATGCTGGGGGGTTTCGTCCGGCTGGGAAAGCAGAGTTGCGCTGCCCCGTTGGTGATGACCACATCTGCGAGGATGTCATCATCATCAGTCTGCTCCTTCGCAAAGCTGACAAACACCTACAAAAACGAAGAAGCTTTAGGGTCACATGAAACTAAACAGATCACCTACTGGAGGAAGCCATACCCTGTTTCCAAAGAAACTGGCGCAGGAGCATGTTTACGACCGTTACTCCAGATATTATTCCAACAATATTCTGTCAGTACTTGGGAAGTGATCTGATCCACAACATGACACATCATTCACAAGTTTCAAAAAGAATTTCACAGTTTGATTCATCACAACGGTGGAGATCTTTCCACGTCACCTCAGTCCATCCTAAATGATATCTCTCTTCTATGCTTGCTAGTCGGCACTGTTGCCCCACAGCTAGAAGGTTTCTGGTTTGAACCCCGGCTCGGGCCGTTCTGTGGAGAGTTAGCATGTTCTCTGTTTGCACGTTTTTCTTGCTTCCCTCCACAAAGACGAGCAAACCTGATGCGAAACAGCATACTACATTTTTGATGTGTCTGCGATACAACTTGAGGCTCAACTTACACGTGATTTCCACATCATGAGCATTTTTTTTTCAGAAATATTCACAACATCCACATTTGAGGAATCTGAGTCATCTCATGCCAGCTCCATCATCATCATCATCATCCTCACCTGGTCCAGTGTGGTCTGTGAGACAGAGAAGTCCATGATGCCCATCTCCTCATAATTGTTGGCCAGAACATCAAAGATGCGAGGCAGGCAGCAGGCGTGTGACGGCAGCTGGTACTGCAGCACGTTGTGGTGCCACTCCTTCAGCTCAATGCTGGGAAAGCACCTCTTCATGTAGTCATTGGCCGGACAAACGTCGGGGTCTGATCTAGAGTCCGCCAAACGGAGGATGATGGTGTATCCGTCACCAAATCTGGCAAATTTCAAGATACATTGCTGTTAAATAGCACAGTTTAAGAAAATCAAATATTAAGGATTTAAATGTAACTAGACACTACACAAAAAGTGTCTTTTACGAGACACTGCAATATTACATAATTAAAGTACACTGTCTTATACATATAAACACTGGGACTGTATTTAGACGAGACATCACATCCACAATAAGACATCATTTAGCTGCTAATATGAGATATTTTAGCCCCTATAAATTTTAGTACAGAATATTACATTCAGTCCATTTAAATATATTGTTTTTATCGTGGGGGCTACCTGTTCTTCAGATGTTGCACAGATCCGAGACACTGAAACCTGCCGTTGACCATGATGGCCATCCTGGTGCAGAGAGCCTCACACTCCTCCATACTGACCACACAGACACAGAATATAGTTTTTAATTACATCACTCTGAGAAATCTTTCAACTCTGTATCTCTGTGTCTCGATGATGATGCCAGCGCTCTACTGATGGATCAGGGAGTTGTGTAGACTTTGTGCGTGATGATTACAGACTAGTATTTGGATGAACCAAATGATGCTGGGTATGCACATGGAGTTTCCTGTCCTACCTGTGGGAGGTGAGTACTACAGCTCTGCCCTCTTTGGTGACGTTGAGGATGCAGTTCCACAAAAACCTTTTGGCTTTCGGGTCCATGCCAGTGGTCGGTTCATCCTTAAAACAAATAAATCAATGAAAACCACAAAGGAAACAAGAGGTAAAATGTAAATCAGGATAATGTACTTTATGAAAAGGTTCATAATGAACAGTTGCCCTGCATTTAGTCATCACCAGGAATATAACAGGTGGAGCCCCGATGAGGGAGATGGCTGTGGAGAGCTTCCTCTTGTTGCCTCCGCTGTAGCCTCCGGCCTCCTGCTCTGCGTACTGAGTCAGTCCCAGCTTCTTCACCCCCCACTGCGCCACCTACAGCACAGTAGAGACACTTCACCACTGTGACTTTGAAGCATGTTTAACATCCTCTAATCTGTGTCCTCTTCTCATTAATTCAGCTTCAGGCCTCTCATTCAGGTTTGTTACCTTGGAGACAGAGTCCTCTGGCACCCCCCGCAGGCGGGCGTACAGCTCCAGATGTTCCCGACCCGTCAGGAGGTCGCTGATGGCGTCAAACTGCGGGCAGTAACCCATCAGCTGGTGGACTCGGTCCATCTCTGTCAGCACGCTGGGAATGTACAAACAGTTGACTGAGCAAAACAAAACACACAAACCTCTGCAGAGGTTGAAGACAGTGCAGATGTGGACATTTTGTACCTGTGGTGGTTGAGGAACGCCTGTCCGTGTGTAATGGGTGTATCTCCAGTCAGCATACGAAATGTAGACGTCTTTCCAGCTCCGTTCACCCCAAGAAGGCCGAAACACTGGAGGACAGATGCGCAGCAGTATGATGTTACAAGTTTGGCCAAACATACGACATACAGAACGTGAAGCTCTTCAGTCAAAACTGAACAGACGCGTTTAGTAGTAGAAACTAAAAAAGCAGCAGGAATATTGAAGGAGTATTTTTAGGAAACTGCAGTATTATTAATGGACTTATTAGTTGTTTTCTATAGAAGCAGCATGAGAAGCAACAGTAAGCAGGGATAACATCTGCAGTAATAAAATGAACACTGGGATACATCAGATGAACAAAATGACTAGATTACTAGACGGATTAAAAAATCCAGAACTAATCTGAAAAACAGAACTGTACTCAGTGGATAAATAGTGGTTTGAGTCTGTCACCTCACTGCGGGGAATCCCGAGGCAAAGACGATTCACCGCTGGCTTTCTGCTTGTTTTATAAACCTGCACAACAAAGAGTATAAATATATATTTATTTAATTATCATCAATGGTGAATTCACAATGATGGAGTCACAGCTGGGCGCCTGTCGATGAATAAACGTGAGGATGCACAAAGATGTATTAGGTCAGCCATTCCCAATCTTCAGAATACCAAGGCCCAGTTTGAAATGTGAAAAATCTCCGCGGCCCACCGAAACCTTTAATCACAACTGTGATCAACATTCAGGACTAGAAGCTATGTTCTGACATTAATGTAAGGAGTCAACAAAATAAGGTGACACTTGTCATATTAAGTTAAGATGACGGTAGAATAGCACTTAACTGGTTTGTTTTGTTACTTCTTAATGTTTTTAAATCATGTCATTGATATTTTACAGTAAATAAAAACATATTGAAAAAGATCGAGGATTTAAAACATATTTGTTTAATTTTAATGACCTCTCACGGCCGACCTGCAGTACCGCAACGGCCCACCAGGGGGCCGCAGCCCACACTCTGGGAATCACTGTATTAGGTGATGGTTGAATTATTTTTCTTGAGCACGACCGTCACAGTAAGACAAACTATTTCCGTTCTGGATTCTACATATGTTTACTGTTTTGTACCTTGCTCAGGTCCATCATGGTGAGAATGTCAGATTGGGCTTTGCCACTTTTGACCCTCTCCCGCTCCCTCGCCACATCCTCATCCTCTGGACCAAGAGGAGGCAGCTGAGGTTCATTCCACCACGGCCTAAACAAGAGCACATGATTTACTGGATTTATGGAATAGTATAACAATCAGAGCTGTCTATTATTTAATAATTTGCAGTTTTTTTTTTAGAAATCTGCTTCTCAACACGTTGAAACCCCTGCAGGACATCTGCCACCATAATGATCCACAACAGCTGTTATCAAAGGTTACAGCTACTGCAGACTGCAGTGATGTTTAAACACTGATTGGATGTTGAATGTCTAAAAGAAAAGCTTTCCAATGAAAAACGCAGTTTTACCTCAAGTTAATGAAGAATTTGTACTGCAGGAGTACAGTAAAGATGAAGAAAATAACACCTTCAACTGCCATCGCAAACAGGTTCTTCCCCACAAAGTCCCACTGAAGGGGGTCTGGAGTCTGTTTGTTGCCTGTAGGGGGCACAAAGATATTTCTCTTATATTTTATACACATTTTCTGTGATTTTTTTCACAAATGTGTACATAATGAACGTGAATATCAGCTCTAATTTAAGGGTATTAATACGCAGGTTAAGAAAATGGGTTTGACAATCACAGCCCTGCGATGTGTCTAATATGTCAAATGTTATAAAACATACAATTCAAAAATAACCATAAATCGATAATTCACTGATCACAATATTTTCCAACAAATAACCACCTAAAGTCAGTAACCCACGCTTCATTATTTGTTGCCACAGCTGTCTTCAGTTTTCAATTAGGAGTGTTTCTAGGAGCTTGTGTACCCACTCTGGAGGATTTGCATTTGACCCGTTTCACCTACACTGAAAGATCCGTTAAGCACGGGATCTGAGGTCAGAGGAGTGGTTTCCAAATGCGGATTCCACTTTGCAATTAACTCATTTGACCTGCTTTACAAATGAAGGGGCAATAAATGAATGGCTGACACCAGTTCCTGGAAAAGCGTTTGAACAATTCCACAAATTCAAACTTGAATAAACTCAGACAAAAGCTGAAACTGTATTTTCAGCCTGTATTCATCGAAACCTTAATAGGGTGAACAGCTGAAACAATAAACGTTGGGTCATTGTCCGTTATTGGAGAACTATATGACAACCTATGCTAGTTTATGTTTTTTTTTTTTGTTTTGGTATAAACAAATATTCAATTACAGTTATGGAAATAGAAGATATTTTCAGAAGAGTAAGCTCATACCTAGTCTCTGGAAGGCGTCTGCCATGGCCTGGTTTTTAGCCATGTCGATTAACCCTCTTCCCAAGCAGAAATGAGGGAAAATTAATAACACCTTCTTCAAGATTCTGTTGACCTTGTTCAGATGCTGTAAAGATAAAATCCAGTTAAAGTGGTGTCACAATGCAGAGGATCATTTGGTGGTTACTGCCTAACATGTGAATTTGTTTAGTTTACTTCAGTAACACATTTGTTGTACAGCACATCTGTCAATGTTGAAAGTCTTTAAATTAAAAGACAGGAGGTTGCTGAATTCAAGGTCTCTGTGATTGAGCTGGTGTTGCTATTTTATCATCTGATTAATAGGTTCATTCTCCGGCTTTTGCAGAACGTACCTCATCCACAAACAACTCCAGGACGAAGGTGGCGATGCTGCCGTTGATGCCGATGAAGAGGTTGATGGACGTCAGTACCACATAGGCTGTGCTTGGAACGGTGAAAACAAAGGACGCTGGGTACATCAGAGGAGTTATGGCCCACCTAAAAAGAACCACAACCTTCATCAATCAAAATGTCTCGTTTTTGTTGTTAAATCTTCATCTTCTTTCAGCTCTTCCATTTAGGGGGTAGCCACTGCAGATTACACGTTACCTTCCTCTGAGCCAGAAACCTCCTTTGGTCTTACCCTTTCCCTTGCTTGTCAAGTCCATCTCCATCATTCTTCCACCAGTTCATTCACTGTCCCTCATCCTTATGTGTCCAAACCGCCTCAATCACTGTCTCTTACTCTATTTCCATGACTAACCTTGGCTGTTCCTCTGACGTGCTTGTTCTTAATCCCATCCACGCTTGTCAGTCCCAAAGAAAATCAACTCTTCCACCTCCAGCTCTTCTCAGTGTCTCGTGGCCAGTGCTGCTCTCACAGAAAACATCTGGTCCCACTACCCTCTTGTAAACCTTTCCTTTTACTCTCACTGCTGCTGTTCTATCAAAGATTAATCCAGGCAGAAAATTTCTAAAACAAAAATTGCATCTGCAGTGCTCTGAAAGCAGGCTGCTGCTCTCAAAGTGCCACCACTTTTTTTTAACCTGGCTTCCACTTCTCTTTACCAGATGTTCATTGTGCGGCTCTCTCGCCGCTACAGCTCCAGACATTACTGCTGTTCATGAATATCAACACTAGTAGACTTTTTTCTTCACTGCTCAGGCATTCTTTCAGTTTCCAAGATGTTAATAATCTAGTTAAATACTCCACTCCCTTCTCTCGTAGACACTTCCAGACCTCCACCAGCACCAACTTCATTCTCTCCAAAGATGCTCTCACTTCAGCCTCACTGATTTTTACACACTTCTTGGTTTTCTTTTTTTTTTTTTTTTTTTAATTCTTTTTTGCCCAGTGTGAACCAAAATATCATTACCTGAACGAAAGGAAAGAAAGAAGACAAAGACTCAAGCTCACGCTCTTCCTCCAAGTTCTCAGTTAAACAATATAATAGTTAGAAAAAAAAATAAAACCAGAACCTGTAAAAAAACATGTGTGATGATGAATGATCTAAAAGATGCGACAACAGTGAAATCTGCTTGAACGAACCCGTAGAGCAGGAGGAGCAGGATAAGAGCAGGAAGGTTTGTCTCCGAGACGTACGACTGCTGCTGGAAACAGATGAAGATCAGCACCACCATGCTGGCCGAGACAGCGTAGTTCAGCTGAGAAAATGACAGGAAAAATTGTTCACCAGTGCAGCCACTACGATACAATAAATTACATTTATGTTAAATGTGTTGTGAACCTCTTCACTTATTGCGTCCCAGTCAAACTAAACAACCAGCATTTAAATCTTGGTGAGATCATTCAGAAATATTGCCAATCACATTTTACACGAGTCTACGTTACAACTCTGAAACTTTGAAAAGAGCGCATTTAACAACAGTTTACAATCAATGAAACTGCGAGTTTATCAAAGACATTTTTTTTTACCATCACTTCCTCTCGATGAATAAAGTATTATTCAGCTCAAACTGAAGAAGCACGATACATTTTGTACATACTGATGCTGAGACGGCATCACAGTACTGAGTACCAACCATGTCCCAGGTAAAGTTGGCCAGCCAGTAGAGGACAGGTTTGACCCCGCTGACGAACTGCAGATGTTTGGCTTTACTGACGCGCTCCTCAATCAGAAAAAGGACGAAACTGGCTGGTACGAAGGACATGGCGAAGATGACACAGATGGAAACCAGAACGTCTACTGATGTGGTCATCCTGAAAGAAGTATCAGGAGAAACACTTTTAGTTTATTTCAAAAGGAAAAAAAAAAAAACACTGTTTAACTAAGTGTTTTATAACATTAAAAAAAGGAAAAGAAATCCAGGAAATGTTTTTTGAGTAGTCTTTGAGCACGTCGGTTCATGTCAGCTAACACTACAGCTCACCCTCCTCACAATAACATCAGATAGTAGTAAATGTTGGTTTGTAAATAACATTTAGCACAGCGTTTTAAAGCTTTAGTCCACGTTAATCTCCTTCTGATCCATCAAACTTAAAATGCCATGAGAAAACTGAATTAACCTCTTGAGATAAATAGGAGTGACATGCGACAATATAACCTCCAGAAACATTTTGAACTCTCCAAAGCAGTAAACTCACAGTGCCACTTCAGTGAGCTGCGTCTTGGTGAGGTTGAGCGGGTGGTTGAACGCAGTGATCCCATGTCTCCTCCTCTCAGGACCTGGCGGCAGGCTCGCTCTCAGCAGCCCGTTGTTCATCACATTCACGAACGACACCACTGCGTGCCAGCCTTTGTTGTTGTACCACACCTGAGTTCAGAAACCACGGAAAACTACATTTAAGCTGCAGGAAAAACCTGAACTCAGTGCTAGGATTTCTTCTTTAACTCAAGTATCAAGTAAGGAGGAAACCTAATTTCTACCTGTAAACCGTGGAGCAGTATGACAGGAAAAGATTCTTCTTAAAAACAGAGTACGGTGAAACACGGCTACGTACCTTTACATTGTCCTGAGTGTGCAGTCCTCCCAGGAACTCTGGCAATCTGTTCAGCAGATGATCCAGTGAACCGTTCTGTGATGAACCAAAGGCATTCGAGTTTTAAGTAGAAAACCCAGAGAAGATACACATCCAGAGCCACCAAGACAACCAGTAAACCTCATTATACCTGAGTGACTTGGTAACGTGCCCTGATTCCCATGACGGAGTCTTGGAGATGTTGGACCTGAAATGCAGTCGTGGTAGCTCTGCCACCGAGGGAGAAGCCTCCATATCTACGACACAAAATCTAAACTTTAAACAACTTTTGGAAATATCAGAATCAACTTTAAGCAAGCGTAAGACTTCAACAACCAAACAAAGCTTTGTGTAGTGAATGAATTTTAACAGCTTACCTGAATTCATTCACCCAGTTCTTGGCTTTTAGGCTAAGAGAAGAAAATGTAAATGTTTAGCATAGAGATGGAAAAAGTCAATGATTGTATATGATTAATCTCAGACATTTTACTTTATTGGAATGCTAGTAAACCATCATTACATAGAGACAATCACCTTTGTGCCCACTGATCTGTTTCCAAAACCGAAACATAAACTGGTAGCTTTGCATTTACAGGAAAACGGGCAAATGCTAAAACAAGCCACTGTATGGTAATTTACTGAATAGAAAAATAATTATGACATCTTTAATTAAATAAAATGAGATATGATATATCCATATGATATGGGAAATGGTAAACGGTCCAGCACAACTCAGAAGAAGGATGTAGACATGACCACCAGAGCAAATGATTTCAGAAAAAAGCATGATGTGTCAGATTTGTCTAGTTTCTGGGACAATCAGCTGGAGAACAGAGGTTAAAAAAGAGAAACACCTTTTCTTGAGGATTTGAGCGTAGGTCTTCACCAGGTAATCAGAGACGTTATAACTTGTTAGATTTTGGAGGATGTCTCCAGTCGCCCTTTTAATCTGAAAAAAGGCAAATTAAAACGGTTCATATAAAAGCAATAAGATCCAGTCCAGCACAGACACGTAAGGCAGCATACTTCGCAAAGCTTCATATTATTTCATCTTTTAAGCAACTGCCAGTTTACTGAAGACCAGCTGGGGAATATTTTCAGTCAAATGTCCTTGTTCTTATCACTTCTGTCCTGACACCACCGACCTGTGGAGGTGGAAGCCCACCAGCTCCCTCCGGGCACTCAGGGAGCATCCGGAGAACGTCCTCGGTGCTGCACTGACACTCAGGAGAGGGTCTGTCCCTGCTCCAGTTTCCTCCGTTGAACATCTTCCATTTGGAGAAAGATACTTGTGGTCTCATGAACAGGCCGCCACGCTCCACTGCACATTGAGGGCTCCTGCAGGGAGAAGGTAGTTTTTATTTCATCTTCAAACAGCGGCAGATTGTTCAATATCAGGGTTAACCAGTGAAAATATTTGAAAGGTATACACATTCATAAACTGAGATGCATGTTCTCAAGAATGCTGGAGAAGGAGAAAGATAATTTATTGCTTCCAATCAAAAAGAGGCACCCTGTACAGATATTCTACTTTTTCCCTAATGCAGAAATATCTGTGGAAGGAAAGCAGAATAAATGTTGTGATACTTCCTGAAGCACGTCTGACCTTCCTGTCATGTCTTAAATCACCGTCTTTGAGCTCTGTCTGTTATCTAGGGCTGGCTATTGTTCAAAGTTTTTCTATATCCATACTAAAACCAATACCGTACCTATGACACCAATAACTTAATGACACTTTTTTCAGTATCAATGTATTATGATTTCAACCTCCAGGAAGTTACAGTTACATTAGCAGGGTCACACATAGATATTGTAGGGGGCAGGTGCTAAAGTCAAGAGAGAAGGACATAATCTAATATATATATATACAGTGCCTTGCGAAAAGTATTCGATCCCTTGAACTTTTCAACCTTTTGCCACATTTCAGGCTTCAAACATAAAGATATAAAATTTTAATTTTTGTCAAGAATCAACAACAAGTGGGACACAATAGTGAAGTGGAACAAAATGTATTGGATATTTTAAACTATTTTAACAAATAAACTGAAAAAGTGGAGCGTGCATTATTATTGGGCCCCCTTGCGTTAATACTTTGTAGCGCCAACTTTTGCTGCAGTTCCAGCTGCCAGTCTCTTGGGGTTTGTCTCTATCAGTTTAACACATCCAGAGACTAAATTCTGGCCCATTCTTCCTGTAAAACAGCTGGAGCTCAGTGAGGTTGGATGGAGAGCATTTGTGAACAGCAGTCTTCAGCTGTTTCCACAGATTCTGGATTGGATTCAGGTCTGGACTTTGACTTGGCCGTTCTAACACCTGGATACGTTTATTTGTGAACTGTTCCATTGTAGATTTGTCTTTATGTTTTGGATCATTGTCCTGTTGGGAGATAAATCTCCGTCCCAGTCTCAGGTCTTCTGCAGACTCCAACAGGTTTTCTTCCAGAATGCTCCTGTATTTGGTTCCATCCATGTTCCCATCAATTTTAACCATCTTCCCTGTCCCTGCTGAAGAAAAGCAGGCCCAAACCATGATGCTGCCACCACCATGTTTGACAGTGGGGTTGGTGTGTTCAGGGTGATGAGCTGTGTTGCTTTTATGCCAAACATATCATTTTGCATTGTGGTCAAAACATTTGATTTTGGTTTCATCTGACCAGAGCACCTTCTTCCACATGTTTGGTGTGTCTCCCAGGTGGCTTGTGGCAAACTTAAATTAGTCTTTTTATGGATATCTTGCCATAAAGGCCAGATGTGTGTAGTGTACGACTGATTGTTGTCCTATGGACAGACTCTCCCACCTCAGCTGTAGATCTCTGCAGTTCATCCAGAGTGATCATGGGCCTCTTGGCTGCATCTCTGATCAGTCTTCTCCTTGTTCCAGATGAAAGTTTAGAGGGACGGCTGGGTCTTGGTAGATTTGCAGTGGTCTGATACTCCTTCCATATCTTCAATATGATTGCTTGCTCGGTGCTCCTTGAGATGTTTAAAGTTTGGGAAATCTTTTTGTATCCAAATCCAGCTTTAAACTTCTCCACAACAGTGTCTCAGAGCTGCCTGGTGTGTTCCTTGGTCTTCACGATGCTCCCTGAGACTATCACAGAGCAGGTGCATTTATACGGAGACTTGATTACACACAGGTGGATTCTATTTATAATCATCAGTCATTTAGGACAACATTGGATCATTCAGAGATCCTCACTGAACTTCTGGAGTGGGTTTGATGCACTGAAAGTAAAAGGGCCAAATAATACTGCACGCCCCACTTTTCAGTTTTTATTTGTTAAAAAAGTTTAAAATATCCAATAAATTTTGTTATATTTCATAATTGTGTCCCACTTGTTGATTCTTGAGAAAAATTTGAAATTTGATATCTTTATGTTTGAAGGCAAAAGGTTGAAAAGTTCAAGGGGGCCGAATACTTTCGCAAGGCACTGTATCTGTACACACACACACCCACACAAACATGTAGATATTCATTAAGGAATGACTGAATGAAGAGTTTTTTGATACTTGATGGTAATGAAATAATTCCATTATTACTATAAAGGTGTTGATTTTTGATACGCAGCCCTACCTATATCCATGTGTCCCCTAACTTTCCCAGTGCTTTTATAAAACATTAGGATAAAAATGACATGCCGACTCTGATCATCTTACGTGCTGTTGTCCTCTTCTTCCTTTTCCATGCACTTCGTACCAAAGCCTGGCTGGTCCATCAGAGCTTCCAATAGGTTCTCCATGGCAGGGTTTCCTGGGGCATCGTTGCTGTAAATATTCAACAACAGGTGAAGAAATTCATCAGAATAATTCTAAATAAAGGCTTTAAGCGAGGGCAGCGATTTTGTAGCCAGCTACCTGACACTGATGGTGATGAAATAAATTTTTTTGTGAAGAAAAAAGGCAACAGGGAATATTCTGGTAAGATCTTACCTGAAGAAGGTATACTGTTCTCCATACATCCAGGGCTGCAACTCAAGGGTAGGGTATGTCCCAAATGGAGGAACGATGAGGCTGAAGAGCAAAGCGACCAGCACAAACAGAGCTGGCAGAACAATCTGAAACAAAAATAAAGCTTCATCTTAAGAAAACTGCAAGAGAAAGTCAAATAAAGTAATGTCTCAGCTTCTGGCCTCCGCTGTCTAACCTGAGCGAGGAATCCCCTGCGGCTCCTTCGGGTGTAATGCCAACGCTTGATAAAGAGAGCTCTCAGCTGCTGCCACATCAGCCACCAGCCTGTCACCGGTGTCCCACCTCGTCCATCTCCACTCAGCAGTTCTGCCTCATGAGGGTCTGCAAGCAGCAGTGTTGAAATTAGACTGATACATCCGGATGATAACATACTGTCTATGTCGGCCTAGAAATAGATATCAGCACCTTTGCTACAATTAAGACTTTTTCTGATCAAGCTACGGGGAAAAAAATAGGATAAAATCTGATTTACAAATTGTATTCTAATGAGCAAGTGTGGCGGCTTGATGCAATTAAATAGTGGCTAAAATTTAAAGTTGAGTTCAGAGGGGAATTTCTGTACCGTTATGGTTTTTGAACATTTGTAGAGTTTTCCAAATGGGAAATTTAAACTTTAACTACAGTCAGGACAAACAAAAACACATTTTCCTTCTGATTGTAATAATTTTCATAAAGATGTCAACTGATAATACCTTTTTTGCGGAGTCTTTTCCTTCCTGGCAGCAGTAATGATGACAGACAGTTACAATGGGAGGCGAAACAGGAGTGGTTCGTGCACCATAACTGCTATTTACACATGTGAGGATGTGTGTGAATGTGTGCACACCTGTTTCTGGCTCTCCAGCAGGCTGCCCTTCAGCTCTCTGCTCTGATGGCTGCTGTGTGTTGGGGGACTCCTCCTGAGGCTCTGGTTCACCGTCTATGCCAGTTTCCTCCGCAACGCGCAGGAAGATCTAAAAATTAACAGGATTGTGAAGATAGAAAAACTTTATTCCACGTTGAAAGCAAGAAGACAACTTCTTGATGTGGTGAATAAAGACATGGTGTTGACAGATGTGACAGTGGAAGATGCAGAAGACGGGGTGAGATGGAAATGAATCATTAAACGTAAAAGCCGGAAGAAGAACAAGGCACTCTGTGAAAAAGAAACCAATGCAGATGGGTGTAAAAAAAAAAAAACTGCAGCTGAACTTGTCTCTGGTGCAGGCCGAGACTGGAGGACTTTCCCATGAGGCATTGCCTTCATGTCCAAACAAACAAAGCACCCGACAGCAGATGGCAGTGAATGAGAAACCAGTAACTTTACACAGAGGTCAGAGAAGCAAGAGGGAGCAGCTAATTGACACAGAGTAATCCCATTAAGCCCATTATGGCCATGGCTGCTCCACAAATATCACGAGTCATGCTACTGTACACACTCTCACCCACAAACAAACCTATAACCAATGTTACTACTGAAAATATAGTTAGTAGCAACATTTTTTTTTAATAATCTTGCTCTGTCTCCTGTGAGTCAATGGATATTTCAGACAAATATAAAGTCACTCAGATCAAACACTGATGTACTCTGGATCTGATGCAGTACACAATGAAAACAAATATTGGTTGCTTACAGCAGCACACTGCAAAGTGCTGTATTTGATAGAGCATCGTAGCTTGTGCAACTCGGTAACTATCACAACAGAGAAATGATGATTAGACAGTGAGGAATCTCAATCTAACCATTAGTATTAAGTGGAACAGTAAGTGCTTATTGTCCAGGGATGAATGAATTACAGGCTGAATGCTGAATGTGAGCAGATGACACACAAACTCAGATGAGACTCATGGATGTGGTGTGGACAATTTCTGACATACAGTCTGCCAGATGTATGTGAAACAAATATTTTTTTTATCCACCTTCCAAAATGTCTTATAAGGGAATATGATTAGCAGTTCTGCAACTGTTGGTTTATAACTTCATGGTTTATTTTCTATATCTGACTGGTAACCATATACGACCTACCTGAGGCTGATATGGTTCATATACTCTCTTATAAGCTCTTTCTCTTCACTAAATTATTGCTTCCATTAAACATTTGAACGGTCACATCCTCTTTAGTGTTCTGAAGGGGATTTTAACTTTAGCTGTGCATCTACATGCATCATCAGAGTATCACTAATAAACCATTTTATAATTCTTTCTGTTATGTCAGATGGATGTAACTGCAACTCCAACAGCAGCTCACCTCCTCCAGTGTGCTGTCCGACAGGCCATAGCTGCTGATTCCCAGCTCTGAAAGCCTCTGCTCCAGTTTCGATAAGAAGACAGGCCAGGCTACTGTCCTTGGCGGCTGTCTGCGGCAGGTTGATCACAGCCTCACGTCTCGTCTCCTCCACCAGGCTCGCACCTGGGACATGCTGCTGCACCAGTGAGAGCAAGCCTGCCAGATCTGTCATGTAGATGATGTGCCATGTTAAACTGGAATCGGAAACCCTTTACAGACACTGAACCACGTCAGTCCGGTGCAGAGGTCATTCAGTTGCTGAACACTTACGTTGGCTGCTCTCCTCACTTCCGAGTCCGGTGTCTTCACTCAAGGATGATTCACTGTCCTGAAACAAGGCAGAGTTTGTAACATGCAATAAGACAGTGAGTAACTTTAATACTAACACTCTTAAAATTAGCTTTTTAAGAGACAAATGTCTTTTGAACCAAGTCAGTGTTTAGTCCCAGTACTGCTATTGATATCCAAAAATATTTCGACTACTAACAATAATAATAATGATAATGATTACAAGAATAATAGCACTTTCAGAATGTTTATTTTTGTACTAGAACTGTGTAAAATGACAAGCAAACCTTGACAAGAGAAGGAAGCTTGTTGGTGCTGGAGCTGGTACTGGTACAGATGCTTGAACTACTGGGAGTGATGGTGTTCATTTCTTCCTTCTTCACCACAGTCAGGTAGTAGCCAGAACCGAGATGAGATTTCAGGAAGAGCGGAGATCCGCAGCAGCACAGCTTCCCCTTGGAGATGATGGCGATCCGGTCACCTAACAGCTCAGCCTCGTCCATGTAATGTGTAGACAGAATGATGGTCCGGTCTGATGATCCGGAGAGACGGCAAACACACATAAATGGCTTTCTCGCTTGAAGTTTTTTAATATGTACTTTCTTCTCATGCCTACCACACAGGCAACATAATGAAATGTTTCTACTACACGGCACCTTTGCGGTATTTCAGCAGCAGATCCCAGATCCCTCTGCGAGAGTAAGGGTCAACACCAGCCGTGGGCTCATCCAGGACAACCACTTTTGAGCCTCCAACAAAGGCTATCGCCACAGACAACTTCCTCTGCATGCCACCTGAAAAAGACGGGGAGACAGAGAGACGTCTCAAGTTTGAGAAAGTAAGCAAACTTTACCCAGTGTCATACATTTATACAAGTCCACACACAGGTCTTGTAGTAGTGACTTTACCAGAGAGATTTTTTGTTTGTTCATGGCGTTTGTGCAAAAGGCCAACATCCCCCAGCAAAGTATCCAGTTCAGCCTTCACCTTGTCTTCAGACAAACCCTTCAGACACCCATAAAACCACACGTGCTCCTCCACTGTGAGTCTGATGGAGAAAGAATGACAGATGGAGGAAACATGAAAATCTGCTCAAGAGTAACCATTCCTTTACATACAGTTGTTTAAGAAATTCTGACTATTTTATGAATATTTTTTTGTAATTGTGGATTTAATTAGAAGTCAACTCAATTTTGACCTAGTTTTCCTATTATTCTACATTTTAGAGCTCATAACTGATGTTTTCTTTGAGAAACTTTGCAGCTTCTGTCAGGACTTTGGCTCTGACTGACTACCTGTTGACTGCTTGTTGACTACACGATGACTACGCGTTGACTGCATGTTGACTACACATTGACAACACGTTGACTGCATGTTGACAACACGTTGACTACACATTGACAACACGTTAACTACATCTTGACTGCACGTTGACTACATCTTGACTGCACGTTGACTACATCTTGACTACACGTTGACTGCATGTTGACTACATCTTGACTACATCTGGACGACACGTTGACTACATCTTGACTACACATTGACAACACGTTGACTGCATCTTGACTACATGTTGACTACACGTTGACTGCATCTTGACTATATCTGGACGACACGTTGACTACATCTTGACTACACATTGACTACACGTTGACTACACATTGACAACACGTTGACGGCATGTTGACTACATCTTGACTACACATTGACAACACGTTGACTGCATCTTGACTACATGTTGACTACATCTTGACTACACGTTGACTACATCTTGACTATATCTGGACGACACGTTGACTACATCTTGACTATATCTGGACATCTGGACGACACGTTGACTACATCTTGACTACACATTGACTACATCTTGACTACACGTTGACAACACGTTGACGGCATGTTGACTACATCTTGACTACACATTGACAACACGTTGACTGCATCTTGACTACATGTTGACTACATCTTGACTACACGTTGACTACATCTTGACTATATCTGGACGACACGTTGACTACATCTTGACTACACATTGACAACACGTTGACTGCATGTTGACTACATCTTGACTACACGTTGAGTACATGTTGACTGTATGTTGACTACACGTTGGCTACACTTTGACTGCATGTTGACTATATGTTGACTACATGCTTCAGCATCCTGTTGTGCTAAAAGGTGGAACATCTGTATGGTTTCAGGTCATTAGCACTCTTTATGTACCTCTCTGCATTTAGTATCATTCATCCTTCCCACAAATATGACCAGACTCCTCTTCTCTGCTCCTGAGATTCACCTCCACGGTATGACAATAGCACCATCATGCTTTGTTGAAGACTTGGCTAGAGATGAGCTGCTGCTGATATTAAACGGAGAGTGCTTGGAGTTCTGCCAAGCAGTTTTGTTTTGACGAATGAGAGATCCTTTTCCTCATACTTTCCAAATGCCATTTTTCAGTTGCTTCCAGCTGAGGGAGACCTCCATATAGCAGGTTTTCCCATCTGTACCAAAGACTTCTGAAGCTTCTTTCGAGTGACTGTTGCTATTTTCTCACCGTATGGTCGGCTGCAATATTAAATTTGGCCAGATGTGCATAATAAGGAAGAGTTTATTGAGTCCAAGGTGCTCCACTCAAAGCTTTAGATGTGTGGGGAGTTTGCTGAACTTCATGGCTTTGTCACCATCATGACGTGCAGAGGGAACTGTGTTATTGTTTCAAAGCTGTGTCCAGTCCATTTACTCAGTCAAAGCTGACTGTGGTAATTATTCCAACACCTTCTATTTAATGATCTTTCAGAGGTAATTAAAGTAAACAGGGTACACCAGGCCACAATGTGAAGACATTTGATCAGTGACTTAGCATTCATTTCCAAAAACTTCATTTCACTTTATCATTATTGGTTACTGACTGCAGAGTACAAGAAAGATAAATGCTCATTTCATGAACTAACTGAAGCTTTAACAAAAGAAAGTGCATAAATAAACAAGGGATTTTGAGCCTTACACATCAAACAGGACATTGTGCTGTGGACAAATTCCCAGTGTGCTCCTGATGATGTCCATGTCATAGCGGATGTCCATGCCCTTGATGTACACAGTCCCAGAGGTGGGTGGGAACAGGCCAGTCAGGACAGATCTGGCAAACATCAGATAATAATATCTTTCAAAACTGTGGCTGTAGAGCATATATATTCTCACACATTTACTGACATCTATTTAACAAACAGGACGATTATATCCAGAAAGAGCATATTTCAACATAATTTCCAGTCTGCAACTCTTACATGGTGGTAGTTTTGCCGGCTCCATTGTGACCAAGAAAAGAAGTGATCTGCCCCTCGTAGAACTTCAGGTTGAGATGGTTGACAGCAAGTTTCCCTCCCTTCTTGTAGATTTTTACCAGATTTCTGATGTTCACACCCAGGTTCATATTACAAGGTTCTGGCTCAATGTGATCTAATTACACAGATGAAGAGGAAACATAAAATGTATATACCGGTGACAAAAACCTGTAGACTAATCAATGCTCCAAAATGATTGGCAGTCACAAATTTAGTCCAGTGATGAAACTTCAAACCTAGGAGATTCTTGGTAAAATAATTCTCTAAATCAACAGAACAGTTTGAGGCCTGGAGTTACACCTTAAATTGAACTTTAGCTCACTTTTTTTCCCCTTTAAAACTGGTTAATGAATGTACTTAATGGTGTGTTGTATTAAAAATAGGGTCAGGTCACCATGGCCTGGTTTGTCGAGTGATATTAATATCTAATGTGGAATATCTAATCCAATGCTTGAATTGAAGTTAATAGTCTTCAGCTGACAAAACTGCCAGTATAGTCTGATGACTTTCAGTCAGAAGTGAGTTTTTTCCCTCTAAAAAGAAACCAAGCACTCTACTGGGTTTTCTTTTGACCTTTCAGTTGAATAAGTTTTGTCATGATATTTTGATTCATAAATAAAACAGAAATGGATCCAAACATTAGATATGATTCTTCCTTAAGTGTCTGACAGGAAAGAGGGTGTAGTCGCAACATGCGACGTCCAGCAGCTTTTTGTACCTTCATCCTGGTCTGTTGGTGCTGGCGGGATCGGCATGCCTGCTTCAAGAGGAATACCGCCCCAGTAGTTGATCTGAAAGATAAAATACCAGGGCCTGGGGATCCCATAGTCACCTGGCGTGAAGAAACATTGGTATAATGTACACAGAGAGCTAAAGGAAAATGTTGACATTTGAAAAATAGCAAAGAAAAGGCTTCTGAATGCTACTGAAACACCATTAATCACTGACTCTAATCAACTACACTAGGAAATTATTTGAGGTATAGACTGACGTCTGATATAGGAAAATATTCTCCGAGCATTATTGTAAAGCAGTAGCTACGCAGGTAACTACAATCAAAGATATTTAAAATGCTAAATTACATACAAAAGGTTTGATAGTTTGCTACACAGGGCTGTAGACAGAGTTTGAAACATGATGTGTGAGATGAAGCTCCAGCTGTCGTACCGGGAAAAACTGCTTCAATGTACCAGGCTGCAATGGCGTAGATAACGGCGTCCACATAAAGCATAATTATAGAGGTAATGAAGCTGAACGAGTCTCCTTCCACAGGACTGGCTTGCAGTTTATACCACTGGAGACCCAGACCTTGTTCTTCATACAGAGCTAAATACTCACAGCCGAAGCCAAAGGCCACTGGAGAAAGGAAACTCTGACAGACACAACCGATAACATTACATGTAGTTAAAAACTTGACTGATCTATAAAAATCAAGCTTTTGTTGAACTTCACAACCTTTACCACATACTACATACAACCCAACTTTATGTGGAACAGTTTCAAAAATAGCAGATTTAGGTATTTAGAATAAAAAAATGATAACATATCTAGTAAAAAAAAAAAAAGAAAACTAGAAATTAAAATGGGTAGACTTCTTCTCAGGCTGCAGACATAATATATACTCACAGCCAAGATTCGATGTGTGGATGTGAGGTGGTCTCTCCAGGTCACACACAGAACGTAAGGCAGATAAAAGCTAAAGTAGATGAGCCCTCCACAGGCAGCAGCCAGGTTCGCCTTGGAGAAGAAGGTACTGATGAGGAAACACTGCATGATAGTCGCAGTGGCAAATGCCACGAGGAAAAAGAAGACAACAGCTGGGTCGCTGTACGGCAATATGACACCCCACTGGGAAAAAGAGAGAGGAGGATTATCAGTAGAGTGGTCGCATACAGGAGACGTATGATGAAGACATACAGCCTCCCTGACAAATACTAATACTTAGAAAAGCTGTGCTCTCTTTACTTAGAAAATCTGACTACAGACAGCTAATTCAATCAATCAATCAAACTTTGTTTGTATAGTACTTTTCATACAACTTTTGCAACACAACGGGGTTTACAGAATTAACACAAAAGTAAACAGAAACAATAAATAAAGAAATAAATAAACCCTAATTGTTTTACTATGAAGTGATTTTCACATACATAGTTTGTTGTGTTGTCTATTTGTGTTTTTTTGAGGTATTTTGAAGCAGTGCGAGTGGTCATTTCACCTTGAGCATAGCAATAAGAAGCGCTGCAGAAATCAAGAAAGGAATCATGCAGCTGATGAACCAGCTGAGCCAGAGCGTCCCTGTAGACAGACCCATGATCCTCATGGTCTCCTTTAGCCTCGCTTCCTTCTCATACACCATACTTTTGATGGTCATGGCCACCGAGTACATCCAGGCCAGGGTCATGAAGAGCGTCAGGGAGCGGTTCAGCACTCGAAGAAAACTGGTAACAATCAAATCAGAAACTGAATTTAGGATCTGAAGCCAAATAATGATGTGATCCATGTCTACATGCTATTTATCAGTTGATTAACTTTTAAAGTTCTTCTCGAGATGCTCCCACTTAGCTTTTTTAATTGATCTGACTTTAAGGTGATTTAATTCAATTAAATAGAAGCCAGTATTCTTAGAGATAGCACGATCACCCTGGTTTAGCGTTACTGTTCTGTCATCAGAAAGTTTGCTCTGCAGACGTACTGCTTTTTGTCCTTCACATAAGCTAACATGCTAACTAGCTGTAACATGTTGGGTTGAAATGGTTTCCCTCCAACTGGAAGGTCACCAGATTGCTCCCCAGCTTCTTCACACTGGACCCCACACTTTCCCAAGCCTGGATAAATGGGAAGGACTGTGTCAGGAAAGGCAGCCAGGGTTAAACCTATGTCAGATCAATATGTGTAACACAATGATCCACTCCAGAGGGAGAAGAGGAACACCTGAAAGAGGTTGCACAGACTCTGCAGTGTTCAGGCAATCGAGCTCGTTTCTCAAATCACGTCTTCAGGTTTTTCCAGCTCTGCTTGTGCAGAGCCACTCGCCTCAGTGTGCAGGCGTCTGTCCCACAAATTTTGGTCTCCTCTTTTTGTCTGTCATAGGCCTCTGTTGGCAACAATGTTGCATTGGTCTGGAGATGATGCTCTGCGTGCTTTACATTGCTTTGGATATCATAATCATACCACAATGTCAGTTAGTCTTAGGGGAAAAAAAAATCTTGAAAATCTGTTATAAGCAACCAAAGCATCCAAAATTACATTTGCTGGTAAAAAATGGTTGAAAAAGACTTTTTGCCTCCTTTAGAACCAATTTGAAAAAATTTGTGGTGTTTATATTTAAAATATTTTGGAACAGTTTGAGATCTACCAATGATCAACTCTGACAGGTATAACAACCCGATGTGTGTTTATTTCTCTCCTGCACAAAACTAAAATCTGAACAATAATTAAATACTGATGTACTTTACTGATGCAGTTTTGAATTTTTCCTATTAGTTGAGCGATTTAGTAGTCTTTACAGTAGTCCCTGTGATATCTGCATAAAGACAAAAAAAAACAACTATGCAGAGAAAACGGCGCTTTGCCATGATCACATCATACCATCCCAGAATAAAACTTAGATGAACAAAAAAGGTTTCCCAGCATGTGCGTAGCTTGGTGTGAGTGTACATCTGTCACTCACACGTCGTCAACATAACAGGGGTAAGGCATCTGCTGGATGTATATGCCGGTAGTCTGTTTAACTCCAGTTAATAAGTGGCTCACAGCTCCCTCCACCAGGTCCTGAATATAGACGAAGCCGCCCCAAATGTAGCGCATGTCACTGTACGGGTCAGCAGCTGGACCAGGATCCCAAAACCTGAAAGAAAAAGGAAAGGCAAACTGCTAAACACAAGATAAATATGTTTTTTCTTTATAATTCAATGGCTGGATTAAAAAAAAAATGCCATTTAAAACCCATTTAAAATGTCAGTTTTGACAAAACATTTGTTATAGTTGGTTCAACTGCCCCAAAAATGCTAATGCTGGAAGTTAATAGTTCTCAGAGACACATTAAAGAAATACACAGCTACAGCAATGCACAGGAAAATACCGTACACGTTCATCTAAAATAAAAAGCTGTTTCCTTCAAATTCACATGTCTACCAATACTCTGAAACAGATGAAATAAGGGAAGCAAGACATCCGATGATGGATCTACTGTACCTGTCCTTTATCTTGTTGGTGCGGGTCACATCGTCAATGTCCATTCGGATCTTGTAGACGACATGGGGCGGGGTAGCTCATACACAGAGCTGTTGGGCAGCTGAAAAACCACACCGGCCCAAAACTGCCTGTCCTCCAACAGCGCCAGTGCTCTGTCAATCAGGTCCCCCTCTGTTGCCAGCCCTTCCAGTTTGTCCAGAGAGAAACACTGAGGTGCGAGGTCCAAACCATAAACGACAAGGAGGACAACATGGAGTTCAGAGAATGGTTTCCGCTCTCTGATTTCGTTATTCACTTATTTAATATCTTTTTTCCAACAGCTACAACAAAATAGTTATAAAACAAAACAACAAATAATAGATAGTTTGGCAATATTCTTTTGTCTTTGGTCAATATTTCAAATTTTACAGATGAAAAGATTCACTTGACTAAATATTCAAGTATTTAGTGAGTAGATGTATAGACTTCAAAGTATTTATAATTTTTTTATAGAAAGAAAAAACAACCTAACGTGCTGCTCTTTTCAACTGGGAGGTTTAAATTTATGACTTTCTGACCTCTGTGACTTGTGCGAGAGTGCTGATGATGTGGGTGACGTCATTGTAGAGCTCCAGCCAGGTAGATGGTGCGCCAGGCGTCCTCGGGGTGTCCGGAGAGGGTGTAGACAGGAAATGGGCTATCTGCGAGGCCGTCCAGCCCGTGTTTTCCAAACGCATGTTGACCAGAACTGCAATTTCTGGACGTTTCAGCAAATCCTGTTGCACGTGCACAGATGTCCATACGCAGGTGCGTACAAACACATATACATACACACACAAAGAAGGTATACTGTTAAGAAAAAAGTATTTTGGGCATCAGAAAGTTGCAGAGCGCTCATCTCCTTTGTAGCAGGAGAGCAGCTTTCGTGTCACACCTGCAACAGCTGAATCTGGACACTTGTCTCCATGTAGTTCTTGATTTGTGGTCCCACCTCCATCCAGGCTTCATTTATCTCCTGGAGAATCTGAAGGTCCTCAAAAGTCTTGTTCACCTTCAACAGACACAACTTGAAATTAGCATTAAGGTCTAGAGCATATTAATCACGGTATTAGTCCTTTCTAGAGACGCCACTTCTGGACAAGGACAGATGCTGGCTCCTGGCACCGTGTGATGTGAGAGAAAGCAAATCAAATCTGGTTACTTTTCCAATAACCAGAGGCATGCAATGGTTTTCACAAGAAATGCTAAAAGTGGTAATGGGACATTTTTGGTGGCATAAAATGACAGCTCAAAAACGCACAGCAGTCCAGGTCCATGGAAGATACCAGCATATTACATTAGACATCTGGAGGACTTCCTGGCATTTCAACCCATTCACATATTTCTGCTTCATATCATTAATGCATAAAAAGTGAGCTTCCTTGTCCAGTCTATACAAAACGTCAAGTGAAGACAGAGGAGATTTTGCAAGTTTTGGTCTGCTGTACCTCTTTCATGACTTGCCGTATTGCAGGAGTGTCTGGTGCGTAGAGCAGTTTTCCGACGAACAGAGGTTTGATTCCTCTCCACACAATGCGTGACATAGGGTTGGCCTCAAAGGCTTGGATCAGATTTCTACAGAATGGAGCTGCAGAAGGCAAAGAACCAACCAGACACACAGATTTTAAATGACATCATGACACCACCTGGGTACAAAATCATTCTAACATTAATCAATATACAGTAGATTACCAATTGATGCGCCAGAGGGTTTGTTACACAGAAACATAGGGGAAGCCCCCATAAAAGATGGAAAAGGTGCTAGTATTTTTTTTTTAAGTTGTGAACCTTTTTTTAAACAGTCAGATTAACAAAGCACCACAAATGAGCAATCGATATGTAAAAATGGTTGATTTCTCTCACAACCAAAACCTTCCCTGAGTCCAATATAAAATACCAGATGGTTGGATCTTTCGTACATAGCAGGTTTGACATATTTAAAAAAATAAAGATTACAAATTAACCCTGATCTCCAAAGCCTCTTACTCGTGTTGTTATTGCTGTCCAGATCCTCGTCCTCTGTGCCATTTCTGCCCAAGAAAGACTTGATGTCATTGTCTTCATACCAGTTGAGCGATGGGATGCGCTTGCCGCCAATCCCTGGGTGACCGCATACGATCCTTGAAAAAGCTCTAAAACTTTCTATCGGCTTTTCTGTGCGATTCTCCTGGGACAGAAGACTTATAGCAGCGCTCATTTCCGCAAAACTGGAGAGTGAGGAGAGCTGATAGAAGACAGATAATTAGGAGGAAAAGGGTTGGAGGAAGAGCGAGGAGACATAAGAGGGTAGAAATGAAGGGAAGAGGGTGGAACAGAAGCATTGCAGCAAGTCAGAAACATAATAATGATAATCATAATAGTGAAAACGCAGAAATAAGTTCTTACATCATTAAGGAGTACAGCCAGCTCCTGAGCCAATGAGTTAACAGTCTGACTGATGAGCAGTAGCTCTCCAGCGCTGGCCATCAGGCGGTCTCTCTGTCAGGGAGAAGGGTCAAGTCTCATTTATTTATATAGCACATTAAATCAAACAAACGTTGACCAAAGTATAAAATGCAAACAGAAAAATACATCTTAATATCGTATAATAAGCTATTTGAGTCAAAGCCCAAGGAAGAATCATAAGTCTTTGTGAACAACTTGGCAGCAGTTTGATGTATGTGTACGTGGGGGTAAACTGTTCCACAAGTTAGAAAAACGCTTAACCACCTCTGTGTTTTAATTTAGATCTGGATCGCCTGAAAGCACACCAACCGTGAGGAACTTGGAGAGGTCAAGCTGTGAGAAGAACAGACGCTCAGCCTCCTGCAGGACGTCAGCCGGGAGGCCACATAGCTGACTTTGAAGATCAGTCATGTTGGCTGCTCCTCCATCCACCATCAACAACTGCTCCAGCATGCTCGCATTGCACACTATATCCTTCAGCTGCATCTGGGAAGCAGCCAACGTGGCCTAGAAGAGACAAAATTGATGTTGCACATTTTACTTTCAACGATGCTGAGCTATGGGACAGATACAAAAAATAACAGAGAGCAAGCAACTATATGTAAACTTAAGAGATGAGCTTTAGTGGGTCTTTGACCAACATGAGTCGATTCTTGCTAAGAAGTTGATAAGGAAACAAACCTGAAAATTAAGATGAGCATTCATCAGCTGATCCAGATTCTCAGATGACAGGCTACCATTGGTCTGGAGGAAGGTGGAAAATGTCTCATTGGGTCTCAGGCACTCTTTAACAGGGAGAGCTGCAGTGGAAATACAGTGATTAGTCCTCCCCAGTGTCATGGATGAAACATACTATATTACATACAAGCACAAACGCAACATTTACCCATCGGAAAGCACCAGTAAAAAGCTTGGATGTACCTGCTCTTTCAAAATTAGTGAGGAGATGTATCCATTTTTTTTTTTTTTTTTTAAATGGATACTTAACTGTTCCCACATGACTTTCATCTGGTTAGATAACACTCCAGCCTTCATAAAGTACTGACTTATGTGTGTTAATTACATAAACAAGGAAGATGACCACAGGAAAAAAAACAAACAAAAAGCCCTGGACAGTTTTTAGTGCAGAATTGTACATGAGGACTTCAAGAACCAGCAGAAATAAATGTATGATCTGACATTAAAAAAAAAAAAAAAAAGATTAAAAAAACCCACAGGCATTGAAAATCTGCTTTCATTCACTCCACTGTTTGCTCTGGGAAGTCATACAGCATCAGGAAGATGCTAAACAAACAGTGCTTTGTGCCGTCGAAGCAGACCATCAGCTCATCACTGAAACCTATTTAAACCATTCATACACAGCAGCCACTGTTCTGTACTTTAACCGCTCAGACAGTCTCAGAAAAGCACCAAATCAAATCAAAATAATCTGAATTAATTTCTATGCCCTGTGCACTGCTCTCCTGCTGGAGGCAGCTGCCACTGTAGAGGAGTGTTGCTGCAACATGAGGAGGTGGGAACCGGTCTGCAAAGAAGATTTAGGTAAGAGGCAAGTGTCAAAGTTACAACCACAGCTGGTTTACTCAGCAGATGAGTGTTAAAATGTATATAGTTGAGATGCAGTGTTAAGCCTCCCATGATGAGAAAGCATATGCACCAGGGCTGAGTTCAACAAAGCCGGGCTTACTTTGAACGAATCGTCAAGAGAAACAATTAAGTCACAGTCAGAGATAACTTGAACTAATCAGTGCAAGAAAAGATTCAAACATACTCGGCAATGATCCAAGTCTTTCTCCCAGCAGCTGGACACTATCCATCAGGTCCTGGAAAGCTGAGATGCTGCTGTTTCCACTGTAGGACAGGAGCGTCTGAGCATCCACGAGAAGACGCGACAGTCTGGGGGAGAAGCACAACAACAGCACAACAACAGGAGTCTTTACTTGGACAATCACATTCAGCTAAGTTACCGGTTATTCAACTACTGTATGACTACAGTCTTTACAATTAAATACATTTTTTTCCACCTCAACACCATCAGCTGCATTTGATTGCATTATTTTAAATGTAACATAGGTCAGTTAAAGAAATATGAACAATTTCCATCAGACTCAGTTATCCCAAGTAACACAGAGTTATCTGAAAACAACAGACAGACATCACACAATCATAAGATGACTTAAATAAATGTATTTTATAAACCTAAGCTGTGGCTGTGACTGATTTTCCATGTAATTTGTGCATTGGCATAAAATCAAAACAAATGCAGTCTATCAACTGAGAAACTGCAACTGAGTATCTGGAAAAACTCCCACAGTAACAACTAAGCTAAACTAAGCTCCTGGCTGTACCTTCATATTTTATTTCCAGATAGTACTGATCTTCTATTTAAACAGCATTTTCCAAGTAAGGGGATGTTCTTGTAAAGTCATGCAAGTACGTAAACATTAGACCATCTTGCTCAGAGGCTGCGATTACGTTGTCTAATCTATCAGTAAGAAAAATAGTCCAAGGCCACTGAAGTGTGTATTATTCTAATGATGAGTCTCTCTTAAAGCTTTCTTGACATGAACATAATAAAAGTCAATAACAATAGAGTTAGAGTGATATTGAGCCTTTTTTTCACTGAAAAAGTTTTAAAGTCTAGTTATAGAGATAAAAAAGGCACTTATCGTTCTGTTTAGTAGAATGAACAAGATGTCATATAACAATAATCCTCCTATAAACTCCACCCCTCCTGAAAACCATTTCAACCTTCCAGTCTTACATGGAGTTGTCAAAGTTGCCAGCCTGGCCTGGTGTCTCCCCTGCTGTTGGGCTGTGGAAGCAGGGGTTGTTGACGTTGCAGATGATGCCCTGAATCCAGGGCAAAGTGCCTGCTGATGGCAAGGCTTTGTTTGGAAAGTGACCTAAAAAATAAAGAGAAGGAAACAAAATGACTACATGTGTCACTTGAAAGTACTGGAATGAAGATAAATTGCAGCATGCATTAATTATGGTTATGTGACCAAATGAAAAGATCTTTTAGTTTTTTTTTTTTTACATCATCAGGAGACGTAGAGATGGCAAATACAGGAAAGGATGATCTTCAAACACTGAAGAAAACAAATCCCCAGAAAGCATACCATGCAAAACAACACCATGTATCCTGATCAAATAATTCAATGTAAAAATCTGTATGGTTCAAAATGTGATGTTTTCTTTGGAAAGTTTACATCACCTGTAAAGATTAAGATTAAGTAGGTTAAGAACGCAACAGGTTAAGAAAACAAATGTGCGTGCACGGCAGAAGCATCACTCGCAATGAGTTAATCTTCTTTAGCTGGCTGGCAAAACGCCATGCACTGTAACTGTGCATGTGAAAAGACATGTATTTCTTAGTATCACTCACATTGGCCTTGTTTGTAAGGAGGGTGTGAATGTCGAACAGAGATGAGGATGACAAAGAGGAAGAGTGGCCAGAGGAGCTCGATGATCAGCTGGACCTGAGCAAGAACGGGACAGGTGTTAACAATGGAATAAATATGCATAAATTGAATTTTTTGAAGGCAGCTTTAGCATATTTAATCTGTTATTACAGATTATTCCAAGACTGTTTGAAGATTATAATCACGACATTTGCATAGTTATAAAAACAGAGAAGAAAAACACGAGCTCATTTACTGTCCAAGCTGCGCACAGAAGTTTTTTTTTTTTTTTTTTGTTTTGTTTTGTGTACCTTGTTCCTTCTGCGGTATGTGAAGTTCTTCCAGAGTAGGAGGTAGAGCTGCCGAAAAAAACCCATCGTTTCGAAGGTGGCTACCTGTCCATTACGTAATCCTGGAAAATACAAAATCTGATGAGCAGAAGGCAGGTTGGACTGAACGTTTCTAACTGCCCGGTTGTTGAAAAAGCTCATACAGTTTTGCCATTTTCACTTGTACGGCAACTGAAAGCATCTATTGCTGTGTATAAGCTTTTCTGTTTTGGTGCTTCCAATCTCCCCATCTGCCCTCTGCATTACCACCTATCAAATACAGGAAAAGAAAATCTTGAGCAAATTGTTTATTTAGCTACTAATCATAAACTATCCAATTAGCAGTTGATAAGACTAACACAAAGAAAATGAAAAGCAAATTGAAAAAAAGGAAAATTTTTCCTATTCCATTTTTTGATTTATTGGTAACAACACATTTAATGGTACTTTTATAATGTAAAGTAAACCATTTTAATCAAAAAATTTTAGAAGTAAACCTTTTTGAAATAAACTAAAATTAAAAAATAATCAAGAAAAAAAAGACAGTTAGCTTTTTTTTTTTTTAATAAAAAAGCTACCTCTGAATATATATTTTTAAAGCCTTTACCTTAGATAAAACCATGAAGGTGAAAGCTGAAGCCTCCAAAGGCTCTGAATGTGTGTGTTGTGAGTAAAAGCTGTCTTCTGCTGTGATCTGCTCTACACAGACAATCCTCTGCTTTATCCTGAAATCCTCCTGAGCCAAACAACACTCTGAAACTGTCACTTTTGCTCTACCAGTGCCTCAAGCGGATTCTTTCATACATACACTCAGGTGAGGACCTTGGGCCAGGCTACAAGAATACAGTTTATATAATTTCCCTTGCAAATCTACCAAAGCATCACCAGTCATTCATTCATTCATTCATTCATTCAAATCCACATCAGAGATCTACACAGGTGTATGATTGAATTTTAGTAAAACTGAGGTTAAGAAAATTTTGACACACACGCATATATATATATATATATATATATATATATATATATATATATATATATATATATATATATATATATATATATATAAGTAGTCACACTTCTCATGACCACCATACAGCACAGCAAACATGTCATATATAACACATAAAAGCCATTTAAGTCTTCACAGAGGATCCTATTCTAACAAGAAAATTGACTTTCAGATGGCGAGATTACAACGTGCCAGGTAGTTTTAACAGCAAATTAAGAAAGAAAACTAATATCTAGATCCAACTGTAACGTTAGCTTAATTTTAGCATCTTATAGTGATGTTGCTATCTGGTACAAGGGCTCATTTCGGAAACAAATGTAGAATATAATCTGTAAAAATATAGTTAATAATTACCTCTTTGTAGTAATGTTGTTTTAAAACTCGCCTGGAGGTTTCAGTCGCACTAAGCGCCGCTGGCAGCTTGACATTGACTTCCCAATGTCTGTAACAGCAGGTGGAAGCCGAAGAGTCCCGCCCACGGAGTAAGCTGATTGGCCAATGTGCACAGTACGGGAGGGACTTTCGGATGCCGGTCAAGAATCTGATTGGTTGTAATGTATATTTTCGTAACCGAAGAAAGATTGATTATCCAGTTATTGACCAGAAACTGCATGCTCATTGTGTTACGTATAACAAAACAAACAAACAAAAACAACTGTATCAAATAAATATATTTTTAATGAAATACCATGTCAAATGTTATATAATAAATTGATATAATCATAAAATAGAAAAACCTGGCCTTTGTTAGCCCAAACTGAATGGACTTATCACCAATGCAAGTGCAAATATTTTTCAGCAGACTGAAAACTTTGGTTTTAAAGGGAGGTGGGACTAAATACTGACTTCGGCTGGTTTTTTTTTTCCCCCTAAACAATTTATGGTTATATTGTTTTTTTTGGTTTTTTTTTTTCCATTTTCTTTGGCTAATGCTGCTAATTCTTATTTGGATGATGATTTAAACTGATAATCATAAAGACTAAGGCAGCCCAAGACTATGGCACAGTAGTGACACACACACAGTGAAGACGAAACGTTTAAGGAACCTTTTTTTATTTTAGGAACGCTCATAAAACTAACTCTACTTTATTTATTTATATAAATAAACCATGACCATAACATCATTTAGATTTAGAAAAAAAAATGACTCAAAGAAAGCTTAAAGGTTTAACTTTTTTTAAAAAACTAAATACTGACAGAAGGCCATAGGCAAATGTTTTTTCAAAAATATTCAATCCCATACATAGAAAACAGCGCAAAGAGCAACTCTCCATCTCTCCATAAACACCATTAATATGTAGTACAGATCATTTTCATGAATACCCATATGAAGAAATACTTAAAATATAAACATCTCTCTATCAAATAAGGCAGACGTATTTCATTGTGCATATCTGCTTGCTATCAGGCATAGTCAGTGAAACAGACCAGAGCGCTCTCTGAAACTTGTGTCGGATATTTGTTGATATGTATGAGAACACGAAGGACAAGAAGTACATAACAACATGACACAGAGCTTTTATCCTGATTCAATAAGATCACGCATTCAAATGCGTGTTTCCTTCAGGCACACTGGAAGCACATGCAAGGCTGTAAAACTGATCAGGTGCTCTGTACCTGATGCTGCTCACCACTATGTAACTTGGTGAGGTTAAAGAACAAAAAAAAAAAAAAAAGCAAAAACAAACTTACTGTCTGAATTATTAAATATTGAAATTATCTAAATATAAACAGAGAGCTACTATCTATCCCTGTCCTTTAAATTATGATTTCATATTTAAAAGTACTTTACATTTTAAAAATATATATACTGTATATCTGGTCTAGTTTGTGGTAATAGTGGTATGACAGTTTATACACTCTGAAATGAAAATTGCATAATATTTTCTGAGTTTGATAAAAACTTCTGAAGCATTAAAAGCAAGTTGTTGACGTCCTTGAACAGTTCAAAGAAACACTGGCTGTTCTTGTCCTGTCAAGAGTCGATATGTTGAGGCTGGCATCGTCTTCAGATGAATCTGTCCAAAAAGACAAAATTGAATGTTAAAGGAAGACTTTGCTATATTTGCTTTTAAAAGTCTAAAAGCCTGAACAGAGTGGCCAGTGTTGCCTGTATTGATGACACATTATTGTTTTTCTTTTTGTGCATGTTTTCATGTCATCTCTCACCTCTCCAACAGCATTTGTGAGAATGTTGATGATCTTGTCATGTGGAGTTGCAACGACACTCTGCCCATTGATTTCAATGATGCGATGCCCAACGCGGATCCCTCCTCTCTCTGCAATACCACCTCGCATGAGACTGCAGATCTGAAACAGATTTAAGAAAACAATTTACCTTTCAAAGCAAATTACCTTGTATATGTGTTTTACAGTGAAAATGCTTTTGATTTATTTTTTTTGAATTAACAGGAAAATTATGTTTTTCGTTATTTGCCATGGAAATGTTGCACGAGTGTGCACACACATGCCATCTGAAACCATTCACATACAGCAGTTATGATACATTCAGCGTGCAGAGTAGATAGATTTGATGCTGACAGACTGAAAATATTGACATACAATGCCATCCTCCACACTGAAGCCCAGCTGAAACTTGGGGTCTGGTCTTTTTATGATCGCCATGGTGACAGGAGGACAGTGAACGATGCTGAGCTTCACATACTTTTGGCTTTTCAGTTCCTGACCCAAGAAAAAACAAGATAAAAAGTGAAAAACTATGACATATGGCATTTAATCCACAGTGATTTAACATATGACTAGCTCTTACAAAGTTGAAATTCACTGATGTTTGACATAAAATTATCATTTTGCCCTTTTCTACTAGTAACTGATAAATTATACGCGTCTTCAGTGAAATATTTCGCTTCAGTTTGTAACAAGGTGTATCAACTTAAAACTGGTAAAGTCAACAATTAGAAACCTTTTAGCCATCAAGCACATTGATATGCTTTAAAAACAACAACAACAAACAGGATAAAACATTTAAAAACATAGGCTATAATGGGGGTGAGCAATATGACCTTGAATCAATATCAGAATTAACTGAAAATGTAACCCCGATAATGAATGGTAATTTTAAATTTTGTTTCATTTTTTGCCCTCATAGATCGCTGTCAAAAGTTTTTGCTGTAAATATTCTCAACTATTAAAACTGACATTTTTCTCATTAAGGAGTTCATATCTTGATTCATATCTTTTATATCTTGTGATTTTAAAACAAACAAATGACATGGGAAAGATTAAGCTGATTATTGGTTATGAATGTCAGTTTTGATTCATTGCTCTAGACTATAAATTAAAAAGTAATCTATGGCAGAGGAACTGAAGATTCAGAATGCTTTGTAGTGTACAAGGAAATTAATCAGTTTGCCCCTAAAACATCTAGTACTTTAGAGACAAGTAGTAAGATTTAAAACAATGTGGCTGTAAGTGATTTGAAAACAAGTCAGATTAGATAACATAACTGTGCCATTTTAGTACATCTTATCCGTCTGACGCTGGTGGAAGCAGGGATGGCAGGCCTTGTAACTGGTACTTGCCATCTTATAAGCTAGAGGTGGACTCATAACCAAGAAGCAGAGAGAGACATGAAATTAAAGAGAGGTGGGGACCCAGCCCCTCCTAAATGTCAACACCCCCTTTGATTTCATCAGCAGGGACATTTTCCCTGCGTGGTTTAGATGAGCAGGAAATTCTAGTTTCACAGTGTCTCAAATATCCCTCGTATCCAAATCTTTAACCTGAATAGCAGGTCTTGCCCAAACAGGGAAGTATGGTTACATTGCTTTTAGGGAAGGATGAAATTATCAGTACTGTCAGACTGGTGGAAGAAGAGAAGAGTCAGGTATGCCAAATCAACAAGCAGACACCAAGTTCAGATATCTTGAGCAAAATGAAGACTGGGCATGGCAGAGGCACCTTTGCTCAAACTAATAATAAATATACACATACTTTTGTAAGCATCAAAAGGCTTAGCCCTTCAGTTTAACTAGAATAAAAAGTGTTACTGATTTTTTTTTTTTTTTATTGTTCAGGATAAATGAGTCACAAATCTTAAAATTCAGCACAATAATAACAACAATCTTTTAGAGTGTTTACACAATTCAAAACACTAACACTGTTAAAGTTGTCTAAAACTAATACTGGAACTAAAAGATCTAAATTAAATTCATATCCACTGTCAAATACACTGATAATGGATGGAACCACAGCGCCCCCTACAGGACCAGCATGTTTTTCCTTCCAACACATTTTTTTCTCTAATGATTGTCGACTACTACTCCAGCATCTTCTGTAATATTTGCTCTGTTTATGGAGTTCAACGTGACATCAAATGTAATGCTACAAAAAGTGTCTTAACGATCTGTAGAACAAAGGAAGACAAATGTATAACCTTTCCTGATTTTAGTTTGGCAGGTGATGTTCTACGTGTCTCCAATAAGGTTAAATATCTTGGCCATTGGATTACTGATCAGCTCACAGATGATGAGGACATTTACCGACAGCGTGGCATGCTGTATGTGCAAGCAAATATTTTATTACGGAAATTTGGTTCATGTAGTGATTCTGTGAAGGTGACTTTATTCAAAGCCTATAGTACCCCCTTGTACACCGCTCATCTTTGGTCTCGTTATAAAAAAACAAGCCTTCAGAGCCTGCAAGTGGCTATAATGATGCCCTAGGACACTTTTAAAAAGACTGCGATGGACTAGTGCCAGTGAAATGTTTGTGGCAGTGCAAGTGAACTCTTTACAGTCTGCCCTGAGAGGTCTTATGTATAAATTTATTGGCAGACTAAATGACTCTAAGAATGAAATCATCTTGCTGCTATCAAATATTATGTTTAGTGCTTTACGCTACCAGTCTGAGCTCTGGAGACACTGGTATAGTTGTTTTTTATGTTTTTATGTGTGCTTTTTGGACCTCGAGTCTGTAATAAAGTTTATCTATCTATCTATCTATCCATCTATCTATCTTCCAGGTATTTATAATGCATTGGACAGTTGTTAACTTAATTTCAGTAGCTTCAGTAATCTCCTTAGTAGCTCTTCTTGTTGGATGCAGACAAATCTTTAAATTCTTCTGAAACAGAGTAACATATTTTATGCAACCACGGGATCTTCTTGCACAGTTATTTGGGGAATGAGAAGACACTTTCTCAGTTGGGGTCAACTAACTCGCTTCCAGCGGAAACATATTGACATGCTTCATTTCTCTTCTTACCCGGATGATGTTCTGACAGGTGGTGATGGGAAGGCCCACCAAGCTGGTGCCATTAACAGACATGATGCGGTCGCCGATGCTGAGCTCACCACAGCGCTCAGCTGGACCCGTGAAGGAGGTTGGCCACCACCACAGTGGGCAGAATGGAGCCCCAGCCCGACTCCACCACAGCGAGTCCCAAGATGTCTCCAGGAGTCTTGGTGATAGCTACCTGAACCAGAGAAATACACACACACACACGCATTCAATTAGTAATGTTATAATTTTTCACAAAAATTATTATTTAGTTATTATACGTAACTATGATATAGATTACATATAATTAAATGGTGTCTACTATTGTTACTGCTACCACTACAATAATTCACAGGACAGTTCAAACTTAGAGTTGATGAAATCAGCTGATGAACAGCTGGACAGGTGATGGAGCAGAAGTTTGAAAAGCTCATTGGACATTTTGCAATAAAAGTAAGTCATCACTGGAATAAACTGCAGTGACTAGAAACAACAAAAAACAGCTTCAAATTAAAATAAATTAAAGTAATAACTCTTTCAAGTTGCCTGTGAAGACAAGTCTTTTTTTTTTTTTTACTTGAAGATTACATTTTGGTTACCTTAGCCTTAAAGATTGTAGTTGCATGAAATTAACCAATAAAACTAATTTTCCAAAGATGATTATAAGTGATAATACATAACTGTGCACTAAAAACCTTCAGTATTCCTGCACAATAATTCCAGGAGGACATGTAACCGCGGTCTTTCTGCTTACGTCTCGGAGGTTCTGAGAGTCAGAGAAGTGAGCCAGGTCTCCGTTGTAAAGCTCCTGACTTTCCAGGTAGTCACTGTACTCGCCCGGTCTCAGATCACTGGCCTTGATGCCGTTGGCCTGGAGGAACTGCTGGTAAGCCACCCCAAAAGCCTGCCCAATAGCCTGGGCAATGACCTGAGCCTAAACAAGGAGACAAGGGGGGGAAAAAAAAACAAAAAAACATCTTGACTCAACAATCAAGTCTGCTGGGAAAGGTTTCATTTTAATAGCAAGGACATCTGTTGAATAAATGTTTACGTTGTAACCTCCATTTACATACAGACAAATGTTATCTATTAAAACTTCATTTGCAAATCTATTGATTTTCAAAAATCCAAACAGAAAAGACAAAACCATTTTTTGACTCCAGTCTGTAACTGAAGAATCAAAAATGGATGTTTGCAAATGTTCTGTCCCATAAAAAGCAAAAAAAAAATGTCATTAGTAAAACTTCTCAATAGTCGGACTCAGGTGGGAATACTCTGAGCCTAAGAAGTGACTTTATGGCCTTTAGCATCATGTACGTAATTAGCTTCTAAAAGAAACTATGCATTTTCCTTTGGTGTTGTCAACGGTGGGAAACTGGGACATCAGTCTGACCATTTCATATTCAGAATAACTTGCTGGGTTGCTGGGGGAAGGAAACCAGGCCAGACAGAAGCTAAAACTGTCATTGAGCAGAAAACAGCCCGTTGAAGATGAAGTGAAATATCCCACAGGACAGGAGACGCCATCAACACTGGCTGGTACTGTCAGACATTTGATACCATGCTGCTAAACTGTAAGCTTGTGGCAACCAAGTTAGAAACAGCAAAGCAGCTCCAAACCACAACAGCTGTCAGCCAGGGATCCAAACATAAGAGCTGTAATGGATCGTACGAAACAGATCTTCAGAGTGCAGAGTTGATGTAAAACTCTGTAAGTGGCAGACTCACATCCTCAGAAGAGAAGACATGGCAGATCATTAGACACTTCTTCTGAGACACAGAGGATGACGAGGCTTTCGAGGTTGTATCGCCTTCCTGCTCTTTGTGTTTCCTTCGTGCCATCAGGACCACGGTGTCAGCAATGTCTGCTATGTAAGAGATCATCTGTAGAGCGTGATCCATCATGGCTTCCTAGACAGAAAAAAAGGACATGAGGGGGTTGATAGAATTCAAATAAGGGTGCATTCATACAAGGCAAACCACTGTGCCCAAGCAGCATTAACTCCTAAAATCTGGTTGGTTTGACTAGAATGAGTGTTTTGTTGTTCAAAAGTTCAAAAGTTGTTTTTTGAATCAATTTATTTATTTTAACAATAAAAGAAGGAAAGTGTGTACATCCTTACATCCATAAATATATGTTTCAGTGACAGGCCAAACAACCATCCAGACAAAAAGATAAAAGCAGGTGAACTTTTACTCTTCTAAAAAAGATCTTCTCTATTACTGGACTTTACTGCAGAGGCCTCATATTACTTTACCACATAAGACTATGTAAGTTCATCCTGCTGAAAAACTGAGTTTGCAGGGGAACATTTATTGTAAAACAGTGAGCAATGACCTAAAAATGACCCCTGTCTGAGTGACAGAAAGTTGTAGATTTAACAGGGCAAGGAAACCACTCATCCTTTTTATAAAGCAGTTGCATTAACATTTTGGTTGTGGCACAGCTGTTCCTCTCATTATTTTTGAAAAATAAAAACAAGAGGAAATGAATATAAATGGATGTGGTCAGATGAACTTACAGTACCTGTGTATCAGCAGAGAGCACTTTGATTCGTTGAGTGGAGATGAAAAGATCCACTTCTGTCATTGGCTGAGACTCTCCCTCTGGAGCCTGTGGGAATAAATAAAGTTAAAAAAAAAAAGGCCGACTGTAGTCACATACCCACATGATGGTTGGCTGACTATCACTTGAAACTTTGTTTTTTCATGCAGACTTGGTGAGTACATAATGGCTGAATTGAATATCAGGGTGATGTCATATGAACTTCACTTTTATTTTTACAGAGAAAAAAAAATATTCAACTGCAACAATATCATGCTGACACACTATTAAGGCAAAACAACCATTGTCCTGATCTCTAATTTTAGTGAAATCACAGTACAGACCGTATCGCCAATTAACCAAATGTACCTTAATTCTGTCCATAGCCTCCTGAGCCTGAGCCATACGGGCATTTGTTGAAGGGTTTCTGTCTGATTTGATCTGTGTGGAGCCCAGATACTTAGCACCAAACACTACTCCATCCAAAAGGTCTTCAGGGTCACAAGGTCCAGGCACTAAAAAGCAACACGCAATATAGAATATCAAGATTATAAATACTGTCAACAAGATAGAGAACATTTTCTGTGGGAACTGAAGTAACTCACCATCTTTATATGAAAGACGACCATCAGCACTCTAAAATGACACGGTGAAAGTAGAAATAATAAATTCAACTTGATTCAATCATGAGTCATACAAGAACTACTCTGAGTAGTTACAAAAGAAAAAATTCTGATTAGTCAAGGTTGAAGGGCCAAAGGAAGCTGCACACATGTTCAATAACAGAGCCATCTAACTTCTGTTAAATAGCAGGATTATAAACTGAATTATTTTAGGCTCTGAAAGTTACATGTGAGCATTATTACTGATTTTGACATTAAATACTTGAGAGATTTAAGAATAAAAAAAAATATGTAAACCAATGAGTAATTCCTTAAATGTATTAGCATTTCAGCGATAGCACCAACCTGTTTGTTCTCTGCAGCAGCCTCATCCTCTGGAGGCTCTTCTTCACGCCTCAGCCATACGGGCTCAGCATAGTCAAAATCAGGCAAAGAGGGGATGGAGTCGTCCCTGGGCTGCTGCTGTTTACCATTTCCATAATGCCCCCAGTACTTTTGAGCATCCTCTTCGCTGTAGGAAACTGAAACTACAGCATCCACTTCCCCTCTGAGAGGCACACAGGTGGGATGGGGTGTAGTGCCGATCTCTGTGCACTGCAGTAGTCCAAGCAGGTCACTGTGGTGGTTTTCAGAGAACAGCAGCCCTGTGGTTTCTGTGATGTCATCTGTTAAGAGAGAAGAGGCACAAGCTACCTGCTCCGGCAGGCTGGACTTGTGATTGTAAGAGGATGTCTGATGACAAGGAAGGGGCTCTTTGTCCCTTAGCTGGAGCTGACTGAGCAGGGTGTGAATGTGACTGTGGTCTTCATCATCTGCTCTCCTGTTGGAAACCTCAACTTCCTCTTCAATGACCTGCTTTTCGACATTCACAATTGTCAACATTTCCTCTTCCCGGTCTTCCTCTACACTCGCAGTGCTCACCGACACCTCTTTCTCCGCTGCTTCGTCATCTCCTTCCAATTTTATCGCTGCATCAAAGAATTGCTCTGCTACATTTCCTGGAGGCACCTGTGGATTTGTGTCAAGTGGAGTTAAAATATCTCTTACACCTAAAGGTGGCAATACTGATTCTCCCAGACTTGCTGCATCCAGACTGGCAGCAGAGTGAGACAGGTTGGGGTCGACCAGATCATCTGCTGAACCTGCTTCACTAGAAGAGTCTGACCTCCAGTCTAATGGAGGCGGCTCAAATAGGTGGTAAGAATCAAGATCCTCTACCTCTGATCTCGGTACAGCTGCCACAATCTGACGTTCTTCTCCCCCAGAGACTCCGGTAACGGGAACCAAATCAGACTGCAGGTCAGCAGGCGCAGAGGCTGACTGATCAACGGGGTAGCTGTCCATGTCCATTGTATGAAAAAGTCTATCAGAGGACATCACTGTGAAGGTCCCGATACAGCAGAATTATCTGGAAAGAGTCTTGGATTCCTGTACAGAAAAAGACCACTTTCGTTATTGTGTTTGTGAAGGATAAAGACAGAAGTTTAGGTATTATATATATGACATTTAGTAATTACAGACTTTTTTCAGGGGCTAAAAAGTATTTGGACAACTGACTGAAAAGAAGTTTATTGGCCAGGTGCAGTTTGTTCCCTCATTACTTCAAGATAGTTACTTCTTGAACTGACACCTGGTATGAAGTTGGCATTTTAAAGCTGTCGATTGGAGTTCAAGGTTCCTTCAAAAAAAAAAAAAAAAAAAAAGAAAGAAAGAAAGAAAAAAAAAGAAATCACTGATGAGCTCAACATCAATAGGCCTGGAAAACCAAGAAAGATACAGATACAGATACAGATGTATCATTATTAGAAACGAAAATCAAGTGAAGCTCTCGCCTATTTAAATACAGAGGGTGAACAACAAAGCGGAAACCACTGGTAACATTATAAACAGGGAAGTTAAGACTAGATTTTGCCAGAAAACTTTGACAAATACCTCACATGTTGTGGTATCAAATTGGACAGATGAAACCAAGATAAACTTGCATCAGAATGATGGGAAAAGTATGGAGAAGGAAAGGAACTGCTCATGATCCGAAGCATACCACATCATGTGTCAAACACGGTGAAGGCAGTGTTATGGCTTGGGCATGAATAAGGTCACTGGTTTGATGATATGACAGAGGTAACAAGATGAATTCTGAAGTGTATAGGCCGTATTATTGCTCACATTCAGTTGAAATGCTCGAAAACTAACAGAACGGTGCTTCAAAATGTAGATGGATGATGACCCTAAACAAGAAAGAAACTCAGGATGTTTTGAAGGCAAATATTCTTAAATGACCAAGACAGTTGCTTGATGCAATGCAATGAAATGTGATTTTCAGTTACTGAAGACAAATGCAGGCAGAAAGGGCCACAAGCAAACAGCTGCAGAAGGTGGCTGCTGTAAAGGCCTAAAAGCATCTCAAGAGAGGAAACCCGGTCCCTGGTGATGTCCAGAGCTCCAGACTTCAGGCAGTCACTGACTGCAAAAGATTTCAACCAAGTTATAACAGTGATGGGTATATTTATCGTTGTCACTTTGTCCAAACACTTCAGAGCCCCTGAAAATGGATGTACTTTTCTTTAAAAGGCTGCAATTACTAAATAAAGCTGAAAGTCTACACTTAATCTTATTTTGACTGCTTTATTTCATAAACTTTGTGCCGTTGCATGAAGACAAAAATCCTAATCATAATCATCGCCGTCCAATTATACATACATGCACTTTCCGCAGCTATACTGCGCATTAATCAGTGATAAAACATAGCTTTATTATGATAGCAGCTTTGAAGCAGTAGATTAAACTTGAAATATAGAAAGAGGAGAGATAATTCTCCTTACAAACTACAACAAGATCTACAGCTGGCATATACAGCTGCAAGGCTGTCAGAAAATAAAATGTACACTTGAATTGAAAATTAAAATAAAGGGTATTCGCCTCACCACGGGAATAAGAGCTGATTCCGCTAACTAAAGTAGCAAGTCAGGTAGCCTAAAGCTAACTGCTTAGCTTGGCTAGAATAAAGTTAAACTGAATTCATTTCAATAAAATAAACCCAAACATTGGCGCTTAGAGACATTCTGCTTTAATGCTAGAAGGATGAGTTCTCACCTTATGTTTCAAGTATTTATCGGTTTCTTTGTGTCTCGACAGAAACTCTTGCGGGTGCCACGACCGAAGAGTTGACGTGGTTTGGAATTTGCACCTTCTCCTAAACGTCAACTTTGTTTCATTCATCATACTAATACGATGCTAAATATAACACGTACACAAAAAAGCCAATTGTAAGCAACCAAATCAACTGTGTAAATCAGTGTACGTCAAATAGACTTTCATTGTTGCTGAAGTTGTCGACTGACAGCTTTTATTTATTGGCTCTTTACTTGTGCTGAGTTCAAGTGCTCACGTAATTCCTGCAATCGCGTTCAGTGTTTCGTGATCTTATTCTGAACTTTAGAAACACGTATTTAAACGCCATACTGAACCATAACCTATCTATTTAATGTATCTAAAAAAAAACCCAATAATGTCAATGGGGCTGTGGCATCTTTTACGCATTAGCGTTAAAGATATCCACATTTACAATGTGTTTCTCAGTGCATGAACGCGACGATCAAATGTCTTCAACGTTCAAGACCAATCTAATCAAACGTCATTAGTTCGATCGAGGAGGAAACTGCAGTTCATTTGAGGATAATTTACATACAAGGCAACATCCGACCACTAAAAGACGACAGACTTTTTTTTTATTATTAGAGAAAACAGGAAGGTCATATCAGATTCTAGAACGCCACTGCACATGAAATAAATGTTAATTACTATTTGCAAAAGTTTGTGATTCTGTAAAATTCAGCTTTTATCTAATCCAGTGGGAAAAATACACTGAATGCAAATATTCAAAAGAACAAGACCAATTCAACATTTTCATTTCAGAATATCTTTTAATAAGTATTTTTTACATGATCAAATGAAATTAAAATTATTATTGATGTCATTTGTGATCATGTGTATGCAGCTGACACAGTTGATGGACCTACAGGATTGATCATTATACTGACTCACACAATGACTAAAACAGACTGTCAATATATATCTTAATCACTGAACATGTCTGAACATGACCTGTATATCTCTAGCTAATTTTACCTGTTGGCAGAATCCTTGACAATGAAAATCAGCTGTTGAACTGCATTTTACACTCTGCTTTTAAAAAACAAACCCTGAGATGATCTTAACACTTTCACTGACGAGAGCTTTGTAGCCTTATTGCAGAAACACTGCACATATCTTATCCTCTGCCTTGCATTAATTCATAAAGTTGCCCAGAAACTCTGAGTTTGGAATTTTACAGGGTCTCATTGTGATGAGTGGGTCCCAAGACTACTTCAGTTCAACAGCATCACAATAAAATTCTAGTGTTTGTATTATTGTAGCTACATGTCTAATGGCCTCCTAGGTTGTTAGAATAGACAGTCTTTTTATTAAACATAGTGTTGTTCACAAGAGTTCATCTGTAACTTGAGGTCCTGACATGAATTTGCACTAACCTCATTTGCATGAAGAATGCGCTAAACTTAATGTGATTACTATACTTATGTAGTACCTGAATCCTGCCCTCTGGAAGCCTCAATACTATATTGAGAATTAATAAAGTATATTCTAATTTAAATTGAATTATTCTGCATTTGATGAAATGATAACTGAGATACAAACTAATTAACATATTGATATGGCATTAAATCTTGTATGTCATTGTCATATTGTCATTGTAAAATGTTAAATCAGTTACATAAAATATCTGATTAACAAATTGAATCAACCTTTTGCTTGAAATACTGCTAAACTGAAAATGCTTGTCACTTTTCAAAGAAGCTTTAAACTGGTTCTCGAGAAGTATGTTCTATTTATTTACTTGCTAAACAGGAATGGGTCCAGATTATTTTGATTTTAAATGTTTTTTGTTTGCTTTTTCCCACAAATCAGTCACCTCAAATGAATTAAAATGAAATCTAGTCAGTAGTGATCAAAGTGTGACACCTTTTCCTCACGGTTATGACAACTCTGTACCATCTGACTGCTCACTGTTGCTGGTGCTCATCTGGGTTAAACCAATCAGGGACGAGGTGGTGCCCAGCAGTCCTACCAGCCAGCTGGGGAATCGTCCTGCCCACAGGAAGCCGGGCGGCATCCAGTGAATGGCATTACTAAGGTCAGCCATGCTACTCAGAACAGAGAGCAGCTCCTCTCGCATCTTCTTCTGGAGCTGAGAGTTTCTGCAAAAAAAAAAAAAAAAAAAAACCAACCTGATTTATTAGGACATCAAATAAAACTGTATTTACTGAAAGGAAATATATTTACAAGACTTAAAAAACAGAAATTGCATGAATCAATCTGACACACAATTAAATGGACTGCCATTATTCAAATTACAGTTGCATTGCACAAACAGAAGCTAGTAAACTAGTAAATATAGTAAGTTAGTTTTACATATATATATATATATTAGGGCTGGGCAACGATTAAAGTTTTTAATCATGATTAATCACATTGTATACGGAAAAATCAAATAATATATTCAAAAGTAGTGTAAAGGTCACTTTTATTTAAATGTTCTGCTGCCATATGAACTAAAGTGCCATAACATAACACTTTGAAGATCACCACTTGTCAGTAACACATATTTAATATAAACCTCACTTAAAAAATGTAAAATAAAATAAAGCTTATGGCCACTGCCAGGGCATTAAAGTCATCCTGTTTTTATGAAAAAAAAAAAAAAGTGGCTCAGCACAATCATAACATTAAAACAGGCAATTGCTGAGATAACAGCAGAAACTTTTAACAGGGAGATTTTTTGGGAGTAAAGACTTGGCAGTTGTTACAAAAAACCTTGTTTCTGTCAAATCCTCTGTCTGGGAGAACTTTAAAATGAAAATGTCCATGTTAAAGTTCAGAAACTTTACCAATGTGTGTATAATTCATTCTTTCCATTTTTTTAATTGTCAATCAAAAATAAAAAATAAAAAGTGACATTTTATTACATTTTTCATTTTTAAATCTAACATTTAAAAAAAAAAAAAAAACGAAAAAAATTGCCTGTTTTTTTTTTTTTTATTATTTTAGACTTGGATCAAAAACACGAAATGAAAAAACGGACCACAGGACTGAATTTGTTTTATAATCGAGGACTGGACTTTCTATTGTCATTGCACATCTGTGCCACTAGATGGAGTCGCACTGAAGTAACCAGAATTGCATGACAGTGAAGGCATGGAGCAGATCTGTTGTAACATGGAGGAATCACGCACAAGTTTTGTTGCAGTCCAGAATTTTTGTTTTCAAACATAATTGTTAATATTGCTACTTGAGTTGCTACCGAACTGTAAAGTACAGAGATTTTTAGCACTGTTTTAGCTTTTCTGCATGTTTTTCCGTCAATTCTTTTTCGGTTCAGCTGCAGACAGTAACAGACTTTTCTAAACAAAAGCATGTGAGCAACATGCGTTAACCCGCGATAAAATAAATGTCTGCGTTAATAAATTAATGAGTTAATGGGATAATAACGCGTTAACTTGCCCAGCCCTAATATATATATAAATCCAGGCTGAAAACAGTTCTGTTCAGATATGCATATGACAACTGAAAGGATTTTATCTGCACTCTTCATTTTTAATTTAATTATTTTTTACTTTTTATGGGATGATTCTGTTTGCCTTCTTGTTACTTTATGCATTTGTAAAGCATTTTATACATTTGATTTTTGTATCTCTACATATATTAATTTTTTTTCTTTTGTACTTAATACTTAAATACTTATTTTTTATTGTCCGTGTTTGTAAAATGCATATCAAAACTAAGGACCTGTCTGGTCTGCCTAAAAACAATGTACCTATAGTAATAATAATAATAATAATAATAATAATAATAACAATAAAGTCTTTTGAATCTGAGAAATCCCTGTGACCCTACATAGGATTAAACGGGCATAGATGATTGATGGATGGATGGATGGATGGATGGATGGATGGATGAATGAAATCTGAGAAATACTTTAGATACAGCACCTGCTTCCATCTCTCTCACACTTCTTCAACTTCTTCTTTAGCAGCAGCAGAACTCGAAGTGATCTGAAGAACAAAAGAATCACGATACCTCAACTCATAGCGAAGTGGTTGATATCTCATTAGCGCTCAAATTTAAAATGTATTATACACTTTAGTCAACTTCTTAACAAAATCTGCATTTTCAAATAAAAGATGAAACGCTAGCTGTAAAAGTGGGATTTTTAGCAAACTGATGTACAAACATGTTAACTAGACTAGTAATTCTAGTCTTCAAACACTGCCATGCAAACAATTGTTGCTCATTCATCTCCTGATGGGAAAAGCTGGATGATTTAGAAATCAACCTGGGTAAATTTGTGGCCTTACAAACTTGCACATTTTGCACTTAAAGTGATCTTTATTGGTGCACCGCTCTTCAGGAGAGTTAAAATTGTGAATTTCTTTGAAATTACTTAATTTGTACACAATCTGTTTTGCCTGAGGATTGGTTTAATAAAACCACACAACTAAACTAAATATCTATCTGTCTGTTTGCTTAATTGCGTAATTATATTTGAGTTAAACCCTCAAGCACCATTCTGACGACTGAAAGGATTATTTCATTTTTTCTTTCATATCCACGGATATGCCAGTTGTCACACACAAATGTTATCCAAGGATGAAGGAACGTGATGTAATCTTTCAGATTACTAATTTAAACATAAAAAGCACTCCAGTATATAATGAGCAATTAAACGTATCTTTGAATAATCAGTCCCTTGGTATGATTTGATATCTGAGGGTAGATGGTCTCACCTAAGGATCCCCAGCAGCAGTGAGGTTCCCCACAGCACCGTGCTGAGCAACCACCACTTATCGGACTTCACTTTGATGAGCTCAGCATCAGCAGCCCAGGCGATGTGTTCACAGGGGTAGTAAAGTTGATCTGCTACGTTGGTAAAGACTGATATCCATCGAATGCATGAATCCTCTTCCTGGCACAGATGTACATTGATTGTTAAAGCTCTATTGTTCCAATTAATGCAAACGCTGACATGTTGAAAAGCATTTACTCACTTTTTGTATCATTTTATATATATTCAATAATTCATCTGATATTTTGAATCAAACAATAAACTTACAGTGGTCAGTCAAAACATTATGACTACCCAGCTAATTTTTCCCTTTCTGCTGTCATCTAGAGCAGGGGTGAGCAATCCCAGTCAAGGGCCGCTCTCCTGCATGCCTTAGATGTTTCCCTGCTTCAGCAAACCTGATTCAGATGAATGGGTCATTAACGGTCTTGCGTAGGTCTGGATGACAAGCTAATGTTGATCCATTCATTAGAATCAGATGTTTTGTGTCAGAAAAACATCAGCGGCCCTTGAGGAATGGGATTGCCCACCCCTGATCTAGAGGCTTACTGAATGTCTGGTATGGGGATAATAGCAACAGACACTTTGGGTCCTCTGTAAAGTGGAGTAGGGTCTCTGTGGGGATGGCTCCCACAGATGCCATTAGTTCCCATGGATAGGTTTCTGGAAAGTTTGGAAGGTCTTTGTTATGTCCTTTGAGCTCTTCCTAAGCATTTTTCCCCTGTTTTTGAGGTCTTGTTGAGGGACGTTCCTTTTGTAGAGGAGTAGTGATTACTTTTTGGGGAGTGTGGCTGTTCTGCAAGTGTCAAAGTAACATTCCTATCAACGCCACAATGTATGTTTCCTCAGTAGAACATTGCATTGTGACAAGATGAGACGTGTTATTGCTTGTCAGTGGTTATAATGTTACATCTAGTGAGTGTATCCTTGAAGTCTATGAACTAAATAATAAGTATTTTCATACTTTTGAAATGTAACTATGCCAGTGGAACAGGCTAATCCCTGTATACTGAAATAAACAGATAGTGGGACAGAATCATGTGTGATCTGACTTGTGAGGTAAACAATGAGTGGAGAGTTGCATGAATCACCGAAGCTCCAAGCCCATAGCTGTGGGAGTAGGCCAGCATAGAGAGATCATCAAACAGCCTCAGCACTGTCCGGCAGTGGCTTAGCTGTGCAGAAAACAGCAGGAGACTTTTCCCGAGCTGCTGGGAAGAAACGTCTGTTTTTGTATTACGGGTAAGAACTCCTCCGACGAGCTGAGAGCCATAGCAGACTGTCCTAATCTGCACAAAAGAACACAAAGAAAATGAAAAATTAAAGCTGCAAGCAGCATTGATTGGACCCTTGCACCCACTGCCACTGCCCCACCAGGTACCCATGACTCTAGATAGGACTAAACGGGTATAGATAATGTATGGATGGAACCCCCTGCATCTCACAAATGTATTTGCACTTCACTGTTCCTATAGTTTTTTGTGCTGCATCTCCTGTCCCTCTTATTTTCTTTCTGTATATGTTTTCAGGCCAGAGTTTCCAGAGCTACATACTAACCTGCAGTTCCACCCTCTGACCATCCCAGTGTTTACCTCCACCTGTCTATATAGATGTCAACTAACATGCTGACCTGCAGTCTGATCCTCTGACCTTCCCAGTGTTATTAATCTCTGTAGAGCACGAATAAACAATGTATCAATCAGAATATAGTCTTAGTTCTCCAGTTAATGGATATTTATTATTATGTCCAATATAGTATATCCAGGATGTATGTGTTCTCCTCTCTCTGTACTCCATCCTCTCATCTATTTCCCTCCTTCTTTTCTTCCTTTATCAGGGTGGCCAAGTCCTGCTCGAGGTTTCTTCCACTTAAAGCAGACTTTTTTCTTGCCACTGCTTAGCTTAAAGGTTTTTTTTTTGTCCTGCTAGGCGATTTTTTTTTTTAAACTTGCTATTTTTCTTTGATATTATAATTTTAGTTCATGATATTTGCTTGGGGGTCACGCTCTGGGTCTCTGTAAAGCAGCTAAAGACAACTTGCATTGTAATATATGCTACACAAATCAAATTAAATTGAATTGAAATTGAATTGTTCAATAGATGTTACCTGTGATGCTGCAACATATATTTGACAGTGATTTCTCATTTTATCTTCATATACATAATGAAGCACCATCTAAAACTGTACTTTGTATTCATAAACTTTTAAGGTTGTAACTATTTGAATTGTATTCTCACAGACAAAACACAAATTAAACGTTTTATATATAATTTTATATGAAAATTAATTTCTGCTGTCATGAGATGGTGACAAAGACTGTTCTGTAACAGTCAAATCCTCAAGCTATTAACAACTGTTAGTAAAAAGAAATGATAAAAATTCAACATTTAACTGCAAAAATCTGGAAGAAATCCTGAATCATGCTGGCGTATACAGCTATATTACTGCTAAGTTTGGTGACTCTGATTTAAAAATTAGGTTTCATAAATAATATGTGTTTCGTGTTCAAAGTTTCAAAATGTCACTGTATGTGTACCACCAGTCTGATGTGAATGAAACGGGCAGGAATTAATGAGGGCAGGGTGAATAATGTTTGTGGGAGGTTTGAACTTGTGTACAAAGAATGCCAGAAATATGATCATTGGTTATGATTTAATATTTTGAAAAATATAGAGCGGTGGATTTCTGAAATAGATAAGTTGCAACGTATGAAATGTTTGCTTTAGTGAAAGGCATGTAATCCTTCGACCTCACCTTCTTAGGACAAATGGGTGATTTTTAATAAATTATTTTCATTTGTTTGTGCAAAAACATTCACTTGCTGTGAATGTTTGCTTGCACGCTTTTCAGACTGATAATGATAAAGCACGAAGAAGATACCGGACAAAATGTGACAAAATCATGTTCCTTTGACCAGATGGTGGCGCTATGGAGTTCATTCAAGATTGTCGTTCAGAGTGAAGAATCATCAAACGTATTTTGGAGCACCCATAAAATACATACATTTCACACAACAAATGTGTGCGCAAAATTTCGTGAGTTTTCAAGTATGTTAAGGCCCCCCAAAAGGCGAATCATTTAGGATAATAATAATAATAATAATAATAATAATAATAATAATAATAATAATAATAATAATAATAATAATAATAAACATGCGAAATAGGGTCCTCGCATCCTCGGTGCTCAGGCCCTAATAACTGTATAAGACTTTTAGTACAATGAAAAGTTTGCTCTTTGTACAAGCAAAATCAAAATATCACAAAAACATACTTGTATCTGAGATATTTAAAAATGCATATTTTTTTAAGCAATACAACAATATTCATCGTTTGATCATATATCAGTGTTTTGCAGAGGAAACCGTTTGAGATGACATCTCACAGTCCACTGTATCCTTTGAGAAATAAATGATTATCTGTAACAAAATCCATATAACAACTAATCAGCCTTAACTACTGCTAAACTAACTGAACCTTACAAAGCGGAAATTTTTCATTTTTTCACAAAGTAAGACTAACAGCTGCTGTTTGTGTCAATATTAAATAATAGATTTGTATTCCTAAATAAACAGATAAGCATAGGAAATAAATGAATGAATCTATCATTTGCATATTTAAGTCATATCATTTTCTTTCTTTTAAAAAATCTAAAATGCATTTTACCATCCATTTTACCAACTGCACACGGCTATGGAACTAAATAACTAATACTCTCCCAGGTAAATAACAGTTACAGCACGTGTTTTTACAACCTTGATGGCAGATAAGAGTCGATGAAAACTCACAATTTTGTCTCTTCCTCTGTAAGACTCCAGAACTCTGCAAAGAGACTCCACAGACTCCTGCATGACTGCTGGTGATCATCCGCTGTTTCCTCTGCTCAGTAGACACACGCTTATTTGTGATGTAAACAAACGCTCATTTGTGAGCACAACATCTCCCCTTTCCGCTTTTCAGCGATCACCGCAAAAGCTCTCAGCTGGACTTTGAAGTAGGAAGCACTTCCCAAATAGACCCAGATAGACAATCTTCGACTGAATACTCTGAGGGTTGTTGCTGCCCTCCTCAGGTTGAGAGAATTAATTCACGCTTTTACTTTGCGGTCACATACAGTCCAGAGGTCTCGTTTATAAACGTTGCATACGCACAAAACGTTGCCCGGAAGTTGCGCAATCACTTGACTAACACAAACTACAGTTTAGTGAAATTCAATGCAAGGGTGCCATGCAGCAAATTTCAGATGGTGGTAATGACACACAAAAAATATAGCACAATGTATTTCAGCAGGAAAGAAAGAGCTACAAAAGAATCAGAAAAAAATAAATAAACAAATAAATATATCTGTGACAGACTTAAAGCATTTTTGTGCATTGGTGGTCATTGTGCCTGTGAAACATACACCGTCTAGTAAAAACTACATTTTTTTGTATAAATAATGTTTGTTTATTTATTTATTCATTTCTAAAATTGCAAACTATCACGTGGTTCACGCGAGCAGACACCGTTACATAAAAATCTCCCATGATGCTCTTCGCGAGGGCTTCACAAAAAGCCAGATGAGTAGGCCGACAGGAGAAGGCTACCAGCCGAGGGGGGTAGCCGATTCCCGGGGAAGACTTTCCGTTGTCTTCGTCCATGTTAGCAAGCGGGCTACGAAGGGGAACGAAAAGCAAGATAAAAGCATCATAAACATGGTGCCTGCTCCCCGGGAAGATATTCCGTCTGGTGTATAAGTGTCGGCGAGGGGTTTTCCGCCGCCGGTGGTTCTTCGGGGGATTCTGCTGACTGAGTCCGTCCTGATCCACAGCACCGCTAGGCGATGACAGCGGTTACAGCCACTCCGCAGATGATGAGAGACCGGCTCCTTCAGGCCATCGATGGCCAAAGCAATGTGAGTATGTCGGCTAAGGTTGGGGGAAAAAAAGACGCAGAAACAACCGAGTGGAGGAGGGCGGACAAAAGGGTCGAGCCGCCTGGAGGTTCCCACCACAGAGGTTTGACAGTCGAGGCAGTGTGGACCGAGCTATTACGTGCCGGCTACTTAGCCAGCTAGTACTCCTGGTTGCCAAGCCAAAGCCTGGCAACTGGCTGATGATGATTAAAGATAATTAGGTTATGTTTGTACAATTTCATACGGGGTTTTAGGACTGGAGACAAACATGACTGAACTTCCAGGTGGCACGGAGCTTAGACAGATTCCAGAAAGTTCATGATTTCATATCCATATCTGCCTCAACCTAACACAAGTAAAGGCGGATATTACTATTGTGTGTGACTGAACAGGGGAAATCATTGCTGCTGCCAAGATGAACAGCACCCACTTGGAGCCCAACACTCAGATTACATCATGAAGCAATGAGTGGCATTGCTAAGTAGTAAAAATACCATCTGCTCGCTTAGATGCACATAAACATATCATCAGCTACCTCAAGGAAGTGCTGGCATAACTTTAAACATATTTTTTCTTCTGTATTCAGAGATGTAATTGCATTATGTAATCCCATCATTGTAACTTTATTCATACAGATTGGAATATAGCATAGCAATACATGATGAAATTCTTTGTCATGAGATACATCTTATTAATAGCCACATGACTATTTTAAGACCCTCCATTGCACTGCAGAGTTTACAAGACCAGATAAAAATTAATCACATTATTTTTCTGTCTTTTTGCAGGGTGGGGGGGTGGGGGGTACATTTGCATTTCTAGTATTTCAGTTTCTCATATCCTATCTGAAACCAGCATCGGTTTATATTTTTTTAGACCTACAGGTGCATATTTGAGAGTTGATTCAAATGATGTCTCAACTTTCACATGGCTGCTCATTTCCATCCGTAGTGCATGCTTGACCTATTAAGCAGTTTTGCGAAAGTCAGATTCTGAACTGTAAATGATGACATCTTTATATTAACAACTCTACTTAAGCACTGTTCAAAAACTATGATTGATATGATATATATGTATTTATTTATAAAAAAAAAACAACTCTTGTTTTCCCAGCAGATACGAAACATGGTGGTGGTTATGGAGGTGATTTCTTATTTGGAGACTTATCCTATCACCAAAGAGGCACTGGAGGTAGGTTACACTAAAGTACGCAGAATCACGACATTTCAGAAGTCTTGTTGCATCTTCTGTTAAACATCAGTTGGGTATCTTTTTAGGAAACTCGTCTTGGGAAGCTGATTAATGATGTACGAAAGAAAACCAAGAATGAAGACCTCGCAAAAAGGGCCAAGAAGCTTCTGCGGAACTGGCAGAAGCTGATTGAGCCAGTGAAGGGTGAATTGCTTTCTAAAGGACTATCTTGTTCGTCTTGGTCAACCAAGGGTAGTACCAATTCCTGCACTCCAACAGTCACCCCATTAGCTGCTAAAACTGGCCCAGAGCTGAAGAGCAAAAATGGCTTCAACAATTGCTCCCCAAAAGTGGAAAAAAACAAACACCAAATGTACTGTTGACCAGAAGGAAGGGCAGCTCCTACCAACAAAGATACCTAAAACCACTCTTCATGATAAAATACAAAACTCAAAGCCTCCAATCAATGGACTAGGTGGTAATGTAGAAACTCTCACAAATACTTGTGCACATCATCCTTTAGATAGAGAGATTTCTGAGCCTCTGGACAGTAAAAAGCTTAATAAAATCCCTGTTCATGCTGTAAGACCTCATCCAAGTGCCCCTGGGTGCAGCAAGCCTTCTAGCACCCTTCTTTGCTCAAAGCATCAGTTCGACAACAGCAAGCCAGGCAGGACCAAGCTGCCTCTCACGGGCAGTATCAGCTCAGAAGTCTGCACGGTTCTTTGGACACCCCTCACACTCAAAAGCAGGAAGCTGTTGTGAAATATCCTGCAACTCAAGCACAGAATATTCACGGCACGAGTGTGGGTACATCTGAGCTGGGGGTGTCAGCACAGCCTTTCAATGAATGTCTTCAGGGTATTCAGACTGATGGTTCGTGGTCTGCAGATTTGGATTCTCAGAGCAGGATTTTCAGTGCATCATCTCACAATTCAACCACTTCCTCTTGCAGTGAAGTGGTTACTTTAAAAGATGAGCATTCTGCTACCAGTACGGAGAAAAGAAAAAGACAGAAATACAGGCCGAAAGATTATGTGGTGAATTTAGATGGACACGGTGTGGAAGACGGCACCAGACCAGTAAGATTAAAAGACAGAAGACTAACCTTTGATCCTGTGAACAGGACAAATCAAATCCTCTAGCCATAAGGACTCTTTCCAGGATGGTGAGGTCACACCGGGCCACAGACCTGAACTGCTTAATCATAAACAATCGATACCTCCCAGTCCCTTTCACCAGACAGACTGGAAAGAATTGTCGAGGAGTGAAATTATCCAGTCGTACCTCAGCCAGCAAAGCAACGTTCTGACATCATCAGGCACCCATACCCCCGGGGCCCATTTTTTCATGACAGAGTTCTTGAAAAAAGAGGAACATGAGATTAAAGATGGAAAGAAAATGCACATACTGGCTTCTGATGTCCCTCCCAAGGAATTGCCTGGTATTAGCCGAGACATTAGCAGTCAAGACCTGAACAGATTACACAGTGAACATTGGTCTGGGGTTAATGGTTGCTATGACACAAAAGGTAACTGGTTTGACTGGACAGAGTGCATCTCCTTAGACCCACATGGAGATGAGTGCAAATTGAACATACTGCCCTATGTCTGTCTGGATTAAAAGCGAGGTTAGGTTTGGAAATTGTAAATTGCCTTCACTGTGCAGCAGAATGGTTCTGGGTGTGTGAAGTCTCTTCTTCAGCATGTGAGCTGCTGTTATGCTACTGTTGGTGAAAATGAAATATACATGCTGTTTGCCTGTGCTCCTGCTTGGAGCACGGAAGATGTATTCAGGTGTTACCCTTTACTTTGTGAACATTGAGAATAGTTTGAAAGGAGTAGAAAAGCTATGCATTTTTCACACCATTTATTAGCTGGCATTTAATAAGTGTACTGCTTCAAATTCCAAGGCACATAGGGGGGCAACTCTACTACTTTACTCATTTATCATAAGTTAATCTTATGTTTTCCTCAAGCTTTGTGGAATGTGAACTTACTGTCTTTCCCGTTTGCATGCACATTTGACATGGGGCATTATTTTTAATTTAAAACTTGCATATTTTCAGGCTACTAAATTGAAACATATCTAACAGAAACCTCTAAAGGTGCAATTTCTGTTAGCATTTGCTTATGCATTTTGTTAAAAGGTATTTTATCTGTTAAATGGGATGAATACAATTTTTAAGTAACTATCCCCATTGCCAGTGGTGCTAACAACTATCAGTTGTTAGTCCTAATATTAGGTTTTTGAGCACCTAATTTAAAACTAATATTTCCATCTTGTATGCACTTGCCCCACACCAATTTTTAGCACAAAGACTTATCAAATCAATTGTAAAAACATTTCAATATTTTTCTTTATTGTTTACATGACAAAACTGTCAGATGTACCAGCCCTTTGGGTTGAGTGGGGACAAAAGAGCTTTTAGCTAGACTTGTACAAGCTGATGAAGGTTTCATATGTCATATTTATCATTTCAAGACTAAAAATTGAATTTTTCAGGCTCCATTAAGCGTTATTTTGTAAGAGGTCTTTGTGATACTGCATATTTTCCATGTTAGTAGTACCAACTTAATGTAAAAAAAAAATCCATATTGATATATTATATTTATGTACTTATTTTAAACTTGCCTTTTCCAGTTAATTTGTATAAAGTATGTTGTAAAATGTGAATTGGAAATGCCAGGCTGATTGTATTTGCTTTCTTCATTTCATTTTTGGATGGACTGGAACAACTGAGAAACACAATGACATGCTGGATAAAGTACTTAATAGCATTCCTTTAGATATTGTTTGCCTTATGGAAACCAGTGTTTTCCCTGAAGACAGAGCCTTAGTGAAGACAGATATTAACTTTTGTGTTCAACAGAATGCAGAAAAACAGATTTGCTACCTAGTCCTTTAAGTGGACTTGTTAATATGTTAATAAAAAAGTGAAGGAATTGTGATTGTGTCTTTTTTTTAAATATTTATTTTGAGGGAAATACACCTGATTTTTAATTGTTTTTGTGCAATCCTGAATATTAATCTCATTCTCTCAGTGACGTACAGCTCTTGCGCTCCCAGGAATAATGAAAACTTGGCCATGCTGAGGTCAAAACTTGGAAGATTCCAGTCCACTCTTGGAGGACATCTCCTCTGCAGCAGCAATATAAATTCATTCTAACAACTATTTATATAGCAACTGGTTTGCTTAAATGGATTTAGAACTTTTGTTTTTGTTTTGTAGTAAAAATTGATGAATTTACAGATACAGTCTTCAAGTAATAAAGTTGAATTCTTTCGACAAATTACAGTCATGGAAAAAATTATTAGACCACCCTTGTTTTCTTCAGTTTCTTGTTCATTTTAATGCCTGGTACAACTAAAGGTACATTTGTTTGGACAAACATAACGATAACCACAAAGATTGCTCATAAGAGTTTTATTCAAGAGCTGATACCTTCCCATTTTCCATGGTTTTCTTGAATATAACCGAAATCACATAAGTTTTTACATCAATAGCTATGGCGTTGTACTGCCAAAAACACTGCTTTTATGCATTCAGTGATTTCTTTTCTGTCTGTTTTTGTCACATGATGACTTTTAGTGGTACCAGGTATTAAAATGAATAATCATTTTTTCCATGACTGTATGCTGCTTTCAGCTAAGATTTAGCTGTGCACTATGTTTAAAAATTCTAGGTGTTGTTATGCCTTTTTATAGTTAGTTATTAAATGTTTGTGATTTGCTGTTTCTTAATTATTATTTTCTAATCCCGTTTAAAAAAGGACAGTTGCGTAGACTTAAATCGTTTTTTTTTTTTTTTTTTTTTTTTTTGTCCTTGCATTAAATTTCGAATGCCTGAGAACAAAATCTACAATGTTAAACGAAACTTTACAACTGCAGATGTATTTTATTTCGAAACGTGTCACCGGAAATGGTTTGCTTCGTTTATTGTTGTGTGTGACGAAACCTCCCCCGATGCTGCCAGACTACTACCGGTGGAGGTGACGACTGAGCGCAGGAAGATGGCCACGGCGGAGCGGACCCCGGTCAGGGAAGGGATCCGGATATTTGTACTGTGTCTCTTTTGGTATGCGGTGAGCTCTGGAGGCAACGTCGTCAACAAAATCATCCTCAACGGATTTCCCTTACCCGGTCACAGTCTCCCTGTTTCACATCATCTCTATCGTCGTCTTCCTCCCGCCGCTGCTGCGGGCATGGGGAGTCCCAAAAGCAGAGCTGCCCGGCAGGTACTATCGGTGGTACATCCTGCCTTTAGCTTTCGGAAAATACTTTGCCTCCGTGTCGGCCCACTTCAGCATATGGAAAGTTCCCGTTTCATATGCTCACACCGGTGAGTACAGCAACTCTGTGTAAATGTGGGTTATGGTGGAGCCACCTGGAGCTCGTCAGCCGTAACTTGATGATGTGTCTGAATCGTCAGCTGGTATTAGCTTTGTGGCTAACGCTGAACAACTGGCGACACGGACATTAAAAAGCTCGTGAAGCGGGCATTCAGCAGGTCGTGAATATAAGGGGACCCACGAGACAAATTAATCTCACACCGAGACCTTTAACTGCAGTTTGGCCTCCTTTAGATTTTAATAAAGAATAACTGACAGCTGTTTGCTAGCCAACCAACTAAATTAAAGCTGATGTAGGACGTCAGGGGGAGGGTCCGTTACTGAATCCACTCTGTGTGCGGTGGGCTTCTCCAACTTTGATCTTATGCCACCTAATTCAGTCCGATTGTTATTGTCATTGTCTTTGGTCTTTAGTGTTATGTGAATAAACAAGGAAGAATTCAATGTTAACCTTCAATAAAGTCATATTCTATCAAAGTGACACCGTTCAATAGGAGGATGAAGTCCAAGCAGCTACAAAACGGTGTTATAAGCCCTTCATACCACTTTACAAAAGTAAAAGCTCAGCTTTAGAGTGGCCTGTTTTCACAATATTATGTGAAATCTCGAATCTTCTTTAAAATATTAACGTGTTTGTATTTTTTTTTTAGTGATTATTGAGAGTAACTTAAACTCTATATAACTCCACCATTAAGATGAATCCATATGATTGATACTTTCAATTTTAGATTCACATTTGCAATGATGTAGGTGCAAATGACAATTATGAATTTTTTTTTTAAACATAATTTCCTATTCACACTATATGCTTTATTAACAATGTGATTAATAAATACAACATAAACAAAGTGAAGTTAAAAGTACACCTCTTTCAAAAATATATTTAATAGAAATTCATGTGTACATTTTAACCAGAGTTATGTAGACAAATAACCAGAATTTCTAATTTCTGTTTATAACTTGAGAGTTGTCATTTAAATGGATTTTAATAGATGCTCATCTAATTTCATTTTTTTGGGGGGGGTTATGAAGTGTGGGGGGTGTTGTGTAGTGACAGCGAACAAACTTAACCGCGAACAAAAGATGATATGTAAGAAGCAGAAAGTACTAACAAGAAGACTGGATGAACACCTTTTACCAAGCTATAGACCTGTATATAGAGAATTGATGTAAACATTATCAACTGATTGTGTTGACTGTAGAGGGGGGTGTTGGGGAGGGGTGTAAAGCATAAATGTGTCCGTGCCCATATGTAAGTTTCCAAAGTACCAAGGAAACTGTCACCACCATTCCCATCACCACTCTTCTTATCCTAATCTATCTCAAATCTTCCCGTGGGTGTGAAAACGCTCATTTTATTTCACGACATTCTTGTTGAACTAATTTAATAGCAATAGAAATCACAACCTACCATAACTGTAAGGTTGAGGTGTTTTCAGAGAAACTGAATGTTGATGAATGTTTCAGTGTTTATTGCACAGCTGACGCTAGACTGCCTGTTAAAACAAGGGGTGATCAAACTCCCGAATAAATCCCGCGAAATGAAACAGTTTTTTTATAGATTCCATTTCATTTATGTAGATCCTGATTTGCCATTGTAAAGATAACAACTGAATCTCCTGAGAAGAACACAAGTAAACATTTCACCTTAATGTGGAACATGAACATATTCTCAGTTTCTCTTTTAGTGAAGAAATAAACTTGAAAACACCATTATAGTCATTAATAGTTTGATTTTGAAGCAAACGTTTAGTTGTGATTAATGGCAGAGCGGCTGGCTGAAACTACCAAATTTACTGAGAACTCAGTCAGTATGTTTACATGCAGTTTATTATGTACAATTAATTTATTTATGGTTTATCTGTATTGCTCCGTGTTGCCTTTTCCAGTACTTCTGAGCTGGGAACTGTATAGTATGAGCAGACTTTGAGGGCACTTTCAGTCCAGCTGAATGTCTATATGCAGGGATTAGTTTGACTCCAACTGTATTATCTGGGTGTGTTAGTCTGACTAGGACAAGTTCAATTTTACTTGGACTAAGATATTTATATGCATTTCCTAAGTACAATTTTTGTTGAACTAATGCAATAATTATCTGTTTCTATAATCATGTAAACACTGTGTTTAATAGTTTAGGAGTCTTTTAATATTCTTAATATCAAATCAATTAAAGGAACGCAGCAACGTTAAGTCAACTGCAGGTCTGTTACTTGATGGTGAGGAGTATAAACTTTTATAACGGACCAAAAAATGATGCATGAAGAAACATGAATAACAGCAGTTTTGAGTTTGAAGGGAGATGCAGCAAAATAGGAAATTTATAAATTTTCAATAAATAACCACTTTAAATTTCTGACAAGGTTTTTTTTTTTTTTCTAAAAGTGCTTCCAGTGAAGTGATAGTTGGGATAGTCTCTGCAGACAAACCGAGGTAGTTTTACATGTTTATGTGTGCAGTAAATTTATTAAAAGGACTTTATAGGCATCGCTGTTACCTTGTCATAAGGTCGTATAAATCAACTACCAATGTTACTCTTTTTTTTGGTCTATGGACTGTTCCTTTTAAGAAGTTATTTAAATAGAACATAATTCCCTTGTATCAACACAGCCTTAACAACACTAAAAAGATATCTTGTGGCATTTTGAGTGGAGTTTGGAACCATTTCTCAAATAACAGTAAAAGCTAATTCCCACTGTCACCAGGAATTGCTGTTGTCTCTGAATGCTGTAACTCAGTGGTACGCGTACCACCAGTGATGCGCGTATCACTGGTGGTATGTGGGGGAACGTCAGGACTTTACACATTTTCCCTTTTTTAAAAAAAAAATTAAATCAGAAACATACAATGCATTATAAATCCGTTTCAAACGAAATTCAGGTAACAATAAATAACTACAATAAGGAATAAATATCTCTCCTGTAAACTTAAAGCTAATTTAGAAGGCATATACGGCTATAATTTAAAATTGGTCATCATGGTGGTACTCAGAGAGCTGAACAGTTTCTCAGGTGGTACGCAGTATTAAAAGTTTGAGAACCACTGCTGTAACTGGTTTAGCCACATATTATTGTTAACTAAACTGGAATATATCATTACAGGTGTAGCCTCTTTTCTTTTCAAGTCAAAAAAAATATGCCTCACCTATAATACCACTGCTTGTGCAACCACTGTTCATCAGTGGTTTGTAAATAACCATGCTGGGATAAGCCTAATAGTACACAAATGAAGCCCTGCTGTTGGGTTGTGTACACAGGTGTGGGCTTTGGCTCTGACTTACAGGTATTTCATTGTCTTAACTTTGTTCTTATCCTTTTCTATTTTCAAACTCACATTTTTCTGATTCTGTCTGTTTTCTTTCACAGTAAAAGCCACAATGCCAATATGGGTTGTGCTGCTGTCAAGAGTGATCATGAGAGAGAAACAAACTACAAAGGTGAGTAGATTCACATAAAACAGCACAGGGCTTGCTCTGTTTCAGTCTGTCTAAGACTCAGCAGTGGTGATGTGGCACAGTAGCCTACTGTGCCTCCACTGCATCTCATATTACAGCCATCTGCAGGGGCTTTTGCTGCTGACGTTGATGAGACGTTGTGTGGGACTGGAGGTCAGCGTGGAGGACTGGGTCTGGTTGAATAGCCTTTTGCTTAGGAAGGTTTTTACTGTCAAAGCAGCAGTCAGTTATTTTTGTCCAGCTGAACTGACTGGGATTCATATAATTAGATATGAGGATAGGAGGGGGAAATAAACAGCCTGCAAAAGGCATCTTTGACAAAGCTTCTTTACTTCTTTGACTAACCATGGAAATGAAGTAATATTTAGCATATATTATACTTACACACATAATACGGCTTCTGTAAAACAATATAAGAACAAATTAGGCAAAGTACTTCAATAATGTATTTTGTGTTATACTTTTGAACATGTGTTGTTGCATCTGCAGGCCCACATCACAGCTCAGTCTGAGTTGGGTCAGATTCACTTTACTGCCGCTGTCTTTTCAAAAGTCCAGAGGCATTTCTTTTACAATCTTTACTTGACCTCATGATGTGTTTTCTGAATAAGATTTGACATGTGCAGCAATAGACTAGAATGATGTGGTAAATGAAATGAGAATCCCAGAGAGGTTGCATTTCTCAGAAAAAAGTATGGTAGGTGCAAATAATTCAGCTATTTTAGCATCAATTGTGAAAACCCGTTAATGCATATGGTGGGGGTAAAATACGTTCAAAACCTGGTTAATGTTGAATATGCTATCCCCGTTATGAAGTTACACATGCTGCCAGATTTATGACTTATTTTTGAGCAAAAGCTCTTTTTATTCCAGCAAGATGATGACAACAACTTTCTGCATTTATTGCAGCAACATGGTGAAGTAGTAAAACGGTCTGGGTACCAATATCAAACTGACCTCCCAGCACTCCAGACCTGTCACGTATTGTAAACATGTGATTTACTATGAATCAGACAGACATCCACACACACACACACACACACAAAAGCCACATCTTAAATCCTCTTATAAAACAAGAATGGGAGAATATTTCTCTTTCAAAACTACAGCAGTGTCAAGAGAGGTGATGCAGCACAATGGTAAATTTAACATTCATAAAATGGTTGTTTGGGATGGGGGGGTTAAAAATGTTCAGTTTATTGCATTAGGTTTTTTATTAACACAGCAATCTAACTTTTTTATGAATCGTTTTTGCATCCAGGGACTAGTATCAATAAAGCACTCATCAGTATCTGAATTAAGACTGTACCTTCTGGTTATTTAATTAAAAAAAAAAAAAACCAAAAAACAAATCAAAACACAACAACCACAAAAAACAAACAAAAAAAACAAACTAGGATTGAATATGCACTTCTTGGTAAGATTAAATAATCATTAACTGGGGCCCAGGCATCTAAAGGTTAAACATTTTGGCACCTCTGAAATGCTTCTGAATTTTCCATCCTGGAATGTTTTACAGTCGGTGTTTGCTAAATGTGAATAAGGAGACTGACATCAGCTTGTCATGTTTACCTTGCTGCTCGGTGTTCAGACAGGATGGATCCACAGCCAGGGAGAGGGAGTAGAAGCTGAAGGCTACTGTGTGTTAAGATCCTGTTTGAGTGGCAGCTGGATAAACAGTTCCCCTTATAAAACCTTCAACTGTATGTGAGTGATTAAAAAAAGGACTGTTATTTTGAACCCCTTTTTTTTCCACTATTATCACAGAAATTGACATGCATTAGAAAGTTATCGGAAACATCTTTCACGATAAGACAGTCCAGTGCAACAGCAGAGGTTCCTCGTTCCTTATGAAACGCTGCAGATCTTCGGAGTGAATTAATGTGGGTCACCTAAAATAGGACACAACAATGTTCAGGACTGTCGGCTGCATTGTGCTTGTGTTACACTACAACAATAAGAAGACTGGCTCCTGTTGTATACAGCTGCATGTTTGGTGTGTAGGCAGACAACAATCTTGTAAACTGTTAATAGATTGGACAAGTTGCGATTGAGAGCAGCTTTCTTGTAGCAGTTTCAGTTACGGGACTGTTTAATCATCAACAAGCATATTAAGAGAGTGTCTTAAAGGGCTTGTAGTGTTTAAACAAATACTAGTAGCATTTGTGTTGCTGTTTCGTATTACAGGTTTTTGTTCCTTTGAAGCAACTAAAGGGAGCTGGACTTCTTTTTCATGAAGACTTTTCATTGTCCATCCAAAAAGCTTTGTTGACGTTGACCATGAACTGGTTCACTGAGGATCTACATCCGCTGAAATGTCCAGCTACCCCTGTTACTTAGCAACAGGTTCGACTGACAGGCCCGGCAAACACCTTGTAATATAACAACACATCGAATAAGGAACATGCACGTCGAATGACAAACAAGCACATTAAATAAAGACAACAAATAAGGAAAAGACACATTAAATAACTAAACATTCCTCATTTCATGAAGAACACATCTTTAAATGAACAAGCACATTAAATTAAACAATACATTCAAAAGGGAAGTGTTTTAATTAATTAAATGTGTGTTCATTATTTTATTTTTGGGTTTTAATTAATTTGATGTGTGTATTTATTACTTGATGATTTATTAGCTGTGACTTTGCATTACTTAGTGATATGTGATTCTCTATTTGTGATGGCAATTTGTTAATTGAAGATTTAGTTTTATTAATTAGACAATATGATTTATTTCTTTAATCTAACCAAAGAAATCTTCCGTATGAAGAGGTTTTAACAAATACAGGTTGTTTCTCAAAATTCAAAATTTCTTGTGTGTAAATAAAGCTCACATTTGTAGATATTAGTTTACACCCATGAGGAACTGTCCCTTGTGGATTCACATAGTTTTCCTCTTATACATACATCTCTCTCTCTCTCTATATATATATATAGATAGATTGATTATTATTATTATTTTGTTTTTTTCATTAAAGATGAAATTGCAGTTGGATTACACAAAAGGTTGATTTAAAATTGTAACCTTACATTTTCTAATCACTTTGGCTCTGCAACCTAAGCCAATCTTAACCACAATAATGACTTTTTAATGTTAAATGAATGTATAACTTGGAGATATTACTCATATAATACTTTAGTTCTTATTCATTTTCAGCTGAATCCAATAATACTTTATTGATCCCGGAGGAAAAATTGTATGTTGCAGCAAGTGTGATTATTTCAAAGAGTCATCCTTGATGGTTATTGCTGTGGGCAGGAACGGTCTCCTGTTGCGGTCTGTGATGCAGCAGATCTGAAGAAGCCTCTGACTGAAGACACTGTTGTTGAATCCCTGTGTTGTAAAGAGGATGCTCAGGGTTGTCTATTATGTTTTTCTTTTTATAAATCAACTTTTGCTAGGGGTACAACCTCTATTATAGTTTAAATTCTTCATGTCAAGGAAACTCAGATAAAAGTCCTGACTACTTATGACTGAGAGTTTTTCATTATATTTTCCATCCACCCATTAAACCCACTTCTTCCTATCCAAGGTCACATGGGTCTGCTGAAACCTATTCCAGCACTCTTCAGGTGAAAGGCAAGGGACTGGACAGGTCGCCAGTCCATCGCAGTGCCACACAGATTAAAAAATGCTTAATGTTTGTTCTTCTGATTATACATAGAAGCTTTTTTTACTCTTCTCTTAAACTCCTGTCTTCTCTGTCCAAAATATTTACATTGTAGTCCGCAAAAGAGTGTCCCTTAACCTTGAGATGAAGGTGGACTGCTGGACTAGCTGGCTCCAGTGGTGTGCCATGGGCTTGTGGAGTTGTTTAGTTTCTCCAGTGCCATAGACATAAGCCTTGTTTGAATCTCTTTCTCCTAACTCTGTCCTTTTTGTCCTGTTTATCTTGCTGTAGGTGTACGTGTCTCTCATCCCCATCATCGGAGGAGTGCTGCTGGCCACTGTGACTGAGCTTTCCTTTGATGTTTCTGGATTAATCAGCGCTCTGGCGGCCACACTCTGCTTCTCTCTGCAGAACATTTTTTCCAAAAAGGTAAGTGAGTTTTTGCTCTGTGCTGCATGATCTTGTCCTGAGCTCATCAGTGTTCTCTGTGAAGCACAACAATTAAATAACATTTTAGTGAAATACGTTGTTGTACGCCTGACTTCGCAAAATGATATCCCATGGCTTCACCACCATTTACTGTGTTTACCTTCATCTTTTGTTACAAGTCTGACATTTGGGTGCTTTGTACCTCTTTCCCTCCTATCAAGGTCAAGGTTTTGACCTTGTTAACTTGTCCTGAAGATGTCCGATGTGTTCCAAGGTGTCTAATGGGAGAAATCAGCTATCGCCTCTTTAACCTTCTCAGAAAGTTTCAGATGGACTGTATGTCCCAGTCCTGATTACTAGTCAAACTAGGCTTTGTGTCACAAATATTACTTTATCATATAATTGCAATTATTTGATACAATTGTTTTTTTTTGTTGTTGTTTTTAAATAATTTTTGTATTGCATTCATTAACATGTGTAACACCAATGAAGAAAAAGGTATTTAGTCATACTCGATCCATTTTTAAGGGCTTTTTTAACCTCCCAAAATATAGATTTCTTTCTTTTTGATCAAGAGCTGATGTCTTAATCAAATACATTCAAATTCAAAAGTACGTTATTGATCCTCAAAGGGAAATGAAATATTTAAATTACATCAGGTATTGAACACAACAAGAAAAATTAAAGGAACTAACTGAGATTTTAAAGCTATTTTAAAGGAGGGACATGAAAATTTAGTTATGTCCAGTTCATGACAGAAGAAAATTTAAAAACCCCACTATATCTCATTTTTATTCATGATTATTTTTTCTTTTTCTTTTCATTTACAGGTTTTGCGTGACACACGGATCCACCACCTGAGGCTGCTTAACATCCTGGGCTTTAATGCTGTAATCTTCATGCTGCCCACCTGGGTTCTTGTGGACCTCTCTGTGTTCCTTGTGAATGGAGACCTGGTGAGCACATTAACTGGGCTATAAAACAGTTTTCCCATTTGCACCTCTGGCTGCATTTGTCATTAGAGTTCATCTGGTATGTGTCCATGAATGATTTCTGACATGACTGCTCTTTCTTTCAGTCAGACATGTCAGGATGGACAGGAACTTTCATCCTCCTGCTTATCAGCGGCTTCTGCAATTTTGCCCAGAATGTAATCGCCTTCAGTGTTCTTAACCTCGTCAGCCCACTCAGTTACGCCGTGGCCAACGCCACCAAGAGGATCATGGTCATCAGCATATCTTTGTTAATGCTGCGCAACCCAGTGTCCCTCACAAACATCCTGGGTATGATGACCGCCATTGTTGGAGTCTTACTTTACAACAAGGTGAGTGACCCTGACTACTGGCTGTGAGCTGATCATGCACTAATGGGGGAAAATTAATTTACATCAAGTGCTTGTACTTAGATAGACTTTAGAGTAAATTTTAATCTTATTTGTCCTCCTGGAGAGTCCTGTGACTTACTGACTTATTTATTTATTTACACATACAGTATACCCTTGCCCATTCACGGTTCACTGTTCGTGGTTCCACATACTCATGGGTTTTGCTAAGTTTTTTTTTTTTTCATAATGTGTTTGAATTTGTGGTAGTCGCCTCCAATTTTGTGAATTTCTTAGGCCATGTTTTAGCAAAAAAACGCTCCCATTTACCCTAACTAGTATTATTGTATTTTTATATATTTATTATGATGATGATGATGATGATGATGATGATGATTATTATTATTATTATTATTATTATTATTATTATTATTATTATTATTATTCATAAATATTATCATACTACAAATTAAACTGTATTAATGAGTAAGAATGTCTTTAGAGCATATTTTATAGGGATGCACCGAAAATTCGGCCACCGAAAATTTTCGGCCGAAAATGGCCCAAAAGTGCATTTTCGGTTTTCGGCCGAAAGACTTTTATCACCGAAAAAACACGGCCGAAACATGATCTTGTGATGACGAACAAAAACCGTGGCCAGCACGCGCTTGTCTGGAGAGGGGCCAACATGTCTGTGGTGTGGACGTATTTCAATATATCTGAGAAAGACCCACTGATAGCGATTTGTAAAACATGTAACGCTGAAATTTCAAGAGGGGGTGAATCTGCAACGACTTTCTCCACGTCGGGTTTGATTTATCACCTGAAATCCAAACATCCCCATCGCCATTCTGAATATGAGAAGGCGGCGGCACAGAAAAGGAAAATCCCTCCGAGCACGCCCACTCCGTCTGTGGCGGACGTATTTGAAAAGGCAAGAAAGTTTTCCAGTGATGGTGCCAAGGCAAAGGGCATTACACAAAAAAATATGGAATTCATTGCCTTAGATGATCAGCCGTTCTCTGTTGTAGAGGATGTGGGATTTCGTAGGCTGATCGAGCACATTGAGCCCCGTTATTCCATACCGAGCAGACGTGTGTTTACCTGAGCCGTAGTCGGAAACCCCGGGGGGGGGAACAGGGGACGTGTCCCCCCCTTCCACATAGTTGTCCCCCCCCAAAAAATCGTTGTAAGCACACAAAAACAATTGAATAATAATATAGTCATGTTCAATAAAAGTACAACACAAGCGCTGCAAATTATAAACGTAAAAAGCCTTTTTTTAAAAATTGTTGAAACATTGCGACCCCCCTAATTCTCAAAGTGGTTTAGTCCACATGCTGTTTCTAACGGGCGGGGCTACCAGCAGCTCCATGTGTCAGCGAGTGTGTCATTTAAACGTGGAAGGGATTTTTAATTGTATTTTATTTTTGCATTTTTAAGTTGCCATATTTAATGGCGTAGTTGTAATATGTTGTTGTATTTTGTTTGTCAAAAATACAACACTACAATATAATAATACCACCTAATACCATTGTTGATTTTTCAGTTTGAACATTGAAAAACCTGTATACGGGTAGAATATGCACTGATACACAATGCTACAACTACTATTATTACTTTTTCTAACATTCAACAGACTGTGGGCTCAACCCTGCAAGGCAAGTTCCAAAGGAGCAGGAGAGAGAGAGAGAGAGAGAGAGCATTTATTTTCATGTCCCCCCCAGGAATTACTCTCTGAAATTTTACTGTTTATTGTCCCCCCCCCAAATGAAATGGGATTTTCGCCCCTGACCTGAGCTGTTTAATGTTGTTGCAGCTCACGTCCATGAGCTTATAGCTGCAGATATTTTTGTTGTAGTCCTACAGAGAATTTTTTTTAAATGCACTTGACTTAAATGCACTGTGTTTTTATGAGAGAACATTTTTACAATCTTTCAGCAGGCCAGTCAGCCTGTATTATTATTTAATGTACACCTGAGTGGGGTCAAGTTAAACATTTTATTTTGAATTTTGTTTTATATTGTGCATTGTTGTAATGTCAGTGCTAATAAATATTTTCATAATTTTGCAATTAATTTATTCTTTGTAGCATCAATATTAATTTATGCAATGGTAATGCCTTGATTTTAGTGAGGTTAGTACACAGTCATAGCCATGAATGCAATGGTACTAATAATTGGCATAATAATTTATTTCGGCGTTTCGGTTTTCGGCTTTCGGCCTTGGTTTCTTCATTTTCGGTTTTCGGTTTCGGCCAAGAATTTTCATTTCGGTGCATCCCTAATATTTTAGCATATATAATATCATACATAGGCCTTTTAAAACTGCATCAATAATTTGTGGATTTTTGAGATTTGCGGGGGGGAGAAAGGAGTGTAACCCCCACGAATAATAAGGGTATACTGTATTCAATGGGCACCCACAGTGCTATGCCAAGAGACCATTACAGTCAATTAAAACACATTCTCTTTTCTCCTCTGTTATCAGGCCAAGTATGATGCTAACCAGCAGAAGAAGCTGCTGCCTAGCTCCAAACAGGACTTGATGTCCTTTGACAACCCAGCACTGGAGAAAATCCAGGCCAACGGGTCAGTGCCTTTCTCCCACGGCTCAGAGCAGCCACACAGCTGGAACCACGTGCTCACAGACCACTTTCAGTACAGCCGACAGGCCTACACGACAAACTACAGCGGCAATCATCAGTATGTGGTTTAATTGAGAAGTTTGTCCTCACTCTGGGTAGCTGTCATAGACGTTACTGTGTGCGAGCGCCCTCCCAGCATTGGGCCCTCACGCCCACCTCAAACACGAGACTGAAGGAAAGTGCTGTTTTGTCCTGGAGAGTAAAAATGAGAAGAGTGTGTTTTGATTGGCCAGGGAAGCGAGCTCTTCCATTTCCCTCTCTGTCTAAACTTCATATTCTTACAGCCTTGCTGTTGATCATTGTTTATTTATTATGTTGGTACTGATTGTATATGGTAAGGAAAAAAAAAACAAAAAAAACCCCAAAACATATCAGCTGTTTTCAGACATGTAGGTGACAGATTAAGCCATGTTAGGCAGGCATAGAAATGTGCCACAGCAGGTAGTTGTCATTTTGACTGCCTGCACTGATTTTGTTTTTACAACCAAACATAATTTATTTGGAGTCTTTTTTTTTTTTTTGGTTAATTTTCAGTCATCTGTAAATTCATCAAATCATGAATTACATAATTAAGAAAAAAGCTTAGATCTGGATGTGATCAAGGCTTGTCATACTGTTGGTCATTTTCCTGCCACTTTAAGGGCAGTTTTGGATGCACATGTAACCAGGCCTGTGCTGAACACGAGCTGTGTGAACAATTATGATGTGAGGTATTAACTGCCAGATACAAGGCGTTCTGACATGAAAACAAGATTTGACATTATAGAAATAAAGTTCTAAATCAGAGAGAAGTAAGTTTTTTTTTTTTTCTCTCGGATCTTTGTCTGCAGGGGTGACACACCGCTGGTTTAGCTTAGAAAGTCAACATATTGCTGAGACTCAGAATAATGTCTGTTGCCTGACTTCAATCTAGTCTCTTAAAAAAGGTGCATTTTTCTTGTGGCCCGTGAAAATTCCTGGCTCAACGTTAATTTCTGCTGGCATCATGTGAGGGAGAGGAAATTACAAGCACGATGCTCTCTGTTTAAGTTTATTTGCAGTTTATTGATCCCAGGAGTGTTAGTTACAGGTCAAATTTTGAGTTTTAAACATATATCATCTTTGATCGATATGACATAATCACAGCACGAACAAGTAAATCTGAAGTTGAAGCACAAATCTAAATTGTGCTTAAACCTCTTTATTTTTTTCTGCTTTTGTATATTTGGGCTAGGGGTGGTGTTGTAGGTATCCCCCCCCACCCCCACCCCCGTCCTAACAGCATGGTTGTAAAGACAGGGCTATCACTGGGATCAGCTGACTGGGTCACCAGGAAATCTGGTGCTGTCATGTTCATGTCTATCTGCCGCTGATTTGTCCAGCCACTTTGCATTGTGGGTGAAAATTATGACAAAAAATCTTTTGAACTAATCAAGCTTCTCATCGACTTCAACTGTACTTTGTTTGAATCTGATTTGCAAATGTTTGCATGCTAATTGTGAGTTTACCATGCAGGCATTAGTATTTAGTGCAAAGTTACGTTGCAAATAAGCGTGACCTGACTGAGCCTGTAGCTTGGCCGTAGACTGTAGACGCACGATGCCGAAACTCAATTCCTGTGCTCACTGTGCAAGCTGGATCACATTTAAAAGTCCCCTATGAGGGGAATATTCCCAAATTAAAACATCTTCTCACTGTGTCTGCAACAAACTTATAGCTTGTACATGTTTTTGCATATTCAATTTTATGATTTAAATTGGCTGTTTTAACAGATATTGATCAACATTTCTTTTAAGTGTCTTTTTGGAAGCAAAAAGTGTTGACGTCTTTTAAAGAAGAGTGAGACCAGTTCTGTGATTCAGACGGGTCAGTGACCTCCTACAGGTCTGTTCTTTTCCTCTCTGTAGCAGAGATGTGGCTTGTGCTCGCTGCGATCTGACCACAAGTCATAGTGTGAGCTGGCTTTGCTTTTTTTTTTTTTTTTTTGTAGATTTAGCCCCTTGTAGATGTAACTGAACGGGCATTGTAATAGAAAATTGTAATAGTATGGATGAGCACTGTTTTTCATTTGAAACACTGTCATCACATTTAGTCTGGGAGAAAAACATAGTATGGATGGAAACAGTTGTGTCAAATAGTTTATTCCTGTAATAAAATTTAAAGCTCTGAGATCTTTGCATCCTTTTAACATGTTTGGCTTTCATGAAGGCAAAGTTGAATCCATGTTATGAAAAGCAAAGAACTTCAGAGAATTAGATAACTTTATAACGTGATGGTGCGGATTATTTGGCAGAACCAGCAGAGAATGAACAATCTGCCTCTGCAGCTCCGCGGAGCTGTTTACATCTTTGAGACTCGTACGGTCTGATCAGCTCTTACAAACACCATCTAAAGCCCTTCTCATTAACTCTAGATATATTATCTTCCCAACATATCTGTGGAATCTGGCAGCTTCAGTCGGGTATTTCCAAGGAGATTTTGGAGACCAAAAATAGATCTTAAAGAGGAGTGAAAGCCATTTATCAGGTGGCAAGAAACATTAATTCACTGTAAAATTGTCCCATTTACTACAGTTACATGAAGACATAGATATCTAAAGAATCTGTTCTGTGATTGTAATGATGCATTAACACTAATCTCCTGCAATCTTTCTCTTCAGAAGTTAATTTTATGAATATTGTGAAAAACTTTAACATACAGGTGATTTAAGGTCACAAATTTGCAAATATGAAGTGCACTACTTCTCTAAGACTGATGCAATAAATTGTTTAAAATGTGACATTGTGCAGCCTCAGGTGATTAGATGAAAGTGAGTGTAGGAAAAACTGTTGATCAGATGTAAAGCATGAGTTCATTTAAATATAATCATTGTTGAGTCATTTAATATTTTAAGAGAATTCTACTGAATGTTTTGAGAAAGGAGAAACAACCACGTCAACTTTTAATGATTTATCAGTCTGTGCAGCTGATATTTTTAGATGCTCCTGTACTTTGTTTTTTTTTTTTTTTTCCCATGTCCTTCCTCATGTTGCCAAAGGCACAGCGTAACCCTTCTCATGCTGGTGCACCGCAGGACAGAGGCCTTGTTTGCAGGTGGGAGATGCGTAAAGTTCACAAGACGTGGTATGAATGCATTGTTTCCCAGTGTCCATGTCTTTTTTCTTTTCTTTTTCTTTTTCCCTCTACGGTGAGCTAACTGGGGTAAAATCCAGAATCTTGCTTCTGTTGTAAAGGTTTTTACTGAGATGTAAATGATAATGTAATGTAGAGTGGGACGGATTATTTGTAAAACATGTATAGTTATTTTTGTGTCTTAAATGGGTCTCAAAGGAATTTTTACATGAACTATGTTTATAGACTTTTATTTATGGTGTTAAAGGTACAAAACTGTTGTACAAAGGTGCAGCTATGCACAGTCTTGTCTGCTTATGTTTAGTAAATGATATTTTTAAATGTTGGGGGAAAATAAATGCATCACGAATACTGAACATGTTGAATTGTCTTTTGTCTTAAATAATAGTCCTACCGTTGAAATAAAAAGTAAATAACAATAATTATTAAATGTATTCATGAATCTGAATAAACCAGTTTATTTTGGAGAACAAAAGCATTTCTGAATCAGTTGTATAGATTTATCAGAAGTATTCCTGAGCGTGTGCAGTGACTTCTGGAGAATTGGACATTTTTAATACAGGACTGACTGTGATCCTGAAAAAATCAATGACATTTGGTATTAAATTTTGTAGCTTTGATCCAAACTTAATAAAACTTATATGGGGTCTCTGAGCCCTTTTACAATATAATGTAATGTACTTAAGTAGATGATTAAATCCCCAAATTTTTTGTAGCTGAGTTTCACATTGAGAAACTTTATTCTGATATCTTTCACATGCTGATTAATCATCCTCCTGACTTTATCAGAAATCCTCATGGGAAACTCCTCACTGTCCCATCACTGACCTGTTGCTAATTATCTTAATACATGAAAAGATGGACAGATTAGTTCATAGCCATGTCACACTCTCCCACCTCCACACTTACAAGATTTTATTCGACTTGTTATGAGATGAAAGAAGAAAAGCAAAAGAGCTCAAAGTGAAAAATATTTATCAGCTTCTACTTTGCTTTGGTTTAATCTTCTGCCCCCTAGCGGACACATACATGTAGCTGATTATAAATGCAGACCAGACAAGAAGAGTTAATTTCTTCACATTTTTTGTTGATTTGCCTTTGACCAGGGACATGCCAAAACTAGCCCAGATTTATTGCATAAATAAAACAAATACAAACGTAGATCAGCAGCATGTTTTGGTCAGTGTGTTATGATATTTGTTTGTTTTAAATGTCTCACCAGATGTAAAAGTTTCCAATGTCAGCAAGACTGTGACTGAAGGCTGAGACAGAGTCATAAACATGACAAAATCCCAGAAAATACAGCCATACAAAAAAAAAACATGTCAAGCTGATGAACATTTGATTTTATGTTTTGTAAATGTTTTTTTTTTTTGTTTTGTTGTGTTTTATAAAAATAATTTAGAAAAAATAAAGAAAAGCAATTTTCTATTTTGTAGTGTTTTTAACATGTTGCTTTCTTTTTTGTTGCTGTTTATGAAATGTCATTGTGTTTTTTTTTTGTGTGTGGTGTGTGTGTGTGCTTTGACCTCAAGCTCAAAAAAAAAAAACTTCGAAAAAACCCATTTAAATGTGATCCAACATGAGCATCACTTTAAAGACACATTACCAATTTGGTGCTTGTTTTTGATAACATATGGGAAAAATTAATTCACAATGAAAACAAAGGATAGTTAAATAGTTTGTTTTTAATAATATGTTTCTATTTTCTTCAGTGGCTGAGACATCAAGGGTTTTAATTAACAGTTTGAAGATTTTCATGGGTATGTGTTTTTTTTTTCCTAAACAAAGCTTTGAGTCTAAATGGGTAAAGACTTGTTTTGACTCTCTTGCTGCCCCCAAAACGATTGTTTCTGACAAACAAAACATGGACTGCTTACAGTCAAAGCTGAGAAAAATCTGAACACCTACTTGAAGAAACAGTAGTAGGTCAGAGGAATGACTAATTTATGACAAAATGCTGTAAGCTTATCTGGAGCGAAGTGCAGCAGAAAAGGTGAACACCACAAGGAGATGGTGTAAAACACTGAGAGACACAAAATAAAGGCTCAGTTGAGTCTTGTTATTGCAGTTCAGTCTTCTTCAGTCACACCAGACTGCTTTTCCATTTTCATTTAATAAATAATCCTGAAACACTGACAGTCCTGTGCAGGTGTGGATCTACACAGACGTCCCCAGGTGTCTTTCTCACCTGACACACTGTCAAACTGACTCTTTGGCCCCTGCGTGCAACTATTTGCAGCAAACAGTCATAGATGACACACATGTGCTGAGTCTGCAGAGTTTCAGATCTAGTGGAGGCTTTCCGTGTCGTACTGAGTGAACTTGGCAGTAGCAGGGAGAGTGATGATGTTTGCATTGCACATCAGCTGGATGAACACATGGCTGTCCTTCACGATATCAGGACACAACAGATTCCTCTGTGGTGAAGGCGGGGAAGTGTTGCCACGTTTCCTGGACAAACTGAGTAACCTTCGAAACAGGGATCTCCTGAGGAGGATGTAGATCCAGGGGTCCAGGATGGGGTTAACTGAGGCAGTCCTGATGGCTGCCAGATCTGCTTTGTCATCATTTTTGACAAGGTTGGCAAACATGCGCACCTTAAAAGAGATCAGCACAGTTAGCACAGCTCCAACTGTTAATAAGTGTTAAGATACATGATGTGTTTCATGTAGCAGCATGTGTCCTGTTTTTTCCATAATAGCTGAGGTTTTCCAACTCAAGTCAAACACACTAAAGGTGTGCCAGATATATCAAGGAGTCAATCAAGGACTAGATTACTTGAAGTTTGAAAGTTGGTTGCATAAAGCAAACAGCCTGCTTAGGCCAACTTGAGTTCAATTAAAAAAACGTATTTTTCTTCATCAATACATTCAACCAGTTATTTTGGATATTTAGTGAACAGTAAATAGGTACACCTGATCAAAAAGCCTGCACTTGCCTATCTTTTCCCAATTTTGGTGCAGATGTATATTTTATTCACGAATCATCCAAACTGCATCGTTGCACAAAAAACTACTAGGATGCAAAGCAGATTTTAAAAGAAAGTAGTTCATAATTTATGAATGCAGTCCATCCAGCAGCGTTTTGACTTCTGATGAACTTCTGTGTGCTTCATTAATTGTTGCTGGTGCATCTCTTCACGCAGATAAAATTGCATGTAGGCTATGCAGCAAACAGTGGAAGTAATTTGCTGTTACTTAAATTACTCACTACTAGCGGGGCTGAACAAGCCAAAACCACCGCGGAGGTCATCACCAGCACCGCGATCATCTGCGTCTCTGCTGCCGAGGACAGCGCCCTCCACCTGTCCCGGACGCTCGCTCTGGTGACGGGCCGCCGCACGGTCCTCCGGCGCATCAGCAGCAGCGTTCCGCACACCGCCAGGTTCAGGACGATGGTGCCCAAGATCAGCAGCAGGCTAAGGACGCCGTACAGGACGGAGTATGCGCTGGCCACCGCCTCGCGTGCCCTCCAGTTGATGAAGCACCAGGTACCGGACGGCTGCAGCTCGCTCCTTCGCCATGCCCATCACAGGGAGGGAGCAGAAAAAGATGTGACTGATGTAAATAAAAAGAAGGAACTTTTGCGCAAAGCGTCGGTCCACTCCCCACCGCTGGTAGGTGTACGGGCAGCAGATAGCCAGGTACCGCTCTGCCGCCATGGTGCAAATGATGCTCAGTCCGGTTAAACCAAAAAACAGCAAGAGAAAGGAGTGAAACTCACAGACATGCCGGTCCTCTAGCACGTGTCGGTCTCGGTAAGTGGCTATGGTTAACGGGCTGGCCAAGCAAGTGCCCAACAGGTCCGTTACCGCCAAACCGCACACCAGCGTGTAAAAAGCGGAGGATTTCCTCTCTTGTCGGGATACTGAAAGGACAATTATTGCAATCAAATTCCCAATCGCGCCACCAGCAAACATGAAAATCGGTAAAGCCATTTCTCTCACATTTTCTGACTCATTATTAGACGGAGATCTGTGCGTAAAGTTCGGACTCTCCATCGCCAAATACGCCCCAGAGCTACTGTCTGTTAAGAACACTTCCTTTGCTCTGTTGTCGGTGTGGGAGAGCATTTCCTCTTTGGCCCACTGCAACAGATGATAAGGAGTCAGCAGGGGCATGTATCATCCCCTCTGCTTTCCAGTAATCCAGAAATTCACCAAAGACGTCGTGGCGCACATCTGTCAGCTGAGAGATGGGCTGTCCCTAACGTAATGAACCCCCCTGTTGCTGCCAGAGGCTCCCGAGTAATGCAGACAGGGTAAAAAAATATAATATTTCCTCCAACCATCATCTAAACGTCATCTCAGACACGTGACCGTGTGACGTTCAAGAGGTCATCTTGACGATGAGTATGGAACGGTGAAGGTCAAGCTGTGGTCAGCAGGAAGAGCTTCCAGAGAACTGGCAGTTTCCTGGAAAAACAAAGCTCATATACTGTTTGTAGAAAAACAAATAAAGCTTCAATAAAAGACTTTGCAATGGTGGTGCACTGTTCAATGTCCACGGACTTCTGTAATATCACCGCCATCATCAAAAATACAACTTTCCTTCTAAACGGAAAGCTTTGTTCACTGTTGGACAACATTGCTGGTGAACTTCTTTAAACTCTAGGTGAGACAGACCTCAGCAGACTTTCTGAACCAAACATTAATGATTAAAATATTCACCAGTAAGAAAGTGAGTGGTATTGAGATGCTTGTGGCTTGTCTGAATATAATGATTTTACCAAAAAAGACCAGCTTCAATGGACTACACTAACAAGGCAAGAAGAAAGTACATTTTAACATAAACAAACATCTTGGAGAAAATCTCAAACTGAAGTTACAGGGATTATATTTTGGTTATCTTCCACAAGTCATATCGTGCAAGTTGTGCTTGAAAGAGAGTGTGAGGGCATCCCCTGCCCTGCAGCTGTGCTGAAGGCACAGTGGATAGTGAGTCAGTTAAGCCTTGATAACAGTGATGTATCCGTTTATCCCAGATTTCACTGGAGAAAGTTTGAAGCTTCCAGGTGAAAAATGAGCCGGGTTCTTTGGTGTTAATCCTCAACCCTTTATCACTATGGCTCTGCACAAAATCAATACACCAAGTGTGGGCTTACTCCACTAACATGGATAAATTGTCCACACACTTAAATTATGTAGCACATTTGACCTCATATTAAGAGTTTTACAATACATTCACTTAATAATAAAATTTAGTTTTGGGATTAAAAGAAAAAAACTAAACTAAGTTGAATTGCAAACAGTAAATATTAATATCCTTCCATAGTTAAACTTTATGTTCTCCTTGGTGCCTCCATATATGTTGCTGCCATCAGAGTCAAAATGAGCAAATATTTTCAATGAAACTGTAAATGTTTCAATTTCAACATCAGATGTGTTCTGTATGTTCTGTTGGGAATACGGTTTGCAAAGTATTGCTCTGTTTTTATTAACATTTTACACAGCGTCCCAACATTTAGTTAACTGGGAATTCCAAAGGCTAATATCAAATTAAAGGCAATTCTATTGTCAGTGAACTGAAAATATGACATGACATTGACAACTCACTCAGGTCCCCTATACAGAACAAATACAGTCCTCCAACAATAAAGCTTTCATATATAGATAGTGTTTGGATAAATCCCCTGTTGTTTTAAAAGACCTCCTGAGTACAGTAATTGTGTCCTGTGAACATTCACTGCCAAACTCATCCTTTCGTGTCTCGGGCTTGTTGGCTCACTCATATAAATCACTTTTGAAAATATGGGAAAAACAATGATCTAAATTTGGGGATACTCCTAAATTAGGCGTCTGGCAGGGCTTCCCTGTAAGAATATCAGCTAATCATTTTTAAATTAATAAGCAGAGACTAAACATCACCATCCATCCTGTACATAATGAAAAAAACTTCAAATCCCTTCTGCAGCAGTACCTGCAGAGAACATTTAAAATTGCCCGCTGTAAGTCTAGATTTCTCAGCTTACATTCTTTTACATATTTTAGGAATGTCCTATTTTGATGCTCTGGGATTTCACAATACAAATCTTGTCAGATTTTAATGCAGTAATATGACTACCTCAAAACTTTAATGGGTATATATATTTTATTTGATTTTTTTTTGCTATGTAACTGTATTTATTTTGCAAGAATGTGATTCTGAGCTTACGTCCCCCATTGTAAATAGTTAAGCATTACATTGTCTAGCGTTTTTCTGTACCTTTGGACTTAATGAAAATTGATCAATCACAAAAAAAGACAAAAACAAAATCAAAGTAAAGTTAGTGTTACTCTGGTAACTTTGGTGTTACCAAAGTTACTCTGGTGTGTAACCCTCCAACAAGTGTGATGCCACAGTTTAACTTCACTCTTCACAAGTTTAATCCAGTTCTATTAGTTTTCCTGGATTATTCCTCAGTAATTTAGTTTGTGGAAAATGTACTGTACAACGGCAACTTCAGAAAAGTTGGGATGCTGTGTAAAATATAAATTAAAACAGAGTGCGATGATTTGCGAATCTCATAAAGCCGTATTTCATTCAAGTCAAGTTTGAACAGCCAAGGTTACTCCTCAGTTTTGAAGCTTCTTGCTTCTTTTGGAAACATTGCTCCTGACTGGCCGAATGCCCAACTCTGAGGCTGACTGCTCTCTTTTACCAGGAAGGCCTTAGATTTGATCTCATTCCTATTAATTCCAGCCAGTGTAGGCAGAGCTTGGAATTTCATCACTAATGCTGGCACACAAAACTAATTTTAACTGCAATTAAATAAGACATGAAAACATTCAAACAGAGCAGTTTTTTTAGTGTTCTGCCATCAGGGTTATTTTTTTATTTTTTTCAGTTAAGAAACTTATTTCCGTTTTCTTTTCTGGAATTGTTGAAGCTTCAGTTTCTTTAACATTTTTTTCTGTCAACAGCGATCTGAAGGTTTTAACAGAGTGCTACAGGAGGCAAAAGCTTTCATCCAGTATTTGTTCCCGTAACTTGCTGTGGTTGACATTTTACACGTGAAACAAAAGGAGAAAAAAAAGTTCTGTGTCTAAATGACAGCACTGAGCTAGGTCCCAAACAGTGATGACTGTAAATGGTTGTGAGGAACAACGGGGGGCTGAGAGACACACAGGAACACGTGGGACGTCACTGCACTTAATCTGCGCCAACTCTTTAACATCATGCAGTTATTACAGCATGACTTATGTTTATACTGAGGCGCAGCAGAGATGGGTCTCTGTCTGCAGCCAACCTTACAAGACAAAACACAACACCTCTTTGAGAGACAAATCGCTGCTGCTCATCTTTGCTACAAACAAGAACGAGCTTACAGACTGTAAATGACAAGGTGATGCCAGGGCTTGGAAACTCCAACCTGACTGGAATGTCCTTCAGTTTAAAGTGAATCATGGGATGTTCTGGCCCTCGCAGCTTAGTTTATAGTGCTCTTGACTGTCTGAAGGTGAACTATTCATTGCACTTCAAATGCAATATCTTTGCCTGTGGTTTCAGACAACAGAAGATTGCTGCTGTATGAGTAATCAGTCTGGAAACAAAAGTACATTTGCCATAATGGGTCATTATCATGATCAGTGAGGCACTACTATGATAAAAATAACCTTTTTCAAATAATAAGAAGCGTAACTAATTACTTATAGAAATGAAGGAATAATTCTCTGTTACGATGAAGTTAAATAACTTACAGAGTTACTTTTATTTGTTCTATTTCTTTCTGTGTGAAGTTTGCAAAGTGAGTTGTGCTATGCAGCAGCAGGTAGTAAACAAGCTTGGAAGATGGAGATGAAAGCACTAACATTGAACAGATGGAAAATATGCCCAGTTCTTTGATTTTGTTTGGGGAAAAAAAAAGACAGGAACGTTACTGTCAGATGTAAACTGCGTGCAACAAGACACTTTCAGGGTGAGGTCTCTGTAACACACTTGTGATGTTGTTGGTGTGTAGAATTTGATGGCCCATGTTATCGATAATACATTAAAATGAACACACTGTCATCTGGTGCATTCAAGTGCATTTAACCTAAATCAGCCTGCATTAATAGGTGAGAAACACAGGTAGATGTATCCACAATCGCCTGGATTACTTAATACCTGCCAACAGACCAAAGTTAGTGAGACTGAATAAACTGCGTCTGACAGTGGTCGGCAGCACAGGAGCACCACAGGGCTCTGTGTCGTCACCATTTCTCCTCACTCTGTAGTACTGTACACCTCAGAGTCTTGACATCTCCAAAAACATTCAAATGACTCGCAGTTGTGTATAAGTGATGGACAGGAGACTGACTGCAGCGAACTGGTGGGCCACTTTGTGTCATGGTGTGGGAACAATCATCTTATCTTAAGTATGATGAAGGAGACGACTTTTAGGTTAGAACAGGAATAAGTTAAACACCATTTACAGTGTTTGGAAAGTGTGCAGTTCTTGAGGAAGTCCTGTACTTCTTGAGGAAGCTTATGTCCTCCAGTGTAGCAAGATGTTGAATATCTTTTGTAAGTCTGTGGTGGAGAGTGTGACTTCATTTGCAGTCATCTGCCGGGGTAGCAGCATCAGAGCCAGAGACTAATAAAGATTAAACTAATAAAGAAGGCTGGCTCTGTTCTGGAGGACTGTTCTGCAGCCTCTAGAGCTGACTCTGAAAAAAGGGTGCTTTATAAAATGAAAAACACAGTGGACTACAGTGGGCATCTCTTTACCAAAAATGGGGTTAAGGTCTGTGCTCTGCATGGCCCACTCCAGAAGGTGGATTTTCTTTTTCTGAAACCATTGTGCAATGGATTTGCTTCCATGTTAAGACTTATTGAGACTTTATTAACTTCTGAGCTTCAGCTGGTGGACAGACACCCTCACATTATCCATTATGATAATTGCATTCCAACAAATATTTTTGTCATGGCACATAAAGCTGTAAAGCTTCTGATGTAAAAGGAGTTCAGGGAAAGAAGGATAAGATAAGGTAATGACCTGTGCTGTTTTCCTGGAACTAAGTCAATATGATCTCCTGAGTCTTCAAGTAACCTAAGTGTTGGTCAGTGGTTACATAAACAGATGTTTGTCAGACATTAAGTTTGATCAAAAAAAGAATAAAAGGACCAACAGAAACACATAAACCTAACAAGAAAGTTAATAAATAGATGTCTGTGGACAGAGTTAAAGTGATTGACAACTGTAGGAGAGAGTAATAGTGTCCATCCATCCATCCATCCATCCATCCATCCATCCATCCATCCATCCATCCATCTATGACCTTAATACTCTGCAGGGTCACGGGGATCTGCTGGAGTCTATCCCAGCTCTCTTAGGGAGAAAAGCAGGGGTACACCCTGGACAGGTCGCCAGTCCATCGCAGAGAGTAATAGTAACTGGTAAAAATTAAAAAAGAACTCTTGCTGGATGCAAGGAAAAATTTTGTCTCTATTGAAGAAGAATATCAAGAAACTAGACTAGATTTTGGGAAAAGAATGGTAATTGGTTTTTGGTAGATTATTTCTTTGTTGTAACAGTGTTTCTTGGTAATAGATTTTAGACAATTGGAAAGCCTGTTTATTTCACCTTTAACAAGGGCGGTTTGTCCATAAGGGCGATTGGGCGGCACACGAAACTGAAGGTCTATTGAAAATTTTTACCATCATGCCCATGACGACAGCTGAAGCTGAGAGGTGTTTCTCTACTCTAAAGAAAGTCAAGACGTTCCTGAGCAATGCAATGGGCCAGGAACGTCCATGGAAAAGGAGCTAGTCAGGAAGATGGTTGATTTCAGTGAAAGGCTCATTGATCACTTTGCTGCTTTGAAAGAGATGGGCAAAATTTCGGTAACAAATAACAGTTTAAATAGGGATTCTCTCTCTCTCTTTCTCTCTAACGCATAATCTTTTTACTGTTGATATTGTTTTTTTTATTTATTTTTTTCATTCAAATGTTTTTTTGGGAATATGTCAATGTGTTCATGTTTACTCTGATTTCTTAATTCTGCTTTTTTAATGTAAATAGTCTGGTGTCTTTGATAAACAACAGAAATTGCCATTGAAAATCAATGCTAATATAAAGTCAAGAACTGTAAATAAATACTACTAATGTTTTCAACTTGGATCAAGTCCCTATCTTAATTAATGGTTAAGCAGATATCTTTATCCATGTTCAAAGGTATTTGAAGGGAAACCGTTTACCTACTGGTATGTGGCAACTGCACTTAAAAGGGAAGTCTCTATATTGCAATCTAATGCTTATGTGTGTTGGTAATGTGACTTGACCAGAAAAAAAAAAAACTAATTGCGACAGCTGACTTGCTACTGATTAAATTAACCATTGAATGGGTCACTTTAGTCATCATCACTACTATTTCCCCCTTAAATACTACTTAAATACTAAATATAGTATTTACTATATATTTACTTTATTTATTAAGTATTTACTAAAAATAGTAAATGCTATTTATCATTTCACTACTATTTTTAGAAGTTTATCAGAAGCCACCACTGCCTTTAAATGGTAAGGAACATGCTGAGTTGGAAGCTTTTTGTACTTAGTTTAGTGTGTGAGATGGGTAATAAATGGGTATGGCACTAACCATTTATTACCCATCGGCATTTAATGGGTAGTAAAGCAGCATGTGAAGCTTAAAGCTTTAAACTGCAAATGAGGACCTGTTTGGGGATGGACATACACTCAGGTGAATTTTCAAATACTTCACAACAACACTAACACTTTAGTCTCATTGTAGCTTACAAACAATTTTTAATGGAGCCAAAGTCTTTGTGAAGGTCCTTTACCAAAGCTTTAGTGATTTGTTTCATGTTGTCACGGTTAACTCCTGCAACAGAGTTGTTCATATTATCTCCTAAATCACTTTGCTTGACATATGAGACAGAATTCTCTTAATTTCCTATGTCTTCAGGAACATCAACTGCAAAAAAAAAAAAAAGTTATAATGCCGATAATATTTTAATGTTTTACTTGAATATGGAAATGTTTAATTTCCCTTTTCAGGAAACTCATAATAGAAGTCAAAGCACATGCGTAACACAGGCAGGCGATGGCGTGCAACATCTTCTCGGAATGCAAACACACACGCCATAATGAATACACAGATCCCTAATTTACAGTCAGGTCAAAGATATGGCAGAGTGAAATCAAGTAGAAGTTTATATTATGTTATTGAAAAGTAATGTATGTTTATCATATCCCAAACAATCTTTGAAGAAGTTTATGTACAAAGGGACTTACAAATTAACCAGTTTTAGGGGAAACTAGCATGCACACCTGCATGGCACAACATGACTCAAGACTAAGCGGCCCACCTGAATCTTAAGGACAAGATATTACAGAAATGAACACATTCCGGTTGGAGACGACAGATGGTTTGAGAGAGGAGTTACATAAACATCGATGTGAACACTAAACAGAGGCTTCATCTTAAACATTTACAATGCAGCCTCACCTCTCCATTCCAGGGAGTTGCAATGCCATTCACACCTTTTGTGACTAAAATATTTTACATGTTTACTTGCTAAAAAAGTAACTGATTCATGCGTGTCCACAATAACTCACAAGAATACATGTCCCAACCACGACGAGCGAGACTGTGATTCTCCACCAGTGACCAAGGACAGAAGTCCAGTTCCTGAAGACTTGGCTTCTTTTAATGCACTTCCTGTAACAACCTGTACATAAGTATATAACCTACTCATAACCAGTTAACTATGTACAGTCATGGCCAAAAGTTTTGAGCATGACACAAATATTACATTTTCACAAAGTCTGCTGCTTCAGAGTTTTTATATGTTTTTGTCAGGTGTTTCTATGTTATAATGAAATACAATTAGAAGCATTTCATCAGTTTCAAAAGCTTTTATTGAGAATTACACATAATTCATGCAATAAGTCAATATTTGCAGTGCTGACCCTTCTTTTTCAAGACTTCTGCAATTCTCCCTGGCATGCTGTTAATCAACTTCTGGACCAAATCCTGACTGATGGCAGTCCATTCTTGCATAATCAATGCTTGGAGTTTGTCAGAATTTGTGGGTTTTTGATTGTCCACCCGCCTCTTGAGGCTTGACCACAAGTTCTCAATGGGATTAAGATCCAGGGAGTTTCCTGGCCAAGGGCCCAAAATGTTTTGTTCACCGAGCCATTTCGTTATGACTTTTGCTTTATGGCAAGGTGCTCCATCGTGCTGGAAAAGGCATTCTTCATCACCAAACTGCCCTTGAATGGACCCTCTCATTTTCCAGAAGTGTCTCTCCTTATTATCATTACTCTTTGTAACTCCTATCAATAATTATGACCTTTTGGAGTTATGCTGGGTGCAAAGATACTCTCTTACATCTATAGGTAAAATTGAAATAAAAAGGCTAGAAATTAGCATAATATAGATACCTTATATCAGAAACCATAAACCCTGAAAGAAGCCTATGCTAATGATTTATAATCACCTTAACCTTCCTTCATAAGAAGGCAATGTGACTTTTTTTTCTTTTCTTTTTTTCTCAGAATCAATCTGAGAGACATGACAGGAATAAAAACATGTATATCAGTACACATATGTTTTTTATTGATGTATTTTTAATATTATTTTTAAGTATATATACATAAACATATACATGGAAGCGAGGGCCTTTTAGGTGGCTTAGTGGTAGTGCTGTCGCCTACCATGAGGCAGGTTCTGCTTCGACTCTCAGTTGCATTTGGAAAGGCATCTGGTGTAAAACTTGTGGCAAACCATTCACATGGCTCATTCCACTGTGGCAACAGAGAGCAGCTGAAATGGAAGTTTATAGTTTATATTGAAGTAAAGATTTCACTGAACACAAATATTCTTATTCATTTATTTGTTGTTTGTGTTTTTTTTTTTTTTTTTTTTTTTAGCTCACCTGGTATTTAGGAAATGGTATTATGTAAATTCAACTGTAATTGGGTTGGACTGAATTTAAGTATAAGTGGATTATAGTAAATTAGATTTTATTTATTTATTTATCTATTCAAATCAAATATCGTCCATCCATTACCTATACCTGCTTAATCCTCTGCGGGGTCACGGGGATCTGCTGGAGCCTATCCCAGCTCTCTCTGGGTGAAAGCAGTAGTCAAGTTGTAAAAAAAATTCAGGAAGGATGGTCAATGTTTTTCACTTAAAAAAAAAAAGTGGCAGGGGCAGGGCTGTAAATTCATTATCAAAACAAAACACTGTAAATAAGACTTCTGAATCCTCTCAAATCAAGTCAAGCCAAGTTTATTTTAAGCGCAAAATCATAACAATTATCTCTTTTTTGTGTTATTAAAGACAGTACAGAAGTACAGAAAAACTCTCTCAACATTTTACAATATTTTTCCTTTTCTCCCCTCTGGTGCACAGTTTTTAGTTTCTCAGTTTCAAGTCTCAGTATCTCATAGCAGTTTCCAAAGACTGTCGTAATCATGTTTTTTGTCAACAATTTTTCGTGTTCTTGCTTTCTGATTGTTAGCTAAGCAGTGACTGAAGATTAATAGATTAATGTGCCTTATAGCCACTGAAATAATGAGCTACATACTAATAGGCCTACGTATGAATTGAAAAGGGTAAGTGTGTAAACTAGAGGTCGCACTAGACTTTTTTTGCAATTGGTCAATTTGACAGTCATGAAAATTTTGTTATCAGTTTCTACATTAACAATTATTTAATTACATTAAAAGATTACTAACAGTCTTCAGATTTTTCAATTATTGTGAGGGGAAAAAAAGTCAATTACAGGGAATCCCCAGTTAAAATAACCCCTGGTCTAAACCCTAAAGGTTTAATAATCAAACCTGTACCTTCTGCTCTTGATCTTCCTGCTTCCTGGCCATGGCTTTCCTCTATGTGAAGAAAACAACATTATAGGGTTTGATAGAATGTGCAGACATGTCATGCTAAAAGCACATGAACTTGCTCTTGGATAATAGACAGAAAGTACAGTATAGGTTAAAATCACATTTATCATATTTACTGTAATATTAAATTACAGGCCACAGCAACAGGCCCCAGGAGGGGGGAAAACTATTTAATGTCACCTGCCTTGAACATCTGAATTTTAGCTAACATCTTCATTTATTTTTGTTGTCTGATGAGTCCTATTGATGAAAATAATATAGCCGTGTGAAGAATATTTCATCATTAATTCTGGTCAAATATTTGAGACAAACTCTCGTCTAATGCTAACAGTAAATATCTGTTTTACGTTTGCCACGCTCATAAACCAGAATCTAACGTGACTGAATGACAAGTCCTGTGTTTCAGCAAACTAGTTAACAAGATAGATGAACGTTAACATGAGTTCATCTCAGGTAGTTTGCAGGCTACACAGCAAGCTTGGAAAACTAGCTGTGTTGTTATTGTGCAACCTGTGGCGAGTCTGGCCACTTTTGTATAGATTAATAAAAAGTAATGATTGAGATTCTTGATTTATAGCTCACCTGTCATTTTAGTCTTTTTAAAAAACTCCCTGACATCTTGTTGTCCAGCCGCTCGTTTCCTCGTGCTCACGTTGCAGTGTCAATCCTCAATATGTCGCTCTGCGCAGCAGCTCGTGCTGCTCCCTCAGGCATCAATTAACCAATTGAAAATAACAATCATGTTGCATCATTGCATCTTTGCTTGCCCCTGTGCCCTCAGATTTTATTATTTCTTTTGCTCAACATGCGAACTACTTTCTAATGATGAAATAATTATAAGTTATATTCTCAACATTTACTGTAAAAAGGGGAGGGATGGAAAGCGGGGATGGAAGTTTTACAGGGGGGATGATTTTGATCGTTTTTATTTCAGGGGGGACGCCATCCCCCCTCATCCCCCCTCAACTCGAGTACTGAGTGAAAGGCAGGGGTCCACTCTTACAGGTCACCAGTCCATCACAGGGCCACATGTAGACAAACAATCATATACACTCACATTCACTCCTATAGGCAATTTTGAAACACCAATTAACCTAACATGCATGTCTTTGGACTGTGGGAGAACGCCGGAGTACCCGGAGGAAACCCACGCAAACACGGGGAGAACATGCAAACTCCACACAGAAAGATCCCTGCTGAGGTTCGAACCAGGAGCCTTCTAGCTGTGAAGTAACAGTGCTTAACACTGCTGAGTTGTTTCATTCAATCAAATAAACTGGTTTAGACCTTTAGTGAAGACAACTAGTTGATTCACTAAAACAGGTCAGCTGTGCTGCATGGTTGGAACAAAAACCTGCAGCCACACGGCCCTTTCACAGATCAGTTTGACACCTCTGTTCTAAATCATATTGGCTACTCAAAATCGTGTGATCTTCTTCAGAGACCCTTACATTTATGGTTTACACCTTACAGGTGGCTCACGGTACGGTCCATACCGGGTTTTTTTTGCCACGGTTTCGGTACGGTTTCGTTACAGTTACAGACCACCTACTACCCTAAACCCGCGATCGCAAGATACCGAGTTTGCGGAAAGCGCAACTCGCATGTCAGCGCGTAAAAGAGCATGTCCAAATGGCATAAATGTGCGTCCACCTGGTCACATGTGGACGTACACAAACGGCTCTACCTCTCCATTACGCATCACCGTATTACTTGCATACGTTTTTATTCTCTTGAGGTCAGAGGATGTCTGGTCAGCAGTTGTGGTGGATGTGGGAATAGTCACGGCCAGACACGTCAGTCTGTGCAGCTGTGGCATGATCTCATTCAGATGTTTGCTGTGGAAGAAACCAAGGAGATCTTTGTCTCTGGTGTCAAGCTGGAAAAGGTTGGATGCGGGAATTTATTTCCGATATGTCTGAAACTGTTGGTGGTCGAGGAGGGACAGGAACATTAATTGTTCGTGATCTTTAAATGCGCATCCAACGATTCGTTCTGCAGTATTTTAAAAAGCACATCAGCTGCGCCAAGACGCACAGCTGGTAACGACTGGATCTTGCGCAGGTAAGATCACGGGTTTAGGGAGGTGGAAGATTGCGTTCTGTTAACTGTTTTCACTCCCTCGCCGGTGTATTCAACAGCAAAACCAAAATGTGAAGACATTTTTTTACATTTTCCATAAATTGCACCTGAAAATCGAATATCTGTAACTTTGTGTGGGTGTGTGGAAAACTTGTTTCAGCTTTAAGAAGGGGAGGAGACAGATAAACTGAGGTAAAGAGGAAGTAAACCTGTTCTCAGGTTTAGTTCACAGAGTCAGTTACCATGGTAATGAGTTACCTCTGTTTCTGAAACAGGCTCAATTGAGCCCTCTGGCTTGGAGTTAAGTTACCTTGCTTCGTGAAATTGAAAACTCAAGACTGTCTCTGAGTTCAGGTTTAACATATTCAGAGTTTGCACATAACTAGCTTTCTGAAACAGGTCCCAGGTTTGTTGATTTGTAAGTCTTGCATCCAGCAACAGCAGAATTGTACACAAGGTTACAGCTTTTGAACCTGTGCACTATGTCAGCGTGGTCGTGCCTCTTTGGTTTTTACTCTATTCTGCTGCTGGAAGGTTGTAAGGATCAATTTTATTGATCTCAATGAATGTCTCAAAATACTGCTGTTGGCCCTGGTATTTGGTTTTCCCAGTACAGCCCGTCTGCTTTTGTTTTCTCATTCTCCGTTTCTTCCAAAGAAACGTCTTCACAACTTAAATGAAACAAATAACAAGCTGAGTGGTCCTTCTGGGGTCATCCCTATGTTCCCACAGCCCAATGATCCCACAGCCCTATGTTCCCTCATTTCTAAGATTTTTCTCAAAATGCAACTCTAAGTCAAGTCATCTTTAGTTTTATGTCGCTTTTCAAGAGATGATTCAGAGTAATTTCAACCTAGGGTCCTTTGCACCATGACCATTACCCCACTAATAATGTCCGGAATTTCTGGTGTACTTACAAACTTTCTAACACCTCATTTTATGAGTACTAACACTATTTGTACTACTGTAGAAGTTTGGTAACATTCCGGACATTATTAGTGGGGTAATATAACATAGCTGTTTGGTAATGTTAGTGCCTGTGTTAAGCCATTAGGTTAATAGTGGTAACTCAACCACTGATTGAGCATGGGAAAACTAGGGCTGAGGAAACATAGGGCTGAGGGAACACAGGCACGCTCCCGTCCTTCTCAGCTGTCTCACTTCCAAAATAACCATAGCAACATATAACATGTCCTCTCAACATGGAGACTCTTCCGAAATGCAACGTGTGATTAAAACATTGTGAAAGCAACTGCTCATTCTGTACATGTTTCTGGTCATCAGTTCATCTCAGGTAAGTCGAGAAAAAAATACATTCTGATGTTAAAAGTCATAGCTGTCAAATGTGATGTTTCAGTGTCAGAAATACATTACCTGGAGATTTCAAAAGATAAATATAGCTGCAAAGGGCAGCCATCTGGGTCAATCAGATTTGCAGCAAAAGCACTCATGTTTAAAATTTTAAACAGTCTCAGGAGGATTAATTGAGCTGATTCTTCTTTAAACTTTAACTTGCACATCAGAATAAAAATTGCTCATGGAGAAAAATGTTTGGCCAGGCCTATGTTTTAGTAATAGATGTCTGGTATAAAAGGATATTTGGTTAGTAACATTTCTGTGATGTTTAGTGTTGAACTTGTGCTTTATTTCTATTAATATGGGTGTGGTGACCAAAGTTTGGCCACTCAGCTGGGTGTGGGGAGAGATTGTTTATAACACGCTTCTAGTTAAAAAGTCCAAAAGAGTCTAAAAGATCACTGTTCCTTTTTGGGTAACGTTCCCATTTATTTTCCTTTTTTGGCAGTGATACAAACTTAACATGTCTTGAGAGCAGTAAAAACTGTGTATCCTCCATACACCCAAGCAAATTAAAGCCCTCTACACCACCTGTGACTTCCATTAAATACACCTGGTGCACTTCTCTACTGCCTCCTACTGTGATGTAATATTACAACCAAAAAACAAGTGAAGCAATAAACAAATGGCTCCAACAATGGGAATCCACTATTTTTCTGTGTACTGCCATACTTTTTGAGCTGCTGGGCATCACCACCTACCCGACAGGTTTATTCCAGATGAACACCAGTGACAGTGAGTCACTTTTCAGGTGTGATACTTTGATTAACACTGAATGAATAATGGGTGTTGATGGACAGAAATCATAGCAGATCTTTGATATGAGATGACCATTTTCTTATTGGAAAAAAGGACATCCCTCCATCTATGATCTATGACCTCCTCATTCCTATTTATGTTAACAGGGTTTTGGTGGAGTCTCTCTTTTCAGGCAAAAGATGTGTACAGCAATATGTAGGAAAACAGTCTTGATCATTCAACTGTTGTTGTCCAAATATTATGGATCCTGCAGAGGGATTTTCTTGACCCTTAAATGAGGTTCTCCTGACCTTAGATCAGCTGATCAGATCTGTTATTCACAAAAATATGATCAGATGCGAGGTTTCAATTTGAAGTTGAGGTCAGTTGCCCCTACTTCGATGAAAGAAAATAGTTTAAGCCCAGTAATAGTCATATTAGTTACATTAGAAGCAAACAAAAGGCTCTTATTTTTAACTACTGAACACAGTAATCATTCAGTTTTGACTTTAAACACCTAAATTCTCTTTAAAAAGTTGTTGTTTTTGTTTCTTTTTTTAAATGGGCAAAATGATGTTTTATTTGCTGTTAAATAGCATCGACTACACAGTGTACCAGACCAAACTGTATTAGAATAAAAACTGTAGATGCATCAAAGATGGCATAAGTTCCACAGATTTCAAAATGATTCTTGTTATTAAAAGAATAAAATAAATCAAAATAGCCAGATCCAGAGCATCCTGCACTCAGGCTCCATCCTGCAGCCTGCTCTCTACAGGGTTTTATTTCCATTTAAAGCTTTGTTTACGTCCATAAACACAACAGCAGTCAGGCATTCAGCTGCTCTGTGACGGCTCAACTTCGTCTACTGTTGCATTTTTACTGGCCAGTGAGTTCTTGCTACCAATTGCAATGGTGATTTAAGTCGTCTCTATGAAGCACGATGGACTAAAGTTGTCCCTGTGGCACAGAACAGCAATGTGACTCAAAAAAAAAATAAAAACAATAAATTCATAATGAGGTTTGTTTGACTGAAAGCCTCTATTAGTCATTTTCTGAGAAACTCTTATTTTTGTCTGTCCGGTGATGTTTTCAATATGTTTCCGCTGCTCACCAGGTCATATGACTTCCACCACAGTACTTAATCCTTTGGTTTAAGTCTGATCACGAAATATGCAACCGCTGCAGACTAGTTAAGGCAGGATGTGGGAAATACAGGACTGTGAGAGTGTGAGTGAAGCGAATGAGAGTCATTCAGGTCATGATATTAAAAAGCTGCTATTGCATTTGCTGTTATCATTAAGAAAGTGTCTGTGACAGTATACTGTAGTCAGGTATTTGGAAAGTAATGTTTAGCGTTATGCAGATGTTGGTATACATGATCAGCATCGCATGATGAAGTGGGTCCAACTGTGTGACTCTTGAAGTGATAAATGAAGCATGTTTTAAAAGCAGGTACAATTTTTGCAAATATGTTGGTAAAAATCAATGACTTGGACAGTTTTTGTAGATTCTAGATTTAGACATGTTCGGTGTCAGAAAATATGTCACAACCTTTTCACTTTCGACAGATCATCATCCCTAGTTAGCAGCACCTGGACTAAATTTGGACCAGTGTCAGCCAGCCTTGCTGGGTTCATTTTGTCTTTTGAAGTCATGTTATCTGCATAACATTTTTGCTTTCATGTGAGTTTAAAGTTGTTTTCCTGAAGTCAAAAATGGCAACAAGAGAAATGAAAACTTAACATTTACAAAATAATGGAGGAGGCAAAACTGAAACAAACAGATCATCCAGCATTTCACTTTAGGAAACAGAAACATTTCTCTTTTATGCTTGAGATTTATTTGCTTTACTTCAACCTATTCTCTGAGAACAGGAATTAGTGACTATGACTATGTTTTGTTATTTATTTTTTGTTTGTTTTCATACTATTTGTGAATAATATGGTGTTTTTCACACCACGAAGAGTAAATTAAAGCAAAATGCAAACCATTTTGTTTCCCAGTTCAATGGTTATAAAATGACATGCATGAAGTGAGTCATTTTATTCTGCTGTTTTAATGCAACAAGAAGCAAATATGACACATGTAGTTTTGAGTGCTTCCTCTATTTTGTGGATTTGTTTTCTACTCATTTTGATTTTTAGTCTTTTTTTGAATAAAAGACGTATAAAAAATGTCCCTTATGGTACTACAGTTTTTATGATGAGTAAGCTTCTTGAGGGAAAAAAAAAAACATGCATTTACACATTTATTCAAGAGTACAATCCAGGGTGTATACAATACAAGGATGTCTGCCACAAACATGGAGAAGAAACTGAACAACAAAGGGCTTTATTGTGGTCATTTCATGAGCCATTGCTTGAGACGAGGATATGTTAGTTTCATTAGGTGGTACCTGAATCTGTCCCAAGACACATTTATGTTCAGACTACAAGGAGAATGTGGACACAAACGTTCCAGACCACCTTCAAATGCATTTGAAGTGACTGAGTGTGAACTTGTCCTGTGATGTGTTCAAAGTTGGTTTTAGAGGTGGCCACCTGAATATCTCAGGGCATATTTTACCGGTCTGAACTTGGTCTTTGCCATTGACTCTTGGCTCACATGTAAGAAGCTACAAAGTCACATTTGGAGATCGGAGAGTTTGAGTGGTGGTACTACATACACAACTGAAGCAGAAAATCTAAGTCTAATCTCTAAATCTAAGTCTAAATCTAATCTCTGCAGAGTTACTTTACTTTAAAGCTTCATTTTCAGACTCAGTCACTGTTTCCTTCCTCTAAAAGTTGCTGTTTTGCCACTGTTTCAAACACTAAAGGTTTTCTGCATCATGAATACCACACAATTTACTGCAAGACCGGGCTGCAATATGCTATGAGAATGAGATCACGCAGTACAGTTTGTACCTCAAGATAAGTGACTCAGTCCTGAAATCAGGCAACTGATGAATCAGTCATTAAAAAAATTCTTTGGTCACAAGTCCTCCCACAGTCCAGCTCAGCATGTGCACTTGTGTGTATGCATTTTTGTTGCCTCATTAAGGCCTTCTTTTGGTATCACTGACCTTACTGGGGCCAGTAGTCCTTGTGGGAGCCATGGCCAAGTTTTAATGAGGCAAAATGTCATTTCTGGGTCCTGGTTAGAGTTGGAGCCTTGTAGTGAATTGAGATTAGGTTAACTTTAGGGTTAGGTTTCAGATTAAGATGTATAAAATGAATGAAAGTCATCTTAATGTGCTAATAAGTATAGCTGCACGAACCTTGTGTGTCACAAATATGTTTTGACTCAATCGCTGTCATTTTTTAGAAATGTAAGCATAACCGTTCCCCTGCACTTTTATCTTTTTTTTTTTTTTTTTAAAGACCTGGTGACCTCTTCCTGACTGTTTCGTTTGTAAACTTGACTGGTAAAACTGATTAAATCTGGTATTTCATGTTCTTAGTTTACTGACGTCTCTGTGCTCTTTCATATTTGCTGCTCTGACCTACATAGTCTGCATTTGTATATTATTTTGACTTTGGACAAATCTTTCTACTTCAGAAGAGATCTTGGGAAAACTGTTGCTAATCTGACTTAAAACGCTTCCTGTTTCAGGGGTTTTCAACAAAACAGCCCAGCTCCCTGAGAAAACGTTTCTGCACGTAGAAGCATCTTTGCTAAACTGTGTTTGATGTCATAAGTGAGCTTGTGCTTTCATATTCATTTGTGAAAGTGTAAGACTTTCCTTTTAAACTCCAGGACCGAGAAAGGGAACCGACAGTGGGAAGTTTCTCTGATTTAGATTAGATGTACAAAACAAACGAACAAACAAATAAGCATAAAATTGTTCGACTCTCAGTGCGAAGCATCTTTAGGGACCAGTTTTCAGAAAGCAGCTTTTGTGAAAAACTGATTATGTTGAAGCTGAAATGAGGGAAACTGAGCATTTTTCTGTTTCACATAGAGATGTAACGTGAACAATGCCTTTTCAGAAACTGAGGTAACTTATACTTAGAATCATCCTCATATCTTGTCTAGTGCTTTGGTCTGTGATAACTGTTTAAATGTGCTTTATAAGGAAATTTTACCTACTTACTTACTAGAAACAGTTACCATGGTAACTCAGTCAGTGAGGATAACCTGGCTGGGAGCAGGTTTTGTTTCATGAAGCCCAAGTTCTTCTGTGTCTCCTCCACTTCATTAAGTTGAAACAGGTTTGATTTCACTCGGCATCTGATCTTTCTGAGATATCTGTAAACAATTAAGTTCTCTTCTTGATGAAGAGGATGAATGGGAGAAAATGGTGCTGCATTAGCAACGAGAATGGATCTCAAGGCTCTGAATAGGTAGTTTGGTGTACCCCGATGATTTCGAAGAAATGGAAGTGATCTTGGCTCAGAAGACGGTTTTTTTTTTTGTTGTTGTTGTATTTCTTGGCACAAACCAGTGAGAGCCATCAATGAAAAAAAAAGTTCAGAGTATTTTGGGTACATTCCTTTTTTTTTTTTTTTTTTAATTAAATCAGAAACATACAATGCATTATAAATATGTTTCAAACAAAATTCAGGTAACAATAAATAACTACAATAAGGAAAAAAAAACATCTCTCCTGTGAATTTAAAGCTAATTGAGAAGGCATATATGGCTATATTTTAAAATTGGTCACCATGGTGGCACTCAGAGAGCTGAACAGTTTCTCAGGTGGTACGCAGTATTAAAAGTTTGAGAACCACTGGTCTACAGGAATATTATTTTAGGATTGCCCAATGTGACTGGGTGTTTTTGGTCGCTAGAACCAAAATGTTTTTTAAGTGAGTGACCCATTTTACATATCTGAAATTTACACATCGTCTTCGTCCATGTTCTTTTTTTTCCACCTGCGGGATTGGACCGACATTAAAAGTGAATCTAGACTCCAATATGTTTACAATCCACCACCTGTCACTCATGAGATGGCAATTATTAAATACTGAAAAGACACATTCACTCACGGTGCAGTTTCTCCCTGGCTATCTCTTTTTCCTTCACCACTGCAGTCCCTTTTCCACAGAAAGATGTGCTCATATTAATCTCATGCTTCCAATGAGAAAAGTAGGAGGAAGAAAAGTAGGAGGATCTCTCTGTTGTTCCGCTGTTATGAATCAAAATTGCTTTTTTTTTCTCAGAGTGAACATACTCAGAGTAGATTGAACTAACTCTAAATCCCCAGTGTTTATTTGTAATTAATACGAACAAATTAGCACTTAACAGTGGAAGATTTCCTTGTTGTTTTCTCATTAAAGTAAATGAAAAACAGTTTTCTTTTTTTATTTTCCAGGACAGTTATGATTTATTTTTCAGTTTGATTTGGTTTTGCGTATAGAGCTGTATCATACTTGTCCTTGAATATTTTCAGTCATTAATGAAGGACTCATTGTGAGTCACACTTGTGAATATAGTTGTATAATGTCTCCAGAGTTTTTCTGTCTGAGAATGTAACTCTGTTGTCATAGTGATATCATCAGAATCATCTTGACCTGGGCTGCTCCCTCATTTATCACTTCCTATATAATGAACAAAATTCAGTTTGATTAATAGAGGGTCAGGGTGAAGCCAGAAGTGTTTCTGTTTCCCATCAGCCCTAGATGTCCACAGGTTCAGTGTCACAGCTCGGAAGGAGAAGAGAGCAAGTAAAGAGGTTAGAGTTGATTTAGATACTCAGTCTGTTACGGATCAGAGTCACTGTGAAGTTGAGGGACTTCAGGAACTGAAAAGCTGACTTAGAATGATGTAGTTGATTGTAATCTCTGCATCAGTTTTATCATTTGCTTACAAATGAACAGTTTAACTTTTTTGATTAAGGTTTTAGTCAGTTTTTTAAGGCAGCTATTGCCGTGGATCTTTTTTTTTTTTTAGATAAAAGAATGATGAAAGAAAATCTAAAGAAGAACTTGCACAGATTTGCTTCAGAAAGAGTTGACAAAATGTTGAAGTTTGAGATATAAATTAGCTTTAAGTGGAGCCTTTATATTTTTCTTTGTGTAAGAAGAATAAGTAAGAAAATGATCTATTGGGTGAGCTTTCATCAATAAAAAAACATTGTACAAATCTTTATAAAATAATGACAAGAAGCCCTGGGTGAAATGACCTCAAATCAACATCAAGATAAATTAAACATGTTAATTATTTATTTAATATTTCACACAACTGAAATTATTAAATCAACTGACACGGGCAAGATTATGCTGGTCAAAGCTTCTGAATGTTGGTTTTGATTAATTTTTGATTATTTCCCAGCCCTACTGACAACCCAAAACACAGAAAATGACAAAAAAAAAGTGCTGCTTCTCAGTTTTGCTGTTCTGTTTTTCTTCTGAAACTTTCTGAAGCTTTTCACTCCATGCCACTGTCCTCTTTAGGATTTATCTCTTTTGAAATTTATGTTGATGCGTTGTTCCACCCCCTCCCTGCTGTATCACCACATCATTACAGTGTGTGATGTTTGGACATGTTGAAGGGGCAAATCAAATTGTTCTTACATTCTTGTAAGATAAAATCCATCATGTTACAATCATACTGACCTATATAGATGGACATAACTTATTTTCAGGAGGCTGTGGCTGTAAAAAAAATGAAAATGTTTTGTAGGTGTCAAAACAATGAAACATTTTGGCAGCTGTACTTTTTTTCTTTATGTGTGTATTTTGCCTTTTTGTTAGCACCATTAACAGGCACAGGTTGCCAGATTGTCTAATGCTGTCCATGGTAGCTTGATTATGAATTACAACTATACCGCTGTTCATGGATGGAAATGTAGCATAGTTTTGTTGTAAAACCTGTTATATGGTGATTTATCTTCTCAACATAAAACACACTTATTACAATGAACAATGCATTATTTGTTTGTCAAATAGTGGCTGTCGGTGATGTAAGACAACTACCCTGATTTTTATGCTTACTTTTGATTTTCACAACTCTTGATGATAGCATCAGATCTTTTAAGACAAATTTCTATGCTTCTGAGACTACATGACTTCATGATCTGGCGTCTTGCAGTCACCATGGTGTTCACACTACAGGACTGATGAGCGACAGCTGTCACAAATGTACAGTCTGACAGTGACTCAGTTATTCGTGGGCCTTCCTCCCTCACAGTGACATCAGCTCATTACTGCTTCTCTCACTGGTTGTAGCTCAAATGGAGAGTCATTCAACAGCTCAACATATTGAACATGTTACATATCCAGTGGCCATTGGCGAGGTGTTGCGAGGATCAATGACTTGTAGGCATATAAGTAATTAATGGATACTGACTTGGCTCCCACTTGTCAGTTAGCTTGGAAACTGGAAAATTGGTCTTTAAACTCCAACATTGATATGATCAAAGTCTTTCACATTAATATATTTGATTTTTCTCATCATATAGCACAATATAATAAATTCAGTTTAAGTGTAGTGGGTAGACTCATTTACTCTCCCCAGCCACTCCCCAACCACGTCATGTGCCGATGTATCTCTATGCCAGTCATTGAACTCCATGTTGCCCCCCCCATTGCCCTAGACACGTAGGGGTCACAGGCCAGTGTTCCCATAGTGCCATCTTAAGCATGAATAAATGGGAAGGGTTGTGATGTAAAACCTATGCCATCAATATATGCTATCAATATGTGGAAAATGATGATTCACACTTAAAAAAGGGAAAAGATGAAAAAAAAGTCCTTATAGCGGATGATATTTTTGTGCATCAACTGGATTTATGCAACCTTTTCTGTTTGTATTTATGAGAAAAATGACTCAGTAGATTCATGTCCAGTTCAAGGTGACCTAGCATCTTGCATGCTCCACACCCTCCAGCATCCTCTTGATAAGCAGTTACCAGAATACCATTGCACTGATGAACATGTTTAGTATAACTTTGTGTTTGCCATCAATGTTATTGCTATCTTTTTTGACATTTCAACTTCCTGTTTGTATTTTATTGTAGACCAGGAGTGTCCAAAGTCGATACTCGAGGGCCGGTGTCCTGCAGGTTTTAGATGTTTCCCTCCTTCCACACACCCTGATACAAGTGACTGCGCCATTAACAGACATGTGCTGACCTTGATGACAAGATGATGATGGCCATTGATTAGGATCAGTCGTGTTAAAGCAGAGAAACATGCAAAACCTGCAGGACACCAGCCCTCGAGGACCAACTTTGGACACCCCTGGTGTAGACCTTTGCTAATTAGCTGAAAAGTGTTGCACAAATGGAGCAATGATGCTATATGGTTGCTTCAAGTGCTTCCAGCAGGAACTCCTTAAAAGGTGCAAATATCTTCTCTATAGCTTTGTACAGGTAACCAATCATATTGGGGGAAAAAAATCACCTCCCAATTAGAAAAATGGAAGTTGAACTTTTTCTTGACCATGTTTTTCTTACTCAGGATAGAAGAGAATTTTTGACAACAGATGCTCAGAGTCTTTGTCAATCCAGGTTATGGTAATACTCAGAGGCTTGGATGAATGACAGCTAGACTTTTTTCAGGCTCTTGAAGACATTTCACCTTCACTTCATAACACTTCCTTAGTTCAAGTCATCACTGTGGATTTTTCTGATTTTTTTTTTTTTTTTTTAAATTGAGGAAGCCTTCAAGATGAAAGGTGAAATGTCTACAAGAGCCAAGAAAAAAAAAAAGTCCTATTTACCTTTGATTTAATCCTTTGAGGATCAAAACAAAAAATGAACAGACCCATTTGTGGGAGCAGATTGGCTACACACACCAAGTGTTTTTGGTGATTGCGAGTAACTGAAACGGTTTTTTAAAAGATACAAATTATCCACCGTTTGTTTCTTTGGTAACTGTAGAGTACAGAGTGAGTAAAGCTTCCTCCACAGTTTTCAAAATCTCAGACTGACTGAAACTCTGGAGATGTAGATGCAGTTCTCTCGATGTTATCTTTAGGTCAGCTACATGTAAGGTTCCCACGCCTGGGGATGTAATCAGTCTATACTACGCTGGAGAAGCATCAGTCACAAGCAGTTTTCCTGGAATGTTTCTCCTCAAAACTAGAAAACTAGTGTCAATGTTGTTCTGGTGTGTTTTTTGTTTGTTTGTTTGTTTTCTTTTTGGTCCCTAGTTTAACTTAAAATTAGCCTTGATGTCTGACAATCTCCTTGTAATAGACTATGGCTCTCACACTGAGTTGTTGAAATCATATCATTGCTATTGAGGGAAAGGTTTGGTGTGTAGCCAGAGAAGAGGACCAGGATATAGGTTCTCAGATGGGAGCCAGGCCAGTAAAGAAATAAACAAACTTTATTTAAACTCAATCAAAACTAAAGGGAGTACAGAAACTCTTAAAACATAGAGTAGTGAAGTTGATACCCATTATTAGAAGGTCCTTTTTCAGGATTTGATCTCAGTTGGATTGTGCCAAGCATACTTCCTTTAAGGGTTTCAGCAAGCTTTAAATACATTTTTTGATAAGCTGTTATTTTAGGAAAATCCATCCGAAAAGCCTGTCCTTGAGGGAAACACATGAACACACATGCCTCCTCTGAGAGGGAAACCATTGTGCATGGTCTATCCCTTTTGTTGGAGGCTCTGCAGTCCTCTACAAGCGTTCCCATGCATGTCAGCCTCCCAGCGGATGTTAATATATCACCAGAGTGTCTGCAGCCTGACCTTTGACTCTGAGAAGTTTAGCCTCTGAGTCTCGCCAAACAGCAGCCTTGAGACAGACACGCTCTCAGCTCAGGTGAAACGGATCAAACATTTTTTCCTTTGCATTTATGACAACAAAAATTAAACAATTCTTTCTTTTTTTACCTTTTGGAGTTTACGTCTACAATTTTCTCTGCCTGCTCAGCTACGGATCTTTATCAGCGTAACAGCCTCCTTGTTTTCACAGGGTCCTGAGACCCCACACTCGGACGTTCCAAGCAGACGTCATCATGATGGAGATGCAACACACTGCTGAGAGTTGTCCTGCACCCAGCCAAACTGCTGTCAAAGCCGGGCTGCCCTCCAGCGCTAGAGGTATGTGCAGCCAGCTGGAGCTGACTGTCAGAGTTCATGCTCAGAAAAAAGATAATTCAGAGTCGTTGAATGGAGTGACTAGAGAAATTAAGCCTGGGAAAAATGATAAAAATCTAGAATACAACATCAAACATAAGATTTATTGGTCTCTTAGGATGTTTTTCATCCTCATTTGTCTCATCTTTTTAAATTTGATGTCGATACACAAAACTCATTCAGAATCTTTTCACTCGGGTCGAAACAGTTTGTGCCACACGTGTGCAGACACATCACAGAGACAGCACCCACTGGTGTCACGCAGCATGTCTTCTGTCAAAGGGAACTCTTCTTCTAAGAACCACCATCTATTTTAACTTTGTGCAAACAAAGGGCACTTAACCCAAAATGGAAATACTGGAAACAGGGCTGATTAAAAACACAGCCGTGGGGTCAGTCCTGGTGCTGTGAGTTTGTTAATCTGACTGGAAGTGAGGACATTTTCAGGTAAGAGTGTTTGCCTCCGTCATGTAGCTTAACTCTGGAAGGCTTCCAGCTGTGCCACTTGCTTTAGGAACATTGTACAACACAGAGATTTACTGGAAACCCTTTAGCTGTGCAGGCCAAGTGGAAGATGTTACTTTATTTGGTGCACAAAATGCAACTCTTCCCAGCTATGCCAATTAGCTGAACACCTGTTAGGCAAACAAAGTTACAGATCTTTCTCACGCACCTCTTTGACATGTTAACCATTATGGACAAGTGATGGTTTTATGAAAATACAGTCACTTCATATTCACGTTCTGTCCCTATAAAAAGCAAAGATGCACCTGCTGGAGTTGCAGTTTTATAATAACTGTAGAGAGCATTATAAAAACTAATAAAGTCTAGAATGTGATGATGTGTTCTTAAACATCGTGGGTGGTTTTTGAGGTGAGAGTAAAGTGGAAAGTAAAGTATGTTGATAGACAGGGTGAGTCTGAAGAGAGATAATCATGAATCACTTGAATACTTAATGCACTTTAAATGGTGCTTAACTACAGTATTATCAAGCTCCTACATGTATCTTTAACTCGATTCTCTGTTTGATGGGATACAGTGTAAAGAATTTTTTTTTTAAATTAATGCAGCAGTGTTAATTTAGCACTGGCAGTTTCACATAGTGTCACTGCCCAGCTTAATACTAGAGGGTCTGTTTTGTTCAATTTTATTTAGTCTATTGTTTATCATGGTGTTTTCACAGCCAAATTAACCAATGTGAATAACAAAAAAAAAGCCTTTTGTTTGACATAATGACAAAAATGAAAACTCTCACTATCCCAAGCATACCACATTATGGTCAAACATGGAGGAGGCAGTGTTATGGTATGGCCATATGTCTGGTTTTAAGTGGAACAGGCCCACTGGTGTTTGTTGATGATGTGACTGCTTACAGCAGCAGCAAAATAAACTGTGAGGTGTGTAGGGTTGTTCTCTGCTCACATTAGGCCAGATTATTATAACAGATTATTCACACTGCATGATGGATAATGACCTTTAAACATGGCTGTGAGAGCAACTCAAGAATTCTTTGAGGATGAAAGAAATGGAATATCCTTCAGTGTTCTCAAAACAGTAGATCAGGCTTTTCACTCACTGAAAACTGAAGGCAGGAAGAGCCAAAACAACAAGCAGCAACTTTTACACTTATCACTTTCTCTAATACTTTTGAGTGTGCTAAAATTGGAGGTACTTTGTTTAAAACGTGCTGTAATACATAAATACTAAATGTCATGCTTTTGTGAAATCTCTTGAATTAATGTTTTATTTCTGCATTTGATCATGTCTCTTTTTTGTGGTGGTATAAAGGCAAAATCATGAAAACTCTGACTGTCCAAATACTTATGGACCTAAGTGACCAGACCACTGTTGATTTATGTGGACTAGGGTCAATACATTGTGTATTCATAGTGTAGCAACTCTGCTTACACTGAAATATCAGAAATCAGAAAAGAAAAGATTTATTGACGTAAATAAAAGGCTTTAAGTTTCATGTTTATTTCTGCAGAAAAGGTCATTCCTTTCCAGTTAATTTGGAGAGAAGAAGAATGTTCAGCTCTCTGAAAGTCTCTAACATCCTACTTTGACATCTGCAAGCTCACAACACAAACCTGCTCTCAGTAAAGTGGGACTCACGTGGGGTAGTGAGAATGTTTTAGAATAAATTTAAAGCAGAAAAAAAACATGTTGACAGCCTGTTACAAAAAAACAAACAAACAAAAAAAACCGAAACCCTGGTTTCTACAGCTAATCTGTCCCTTCAGAACAACCGACACATGCTTGGTGGATGTGCACAGTGTCCTCAGTTTCTCAGATCCATCTCTTGTAGCAAAGGTCAGCTGATTTTTCTTCTGGCTGTAAAATGTCAAGACGGCACCTCAGCTGCTGAACTCCACTCTCTGCAGTGGGTGTACGGTTTGACCATTCCTGGCAGAAACATGCCACGACAACGTGACTAACTAGGATTAGTGGAGTCATTTGGAGATGGATAAATGTTTCTTTTTAAATGTTGTTTCTCTCTTTTTCTATTTTCGAGTCACGGTGCCAACAGGCTAAGCAGGATGTACTAGACCTCCTCCTCCTGAGCAGTACTTTACTAGTTTGTCTCAGGGGGATATAGAGAAGAAAAACTTGGGAAAAGCATTTTTAATAACATGGGCATGCCAAAGGACATTTTAATTTAGGTAGATATTTAACTTATTACTGCAAAATGCTGCACACTATGCTGACCCACCACTGTTTTAAATACTGTTTAACCACATGCTGACTAAAAACCAGTAAACTGTTGTGTAATAGACATAACGCAGTTTAAGAGTTGACCTTTGCTTGCATAAATTGTTATATTGCCAGCTTTCGTTTAATGAAATGAAACATTCCCTGAGGACGAGTTAAAAGCTTGTTGCTTACACACGTAAAACATAGAACGTATATCCTCAGTAATGTAGAACATACAAACATGCTCATGCAAATATTTATGCATGAAGCACACAAAAACATATCGACTGTAGTCTGTGCAAACACTCATTAACATAAACAGAGGCATTACAATCAAAGATGTGCAAAATCTATTAGCAGCATAAATACACAAACGTTAAACTTAAATTATGACACACAAATAACACTAAAGGACCACAAATAAACCAATTTTGGATGGACATGTTTTTCTTCCTCTCTCACAGATATTTTTTCCTAATAGTTTGACCTTTATCTAATCTTTAAATTATTCCCAGGAACCCTCGGTGACACTAGATCCCGTTTCCATGGGGATGGGGTTCGCTACAAGGCCAAACTCATTGGTATGGATCCGGTACCTGATGCACAGGGAGACAAAATGTGCTGGGACTCCATGATGAAGCTAAAGGTATTCAGTCCTGCATTGCCAAAGTAAACCTGTTGGTGTCTACTCTTCCTTAAAGATGGTTAGTCATCTGTTAAACTGATCTTTTTGTACTTAGCAGTCTTTTAATCAGAGACTGTTAACAATAAAAACCAGATGTGTGAAATTAAATGATAAATGAGACTGAAAGTCAGTGGATTTTTTTCCCTTTCTTTTCCTTTTTTTTTTTTAATTTTTTTTTATTTTATTTTATTAAGTTTCTCAAACCCAGGCCAATAAATCCATGACAGCCAGGAAGGGGACTTCCATTCCAACCTGCCAACCTTCCCTCTAAATGTGCACAAAAAAAAAAAAAAAGCTGCAGTGACTGTGAAAAACTAAAAATGCCAGTGCATGGTCTTGTACCTTTTCAGTGATAGACGCCCCTGATATGAGTGGTGCATGCACAAGCACATCTGGGCAGGGATAACAGATACTGAAACATCTAGCTGCAGCCGTCTCTCCCCAAGTATGGTGAACGTCTCTTATCTCAGTGCAGACCTTTGCAGATAAATGCACAGACACTCAGAAGTTGTCTCAACAATTTCAGCTGAACTGCAGTAACAGTGTTTAACTGAAATCAGTCACTGGTGCCTACTGCATGCCACTTTGGTTATCACTATTAGCTGTTGAACTATGATTGCGCCATATGTTTTTACAGTGTGTTGTTTAAATGACCTGCATTTCTCAGGTGCTCCGACTGAGTTACTGTACTAACGAAAATAGGAGACATAATGTGTAAACAAACTTTTGAGAAATTGATTTTCTGGTCCCATGGGACCATCTTTGGCTCCCATCATGTATTTGATTCATATTCTTAAAAAGATGCCTTTTATTTTGTCTTCCATCCTGCGCTCTTCTCAGCTGTGCTGTGTATCTGTTTGTGTTGAAGGGCTTAGAGGAAGTGGCGAGGAAACAAGGAAAACGCAAGCTGAGAGTTTGGCTGAAAATTTCCTCCAGTGGTTTAAAAATCGTGGATGAGAGGAGTGGAGTGAGTCGCTGCACCAGCTGTTTTTCTTCTCTTTCTGCTTTCCTGAAGTCATAGCTCCCCCTTCAGGTTCTCACTTACTATTAAAATACTTTTTTTTTTTCTTGCTGCGCCATAAGAACCTCTTTTCAGTGATCAGCTTTCATCCTGTCAGGATTTTTTTCTTTTCACTTTTTAGGATGTGGGGTGGTATCTAATTGAAGTGAATTATACTGAATTAATCTGAATTTAAATGAGTTGAACCAATACATTAACAGTCAAAGGGAGATCAAGCTATTGTAGTTTATTATTGGCAAAAAGAGACAGTAAAAATAAAAAAAAAAAAATCCTGACAGATCACACGTTTTATCTTTTAGGAGTTGCCTTCTGCTGACATAGAGATTTAAAAAGTTATTGTGTTGGGCAGAGCAGCCCTCAGCACGTCTTTGTCAGTTCAGTTCCTTTGAGTTGCTCTCTGAGATGCTGCTTAACCAAAAGAGTCAATTCAGTTCAGTTCATTAATACTTTATTACTCCCCAAAGGGAAATTATACATTGCAGTAACTGTCAGTTTCTCCAAAGCATCATTACAGGTGGTTACAGCTGTGGGCAGGAAAATGGCTGCAAAAAAATTGCACTTTTCACCACAGACTTACAAAGAAGAAACACAACAGTTTGCCCTAAATGCTGAAGGATCTAAACTTACCTTAAAAAGTACAGTCTATTTCATTTCTTCTTGTAAACTGTATCAGTGTTTAATAGCATCAGTCAGTCAAACTGCCTTGATTTGTCTGACTGCACCAACCCTGACAGGATACACATTTACTTGCTATAAAAAAAACTAATTGCACTCCATGAAGGCCTTGTTGCGTGACTTAATAAGCTGATGGATCCCACTCTTGAAGCGTCCCCAAAAGGGACAACATTACACATCGTGGTAGTTCCTGTTACACCACAGGAAGCGAGCACCACCCTCTCACTGACAGAACAGTAGCTGGAGACTGTAAGATCAGACAACTAGATTCACTATGAGAGCCTATGACTAGATGCCACACGTATGGACCCTGAGATGCTTACTCATTGAGGTTTCTCATTGAGGTTGTGGAAAACAGTTCTTGTGGCCATTTCAAAGCTTTTCTGCACAGGCCTGAACCTCCTCAGCCAGATCATCCCAGGGAGTGGCTATGGATACCAGCTCTGAAACAGATCCACTTCCTCTGAATGGATAACATCAAGCTGTATACCATGACTGAGCAAGTCATTGACTCAATGATGCACTTCACCAGAATATACAGCAGTGACATTGGGATTTCATCTGAATTCGATAAATTAGCTCAAATAGTATCAAAGAGAGGCAAATGGTGGTGTTAAACTACCAGAAAGCTTTTACTTAAAACATTTATATAGTAGATAAACGGTAACTTAATTGAAAGCTACTCCATGCAGCCAGAGACCCCGCAACAGAGTAGGCATACTAGGCAATTGCCTAGGGCCCCGAGCTGGAAGGGGCCCCAGGACAGCGGTGACATTGGTCCTTTTGTCAATGACAAAATGACTGAGATGCTTTAGACACTGCAACGACGTTATGTTGAATACCGCCTCACATAGGGCCCCCACTAGCTGTCACTGTCTCATGTGTTAAGGGACCCCCGATCCATATCAAAGACACAACCTGAAACCTCCTTAGACACTGCAGCAACACGTTTGGAACCCCCGTAATGGGGCCCCGACTGCCTGTGGCCAGCTTTCTGTGGTGCTTCAAACTCCATACAAGAAAAATGAAGCGTGCATATCCATCAGGACACGCAAAAAGAAAAAAAAACAAGAAGATGAAGAAAAAAGAAAATGGGAAAGTGATAAGTTCAAAGGTGTATAAGCTGACATTATCAAAAAAAAAGTTGTGATGCTACTTTGTCCCAGTCTGTAGTCTCAGGAAGCACAAGCAAAGGTTTTAAAAACAATTTCCACCAGGACGTGGATATGGAACCAAAGACCACTAACTATTTATTTATTTTAACTTTTTTATTTTTTGCTTGATATTTTTTGCTTGATTGTGTTTTTGTCAAACTTTGCACATTTCAGTTGTGTTTGTTATGTCATATTGTATTTTAAGTGTTCTTACATTATTGTGCACTTCTGTTATTTAAAATAAAAGATTTTTGGATTGAATGATTTTCTTGGTGTTTTTGGGCTGGGAGGGCCCCCATGCTCATTCTTGCCTGGGGCCCCCAAGGTGACTAGAAACGGCCCTGCATGCAGCAGTATTGCTCCTGACTACATGGGAGCATCAGATCTTAAGAAAGTTCACACGTCAACCCTGAAGTGCACTTCCAGTGGTACAAAGTGGTATTACAAGACACACCAGGTCATCCCCAGTCATTAGCATAGTAAAGTCAGTCGTGCTTTTGTCAACGGAATAATTCTTTATGTTTATATCTGGTCAAAAGTATTATTGTTACACAGAGAGGTTTCAAAGCCAAAATCAAAATCTTTTGTATTATTATGTATTTCAGATTGTTCTCCAGAACCACGAGAAGAGCCGGATCAGCTCTTTGACAAAAGATAAGTCCGACCCCAGAGCTTTGGCCTACATCTACCAACATCAAGATGCGTACATCCTCTTCTACATCAAGATGGCCAACCAGGTAACAGCACGAAGCACTGACAGGAGAAACAAATGGGTTGTCTCCATGGCCTGTAAGTGATATTATGCACACATATTTGAAATGCATTTTTAGAGACACTTCTCTCTTAATCACAGCTTTAGAGAACTCTAAGAAAAAAGAAAAAAGCAGTGCTTCACCATCACCATAAGTGGTGCGTTTTTTCTACAAATGATAGACCATAAGCCACCATGTAGTAAAACACTTTCATATGCATGGAATATGTCTTTATAGGATCTGTTACAAGTGTTCAAAATACATATCTTAAATATTTAAATGCCTTGAGGGGGGGCAACTTTGTACAAAAACACAGGAGTGTGTATAAACTAACTAGCTGTGTTTATCAGGCAGATCCGGTTCTTCTTGACATCAATGAAGTTTGTCAGACAGCGGACCAGGAGACCTCACAGGAGTCTGCAGAGATGCAAGTCAGAGAGTAACTCTTTGTCCTGGTGATTTATTGCTCATGTTGCTGCATGCTGCAAGAGACTTCATGCTTTTTTTTTTTTGTTTTCAGAACGTTTCCTTAGTGCCTCTAAATTGAGAGTTCAGCCTCTGCTGCTGAGGTAAATGAAATAACCAAAAATGTCTGATAATAGTTCCAAATCCAAATCTAAGATATGTGAATTCATGAATTATTTATATATCATCTCCAAATGATGGAAATCACCTGTTGTACATATATTCAAGGAGAAGCTGCTGAAGATGCGCTGAGTCCAAAACCTGACTGGTCATCAGGCCAGCAGAACCAGGTACTAAAGCATAACGTTCATCGTGTGAATGCTTTACTGTACTGTCTCTCACTGTGCATTCAGCAGTTACAGCAACATCAACAATTCTTCTGAGCCAATGAAAAGTATTTGTGTCTGCAGCCCTCCTCCGCTAATGAGCTGATGGCGGTGTTTTCCAAACAGCTGGAGGAGCCTCTGTCACCCACCCAGAGCCCCTCAAGTACCACTAAACCAGGTTAGTGGTACAGCAGCAGGACAAACTACTGGCGTGGAAGTGATTCTGTCCCCAGCAAGTTATCATTTCAATACACAAGTCAAACACCTCTGCTGTAAATGTCAGCATCTGCAACAACACAACCAAACTTGACCCAGTTCTCGACGGTTTGCAGTAATTCAAACAGATATTCTATTTATTTCTGAAGAGCACAGGGCACGTACTGCTGTCTGTAACCAAACTGAGCACAGGCTTGTACAACAGATACAAATAAAGACCAGGAAACTACTGACCTGAGTGATGGTCTCTTTTGATTGGTCGACCACAGCCTAGTCCTCCCAACCAGGAGCTAGGCACTGGGATCACATGACCTCCAGCTCAGGTTTTGCATATTTGACATCCCTTCATGCAAGTTGTAGTCATTAAAAACGTCAGTCTGCTTGTCACACGGCTTCAGAATCATTAGGCAATTATTTCCCCTCCTCTCTGTTTTCATGGTTCTTGCATCGAGTAGTGGATATTTAATTGTTTTTTGATGTTTGCTTTGCATTTAAAAACTCACTTCATATCATTTATTTTGTCAGAGCCTCCACAACAGATGCTCTCTTCTGCCCAGATTGTCTCCATGTTCTCCACGCAGCCTGCAGGGGTCTCTCCGTACTCCTCTCCAGTGTACTCTCCCACCTCAGGGCCCTGGGCCCTGCAGGGGCTTCAGGGACCCCAGTGGGCGGGTCACTATCCCGCCATGCCTGGCACATTTCCAGCCAGGGCACCACCCGGTGTCACAGCGCCCCCTGCAGGCTGCCAGCCTCAGAGTCACGGTGCGGTGAGCCCTCAGCCTGGGTTTATGATGGGAGGAAGCACAACAGGTGGTGCTGTTACACCACCAGGAACCACAGCAGTTCTGGGATCCCCGACCGTAGACTCCCTCCTGTAAAGAACTGCTCACACTGGGAAATGCTTGATGTGGGCGAGAATATCGCGATGAGCTTATGAAGATTTGCTTCTCTTGTGAATATGTGTCCAACAAGGTTGTAATTCAGTTTATTGACGCTGACAGTTATCAGTTTTGACTTGAAAGTTAAAAGATGCTGTTTAAATAACCAAAGAAATCGAATTTGCATGAATCCAGAATCTTTGACAAATATTTATGTTGACTTCTAAGTAACTTGTAAGAATAATGTCACGTCAATACGTCTTTCAGTGTTCACTCCATCGTGATGGAACAGCCTGTCCATCCGTGTGAAGGAACTCTGACAACTTTTCAATTAAGTTTGAGATTTGCTATTTTGGATTCTGTCAGTGTAACTTTAAGTCATTATATATCCTTTTTTCCCTGTTTATTACTGGACTGAACGAGACTGCGCTGAACCACTTTATTTTCTGTCTAAAGTGTCTTAAGGTGGCTTTTGTTGTGAATTGGAGTGAGTGTGAACGTCTCTATCTGGTCCTGTTATGTGACAGCCTGTCCAAGGTGGACCTCATCTCTCACCTGATTAGATTAAATAATTGTTCAATAAAATATAATTTAAAGTATCTTGAAACATTTTCTTACAACGTCCTTGTAAATTTTGATCTGATGTGTTAAGATTTCTTTACCTAAATCAGGATATTGACAGATCTGCAAGTCGAACTACAACCTACGAAATCATTTATGAGAATTCACATTTTATGACACTGAACTGCATGAACCAACTTTACTTGACATGTGTCAGTAGAATGAAATAACCTTCTGAGATGATGAAACTTAAATTTTTGCTTCACTTTGTTTCACCTAAAAAGTCCTGCTTCATCATTTATAACTTCCCTTAAAAGCTCATCTGTGTTCCTCAAAAAATGGTGTTTATGTCTTTATGACAGAAGCTCGCTAAACTCTGCTTCTTCATGCAGGGACCAGTTCTTATTCTTGAGTAACGAGGCGTACATGATTGAATCACAGAACCTTTCTCAGAAAGAGGAAATTTAAAAGAAAAGAAAAATTCTCAAGTGTGAACATGGACAATTATTTACTCAATGCTGCTTTCAGAAACTTTAGAAATATAAACTGTATAAACTTTCCTCTTCCATGGTTTTGCTCACCATCTAGTCATTATTTTGCATCGTCTGAGAAAAATGAATAAGAAAAAAAAAATTAAAAGCATCTGACGCTCAGCAGAAATTTCTGCCATCTGTGTGGAATAATTTCAGCCTCCATTTGGTGGTCAGGAGCTGCCAGTAAGAGCAGTCCCAGTTCAGCCTGCAGCTCCAGGTGTGGCACATGGGGGATGTCTGACCTCTTTCTGAGTCTGTAGATGATGGTCTGGAGCTGAAATCCAAAGACGAATCCATGCATGGATCATTCTGCTCATGAAATGCACTAAAAAAAAAAAACCACACAATGAAGTTGGAAACCTTTGATCAGAGGGTGATTTGATCTGTCAGAATTTATCATTTCATCGTGCGTCCCCATTCTTGTCTTTGCTTTACTTTTCCCTCTCATTCATAAAGTATGCACAACCCGCCGGTGAGATGAAAATATTTGCTTCGCCGGAGCTGCGCTCTCTTTCTTTCCTGTCAGCTCATTCTGCATGTGATCAAATGGCTCTGTGTTGAGACTGACCTTTCAGGAAGATAAGAAAACCATGTGGCTGACATCATGGTGATGCCTCTGCTGTCAGTCCCCCTGCGGCCAAAGCTGAATTGCAGAGTATTTCCTTCTTTACTGTAACTTCAGTGACGCAGATCATGTAGCTGCATGAAGCAGCAGCATCAGTCTGGATACTTCACAGGAGGTTATGGAGCACTTTATTCAACCATAAATCATCACTAAAGGCAAACATGGTGAGAGAATTCAAGTTTCAGTGCTCTTTGTTTTCATAAGATCAGCTATTTAGCCGTTTAAAGCTTGAGCGCAGCATCTTTCACACTTGTCATCCTGCTTGATTCTGTCCATTTCCTTCTGACCACTGAGGTGTTACTTTTTTGTACCCACATTTTCTTATTTTGTTGTGGGTTTAACCTCAGGTTCCCTTTTTCATTTAACTTTACCAGTGCTCACTGACAACCTGATAGTTTTTAGAGGAAAAGGGGAAGTTGGAGTTTAAAAATAAATGCTCATGCAGCAGTTGATGAAAGGAAGCTTTATTACACAGCTATAGACGGTTAATAATTCACGATGTTCTCAGTGTCGCCTCACTTCTGTCAAAATGTTTATGTTTTATATAAAGAGAAGACTGTATTCAGCTGGACTTCAATTTCATTCATCCACTTACTTTCGCACCCTGAGATGGCTTTTGTTGTAAATTTGAATCATGAATAAAGTAGAAATTAGGTATTTCTAATGAATCCATTTCTAGTTACTTATTAGCCACCTGTTAAGATTTTTTATGTGACCGCTGTGTAAATTGGAAAAGTTCCTTCTCAGTTCAGAAATGTGACGGACCACAGAAACCAGTTAATTACAACAATATTTAAACACATCAGCAATGTCAAATGTGAGTTTTCTGCAGCGGAAACTGGCTGCTGAAGAAACATTTACTCAGTCCTTTTTCTTTTAACTTAATTTTTAACTTAATTTGCTGGGCAGCTTTTGTTTAAGTTGGCGTATGTCAGAGTACTTCTCACATGGCTGAGGGGCTGCGTTGGGACAACATCTAGTTTAAACTAGTTAAACTGATTTGGCTTGTAGATCAACAGACATCACTAAAATAAATAAATAAATAAATAAAAAAGATTGCCAGGTTCGAATCAATGATGGAAGTGGAATGGGTTGTAGCTTCTGTGCATCTCTACTTCATAGCTGTAGCTCCCACTGGTGTTGGTACACCTGTGCTGTGGTGAGACCGTTGTCTTCGACAGCAGGCTCTCATGCAGATGCCGTCTCTGTCAGATGCTGCACTGACTGACTGAAAGCTCAACCAGTCTGGTTTTTAGTACACGTTTTGTGGCGTCGATTTTTTTTTTTCTCTTTTGCATTTCCTCTGTTCTCTGTATGAAGACAGACAGCGACTCTTTGAATAGACAGCAGCGAGCAGAGCTTGCAGCTTATTGGTGCAGGTAGCACTTCCATGGTAACCAGAGCAGGATGCTGGCTGAGGTAGAAACGTGTGGGTTTGGGTGTTTCCTGCTTGTAATCCTTTGTTTGACTGTATTCTGACATGACGAAACTCATTTGCATGGCTTCTTTATTGTTCTGACAGGAGAACAATAATACATAAACCTCACTCCAACTTTTATCAAAGCTCTCTTGATACAAATAATATTTGGAAATCAGCTATCGAGAGCTCTGAAAAACAACTTTCCTTTTCCTGCTAAGCTTCTAACTAAAGCAATGACATGACGGTTTTTTTTTTTTATCTTCCCTCTCATTTTTCAAGTTGTGAATGACAACACTCATCCCAAAATAAAAGTCTCTAAAAATATCAAAGTAAGTGTGGTTCAGTCTCATGAATCAAACATTTTAGTATCTCTGGTATTAGTAGTGTGTTCACAAGTTTTTTTTTCTTTTTTTTGGGCATTCATACATTATGAACATTTTTTCAAAAATCCATACAATAATTATAAAAATGCAGCTCACATGAACCTAAACTTTTGTGTTTTTCAGCTGCAGCCCTGTCTGAGAATTATTTTGAAATCAGTGAGGCTTTTTTTGTTTGTTTGTGGCACTAGTGGACTTTATTCACGGTGAGAGAGACAGGAAATCAGGGCAGAGAGAAAACTGGGAAAACATGCAGCAAATGGTCACAAGCTGGGAATCAAGCCTGTGACAGACAGAAACAACTGACTTCTCAGTTGAGTCTGAAAATGCGAGAAAGGAGGTGACTTCTCAGTGTATTTTTTTTTTTTTAGAACAAAGACAGACAGTATCTGGGTCTGACCGTCAGCAGAAAGCCAGTGAGTCCATGCCGTGCTGATCAGGTAATAAATGATCACTCTTTGGTAAATGACAGGAACATGACAGGTCTCTCTCTGTCCTGTCTCTCCTCTCTTTTTCATTCTTTACCCCGCTGGCCTTCGGCAGGAAGGTCCCCCCATATGATCCAGGTCCTGCTCAAGGTTTCTTCCTCTTAAAGTGGAGTTTTCCTTGCCACTGTTTGGCTTTAAGGTTTTTTTCTCCCTCTGTGGGAGTCTTTTACTTGCCATTATCCTTGATTTGGATTTAATATTATAATTTTAGCTAAATATATTTTTTCGGGGGTCATGCTCTGGGTCTGTGTAAAGCACCTAGAGACAATTGACATTGTAACAGACGCTATACAAATAAAACTGAATTGAATTGAATTGAACAAGCCTCCTTTACATAACCAAGTCTTGGCTACATGAGGTCTAGTTTGCATGTCAATGAAATAATGACTATGATTTCCAGTTGGAGAATGGGGAAGACACGCAGCAAAAGGTCACATGCCAGGAGTCAAACCTGCAAACCCTGCAGGAGGACTGTAGTCTCTTGTAGATGGGCTGCCTGCCCCGACCACTGGGCTACCGGGGCGGCCCGCTTTGGGCCTTTCTTTATGCAGTTTGCACGTTCTCCTCAGACTTATGTGGGTTTTCTCTGTGTGCTGCAGCTCCCTCCCACAGTCCAAAAACATTCAAGTTCCTGCTCACAGTCTAAATTTCAGTTCTAATATGACTGTAAGTTGCAGGAGTGATTGCGAGTGCGTGTGGTTTTTCTTCTGTCTGTGTGCGTGTGGTTTTTCTTCTGTCTGTGGTCTTGCGGTGGACTGTTGACCTGTCCAGGCTGCAGAGCCCTGTGACCCTGAACAGGACTGAAGTGCTTCTGCGGATTAATGTTCGCCCGAAAACACCAAGCGTGTTGCAAATATCATGTTTAAGATGGACAGATATTACATACAGACTAACACCTAGAAAGGCTCACACCCAGTCGTAAGAGATTTCAAACACATTTAATAGGAAACAAACAAAAAAGAACAACAGCAGAAAAAGCCTTTAAGCACTTAAAACTAAAATGTTCTCATTCTTGGTTGTTAATAAGGTACATTTTGCAACCAATCAGTATTAATTTCTCCTGCAAAAACTGGAACTAAAATTTCTTTATATGCAGTCACAAAAAACACTTATTGTCTCACTTATTGTCCCCCTCCCCCCCCCAACCCCAAATAGAAAGAAGTGGGTAAACATAATGAATGGATGGATAGATAGCACCGCCATTAAATTAACAAGGTTTGTAATCCTTTGTGTGTAAAATGAAACAATTAATAAGGAATTGTATCATTCCTTATGAGTCATGACTCAGGAGAGTCATGACTTTGTACAAATACAAATGTCCATGGCTGCTTCTTGTTACATATGGACGATGTGGACGTACAGAGTCCCAGGTAGCAACCAGAGAGTCCACAAGCTAAAAGGTCAGGATCAATATACAGTATTTGGAAATAATTAAAATGACTTTTCTTCAGTTGTAGACATTTAAATAGGAGCTCCTAAAGTTTTTTTTTTTCTGGTAAATTAGTTTTCAAAGCTGGAATTGTTTTTTTCTTTCTTAAAAGTTTAATGGCCGCAGTACACCCTTGTGCTTGCTCAGTCTCTCCGCTGCCATCTCAGAAACACAGAGCAGCAACTTCAACTTTATTGAAGTACTTTAGCAGTAAACACAACCAGAGCCAGTCTGTTGGTAGGAAAAAGCAAAGCCAATCATTGACGGCTATTTTTTTGTTTTGTTTTTAAAATTATAATCACCATAATTATTGGGGAGAAATCCCAACTATCTGTCCTTGTTCAAACTACTTCCTTGACAAGACTCTTCTCGTTGTATATTATGTTTTTGGGGGGATTTTTCCTTCCCTCTCATCGTGTTGTGTAGCAGAAGCTTCTAGCCTGCACCAGAGGACTGTCATCTGCCATAAGAGATGCTGCTCTTTTCTACAAGAAACGGACAGCAGTATTTGCATAATTTTGTACATCTCAGAGAAAGAAAGAGCAGTTGTCTGTTTTCTGTACCAGTGATGTGAATCTCACAGGGAGAAAGTGTGGAGAGGTCCTGCAGCAATATAAGAATATTAAGCATGCACTGCTTTACATATCATTTTGACCAGAATACTAGTATGAAATGCAGCAGTCATGTGACAGTCACTGAGAGACATGCACAGCTGCAGTTGATTCATTTAGAGGAATCAGATGATGTCACAATGTTGTTGAAACACAATCATCTTGTGATGATTTGTTGTGATGGATGGAGTATGTGGTTAAGCATTGTCTTGCTGAAATATGCAAGAGCTTCCCTGAATGAGATGCTGTCTGGATGGGAGCAGATTTTGCTATAAAGCCTCTATGTACTCTTCAGCATTCATGGTGCTTTTTTATTCTGGTTGTCAACCCCATAGGCACTAATACAACCCCATACCATCAGAGATGCAGGCTTTTGAACTGTTTGCGCATAACAGACTGGGAGGTTCCTCTCCTCTTTCGCCCGTAGGACACAGCATCCATGGTTTCCAAATAGAATTTCAGATTTTGATTCATCGGTAAGGACCAGAAAGATCATGCACATCCAGTTTTGAGCTTCGGCCTTGTCCCTTGCACAGATGGTGTGTCTTAAAAGTCAATTTTATGTGCAGGAACCTTTTTCTGAAATTCTTCCACAATTTTCAAACCAGTTTTTTGCAGATTGGTGAAGTTCTGCCCATCTTTAGATCCAGGAGACTCTCTGAGATGTTCCTTTTATATCCAGTCATGTTACTGACCTTGTCAGTTGTCAATGCTCCTCCATTTGTTTTTGATTTGCATCAGTTACTTTTCCAGCTTTTTGTTTCCCCCTTTTTAAAAGTGTGTCGCTGCCAGAAAAATGAGCTAATATTTTCCATGGAACCCAAGTAGTAACTATAATTCAGTTTGAAGTACATGGACATATTTAAATACAGTCAAAACCTTTCAGCTTCTGCCATGACACCAATGTGGCCGGCTCTGGCAGACGTTTTTGCGTTATTTAACAGTTAATCTCCTAAGACGTGTTATGGGGAACAGCTCGGCTGGCTGAGGGAGCGCCCCACGCATAGAGGATGAGTCTCCTCATCGTAGCAGCTCTGGGCTGAGCGTGGTCTTTGCAGCATGTCATCCCTCCTCTCTGTGTCTGGCTTTCTGCTCCAGCTCTACTTGCAATAAATGCTTCTGGGAACAACAACAAAACAAAACAAAAAAACACAGGACTCAACCTGGACAGGCAACCAGCTCAGCTCAGGGGAGTCAGATGAGTAGAAGAAGCACAAAGGTCATTAAGGCTTATTTAAGTGCCTCTAAAGTTGTGTACTTTCCAAACCTTGTTCCTGTGCGACACTGGTGTTGTTGTTGAGAAAACCTGATTTGTGATCACTGACCTTCATATGCACTGTTAAAAAAAATTGTAATATAACATAATTTTACTGTCTATTTTACAGATTTTTTTCTGTATTTTTTTTAAATACCATTTAATTTACAGAAATAGACTGTGATTTTACATGTCAAATGTAAAATAACATTAAATCACTGAAACTGTGAAAACACATAATATTCCTAATCTTAAAAAAAAAAACCCATTAAAAATACATATATTTATTGTTAAAATAGTTCACAAATATATCATAATTTCACAAATATTTGTCTGTTATTAAAGGGAATAAACTGTAAAACTGCTAGTGATCTGGCAGGTCCTTTTTGGGTCATTTCCCAGCATCCTTTGCAGCCCTTGTTGTTTAGGTGCTTATCTGTGTTTATTTGTTAGCTATTTGATTTAATGCTGCCATGTAAAGTCTGTTGCTGGTTTGACCCCCTGTTGATTCATGTCTCTTACATCTAACATGTTAATTTGTGTCACCCTGAGTTAAGTCTGTCTGTGTTCGAAGTTTTTTTAGTAAGTGTGAGAAACAAACTTTGTACTGTACAGAAGCAGGAAGTAGACAAAATATTCCTTTTGCTAATGCCATGGCTCTGTCAGGGGTTGCAGACCAGGCTCCACTACAATGCAAAGGCTATAGTACTTAAAATTGTAGCAATTTTAAACCCAATATTTAGTTTTTTTTTAACAGTTTTTAGATATGTATTGAAAGATGAATCACATTATTTCTTGTCATAAACTGTTATATTACATCAAACGCAGATTATTATACAGGTTCTTTACATAAAATAATGTCATTGAAACTAATTAGTAACAGTACATTTCTGTAAATTTAAGCATTATTATTCATAATACAGCATTTACTTACCATATTTCTAGGTAATTTAATTGTTTTAAAATGTGAAAATATTTCTAATTAAATGTTAAAAACAGCCTAAAAATAAGGCAAAATCTTGTTAAAATTACAACTACAAACTGCATTTTAATTATGGAAAAAACTGTATTTTTATGGAAAGTTTCTGTTATTTCATGGTATTATTCTGGTGCCCTAGCTGCTGGAAAATTACAGTTTTTTTTACATTTTATTTTTACAGTGTGTTCTATTCTTTTATTAGTGAACAAAACTAAACAAAATCTGAAGAAGAGTCAGGAGCTTTTCAAAAGAAATGCAGGATGTCTGATTTGCAGGGCTTTGCTTCCTCAACTAAATCTTATTATTCGTGGTTACGTTGGCCTTTTTTGTTGTCATGTCAGGTGAGTAGGACCATGATGTTGACGTCTTACACATGAACTTACACATGTGTAAGACAAGAAATTGAACTGATTTGTTTATCCTCACTTCTGGATCCACAAAAAGTCCTGATGAAATTATAAATTATGTCATGCGTTTAAATGCAAAGAAGATTTTTATAATTCACTCTTAGAGTCCTCTTTTTTTCCTTGCTTTCAGGATTTATTATTACTACCTGCTGCTTTTATTTCCTTGCTGCTTAGAGTGCATTGACAAAACGTGCGCGCTGCAAAGAGATGCACTTATCAACTCTGTGAAAATCAAATCCAGGAAACGGAATCATCGCTTTGTGAAGATAGGGTAGGGCATTGACAAGCGCTGTGTGTTTTAGCGTGGGGGGAATGCCTTGCTCTGTGCTGCACTGCTAACTTCCTGCTTCAGAAACCAAGCTGCCACTGTTGAATTTGTGCTCCTGTGTTGTCTTTTAGGAGGAGAGTGTTGATGTGAAGGCTCTGAGGAAAAGGTTCAACAACCAGGCCAGCAACTCGGACACCAGCAGCCGAGACAGCGGCTCGCCAAAATCTCCACGGCCTGGGTTTGGGAGAGCGATCCTGCCTGCGCTAGAGATCGAGCTGGCCCATAGACTGTCGCCCACCGTTCCTCCTCCAGCAGCTGGCCCCAATCTGGTGAGGTTCCCAAGGGCCGAGCCGATGGCAGCCTCCATCCCCCCGAGACCTTCTTTCCCTCGACCGCCTCCCGTTTCTTCTGCCAAAGCATTCGCTCAGCCAGCAGACACCAGCAGGGTCAAGCAGACAGGGGAGATGCTACAGAACATGATGCTGAGAAAACAGGGACCTCCAGGACCGATACAGGGACTGGCCCCAGCTCCAAATTCAGCTCATGGTCCCACAAAATCTCCCACCTCCACGCCTCCGCCACTCCGACAGCAGCCCCGCCAGAGGAGCTCAGGAGATGTTACCCCACTGAGGAAGCCTCTGCCCCCTGAGGGGCCCCTGCCACTGAAACCCAGACGACCTCCACATGTCAACCTGGAGCCTTTTTTGAGGCTCAAGCAAAGACCTGCTCTACCTGTCCTCAAGAAAATTAATGGCAAGTCTGTCTGCTTTATTTACTCGTGGTTCTTCAAACATATCACCTAATTGCTCCTTTAGACGTTTCCGCGTATGCTGGACTTTATTGTGTTTTAGCCCTGTGGCTTTATGTCTTGCAACTACTGATAAAAAAAAAGTAGAAAGTGGTAGTTTTAGTTATTTTATGTCTGAAAATAATCAATCTGGGAAAAGTATGACATGAGGGAGATGAGTCAGTGTGGCACAGGGACCAGCTCGTCCATTTCCTGTCCTGTAAATATTTGGACGATGACAAAGAGCTATGTTTTATTTTAGAATATTACAAAGACAAGCTGGACAAGGGCGTGTTTACCACTGTGTTGCATCACCTTTTCTTTTTATCTGTGTTTTGGAACTGAGGAAATCAACCACTGTAGTTTTGAAAGTGAAGTTTTTCTTCATTCTTGGCATCAGACTGAGTCGTTTGTCACCTCTGTCTGGTTCCCACTGTTCATTCAGGCCCAGCAGACAGAAGGATGTCTTTACCAACAGTTATCAGTCCTCCAAAGCCTCCGCTACGGTCCACCAAGCCCAGCACACTCCCGCAACAGGTCGTCTCTCTGTGAGTGTCCCTGACGAACATGTTACTGAAAATTTCAAGTCTCAAAATATGAAAAAAGGCTCTCATTTAAGCACTGTTGATGCTTCTGTCGTGATGAAGAGAAGTCAGAAACGTCTTGGCAATGTTTTTAAAGCTTTTAGAGTCAAGTGGCCTGAGGCTGGCATCACAGTAAAGTGATGCCGCAATTACCGCAATAAATGGAGGGCTCTTGTGTCTCTGTCAGATGCTTTGTTATTTTGTTTATTATAGTGCCTCAAGCTTACGATTGAAAATGTGGAGACAAAATGGGGATAATCCATCCATCCATCTATTATCTGTGACCTATGCAGGGTCACGGGAAAATTGGGGATAATATTTGAGAAAAAAAAAAAACCTTTTTAAACCATCTTTCCTTTGTTCCCGCTGTCTGCCATTAATTGCATTGCATAAAAGTAAGCATTTCAGTTTATCATAACGGAATTAATCAAACATTTCACTACCTGTTTGTTGATTTCAGAGACTTGGAGGATGAACAGGATCCCTATGATGATATTGGAAGCTTTGATAAAAACGGTAAAAGAAAAAAGCAACAAAAATGATCCAAATGAAAAACAAAGATTGCAAAGATTTGCTTTTATTGCTTATCTTCAGACACATTGTACCGTACTTTGTAAAACTTCTTTTAAAAAATAAGGGTTTGAAAACACGTCTGACCCGTCCAAGGAGGACATGCCATATTTTTCAACAGAACAAAAATCTGTAAATGTTATTCCTTTACAGAGTCCTACAGTGACAACAGTTTACAGTGTATGGATGAGGTAAGTATTGAAAACTGATTCTATAAATGGATAAAATAAACAGAAATGGCTTTTGAACACCAATCCTTGTGTGTTTCATTTAAATCTTCGGTTCAATCATTGGGAATTGTGTGTTCATAGATGGTTAAGCAACACTTTTAAAATAATAAAAACAGTTTCTTTTGCAGGATGGTGATGAAGTTTATGAATCTATTGATGAGTAAGTATAAACCTCCAGCTCATAAAATGAAACCCTGTTTGTTGATTTTGCCCGTCGCAGCTGCAGCTGCTAATGCAACACCTGCTGCTGAAAACAATGAAAAAGTTTCTAAATCACAGTGCTTTTCTACTACAGCTCTTCAAGTATAAACTGGAACCGATTTCTGCTCTGTGTTCATCACTTACTGAAATTTCTGTGATCTGCCGTCTGCATTTCCTGTTAAAGCAGAATATTGTGACAAAATTCTAGGAGGGGCTGATAAAAATGTGGGCAGATTTACAAGAATAAAGTACTGGGAGGCAGCTATGAGCACCTTTTACAGTATTACATAATGATGCGATATAGCCAGGTGGATTTCATGGACAAATCGAATATATGCAAAACACTTTCCAAGGAACAGCAACTGAAGAGAAAACAATTACTGGAGAATTAACTTAAATGGTTGGCAAATTATTTATTTATTTATTTTTTAAATCTTTAAAGGGACCAGCTTGGAAATAAGCCGTTCGACAGCTGAGATGAAAAACAAGAAAGACGTGAGGAGGCCTGTGCTGGGCAAGAAAAAGCAGCTGGATCATCAGAAAAAACTGAATGAGCTGAAGAACAACTTTCAGGTGAAAAAAAAAAAACACAAAAAATGGGGGGACACGGGGACGTGAGCTTTTCCCAGATCACTGACGTTCTTTGGATTCTGTAACATGTCCTCATCCAGAACACATAAATTGTCAACTTTCACAATATTTTGTCTCTTTGCAGTTGCAAGGTGAGGTCGAGGTCCTTCATACAGCCAGAGTTCAGCACGACTGGCATGGAGAAGGAAAACTGGACCTCAGCGTCCGTCAGGGAGAGAGAGTGGAGATCCTCCGTGTGAAGAACAACCCTGGAGGCAAATGGCTGGCTCGGTCCCTCGCTGGAAACTGTGAGTTGTGACTTCAGTCTCAGACACTTGTGTTTAGAAGAACATCAAAGTGGATTTATTTGTCTCCTTTGGGAGAAATCTGGCTTGGACAAAGGAAATACAGCACAACATAGTAAACAAAGTATAAGAAGACAAAAAAAGAGGAGACAACATACTGTTGTACACATAAAAGGCAAATCCATCAGCAAATCATTACATCTACACACAGTACATTCTCCTCTGACCGTTTGAAAATGTAATAAAGAAAAGGATCAAATTGAAAATTAAATAATCAGAACAACGCCATCCACACACACTCACTCCACAGTCGTAGTACGAACCATTCAGAAATTTAACTTGAAAAAGGCTAAAAGAACAAATTAATGAATGAGTTCATCCTTGCAACACACATCACGCACAACAAAAATCTAAAAATCTTCAAGTGTCTTTCCTCTCTTTCTTACAAAATGAACCTTGACAAATCAAAGATGTCTGTTGTAATGAAGGCCAGAGAGGGTAGAGGTTTCGGTTTTAAACTGGTTACTGTGGTGATGAAACAGAACAGCTGCAGTTTGTGTTGTCATGATCATTTCATGATCCTCTTAATGTCTTCTGAGTCATAGAACGTTTGCACCTCCTCTTTTTATTGTTTTTTTTTTCTTCTATATATATATATATATATATATATATATATATATATATATATATATATATATATATATATATATATATATATATATATATATATATATATATATATACATATGTGTCTGTGTGTCACGGTTTCGGTACGGAATTCAGTACAGTTTCAGAATACCCGCTACCCTAAACAAACAATCGCAAGATACAGAGTTTGCAGAAAGCGCAACTCGCATGTCGGCGCGTTAAAAGAGCGCGTCCAAATGGAATAAATGTGCAGCTGTGGCAGATCTCATTCAGATGTCTGCTGTGGAGGAAACCAAGCAAGGAGATCTCTCTGTCCGGTGTCAAGCTGTAAAAGGTTGGATGCAGGAATTTATTTCAGATGTCTGAAACTGTTGGTGGTCGAGGAGGGACAGGAACATTAATTGTTCGTGATCTTTAAATGCGCATCCAACGATTCGTTCTGCAGTATTTTAAAAAGCACATCAGCTGCGCCAAGACACACAACTGGTAACAACTGGATCTTATGCAGGTAAGATCCAGGTTTCGGGAGGTGGAAGACTGCGTTCTGTTAACTGTTTTCACTCCCTCGCTGGTGTATTCAACAGCAAAACCAAAATGCTCTCACACCAGTGATTAAAAAAAGTTTTTACCCAATTTCTCCGCTACCGCTGGCCATGCCTGCTTGTTTTTTTTTTTTTTTCTGCATCTATGACCTGCAGCCAACTGGCCAAAGTGTGATAAGCTGGTCAATGTGAGTGAGTGGAGGTGAGTAGACATTGACATGCAGTGGCAGGCCTGTTGCCTAAAAGGCACGCACGCTCACGTGCAAGTCCAATGCAAAGTTATAGGAACATAAATAGAGCGGGACATAAAAGCGTCCCATGTCCCGTGCAGGTCGTACCGAACCGTACCATATTTTACAGAGAACTGATAGCACGCAGGACATTTACCAACCCATTAAACGACGAAATCTGAGGTCTGGGCATTTTTTTTTTTTTTTTAAAGAATACAGAGGGACAACTGGTGGAGGACAGTTATCCTGTCTGCAGAGCACCTGTTTTCATTTTATTGTAATTCGTACAAGTAACTGTTTCTTTATTTGCGCATTTATACTTATTTAAGGCTCAGCTTCAAGTCCAAAGTTTATTTCATTTGGAGTTGCACTAAAATTTTTGTTCCTGATAATTGTTTTCATATTTTGACCTACTATGGTTGTTAATGTGTTCATTTAAACTGGTGCCAGACAATTAAACTCTGTTCCTGTAATTTATTTTGTTCATTTAAGTTTCTTTCTGTGCCAGTTGTTTGCCCTTTTAATGTGAAAGTTTCATTTTGACAAGATTTGGCTTCTAATGTTTTAGTATGACAAGAAAACCACAAGATTTTGTGAAATTATTTTAATGTATGTGTTTTTTGGACATTTGTACAGCAATTAAGAATACAGCGATAATATCATAAACCTGATAATTTGGTCACTATAATCGAGATATCAAATTTTCCATATCATTACATTCCTATAATATATATATATATTCATATATACATATTCTTTATATTATATTACAAATGACATGTAGATATATGCATGCAAATATACAATACACAAGCAGTAGAAAATGAAAAATACGTTGTGTAATATGCTGAATTAAATGTAATGCTATTTGTCGTAAACCACTGCTTGAGATAAATTAATAGATCTGTAAAAATCTTTTCTTCTTGCATGACAGTGTTACGTGTTAATGTGGAAGAGTCGAGATAGCGCCTCACAGTCCCATCTAGTGGTGGCACTCGTGTCCATGTTGCTGTTTTGTTTGGTGGAATTGTTCAAACAGATGTGGTGGTCTGGTTTGGTTCTAACGACGGCAGAGATCAAGGTCTGCGTTGAAAGAAACCTTGACTTTTAGTTTCAGAGAGGAAGCAGCAATGTTCTCCCGAACAAATGTTTAAGGTTTCATCATCCCACTCAACCTCTTCACCCCAACCTCCTCCGCATACAGACGGTGCTACTTTTCTACGTGCTGCAATTTCCTTCTTTGTTTCTGTCACAAGTCCCACGTTTGCCAATATATGTTGTCAATGTAAAATATAGCTAGGGGTTATAATAAACAGCTTCCATAAACATCCTTCAGAAATGTTTTGTGGGGCAAACAGAAGCCTAAAAAGCCACCAGTCACAATCATTAGATGCATTTTTAAATAGAAATACCATTTTCTTGAATTACAGGGTAATACATGTAGGAACCCTCCTTCAATAGTGAACAAAAATGTGTTTAAATCATGTACTACAACTCAGATTTTTACTCACTCAAACCACAGTGCTTCATGCCTTAATGTTTTTGTTTTTTTAATCAGATGGATACATCAGCAACACATGTGTGAACATCGACTATAAGGCAGTAAAATCAGATTTCCAAAAGCTAAGAAAAATGGACACATCAGAGCTTCCCCCACCTCCTCCAGACCCCTCACATATGTTCAAAGCAGAGTTCGACAGAAGAAACAGGTACATGGCATTAGATTATATTAATCCTGATGTGTTATTACAATAGGAATATTTTTCCTAAAGACACATTGATTGCACCTTTTATTTGTTGCAATTTAACTTCACAAGTTCAGTTGAATTTCTCTATCAGTTCCACTTCCAGCTAACATGATTTTTTGTTTTGTTTGTTTTTTTGCAGTATGACTGAAGACGATGGTGAGTGACATCACACCACACAAAAATATCATAGACTGATCAGAATAAACAACAAGTAATATACAGTATATCACTAGCGAATACATTTACATCCCTTACTTAAATAAAATTAAAAGAATATTTAAGTCATTTACCAATACAGTCTGGTGAAAATATTCTTACAAGTAAAATCCCTGAACTGAAAAAGCCACTTCAGGAAATTATGAATGCATTTTAAAGTTCATATTTTGTATATAGTGAAAAATGCACTTAAAGGTATGGTAAGCAATTTCTGGATGATGTCACATCTGTTTATGTTTGAAATAAAACATCAGCAAAGCTCCTCTGCCCCCCTCCACCCAGTGGTCCCACAGAAAACATGACCCCCAGTGGCTTAGTGGTGGTGCTGTTGCCTACCATGAGGGAGGTCAGGGTTTGAGATCCTGGTTGTGTCAGGAAAGGGAATCCGGTGTAAACCTTGGGCCAAATCAATCATGCAGATCACTCTACTCTGGAGATGCCAGCAGGCAGCAGCCTAAAAGGAAGCTAATGGTATTTGAGGGCAGGCTGCCCCCAATCTGTTTGTTTAAAGCTTAAGAATCCAGGGATGTGTATGAAGATGTTTTTTTTTTTTCCTAAACAGTGTAATCAAGAGATGGAACAGCTAGCTAGCTAGCTAGTGTGGAGATTTTCACTGAAATAGAATCACTTTTTCTGCCTTTAAGTACCAAAGGCAGACACATCTCTCCTTTGACTTTTACATTATTGTACATTATATTTCAACACTAGGTTATCATTACTTATTCTTTCATGTGAAACAAGACTTTAAAATTGCAGTTATTTGAACTGAAGCTCATTTGAAGTGTTCTGTACTTGGGAGTTGATCAGCGAACATAAAAGTGCACAAATATTTGTTTATAAAGTAAATGATTACTATCACAATCAAACAAATATATAAACTCTTCTCCTCTGACATATCTTGATGAAGAATAGTGTAGGACAAGAAATATATTAGTAATAGTAAGCTTTTATGAGTGTAAAGCTCCAACTAGAAGAATGAACACAAATTTGATACTCAATAAATTGTTTTGATTGTTAATTTTCTTGGACATATCAGTTCAGTCAGTAAACACACAATGAAAACTTCAAATGCTTTATTAAGGATGCAACATTTGTGAGTTTTGGCATCGAGGCTTCGATCTAATTTAGTCTAATTAGTCCCCATTTATCAGACTTACTGTTTACTGAATTGGAGCCTGAGTGTGGAGGCTGGGGAGCAGGTGGGATTTTAACTGCAGCCGTGAGCTCAGCAGGCGAGAAACATCAGAAGGCCTCTGAGAGGAAAGTCCTCGCCTGCTCCTGAATCAGACTTGTGAATGAGATGGAGTTAGAGGAATGAACCCTGCAGAGGGGTGAAAGTGAGCATAAACGTCTGCCTGAACCAAGTCCTAGGGAGTTGCCTTATTTAGATGAACCATGTTCACTGGGATTGAAGCCACTGGGTTTAATTGGAAGTAACTGGATTCAAGTGAAGTGTGTTCAACTGGACTTAATAGTGAATGTGTTTGCTTTCTCCATGAAGTAACCTTTGATGACTTGCTTTATGTTTTGACTCTGTACAAATTCATTGAATTGAACTACATTTTTCTTAACTTAGTTGCTTGCTTTGCCTCTATTTTTCCCCTACTTTATTTCAGTGATAAATGTTTTGAACTATTAGTTTCAGAAGATTATTTCAGTGCTTGTTTTTTCGGAATCAAAAAAAAAAAAAAAAAAAAATCCAAAACACAAGATATTTCATGTAGTTTCAGATTTACTGTTTTTTGGCCCACAGATGACTATGATGACGTACAGCCACTGCCTGAGGGTTTCCCCCCACCACCACTTGAAATCAGGTATCTTTTCACATTCTGTTCTCTGAAACAGGAACAATCAATATGAGGCTGAGACAGAACTGCATCCACAGAATCACTCTTATACCAAGTTTTAATTAGACCTGGAAGATGATGAGACCTCATGATGACCAAAGAAAAAAAAAGGATTAACAATTAGTTTTCTTCACCTAGAGTATGCAAGAAAATGTTTAGCTTCTAAGTTCATTTGTGAACAACTTGTTTAACTGCCAAACTGCGATATTTTTCAGCTTAGACCCCAAAGTGGAAAAGGAGCTAAAGAAAAAGTTTAAGGTAAATATTTTTCTTTTTTTGCTTCAAGATTTAATATTGTCACTCTTAAAGAGTGTCATTTTCATGACACTGAAATCAAATGTTTATGGTTGTTTATGTATTGTTGTGTGTGTATTTATCTGGATTATTTATCCAGTAAGAAAAATATATAAGAAGAAAATCACATTCCCCATGATTGGACCCTGAGGAACTCCACATAAACTACATTAAGTCTGCATTAACTTATCAATATTTAAAGAAACTGACCACGTTAACTCCTCTTTCCCAGTATGAAGGGCCAGTCAGAGTGCTGCACAGCATGATGGTGGATCCAAACTGCATCATTAAGAAACTAGGAGCCAAAGACCTTCCTGTGACTCAGGGAGAGATTGTGGACATCATCCAGCTCACCAGCAACAAAAAAGTTCTGTGTCGTAATAGGAGTGGAAAATGTACGTAAACAGTTTGGATCCTCTTTAGATTGTATTTTATCTGGTTTCTGGTGGTGTAATAAATGAATTATGAGCTGCATTACAATATTAACAGAGATTATCTTCCTTTTCATCTCCTGTTTTATAGATGGTTATGTGTCAAGAGCTCTTCTTCTTGTGATGTAAGTAAATCTTCCTCAATTTATGCACAACTCAATCCCATAGCAAAAATAATTTTGTCTATATTTTTTTTAAAAAAAGGCAAAGTATTTTTTTTAATAAGTGCTTGAAAACAAGTTTCTTGCACTTAATTTAAAATAAATATTTATTTTCAGGGAAGGAGATATTTATGATGATGTTGACTATGGCTGTGGTGAGTTTGGATTTGCATGTTCTGTAACGTACTTCATATAAACAACACTAATGCAGTTTATTCTAAAATATCCCCCCATGTCTAAAGTTTAAATCAGTTTTTAAAGATTTATTTTTCTTTGTTTCAGATGTCTACGACAACGACTCCCCTTAAAGAGATTATTAAATCATGTCAAACTAAGCACACACACTTGCACACTGAGAAACAAACTATATACAGTAAAACAAACTATAACAGACAAACTATATACAGTAAAACAAACAATATACAATAAAATAAACTATAACAAACAAACTATATACAGTAAAATAAACTATAACAAACCAACTATATACAATAAAACAAACTATAAAAAAATATAACACACTATATACAGTAAAACAAACTATAACAAACAAACTATATACAGTAAAACAAACTATAACAAACAAACCATAGGGAAACAAACTTAATCTTTGACTAAGACTGTGAGCAAAAAGTGAAAATCAATAGAAGCCAGATCTGTTGGGACACAAACGCTTCATTTGACTCCAGAAAGCGTATGGTTTTTAGTGGATGTTTTGTAGAGGTTTTGTAGATTTGAGCCTTACCGGTGAGAAGAACCATAACCATTCATAACCTTTATGGACAGGATTTCTAGGAGCAGCCAAGGAGCAGAGGGGTTCTAGTTTGGTGGTCTCAGAATATCGCCTCTGCTTTTTGTGGATGACGTGGTCCTGTTGGCACCATCTGGATGGGAATCTTCAGTTCTTACTGGAGCTGTTAGCTGCTGAATGTGAAGTGGTGAGGATGAAAATCAGGCACCTTCTGCTCCTTCTCCGGGTTGGGAGTGAGGTCCTGCCTCAAATGGAAGAGTTTAAGTATCTCAGGTTCTTGTTTACAAGTGATGAAAGAATGGATCAGAAGATTGAGAGGCAGATTGGTACAGCGTCTGCTGTGGTGCAGACTCTGAACCCGTCTGTTGTGGTGAAGAGAGAGCTGAGCCAAAATGCAAGGCTCTGTTTACCAGTCGATCTATGTTCCAACCCTCACCTATGGTCATGAACTGTGGGTAGTGACTGAAAGAATAAGATGGCCGAGACAAGCAGCTGAAATTAGTTTCCTCCATTTGGTGGCTGAACTCTCCCTTAGAAATAGGGTGAGAAGTTCAGTCATTCAGGAGAGACTTAGGGCTCGATCTTCCGCCAAACCTCCTAAAGCCGCTATTAAGGGATAGCGGGTAGCGGGAAGGGCGTTCCCCGCAAAAAACGCAATCTTCCACCTCCCTAAACCTGCGATCTTACCTGCGCTAGCCACTATATTATGCATATATTATGCATATATTATGCATAGGAGTGGTTAGGGCGTTCCGCCTATTTAACCAATTAGTGCGTCAGTATCCATTGCCTTTAAGAGCAAGTTGCGCTACCAGCAAGCCGCTACCCGCAAACCACTACCCGCAAACCGCTATGGAGCCTCTTTTCATCCAGATCGGAGCAGCTCTCATGCGCAGCTCATCTGGGACTCTGCTGTAGAGCTTCCTCCTCTTCCTTCTTTCCTCCTCCTCTGCACTGATATATACATAAAAATATTTTTACACAGACAAATTCCTATTGGCAACCTGAACGTCCCAGATAGTTGATGCGCTCCTGGTAAACACGCTCAGGCAGAGCCACGGGAACATATTCTCAGCAGGGGATGCTGGGGGGTGCTGGGAGTCTGGGACAGCTGTGCGTCTTGGCGCAACTGATGTGCTTTTTAAAATACTGCACAACGAATCATTGGATGCGCATTTAAAGATCACGAACAATTAAAGTTCCTGTCCCTCCTCGACCACCAGCAGTTTCAGACATATCGGAAATAAATTCCCACATCCAACCTTTTCCAGCTTGACACCAGAGCCACAGAGCTCTATTTGATGATCTGACCTGTTTAAAAACAGAAGTGTGATGTAGGCCATGACGGATTTTGAGGGAAAATGTCCCAAAGATCTCCTTGGTTTCCTCCACAGCAGACATCTGAATGAGATCATGCCACAGCTGTACAGACTGCCTTGTCTGGGCGTGACTATTCCCACATCCACTACAACTGCTGACCAGACATCCTCTGACCTCAAGAGAATAAAAACGTATGCAAGTAATACAGTGATGCGTAATCGAGAGGTAGAGCCGTTTGTAGATGCACATTTATTCCATTTTATGCCATCTCATGTGGTTTGCGCTTTCCGCAGACTCAGTATCTTGCGATCGTGGGTTTAGGGTAGCGGGTACCCGCGATCGCAAGATACCGAGTTTGCAGAAAGCGCAAAAGACCCGCCCACTGCCACACCTACAATGTGAGTAAGGGAGTCGGCATAGCGGATAGCGGCTTTAGGGAAGCGGAAGCTGCTGCCCCCACGAGCCGACTACGGATAATCGGAAATTAAATGATGGATGGACAGTGAAAAGAACAGAGTTTCTGTGCAGCCCTCAAACTAGCAAAACAATATTAACATGCAGAGGAATAAAAAAGACTGTAAATCCTTTTTCCTTTTTAAGTGTTTATGCATTGGGACATAAAGAAATGATGTTACACACACACAATGTTTCTATTTCATGGGTCACTGGCTGACAGAGGTTGTATTGACTTAATTTCAAGATGTGATGAGCACCAGATGGTTTTAAAAATTATTATGTCCTGATACATAAAACTTTAGAACTGAATTTGGTGTCCTTTCATTTGTATATGATTGTATATAACTAAAAAAAAAACTTGGTGCATAAAACAGAACATATTGTTAAGAGAGACTTATCATGACGCATACATCACAAACATTAACTTCTTAACAACAAATACTGTACAGGCAAAAGAAAAGAAAAAAGTTTTTTAAAAATTACAGCATTTTACAAAGTGTTTTATGAGTGTGTTTGAGTGTACAAGTGCTTTGAGTGGTCAACAGAACTACATAAGCAATATGTTACTGTATATGCAGTCCATTACACATACAGAGATAGATGCTGAAGATTACAAACTGTTCATTACATTGCTTGTCAAACTGCTTGTATAGAAAATTAATACACTATTACTGTTGCTCCATGTCTTTCTCGGCATTTGAGATAATTTAAAATAAATTTAATATGTCTTTTTTTCTGATGTTTGCGTCTGTTTTAAATAACACTTGAGAAAATATATAAAATTTATGCAACAGAATCCTTGAACAATCTGAAAGCCTGCAGCACTGGCAGTAACTATTTCAAGAAAAAGCCAGATAGTTCCAGGGAACTTTCCAGTGTGCAACTAACCAGTGTACCTCAAACTTTACCTCCTATAATGCAAAGTACTACTGCAGCAGAGGCCAACCAGAGAGGTCACATGACAAGCCATCGCATAAATGTTTTTACAGTAGCATGCTATGTAATGATGACGACTGCTGTAGTAATATAGAGTGCATGCTGTATGCTGCACTGTAGCAGGCTACATTGTATGCTATGTTAATAGCAGCCTATATAACTCCAAAATGTGAGCATATTCCTTAAGTGTCACTCATACCTTTACACAAAGGAAGGTTAGGATGTTGACTAATGAATCTTGTAATTTATCGTTTTTTGTCAACTACATTACTTACAGAAAGTTAGGGATATACAGCTTTTGGATTGAATTTCAGAATATACCTAAGATGAACTATGAACTTAATTAGACCTTGTCTTAACGTTTGAATGCACGTGTCCGACTATTTCATGTTTTAGTATTTATTGCACAACATGTTGCTCTAACAAGGCAATTAACTGCAAAAATCACAAGCGTCTGATGCATAAAATGACAGCTAAATATTCAGTTCAATGACAAGTCGAATTGAAACAGTCAAATTCATGATGCTGTTCACATTTTGACATCATGAGACCAAGATGACACCTAACAACTGATCAACAGTAACTGGCCAGTGCAAAGCTTCAAACGGGATGTTTTCAGAGGGAAGTTGCCACTGAGTTTAGAGTGTGACAAAGTGTCATCATCAGGTTGCAGTGGAGACGCAGAGAGACTCACAGAAATGCATGGAAGTGGCCACATCTCAGGATGATGACCGCTTTATTCTGAAGGGCCCTGCGGACATTTTTTGTTGTTGTGGTGAATCCCCGCTGTTGTTAACTTTTACTTCAATTAATTCCACTTCTACTTAAATGCCCTACTTTCATGATGTAATTGTAGCATGAACTTTTTACATTTTCCATGAGTTTCACCTAAAAGTCAAATTTTCTTAACTTCTTGTGAGTAGTGTACATTTGTCTTTCACAGAAAACTCATCTGACCACAGAACAAGTGTCCTCTCTCTTTCTTGCCATCTAAGATGAGCTTGTGACAAGAGAACTTTACGATGTCCTCGACATAGTGTAGATACACGTTTTCAATCCCCTTTTACAGTTTAAAGTGACATTTATAAATGGAGAGGCACTCTGTGTCAAGAGATTCAATTACATACTTGATTTTCCTCCCAGCTTTTTTTCCATCGCAGGCGATACCTGATACTCAGGTAGTAATGTAGATCCTATAGCAGGTATTACCTGAAACTCTGAATGTCACCAAGGTCCAGCAGCATGCATTTCTTTAGAAAACAGTATTTTTATTAAGAAGGTGGACACATTTACAATATGGAGCATTTATGTCTACTTACAGAACATGCATCTCATAACAAAAGAAGTTTTGAATCAAAGATGCTCATTACAGACAAATAAAACTGGGCTTGTTTATCACATTTATCACAAGGGGGAGCCTTAATGAAGGGAGAAACATCAATGTGACATATCTCTTAAATCCAGCTGCGGCGAATGTGCAGCTGCATGAAACAAATACAGTTTTCCTGCTGTTGCTTTAATAACCAAACTGACATGCACATCCAGCAAAGACGGGACAGTTACGGCTAAAACTAGAAAGGGTAACAACTTCTGTGAGGGGGAAAAAAAATCACTAATAACTGTACATGTTGAAGTTACCGTTACTGAATAACAAACAAAAGTGGTACAGCTGCAATTAGTAGGGCCAAAGGAGCAGAAGAGTCCAAGAGAAATTTGTAGCATCTGCCTTGAAAAGTTAGCATCCTGGTCACCATCCACCCAGTGGAAATGCTGATCATGACCCAAACAATCTGCAGAATGAAGACATTCAACTGGTTAGAGAGGTTCACAGCCCACTTCAAGGAATGTAGACAATGCTGTCTTCTGTTAAATGTATAATTTTAAACACTTAAGTCGAGTTATGTAGCAAGAAATACCATGGTGTAAGACAATAACTCACAGCAGAACTCACAGAGCAGTTTGTTGAAAAATCATATTCTGAACTGGATTCAAAGTCTTCAAAAACAGTCTCAATTTTTTGTATCACAGATTCCAGAAATCTTGAACAAATTACTTTTATACTCTGTTGGTCCATGGTGGTGGCTTAATAATATGGTAATTGTGCACATTTATCAAGCTTCACTGTCAAGCTGAAAACAGCTGCTTCTGAGAGTAAAACTGCTGTTTACCAGATTTTTTTTTTTAATTGCTTCTTTTTTTTTTGTTAAACATACATTCTTAGTTTTGAGTTGAGACTGTTGTGGTGAAATGTCCAGTCAAATCAACCAAAACCATACTACCATGTCAGTCATTAAGTCTCTCTCTCACAATTTTATGACCTCCCTGTTCTAAGAGCTGCAGAATTCAGTTCTTCTGCACGACTACCAGAAAGCTACTCACAAGATCATGCAAAACATCATGAAAATGTTCCACAGAGCGATGAAGATTCGAAAGTATCGCAGGCTGAGCAGGAACTCTCTGATGTTGTCACCTGAAAGAAATGTTGAAGGGTGACTTCAGACCATTAACATAACAAGTTACAAATAGTTAGAAAAACAAGTGAAAGCCATGCAAGAGACATCCAAACAAAGCTGGGATGCAGAGAAAAACATAAATAAAAACAAAATGCAATGATCTGCAAATCTCATAAACCCATATTTTATTACCAATAGATATGAAGAACATACCAGATGTTGAAACTGAGACATTTTATAATTTCATGGAAAATATTACCCAGCCAACATAATTAGTTGTCAAATGCTCCTCCATTTGTTTTTGATTTGCACCAACTACTTTTACAGGCCTTTGTTTCCCCAGCTCCAACTTTCTGAGATGCGTTTCTGCCGTCAAAGTCAAAATGAGCTAACATTTTCCATGAAATGGTAAAAATGTCTCAATTTCAACATCTGATATGTCCTCATTGACATTTTACACAACATCTAAGGTTTTATGGAATTGGTGTTGTACATAATCAGTAGCAGAAAATTAAATGTAAATACTTAAAGATCAAGCTCCTCATTCTGTCCTGAAGTGCTGTACTTTAGTAAATGAGTTAGGTTATTTCTCCATTACTGCCTGGCTTAATGATAATATTCTTGTTTTATGAACTTCATCATCCACACCTGTTGTCGGTTCTCTGGAATCATCTCCAAACCCCTGCGTCTCCTTCCTCTTCCTGGAAAACATCTGCAGTTACCCTCAACATCACTGCTTTGTTGACGTAGCTTAGACGCGCAAGACAAATTTAAGAGCCAGTGGACTGTTATACTCACAGCTTGAAATTCAGCACAGCCCCCGCATTCACCAGTAAGGTCCTAGAAAGTAGAGAGACAGTAAATAATGTTGTTGTTGTTGTTTACCTTCTGAGTAACGTCATTAGCTGCTGAGCTGGCATCACCACAGAATAGTAAGAGGCATTTACGGAGATACGCTTGTACTCACTTACTAAAACAGCCAAACTAAAACTCAACATGAACATTAAGTTTTTTTCACAGTAAAATTGATGATACAATGAATATATTACCCGAATATTAACAGATCTCCGATCATTTTGCTCTCGTCACATCACAAGCAACAGTCACTTCCGTGCTTCTGACGCAAACAGCAGCGCAACCAATAACATTTCAATACGTAGGCGAGACATCGTAAAGATTTGTGCCCTGAATTTTAACTGCAAGGTGAAACCTGTCTGCAAGTTTATGTATTAGATGTCCAAAAGAAATAAAAAAAAAAAAACACGTCTCCAGTGGTGTGACTATTGAAGATTTTTTTTATCAGCAGTTCCTGAGAAGTTCCTGAGAAACTGGACGGATATAGGTTACACTATCATTATAATGTTTGAAATCAAAGATAGTCAAAATCAAAGACAGTCATGACTGCAGTATGCTCTGTGTAAATATGCCATAATTTACAATGGATAACCATCATAATACCACCAAACATATTTGGGGCAAAAGAGGGCGAATTCTCTTCGATATCAGTTATGACAACAACAACAACAACAACAACAACAACAATAATAATAATAATAATAATAATAGTTTTGAATAACTATTTTTTGTGTGTATTTGTCACCCTCTAGTGGAGGCAGTCTATAACTGCTCTGAAAAACGTAACACCTCATGAAAATATTAAATTGATCAAATAAATTCATTTTATTTATTTTAAAAATTCATTGTTTTTTGTTTGTTTGTTTGTTTGTTTTGGCTATTTAAGGGATTCTGGCCTTATTGCGCCTTCCATCGGAACATTTCAGCATTTTTCCGGATGAACGTAAACACCAAACGTTGAGATTAGAGTCGATCATTTGCGTGTGAGTCAGCCTGGACGCAGGATCTGATCCGGATTATGGCATATTTTTGTGCAGCAGAAACTAAATCTTTGTCCCGCGTGAGCGTGGACACGTGGCTTTATTGCGTTTCCTTACAACATTAAACCAGGTCCATTATTACAAAAAAAACAGACCATCCTTTTTTTTTGCCGGTTCATTTTTTCAAACGACTGAAGCAGCTGAAGCCTCCCGCCGCGTTCAGGCTCGGAGCAGCTGGCGCGGAGCGCAGATGAGGATGATGATGCTGCTGCTGCTGCTGAGACTGTGGACATGAGTGGTATTAATAGGAGGGCTTGAGTGTCACAGTCTTTCACTGTAGAGACCGCGGGACTCGGTGGAGAGACGGTGGACGCAGGGTTGGGGGCTTCCGATCCAGACTGCGCAGTTGGAATAAAAAAAGAAAACGCAATCAGACAATCGACATGGATAATGTGCTGGCAGTTCTTAATCTGGGCGATTTTGCCCAGGCTTTCTCCAAAATGGGAATGTTTCCTGTGTTTGATCTCGCGTATTATATAGTGTCCATCCTCTACCTCAAATATGAGCCAGGTGAGTGTTTGACACGTTTCTGTTTGCTCTCACTGGGAACTGGCTGTCTGATAGTCCCGATCTGTCTGTTTACTTTCTTATTTGATAAATGTGCGTGTATAGAGCATGCTTCCTGCGGGTGCATGGCCAAAACTTTAACGTCAACACGACAGACTTATTTACACAAAAGTAGCCTAAGATCTTCTTAAAATAGCATATTTTTAAGAGTGTATTTGAAATTCAAGTATTTAAATGCTTAGAGGAAACGAATGGGATAAAATAAACGTTTTATTCCAAGAGCAGGTTACATCTTATTCATCATTAAAAATGTTTCTGTGGAATAAACAGCCTTTAAAGTGAATAGCCCTACAAGTACTTGCTTTTATCTCTTCAATGCCCTATCCTTATAAAGCATGACCTGTTACATAAAGTCTCGCAGCAGCTCTGCAGCTCTTCTTGCTTTCAGCGAGGGACTGTGTGTTGTTGCTGCAGCCTGACCCCCTTTGCACTGAAAGAAATCACCAGAGTTGAATAAATCTCCACATTAGCTTGATACAACCCAAGATTTAACTCTTTTGATGAACACATCCTGAAGGAGGATGAAACCCGAGAGACAGCCTGTGCATACCAGCAATAAATAGAAGAGCCTGAAATAGAAAAGAGTCAGTGTGCCTCTAAAGCCCCTCTGATGGGATTTTTTTTCTAGGCAGCATCTGGATTTACACTGTTCATTAAATATGAAATATGTTGAAACATAACCTTACTGTACTTGGGAGCATGTATCCTCTCGAAGAATACGTTTCCTCACTCTCGGGTCAAAATTCACTCTGTTTCAAAGACTCGGGTTCTGTTTAGTTCACTTGAAGCTTGAGCAGAGATGGCACCAGCACCAAACACACTGCAGACTTAGAAAATGTTATACGAGGAAGTTCAAATATCCATAAAGTCTTCTCAAAGCAACTTCTACAATGGTGATTCACATGAATATTTGGAGGATGGAGAAAAATGACATCTTTAAATCATCATTGCCCAGATTTTCCAGAGTCTTGCTCTTTCATTCACTTTACAGTGATGAATTTGTAGGACTGAGATGAACAAAGGATCAGTCCCTGAGGTATTATTATAAAATATTTGCCTTCAGGGAGCTTACTTTGGACCAACCTATGTAGAATGGTCCTATAATTTATCTGCAGTAGTGCATTAGTAATGGTTGAAATGACAATTATATCACTGTGCTTGATTGCACGAAACTTTTGCAGTTTATCTTATATACTTTGTAGTGTCAGCTTTAAAGGGTTGAGATAATTACACCTTTTAGAAAAAAAAATATACCTGATGTTTGTTATCTGCAACTGCGTCAAGTGATGTCACTTGAGCAAGCCAGGGATGAAGACTTAAAGTTTAAAAATTTTAAAAAGAAAGAAAGAAAAGAGAAGAAAGGTGGTGTAGAATGTGGAAGAAGGGAGCTCCTTGCAAGTACCAGTATAACATGTAAGTAATGTGGGCACCAGATCTAATAAAAGAATAGGCCTGAGCGGCAAAAAAGACTCCGTCTTTGATCGTCCTTCATAAACATAACTCGATCCTGGTTCTTAGGTTTCTTACTCTAGTTATAATACTTGCATTACTCCTAAATAAATGCAGCTCAGAAACACAGAGACGTCCTTTTTTTGAGTATTATAGCTGAAGCCCAACTTCCTCTGAGCTCAGACTGCCTGCAGCTTGTGACACCACTGCAACTTCACCTTATTTTCATACCTTAAATTTGACTGTCAAACGACACATGTAGCCAACATGTGCAAGATCAGCTTATGTTCACTCCTCCATGTCTGTGTGATAGTGGAGAGTCTGAGCTCACAGCCCATGCTATAAGAGCACATGAATGGGTTCACATGTTGGAAGGAGAGGGGTGTTGGGTCACAGGTCACAACTGGTCTGACAGTTGCAAGGCGGGAGGAGCGCTTTAGCAGAATGTATTTATAGGCAGGCCAGCATTTCTCAAGATCAGATTGCTTTGACACTGAGCGCCAGTTGTACCTCGACACCCTCACCCACCTGTTGTTGGAGATTTGTGCTCACATCTTGATCTGCTCCGTGACTGTAACAATGTTGAAACAGCTCTGCCCGTATGAAGCAGGCAAACGCAGTCTTAAGGTTATATCATACTTTACTTGTACATGTAATATTTACATAGTGTGCCTTAAATATTCATGGCACATGTTCATGCCCAAAACCATGGTCAGATTACTTTACGAGTTTCCAAGCACAGGCCCAGGGGTTGAAGGAGTTAGAGGGCTCCAGATTTAATCCCTTAAATATCATATGTAACCTTGAAATAGACAGAAGTTGAGAAGCGAGTAAAGAAATGTTAAAGAAATAGACCGAAATGATCAAATGGCATGGGTGCCTTATGGTTTCAGTATTACGGAAACCAAACGGGAAACTTATGTGGGCCAAATATGTGGGGCCCATAAGGGATGGTGTACTAAATGGGCACGGGCTAAAAAAGGGGCAAATTGTGCAGGTGCCATATAGTTTCAGTAATACATTAGAAAGGATCCACCTAAAATCCAGGTAGACCTCACTCAGAGTCCATGTGGCCAAATGCAGGTAGGAGCACCATTAAGACTGTGGGCAAACCTGCATGGGACACATTTTTTTGCCCACTTTTAGCCTACATGTGTCCTGATATAAAAGCTGGCTGGATTAAGTGAAGTACCACTGACACAACAGTGGCACAGAGAAATAGAGATCAACTAAGGTGAGACACAAAACAAGCAACCAAAACATGATGCAAAATTAACAACTCGAGAAGAAGAGCAAAATAAGTCATATAACACCATGACACGTTTTATAGTCACAACACAAACATGACTCTAAATGACTAGAAAAACAACTATATAAAACTGAAAAATTATGTTAAACATCAGAAATATAGTTGGTTCAGGTGATAGACCGTTTTCCATTCAGATTCATTCATTCATTCAATTCTGGCCAACCATCCTGATATATTGATTGAGGCAAAAGTGCTGCACATACAGTATAAATTGCATTACACAGAAGAAAAAGGTAAGAATAATATGAACAGGTGAATGAGAAACCCATTGTAAAGCACTCTGTATGTATGTTAGATAATGCTAAAAGGGACTGTGTAAGCACGGATCACTGACCATTAAACACCCACAAAGGACATCTTCATACTTGCTATCTTTTTTTCTTAATGCATGATTTTACTTTTCAATGTTTTGTTGCATTCATCTATAATTATTATTAATTTCTTACTATGAGTTGCCTGTATGGAATATAGGTTGTTGTTTAAAAAAAAAAAAAAAGCATACGGTCAGCTGCATTTTTCACCTAGTAACATGTCATCATTGTGAGTGAATTTTTATGATAAATTGACAATCAGGGCGTGACCTGAAATGCGTTGCGACTGGGTGGAGATGAAGATACAGCTCGCAGACACGCATGGGATCGACTGATAATAAACTCAAGACTGCCAGAAACAGTTGGGTTTGTAGGAGCTGGCAGGAAGTTTCACAAATGCGTATTTTCGGGCAATAATCTTAATCAATGTATTTCCCATAAAAGTGAAGTCACAGTCATGGCCATGGTCAGAGGGGGAAAGCTGCTTTATTTTACATTTTTTTAATTTAATGAAAGCTTAATGGAGAAACTGTAATTAAAAGCATTTAGGGATAAACATAACTAAATTGCTTTAAAAACATCTACATTCAAATAAAGAACTGTGCATCAGTTTGTTTGTTTGTTTTTTAACAACTGTCTGCACATATATTGATGGTTAGCGCCACAATCAGTCAAAACCTGGATATATACACAATTCAATCTTGCAGCAGATGTCAGTTTTCTTGTGCATAAGTGTCATCAGTTTTATTTCAAGCTAACAATGAATTGTTTGAAATATGAGGCGATGTCCTTCTCTATTAACACCACTAGGAGTCGCCAAATCTCAATGGTTGTTTTAATAGAAATATTTACCTGAAATTACGTCTTTAAAATAATTGTTTTTGTAAAATAACTGTGAATGAGCTGAGTGATTGAAAAACCTTGTTACTGTAAGTAACTTCAGTTCATCAAGGTTGTAAATCCCTGGCCCATTCCTGAAAGGCTGTTATTAACATGATCTGTCCATTTTCACACCCTTGAAGTCACTGACAGCTCCTCTGCTCTGTTGTAGGCTCGGTAGAGGTCTCTCGAAGGAGTCCCGTGGCCTCGTGGCTCTGTGCCATGCTCTACTGCTTTGGTAGTTACATCCTGGCAGACATCATGCTTGGAAGCAGCCCCATCGACTATTTCCAATACAACAGTCACATCCTGCTGGCCTCAGCTGTCTGGTGAGAAAATTCCCAGAATGAGTTCCCTTTTTACAGGGAAACCTATCCTGCTATGCTCTCCTGTGGATGAATTTGCTTTTCGTCAAACTTTCAAACCCCTTTATGTGAAAAAATAGTTCAACCCCCGTCAGTAATTTATTAATTAGCCCTCTAAGATGTCATAAATTTGGCCATGATTCAAATCTGCAGTGTGCCGGAGCGCTGAGATCATAAATACTGACTTCCTGTAAGAACATGCCTTGGCACTTTTCAGTACTTTTACACTTTTAGATTGTGGGGCAAAGGATAAAAAAGAAAAAAAAAAGTTTCAATGGCAGTGTGGATAAAGATTTTGAACATTTTTTTTTTTTTTACCATTTCGAGATACATTTTTTGTTGAGAACTACTTCCAGATATGCTACTGGGCCACTCCTCCAAAAGCCTTATTTACTCTCTGGTCTGTGAATTGTTTCTGTTCATAGACTTACACTTTCTAGATTTTAAAAGTAATATCTAAATTCCATTCCCGACAGCAGAAATCTCAGCTCCCCGTCGACCCAGTGCTGCTTGTTATTTAGTGGTCAACTGACACTTGACAACTTTTTAGGATTTGACTAAAATGTGGACATTGTAGAAGTGGACCATAATTAACTTTAGTAATTCTTTCTCTTCCATTTTCCCGCCCCTGTGTCAAACACCAACAGGTACCTCATCTTTTTCTGCCCGCTGAACCTCTTCTATAAGTGTGTGGCTTTCCTGCCCATCAAGCTGGTGTTGGTTGCTCTGAAGGAAGTCGTCCGCACCCGTAAGATCGCTGCAGGGGTTCACCACGCCCACCATGCCTACCACCACGGGTACTTCATCATGGTGATTGTTGGATACGTCAAGGGTAGGTGATGTATGATCTTCTGTAGTTGTGAACATCTTGGTACACTGTAGCAGAACATACTAGTCCTTCTACGCTGACAGTCTGGACTAGAGTGGAGCTCCACTTTCTCCACAGTCTGCAGCCAGATGCTTTTGCTTTTGTCTGATTGATGCCATTTCTCAGTACCAAGTATGCTAAGTTTGGAGTTGTGCACTTGGTGGTTCATACGGGCAAGTTTGACTCAGAGGAACATACTTCCGGGGACGTGAGAGTGCGGTTGGATCTTTCCTCTGTTGGAACAGCAGCTTACTTGATGATGTCATAGCTCATCTAGTGGGCTCACACATCTCTGAAAACATTGGAGGAAATTTTCAGGAAAGATCTAAGTTGATAAATTGACCACTAATTTGAAGTGAGAGATGAAAACATCTTAAACCTTCACTCAGTTGCAGAACAACAGTGGCATTTTAGATGTAACTTTAAATGTAACTTTATTGTTTTCTGCTTTGTGATTACTCCTGCTTGACCTGGCATTCTTGCATTCTTTGCTGTCTCAAGTTCACATAAGTCTCCACTGGATGCATCCTTAACAGAATGAGCGGGGCAACACATTCAACACATTCTTAACTGTACTTGGCTACATGCGTACTTTGGACTAGAGTGCTATAGAGTGAGCAGGCTGCTGCTGTTCGGGGAGGGTGTGAGTGGGACCTAATTAGCTTTTTTTTTTTTCTTCCTTTTGTATTGCAAAAAAAAAAAGAAAAAAAAGAAGCTTTTGCTGGTATATAGGTTACTGGTGTGGAATAGGCTAGAAAGAAACTATCAGCCTTTTGTGCAAATTGTCATTACCTTTATTTTGAAGACCTTGAAGACCTCAATACCTTTATTTTCTGCTCGCCACAGCTCTTTAAGGTATAACAAGCATTTAGTAAAAACAGTCAACACAATTGTGAGATTTAAAAATGAATGAGCACCAGCACTTTGAAAACTCTGGAGTTTGCATTGATACAATAAAAAAAAAGGGATTTGTGTGTGTGTGTTTAAGATAGAGGAATGTATTGAGTACTTGAAGATGTTTTTCTCTTTCACTTTCCCACTGTTTAAGTTTTTATTGACTAGAAACAGTCTTAGAAAATATGTGTAATCGTATTTCCTGATCTAGTTTCTTACAGTTTTAGCTAAATTATAGAAGCTTTGCAGGTGTCCATGCTGAAGGTACAGAGGGAGAGTTTACAGCCAGATAAGAGCAGTGACTTCATTTTTTTTTTTTTTTTGTCCTCATTTTTTTTCCCACTTTCTATTTTAATCCTTCCAGGATCTGGAGTGGCTCTTATTTCCAACTTTGAGCAGCTGCTGCGCGGTGTGTGGAGGCCCGAGACAAATGAGGTCCTCAACATGTCATTGTGAGTGTGCTGACATAAGAAACTCATGCATGAGCATGCACAAATTTGTTTTAGAGGCTGTGGAAAGAAAACCTTTATTCAAAAACTTAAAGGTGACTATAACTAAGAGACGCAGTGCTCAACACAAAGAGGTGTTCTTTTTTCTTTTTTTTATTTGTGATTTGCAGAATTTTATATTTTATGACTTTAACCCCTCCCAGTGGTAGCATTTAACATCTGCTGTACAGCATGCACACACTGAAGACTGAAGGCAGAGCATTTTCTTTTTTTTTCAAATATTCAGTTAGCATGAAAACACGATTTAAATGCAGCAGCTTGACCTCTGCTGCAGTCACACGCTTTACTGACAGCCCGCCCTTGGTCTCGACAGCCCAACTAAAGCCAGCTTGTATGGAGCCATCCTCTTCACCCTGCAGGAGAGTCACTGGCTGCCAGTGTCCAAGAACATCCTCATCCTCCTCTTCACTCTTTTCATGGCCACAAGCAAGGTAATATTCAGTCTGTGAACTGTGCTGCACTGGAAAGTATATTATCAATCACTTCTTTTATGACCTCGGATTTGGGACCCTACATAAAATGGAAAATGAACAGAAAAATAAGGGTTTAACTATAAAAGAAAAACACATTTTATTTAGTGTACCTGTTACGCATGTTTTATTGAGCTGGTAAGAAGTACCCTAAACCACTATTAAATTCAATTATATTTCAATTCAACTTATTTTGTATAGTGTGTATTACAATACAAATTGTCTAGTTGCTTTTTAGAAACCCAGAGCATGACCCCTGAGCAAATATTATTAACTATTAGTACTATTATTAAAATTTAAGGAAAGAAACAATGACAAGTTAAAAAAGAAAAAGAAAACCTTTAAGCCAAAGAGTGGCAGGGAAAAACACCCCTTTTAGAAGGCAGAAACCCTATGATATACAGGAACAAAAGGAATGTGCTCAGTGGGAATAGAGCTGAACTATCAGATTCACTCAGACGCTATGGGCCAGCGTACATAAGTGGCATACGCACATGTGAACATTTATAGTTGTACAACATGTGTCCTCTTTGGCATGCAGTTTGGTATACACTGTTTCAGTGAGTGGCAACTGGGAATAAAGGTCTGTTTTATCTGAGTTGCTTGGAGGTAAAAAGTGCTGAACAACAGTGACTTTTTTTTTTGGAGATGCTTAAAAAGGTGATTTGCATGACCTGAGTGTTGCTAAATGTTGAGTCTTTAGTTGGACTGACAGAGCTAGAATATATGTGGAGGCAAAACACTTGTAATTGTGTTGTGCATTATGTGCAAACATGATTCAATAATAACCTAATGTATTTTAAATTTGTAGTCCAAAAGAGCATTATATTTACGTCAAATCAGTGTTCTATGCAAATACATTCAGAATAGACTGATCAATCTTGTTATGGTCTTACTCGTGCTCTCACATTCCTATGGAGGCGCACAAAACATAATGATGAAGCAGTGGTGTCGGTTACTTGATATGGGAGGCCAGTGTTCCCCAGTCCAGATCTTCAAAGGCCACTGCCCTGAATGTTTTAAATGTTTCCCTGTTCCAGCACACCTGATTCAAATGAATTGATCACAGTTTGCCATCCAGGTCTGGAAGAGTCTGTTAATGACTCAATCATTTGAATCAGACATGTTGGGGAGGGAGACATCTAAGACAGGGGTCTCCAACTCCAGTCCTCGAGGGCTGCTGTCCTGCAAGTCTTAGATGTTTTCCTGCCTCTGCACACCTGATTCAGATGAATGGGTCGTTAACAGACTTGTGCAGATACCTGGATGACAAGCTGATGGTGATCCGTCTATTAGAATCAGGTGTGTTGTATTAGGAAAACATATAAGATAATAAGCGAAGTGGGAAGGGATCACTGTATATTAAGCTTTACTATAAAACTTTGTAGACCTTTAAAGGAAAAGCCAGTCTCTTCTAACTGTCAGCATCTCTCTGCTCTTTCAGGTGGTGATGACCGCCCGGCACTCTCACGGCTCCCCCTTTGCCCTCATTGAGTCTTGGATTTGCCATCTGCTGTTCGGCTCTCCCCTGGGTGGTGGTGAGGAGGACCATCATCATCCCCCTGCCGCTGCTGTCCCATCCTCACCTCTCAAAACCAAGGAGGAGCTGAGCGAAGGTGCTCGAAAGAGGAAGGCCAAGAAAGCTGAGTGAGAAGCCGTGCTGCACTGATGAAACTGCATCTGACTCGCCCTTGTGTTGTACGCATGATGGGACTTCATATTCTTTTCTAAGGAAACGGGCAGTTTGATCTTGTGCCAAATGAGGCCCGTTCTATTGGAGCAACATGGTGCTTTCTCAATTTGACATAGCTTGAGGACTCTGTAAATACCAATGTTTCACTCTTCAACCCAACCCGGACATTTTAAACCTATTTTTTTTTTATGTCTGCGAACATCTGCATCTGTGGTGATCCAAGTTCAAGAGCTGCATGGTCAGCCTTTGGACAGCCATCACTCCACATCAGTAGTTGCGTTGCCAGGTGTAAGTGGTTTTCTTTTAGTCCATAAAAACCTTATTTCTGTTCAGAAACAAAAAGAAAAGGTACATCAATCTGTTACTCAGATATTCAAATGTGATTAAAGCACTATGTGAAAGAACATTACTGCTTTTTACACTGAAATGAAAACAACTTCCTATCTTAAAATAAAAATTTTGAGAAACATTGTACCCTGTTGCTGTCTGTCATTTCTATGATGTCTGCTCTTTGCTGGGTTATGATCACAAGCATCTGTTTCCTACATGTGATGTCAGCTCTGCTTTTCCTTCTGGTCCAGTTTCAGGTGACACATTGTGAACTTATATGAACTTATGTCAAATATAAAAACAGCTTTAAGATGTGTGATGAACTGAAAGCTTCCATGATGAGAGCTGATGATAGTATAGGTGTTTGTTTGCTTTTTTTGTTTTTGTTTTTTTTTTACATTTTTTGTGGATTATAAAGTTTGTGAGGGTTTGACATATTTTCGTCTTTGTGTGGAAACACCACGGCCCATCTTAACAGTGGAAGTTGCAAATTGCTTTGCACATTAACATTCATGAAAATCATGCAAAATAGCTTATGAAATACACACTTCACTGGTATGAAACTAATTTTCCTTGTAATGTATTTCATAAGCTATTTTGCATGATTTTCATGAATGTATATATATACAAATATACATTCATGAAAATCATGCAAAATAGCTTATGAAATACACACTTCACTGGTATGAAACTCATTTTCCTTGTAATGTATATATGTATATATAAATGTGTATATATATATATATATATATATATATATATATATATATATATATATGTGTGTGTGTGTATATATGCATATATAAATACAAGAGGGACTTTAATTGGCCATAAGAGACCAACAACAGGAAAAGAGAAGTCTATAAAAACAAATCAATGGTGCTGTTTACTGTAATATCCTTCAACAAAGCATCTACTGCATCCTTGTGTCAGATCTTGATTATTTGCATCCAGTCTATCAAAACCTCACTTTGATGTTTTCTAGTTTTATGTGCTCTTAGCCTCAAGACAGCAGGCTACAGCAACGATTATGTTGTGCTCAGTCAATGGAAAACAGAGTGAACACTATGACAACATATTTTACTCTCTCCTACTGCACTTTTAATGAATCAAGTATATTTGATTAACAGCCACTGGCTGCTACTAGTCCTCTGAAATCCTATGGAAGCACTGAGCATGTTCTGCATTTTACTCAATTTTTTGTTCAGTAAATAAAGACACTGTGTAAAAGGTATAATTTGTTTTTGTTCTTTTCAGCCCAGATTATTATTTGACTCTGTTCCTCAGAATTGAAAGGGGTTGAACTTTCATTTCATGACAGTAAACGTGCTCTGTGGGATCATAGTGAGGGCATGAAGGGAATACCAGGGATGTTTGTCCAGATATTTCAAGGCATTTTTTGTTCAGCTGCTCGTTCTGATGTGAATACAGTTAAACTCAGGTAGATCTTGTTAAATAAAGTCACAAGCTACAACAACAATATCTTAGTTTGTTCAGAGTAAAATTGATTTTTTTAAGAAGTACCATTTGTTTAAATTACTTTACTATTAAAGATTCACCACCTAAAAAGGTCATAATCAGTCATGAATGAGTTCTTACTTCTAATATTGTTTGTCTACTTGTTGAAAACAAGCAGGATGTCATGCTGAATGTCTCAGCTGTGAAGGAGGCTTTTTCACTGTGCTAGACGCAGGGTGGAAACCATTTCACTAAAATATACCTTCATTGAAATTTACAAGCTCTAATTCTAGTGCTCTAAATATAAACAGTTAACTGATAACTAAATCAAAGGAAAACTGCATTTATTTATTTAGCAAAAGTCAGCCCCTAGAATAAAATAAATCACTGTAAGAAGGCTGTATGAAACTTTTGAGTACTTTTTAAAAAAAAAGTCTTTTGTGAATAGTCCTTTTAAGACTTTCACGTATTCTCATGGACCATTAAAACCTTCAAAGTTTTCTGATCCTGCTGTTAGATATTGAATCTTTTTTCTTTTTTTTTCTTTTAATGGCTAAAAATCTTGGCATGTTTGGCAAAGGAAAACTTTACTTACTATACACAAATACACATTTGCATATGTAAATGAATAAGACAATAACTGAATTTATAACCACACCAGCGTAACACTTGTGATTAAACTCAGATATGCTCTTATTAAATTCTTACTTGTACAACAACACGGTTCATGCATCAGTGTCATGATCTGGGGATTTTGACTTTTTGAGATAATTCATTAGCCTATTTATGAGTTCTGCTAGTTTCTATTCTTTCATTAAGTTTTAGTGTTGGTTTTCTGATGCTCTTTTGCTTATTGGGTTGGATTTATGCTTAACTGGATTACCCATTTCATTTTGAAAGTGTTCACCCTGGTGTGCCATGTCCTTCATTGTGCTTTGTCCTGTGTCTCCTTAGCTCATCTTTGAGTGTGTATCAAGTGGTAATCATCCCACGTTTCAGTTGAAGCTGATGAGGAAGTTGATTTTGTTGCAGTTCCTCTACTGACCACTAGGTACTGGCTCCAAAACACAACAGATCTCCATTGAATCACATGTTAAAATGGCCAACTTTCCAGTGGAAAGTGAGCTGGTTTCACTGTTATTGATGTGTGAAATGGTACCATCAGCAATTAAGTGATACACATTTCTCAGAAAGTTACTTTGCCTGGTTTTTGCAATTGCAGGCATGGATGGTCACTGCAACGAGATAACGCTTCACGAAAGGAAGAAAAGATTCCTCCAAGTCAGACTGAAACCTACATTTAAATGTCCAAAGGCCTTTGTTCTGCTTTAACAAAAACAAAATTAATAATAGGTAAAAACAGGACTGATTTTAACTGTCCATCGAGGTCCACATTAATCACTTGAGGTACCTGCTTCTTGATGCCATGTATTTGATTAAAAAAATGCACAAAATAGAAAAACTGAAATAATGAGATAATAAACTTTATTTATTGCATTCATTATTAACTAATAATGTGTGCAGTCCAAAAGCATGAAATAGCCTTACAGGCTGTCAGATAGTGAAAGAGAGGACAGAATGAGCAAAAGGTTTAAAGAAGGTCAGAGGAAGTGTTTTTTGGAGTGCGGGGGAAGCTGGAGCACCCAGAGTGAACGAGAAAAACCCAGCCAGGATTCAACTGGAATTTTTCTTGGTGTGTGGTTGTGATGCTGACCACCACACCACCGTGCTGCGCCTACTTTTTATATAATAACTGTCTAAAATAATTTAGACAGTTATCTTAATGTGTGTGTGGCTGATTCAGTTGAGCAGTTTCATTTATCTTTGTTTTTTTGTTTTTTTTGGCCACTGAAAAAAATCCTGGAGAAGAATTTGCGAATCCCTCTGAACCATTTTTTAGGAGGTTTAACTTCATGGACGCTGACATTCCCAGTAGCCTCCATTGCTGTTTCCTCCTGCTGGTCTTGGATCGCAGCTATTGGTGATGTTTCTTCCTCTTCACAGGAAATGGCTTCAACCAGCTTTACAGAGGTAACATCTGAGGTTTTTGTCCCAGTTACTGGTACAGATGTTACTTCTTCTTTCATGGACCTGTCTTGACCTGTTTTATTTTCAGAAGTGTTCTCCTGGTCTTTTGTTATTATTTCTGGTGCCAATGTCACATCCTCTACACAGGGAATTACTTCTTCCAGGTCTTGAGAGATGTCTTTCTGCTCTTTTGCCACACTTTTAGGTCCAGATGGTTCTTGCTCTTTCTTGGGGCTGACATCATAAGTTCTCTTTTTGATATCAAAAAGAGAACATGAGATGTCTTTCTGCTCTTTTGCCGCACTTTTAGGTCCAGATGGTTCTTGCTCTTTCTTGGGGCTGACATCATATGTTCTCTTTTTGATATCAAAAAGAGAACATATGTTTACTTCATTCCTGTGATCTTTGCAGCCTTGATCTTCAGAGATTCTTCTGTTTTCCTGTTCAGGCTGAGCAGAAACGCTGTTATCCTCCCTGATGTGAAACTTTGACATCATTTCCTTTGCCCTGACCACATACAAACTATTACTGGCAACAGGAAAGTGTGTCATAGTTAAAAATTTGTGACGGAGCGCTTCACTCGGGGTGATCCGTTTTCGTGGATCCACCTCTAGCATTCGCTTGAGGAGGCTGATAAATGCTGTCGTATCTTCACGAACGATGGAGACCTTTTTTTCTGGCTGTTTCATCAGCAGGTCGTTCAGAGAATGAAAATTCACAGAACCACGAAAATGTTCCAAAATCTCCTCACCTGTTAGCAGCGTATAATCTTCTGGAGATTTTAGATTCCACAGACATTCGGGAGCGTCCTGCACCAGATCAAAAAAGCAATCTGAATCCATTCCGGTGTCCAGGACATCATTATCGGGCATACCTCTCAACTGGACAATCATACGCATGGCCTCGTATTCACACTCATATGGAAAAAGACAATAACCAAGGTACAATTGTGCCAAGACACAGCCGAGAGACCACATATCAACACCCTCGTCCAGGTTTGGGTGATGAAGCAAAACTTCTGGTGGTCTGTAAGCAAGATTCTGCATCACACAGTTCCTCCACAAATTGGGTGCTTTTGTAGCAAGTCCAAAATCGATCAGTTTGACTCTGAAGGGCTCTGACTTATGGTTTACCAGCATGATATTATCTGGTTTGATGTCGCCATGAACCATATTGATGCTCTTCAGTGCTTCAAGAGCCACGAGTAATTGCTGAGCGATTACACGGATTTCACTGAGGTGAAGACGTCCATCACACCCGCTTTCCATGTAATCGTATAAACTTGTATCCAGCAATTCATAGACGAGGCAAAAATGTTCCTTGTGCATAAAATGTTCCACAAAATTGAGCATGTTGTTTTCTTCAGGGTGGAGCTTTCTGATTATTTCCATTGTTTTATCCTCATCCATCCCATCTCTGAACCCATTGGTTCTGATCACCTTCACCGCTACATACTCATCTGTGTTTAGTACTCTGCATCTAGCAACTTTTCCAAACGACCCACGACCAAGAAATTCTTCAATCTGGTACTTACGAGAGTGACCAGAGAGAATTTCACCGAGGTCAACGTTGAACAGTCTGGGTGGTAAACTGTTGTTGTCCATTTTTGTCAGTTGTCACGATACGATATACAAACACGAGCTGACTCCAGTTAAACAGTTATGCACAAGTTAGAAGTTGTGTTCTGAACTACTTGTACTCGGAAGCTTTATGACGTCATAAAACTTCTGAGGCGTTTTCGCAAGCGTTCCCGTCGCAGCTGGAGCGTGACGTCACGCCGTCGGCATTTGACAGTTGGCTAAAAAAAAAAAAAAAAAAAAAAAAATCAATGGATAAAACTTACGAAACAGCTAAATTAACTATCACCTGCTGGTTAATTTATATTTTGAGACTGAGGAAAACACACACACAAAAAAAATCGATGCTCATCGGGTCACGTGATCAATACAAACAAATGACTTCCTTAAAGAGCGCAGTTGAGTGAAGCGCTGGCAGCAACCATAGACATATATACATAGACGCCGCATCGAATGGCACCGCCCACTGAAGTGACGTGCCTATAGGTCCGCCATCTTGGTACAGACCACTCGACCAGGACAAAGCATTACATCTATGGAGGAGAGGCGTTTCTACACACACAAAAGTGATCGTAAATCGCCGTTGTGAAGCAAATTTCACGTGATTTGTTTGTCAAAACAAACGTCACACATTACAGACAGACATAGATACAACAAAAAGAAAAGAAAGAACCCAGAAAACGTTCAATGTTCAGGTCTTTACAATATCACAAGTATTTACAATATCACAAGTATGTATTCACAATATCACAAGTATTTACATATATATATATTAAGGCCAGGCTTTGCATCCACTGAATTCAGCCACCTTTGAAAAATAAAAGAATATGAGGTTCCATTTGTGTCAAAAAAAAGTTTATGTCATATGTGTAGATGTTGTTGGTCTATGTTGTTGCTATCTGTCTTTAGTTGATGTCTATGGTCTTCATGTTCATGCCAAGTGCTGTTGCTTTATGTAAATGAATATGTTGCATATGTGCATGCTGTATTTGTTGCATATGTGTCTGCTGCATATGTGCATGTTGCACATGTATTTGTTGCATATGTGCATGTTGCACATGTGTCTGCTGCATATGTGCATGTTGCACATGTGCATATTGCACATGTGTCTGCTGCATATGTGCATGTTGCACGTGTCTGCTGCATATGTGCATGTTGCACATGTGTCTGCTGCATATGCAGCAAATACATGTTCATTTTACTAGTTCATTTTAATTTCTGTGAACTATGAACTGAACTAGTTCATTTTAATTTCTGTGAACTATGAACTGCACTAGTTTGTGTAGAAAGTGAACTTGCCCAGATAGTTAGTGTCCTCCCAGTAAACACGCTCTGGTCGTCTATGGCTTAACTGGCGATCAAGCCGTTTAAGACGATCTCTGCTATTTTCTCAGGGGTTCAACTGAGGCCAAATCACACTTTTTATACAAGAGTTCATTCCAGAGGTAGAGACGTTTGTGCACGTCCACATGTAACTAGGTGGACGCCTCTTTTACGCGCCGACATGCAGGTTTACATGCCTGTAACTATATTAAGCTAGCAATACAACTAGCTATAAATATCAAGGATATAACCCGGACTCTGTCCGTCCTGTCAGGGTTTATTTCATTATATAGCAACCTGCTCGTACTATAGGTTACCTCTTACTTAAATCTTACCTGTGAAAGGTGATCCCACGAGATCTGGTTTGGATACTCCTCTTCAGAGAGCATCCAAATGCAGCACAGAAATCAGGCATCTTTGTTGAAGCTCGTCTGCAATAGCATCACGTAGAAATTTTATTTAGGTCGTAAAACCCATCCATCCATTTTCTATACCCGTTTGGGCAGCACGGTGGCTTGGTGGTTAGCACTGTTGCCTCACAGCTAGAAGGTTCCTGGTTTGAACCTCGGCAGGGGGGGTCCTGGATTGAACCTCGGGGCCTTTCTGTGTGGAGTTTGCATGTTCTCCCCGTGCTTGCGTGGGTTTCCTCCGGGTACTCCGGCTTCCTCCCACAGTCCAAAGACATGCATGTTAGGTTAATTGATAATTCTAAATTGCCCGTAGGAGTGAATGTGAGTGTGAATGGTTGTGTGTCTGTATGTGTGACCCTGCGATGGACTGGCGACCTGTCCAGGGTGAACCCCTGCCTTTCGCCCGTAGACGGCTGGGATAGGCTCCAGCAGATCCCCGGTCGTAAAACCAACATTTTCAAAACATCTAAGCACCCTGTATTATAGCTACATGTGTGACGCTTTTACCAAATCAATAAGTTTGGAAATCTGTCCATGATTCAGCGAATAATTCTACTTTGATATTAAGTTTTGGAAAGTTCGGTACCTCTTTCCCTCGTAAATATTCCTTCACCGCTGCCTCAGCTTGGTCTGTACCAATATGGCGGCGCTTTAGGCACGCCCAGCCACAGTGGATGCGGCGTCTATGTATATATGTCTATGGCAGCAACCAAAGCCCCAAAGCCGGCCGCACATTAAAGTGCCCAAACCATCGATGTGGACCACGGGGACAACTAATTTTAACTTTTTTTTTTTTTGTCACTTCTTTTGTCTTATTCTTGCATTAATATCAATTAAGTTGCAACCGCCCGTTGCATCATAGTGGATTAAATAGGTCCACAGCCCCTTCCTAGAAAATCTGTGGTTCTACTACCATGTAAGCAGCATAATTCCCCCCGACCCCTCCCACGTGTTTCAGGTGGTTTGGCCCAAGGCTCGTCTTTACTCTAAATCACACTGGCGCGAAGCAGAAAGATGCTGGGCGGAACGGAGAGGGCTAAAATAAAAAAAAGAAAGGAGGCGGCGGCCAAATGTGCCAAATTAACTGACATCTTCTCAAGACAAGCTGGTAGGTTACTGAAACAGAGATGGATAATTGGCCTGGTTGTGAATTTTATCATATAACGTGGCGAGCATTTGCAACTGTCACAACTGTCAACTTAAAAATGTCACAATGTAGGTATAGGATTATCTATGCTTAAAGTGCATTCATATTTCCATAGAAGAACCGAAAACTTGTTGCTTTAAATGCCAGTTAACCATTTTGATGAACAGAGTTGTTGTAGTTGTTTATTTGTAGCCTGCCTGTATTAGCACCAACGCGCACAGGTTAACGCAATTAGACATATTAAACAGGTTGTGTAACAGGCTAGTTGTTAGGGCAGTGATACTCAAACTCCGGCCCGCGGGCCACTTCCGGCCCGCTGGCCCATTTTGACTGGCCCACCAATCAGTCCATGAAAAAAAATAAAATAAAAAATTGGGGGAAAAATCTAAATGAAGTTATCGTTAATTACATTATTATATAGGTAATACTACTAATATAATAATATTACAGTAGTACTTAACAAAAATAACTCAACACAGCCATGGTGAGGTATGTCAAGACATCACGGACTCACCTGTCTGACTCCACTCAGAGCAGCAGCAATCAACATGAGCCTCAACAAGCGCCGTAAGGTTGATGCTGAGAACCGGTACTTGAACCCAAAATGGACAGATGATTTTGCTTTTATTTTGCCATGTCATGCAAATGCAACACCACTGTGTTTAATTTGCGTGCAAACAGTGTCGGTTGTTAAGCTCAAAAATAATAAAGCGGCATTATGAAAGCAAACATGTGCGCTTCCACGCCGACTTTCTGCCTGGTAACAAAGCCAGAGAATGAAAAAAATGTATGTTTAAAGTGGACCAAGTCATGCAATCCAAATGAAAGACATGTACTCTGTGTATCCCTATTCCCTGAAATAACTTTAAAATAGCTAAACAAACAGATTTTTTTATTTTTATCTAATGATGAAACTCAACTGCCATTAATTTGACTGTCATACTCCTTCACTTATAGCTATTTTCAGGTACATTGTTTTATTTATTTTTTTACTCAGTCAGCCATATAACTACTAATTTCATTTTATAGAAGACATCTGAGACTGGGTTGTCTATCTTCAGGCAGACAGACATGTTACACGTGCTATAGTTTGTGCAGTTATGGATACAGTTGTTTGTGTTTTGTGTTGAATGTGCGAGGAAATGCAACAAATGCAGCCTTTTTATTTACATATTGTGTGCATGCACATTGTACTTTGATACATTTTGCAAAAATAAAACAAATCAATGAGAGAAGTTATCAAGTATCATTAATGTCGTAATTTTATTAAGTGGCCCCTGGGCCCTTGACACTTTTGTAATGTGGCCCACAGGTTCATCTATTTGAGTATCCCTGTGTTAGGGTATTAAATGCATGTCAAACGTGCTATTTAGGCTGCATTATTTAGAAGTGCTGTAATCCAATATTGCGCTTGGTTAGTGGGCGTGGGGGCAGCTGTTATTAAAAAAATATTCTTAATAATAATAGGCCTAATAATAAAATAGGCTACTCGAGAGTGTGCACGTTCTACATGCCTTAGCTTCTCTGCAACTGTAGCCTGTTTCGTCTCGCCGTTATATCGTGCATTTCCACAGGCGGCAAACATGAACAACTCAATGTTAACTGTCTTTTTCATGGTTCTGGAATGTTTTGTAGCATCAGCGCAGGATGCCAGAACCACTGATGATCCAGATGAGGGCAGGACTGCTGAAGGGCCAGGTAGAGGAAGACAGTTAGTCAAGATAGACGTTTATGATGGAAAATATGGCATAGTCTACAGAAGAAAACCATGATATGTGTAGATTAAATAGTGCAGATAATTTAACAAAATCATAATTGAATATGCAAACAAATTAATAAGTGAAGGAAAGGATAGGCTAGATAAATACATAAAGTGTGTTTTTCAGCAACATAAAGAAGCCCCTAAATGAAATGTCTCTGTAGCCTCAGAAGATCAGGTGCCTGAAGGTGAATGCAGTCATGGAGAGGCCAGGACCACAGAGGAAACAGGTAGCAGGATTTAAATGAACTAATCCTTGAAAATGCATCAAAATAAGACCAAATGAAATAGGTAACCACTGTTTAATCAATAATTGTCTATGTAACCTACATTACTTTTTAATTGTTATTATAGGCCTATGAAGTCAGATGCTAAGAGGGAGGTGCGCACACTGTTATCAACTCAATATTAAATATCTTTTTTATTGTTATGGAATGTTTTCTAGCGTCGAAGCAGCAGACCATTTCCACTACTGATGATCCAGACGAGGGCAGGACTACTGAAGGGCCAGGTAGAGGAAGAGAGTTAGTCAAGATAGACGTTTATGATGTAAAATATGGCATACAGAAGAACAACAGAAGTTATGTAAAGGAACTGATTTCTGAAAGGACTTCTTTATCATTATCTTTATTTTATTTGAGTTTCAATTATACATTGTTAAAGGGGCGTGAATAATTGTATGCCATAATCTAAATAAAATAAAAGGCATTGTGAGAGAATTGTTTTTTTGTTTTATCTTTTTCTATGTACTCAAATTTGTCCTCCGTATCAGAGTGGCCTGAATTTGAATTAAATTCCCGGACTGAGAAAAGGCCCCACTCCGGCCCTGGCAGCAACCGTAATGCTGAACTCTTATTTTTGTTCTGTCATGATGAAAACCGTCAAATCTCTCATTAATAATCATCATAACTAGAATAAAAATTGTTATTTTAAAAAATCTTTCTCCTAATTAGTGTTTTTGTTTTGTATTCTCTTATTTTTATTTATTTTTGTATTAAATTAATAATGTGCTGATAAAAGAAGAAAACCAGTAAAAAATAGTATGTTGGTTAGCAAATTTGTGCTTTCGGGTTCACTTAATACAGTGGTTCTTAATTATTCCCCCCCCCCCCCCCCCCCCCCCCAAACACACACTCTCTTTCCACCACGAGTAAATGTAGTATCATTTTTCTATACAATTGTTATAAGTACAACTCTGCATAGCACTGTATCCTTATTAACATGATGGTGAATAAGAAAGAAAGAAATATAGATCAACCTGTAACAAAGAATAACTTTATTAAAATAGTTTTTTTAGTCTTTACCGATTTAAAGTGCATCAATCCCACCGTAGTCACAGTGAAGCCAAGCGATACATCAGCATCGTCATATTTCCTCGTTTTAACTTTCTGTTTACTTTCGTTTGTCTCGCTTTTCTAGATTGGAACTAATATTTATGAGCTAAATTAATTAACTAATAATTCTGGTGCCATTTTTTTAACATATTAAATAGAAACCCTGAGCCCAGATTCATTCATTCATTCATTCAGTCATTCAATCTTTGTTTCCAGAGCACATTTTAACCACCGAAGATGACTGATTTGGTAACTGCTTCATTGACCATTCTGGTGAACCTGTCATCAGTCTGAGGAATGTGCTGACACTTTGTGCAGGAAAATAGCGCCATCTTGTGTTTTGTTATTAGTACATCTGTATGTCTTATATTATTTCATTTTTTTTTTCTTTTTTACAAGCACACGCCCTCACATAAACTTATATCAACACATGTACATAGTCACACACCTCCATACACTCATTCTGTTTTGTGGTGTAGTGTGTGACCATCTTTCTGAGAATCAGAGAGTTCAGAAAATACTTAGAATGAGTCTGTTCCTTTTTTGGAGTTGGAATTTGGGACGATGTTGGTGTGTGACTTTCTCTGTACATTAATTTTCAGCAGATAGTGCAGAGTAGAGATGGACTGCTTCCTACACATAAACCTGTCAAAGCATTCTTTGACAGGTTACATCTGTAAGAGGCAGATCCAGTCTGATCAACTATAAAAAGCTGAACCGTTCGAAGAGATTTCTACGATTGGCCCAGAATGATCCCAGACTGCTGTAGACGTCTGTTGTGTGCCTTCTTTTATTTGTAATAAACATTTTTATGCATTTAAGAGTCGGTGTCAGAGCAGCTTTTTTGATCCTTCTTCACACTCATCATCACGGTGGCCGAGAGAGAGGGACCCTCAAAAACCACAGTGTTTTGCACACACATACAAGGAGTACACAAACATGCTCATCAACATGCACACACATTTACTCTACTATGGTTAGCTTACACACACCTGTACCTGAAATGACCTTTTTAGAACAATCAGCCCAACATGTCATCTCTTAAAGTTGTAACCTGGAACATCTGTGGAGTTGGCTCAGACAAAAACCTCATTACTTATTCATTCTCAGCAGACCATAACTCTAGACATGTTTACTGTAACTCTAGACCACATTTAATGTCATGAAATGAAAGTTCAACCCATTTAAATTCTAAGGAACAGAGTAAAAAAATAATCTGGGGGGAAAAAAACAAAAACAAATTATACCTTTTACACAGTGTTTTTATTTACTAAACAAAAAGTTGAGTAAAATACAGAACATGCTCAGTGCTTCCATAGGATTTAAGAGGACTAGTAGCAGCCAGTGGCTGCTAATCAAATACACTTGATTAATTAAAAGTACAGTAGGAGAGAGTAAGATGTGTTGTTATAGTGTTCTCTCTGTTTTCCATTGACTGAGCACAACATGATCGTTGCTGTAGCCTGCTGTCTTGAGGCTAAGAGCACATAAAACTAGAAAACATAAAAAGGTTTTGATTGACTGGATGCAAATAATCAAGATCTGAAACAAGGATGCAGTAGATACTTTGTTGAAGGATACAGCATTACTAGTCTATGTTCAGTTCCAAATGTCCCACAAAAAAAATTTACTCTTGAAATTTTCTTTACAGGGGACTAGGATGTAAAGTGCACGTTTATACAAGAGTTCTGTTTTTTTTTTTCGCCTGTTTTTTGCCAATTCTTTTCCGGTTCCACAGCAAAAAAGTCTGAAAAGTCTGTTGATGGCTGCTGAGGAACTGGAAGAGAATTGACGGGAAAACATGCAGAAAAGCTAAAACAGACATGGAGAATGGTGAAGTTACAGAACTTTCATACGGACATTTTCATTTTAAAATTCTCCCAGATGAAGGATTCAACAGAAACAAGGTTATTTGTAACAACTGCTTAGTTGAACTCCCCGTTAAAAGTTTCTGCTGTTACCTCAGAAATTGCCTGTTTTAATGTTCTGATTGTGGCTCAGGATTTTGTTGGTAGACTTTATTTATTTTTCATAAAAAACAGGATGACATTAATGCCCTGGCAGTGGCAATAAGCTTTATTTTATTTTACATTTTTTGAGATGAAATTTACACTAAATATGTGTTACTGACAAGTGCTGATGTTAAAAGTGTTTGACAACAAATGTTATGGCACTTTAGTTCGTATGGCAGCAGAGCATCTAAATAAAAGTGCACCTTACACTACTTTTGAATTCATTATTTGATCTTCCATATCAGGGTTATTATAGTTAACGAAAACTAAGACTAAAACTAAAACTAGCAATGAAAAAATATTTCAGTTAACTGAAATAAAAATAAAAACTACAATTAAAAAAAAAACGAAAACTAAATAAAAACTACAATGAAGGATGTAAACTAACTAAAACTAAACTGAATTGTAGATAAATTCAGCTTCGTTTTCGTTGTCGTTTCGTTTTCTCCCTCGATTACTGCCATAGAGATTACTGCCTGTCCTGCAGCAGCCGCTATGATACCCTCCCTCCAGAGAGGGGGCAGCATAGCGGATATAGACCTTTTCGGGCCAGCCCCCCGGAAGTACCCCGTCCGCCATTGCGGGGTTGTGCTACAGAGCGACACTTTCACCGGCTCGCAGATTATCCAGTGTTTTTCTCTTTCTACAAATATATATTTTTATAATGTCGAGTCGGTCGAGTGGGAATAATGTTCCGTCATAAACTGTGCCAACAATGGTGTGAAAATTCGACAATGGAAGAAGAAAGTATGCACGAAGACTGCCTTGTTTGCAGAACAAGAAGTTAGGAAGACGTGGGTGAAAAATATCAACAGAAAGGACTTTGTTCCAAATGAATACAGCCGGGTGAGTTTTCGTTAACATTCAATCTCGTACTACTCATAGTCTCGCTGAGAGTCCCGGACGATTCTGGCCGAAAGAACAGCAGTATGAGGCTACTGTAGCCCTCGGTACTAGCACAAGCCTATAAATGAATGAATGAATGAATGAATGAATGAATTAGGAGAATGATAAAATAAATTAAATATAAAATTAACACATAGCCTAATTTACCGCTCGCGTTAACATTACAGCAGCATAATCTTTATGGCTTGTTGACGTTAGTTATAGCCAGCGTTCCACAGTTTTTAGTGTTTGATTATGGGAATAGATCATGCTATTTCCATAACCAATCATTAAAAACAGCGATAAACTACCTTCATCTGTAACTGGAGGCCACTGCCTAACATCATCAATCCAAGACATGTCTGCGTTATCAGTAACAGATGCTCCACGCTGCTGTGTTTGGGTTAGTTGGTGGAGCACCGCACCCTCCAGTTATGGCGGGGCCACTAGGGGGCGCATGTCCACAATTTTCAAGTCGAAAAGGTGTATAATCTGCTGCATACTGCAAGAAGAAGAAAACTAAAACTAAACTAAGACTAAAACTAAATAAAAACTAAACTGAAACTAGTCAATTCCTCAAAATAAAAACTAAACTAAAACTACTAAATTACTTGTTGAACTAACTAAAACTAAACTGAAATAAAAAAGCAAACTGGAAAACTAAATAAAAATAAAAACTAAAGAAAATTTCAAAACTATAATAACCTTGTTCCATATACAATGTGATTAATTATGATTAATCATGGAAATCATGTGAATAATCACGAGTAAAAATTTTAATCATTGCCCAGCCCTACTATCTATAGAACTCTGTATCACATCAGAGAAAATTATATCAAGTTACAAAATTTTGCACGATTAAGTTTTTGGAGTGACATTCTATGGTATCAAACGGCTGGATGTCACTTTACCTTCAATGAATTTGATTTCTGAGCCGTGAGTAAAGCCCTAACAGAGCACAATCACTCTTATTTTAAGATAACATGGCTTTCTGTGCAGTTAACAGTAGTAAGGGGCGACTGCAGCTGGTTCTGGGTTGGAAGAGTTTGGGGGCAACTATCTGAAGCAGGAGTCTTCACTCCCAGTTGAAGGTTCCCACCTGCTGCAGCAGCTGGAGTAAAAGGGTCCTCCGCTCGAGTGACCTTCATTTTAGACGGTTCCAGGATCCCCCTGCCACACACTGTGAAGGTTTACTGCTGGGGCAACATGAGTTTGTTGCCTCAGCAGTAAACCTTCAATAATGGAGTTTGCAGGAGGTTTTCAGCTTAATATTCCTCCCAGGCACAAAGATCAGGGAAGTAAAATCTGTGTTTAGTGGCTCTTCAAGTTATATGTAGCTACAGTGGAGTTTTAGATCTCAGAGGCTTAGTTACTTAAAGCAGCCTCTATTTTAAGCCTCAGAAATGTCATTCTATTTCAGTGTTAGTGGTCTCTACAGCAGGTTTCCACCATCAGTATGTACAAACTGACTACCAAATGTTGTAATAACTGCTCTCAAGAGACAGAAAAGGAGGTGAGTTCACGGCCTCACTCACTGAGATGGTATCTTTTGTCTGTCTTGGGAATGCTCTGATGCTCCCGTGGCAGCTAAACTGAGGTTAGGAGGCTGGATAAAGAGAGCTCTGGAGACCACAGTGGTCCAGTCCAGATTGATTGTTAGAAAATGGATGGAAAAAAAAAAAAAAATTGGTAAGAATAATATTTTGGGATAGTTGTAATCATTGTTTCCATCTATCTTTTATTAACCACTTGAGGTTGAAATGGTTTATTGCAGCTTTTATTCTATGTTGTGCAACTTCTGCCGCAGGGAAGAGTGCAGCACAATGACAGAAATGTGCCGCTGTCTTTTTCCACTGGAGGCCCGCTATGAGACTTCCCTGCTCCTTTGGGCAAGGCAGGGATGGAGACCAGAGAGGAGCAGAGGTGCCGTCTGTTTGTCAAAGTGACGTGGGCCAAATGCCTGAAACCTTCAGCATGAAGAATGTAAGCAGCATCTGCTGATCCCATTACTGACACACAGCCACACAGAAGTTCACATGCAGTTGTGATCATGCGGTAAACACGAGTTTACGCAAGAATCAGATTTGAAGCTGTTTCCTGTAAGTCTTGCAGCAAATTGAGCTTTCCCTGTCGCTTTTATATTTTTTCATGGAAAAAATGTTTCTCTTTCTTAAACTGGTTTCACTCCAGTTGATCTCTTCTTAAATGATTCATTAAATCTATCAGAAATTATTTAGATGTTCCAAACTAAGAGAGCTACAATAACAGAGAAAGAACAAATGAGTAGATCTGAAAATGAATAAAAAGTTTATTTTATGAATTCAATTTATTTATTATTTTTTTTGGTTACATAAAAGCATATAAAGCCCACAGTTTAAAATCTGTTATTTAAAGATACCTAGATGAATAATTGAAAATGCAGTAGAGTAGATCATAAACCTGAAGTGGTAGCAGATACAGTGTTATGGAGACAGTGCTGTAATCAATAACTTGAAGTTCCTAAGAAATTAAATGGCTTGGTTGAATGGTTTTATATGATATGTCTTATGGCATTGATCACATATACACCAGTAAGCAGAACAGGAATTGTGCCATACCTGCTTGTTTCAGCCAAATGTTGTAATGCCTCATAAAAAAAAAAATCAAAGAAAGCAGACAAACTATGCCATTACCATTTGAGGAATAATAAAAAGAAAATATCTCAGCATGCACAAACTTAGTTGTTCCTCATTAACGTGAGGGTCCTGGTTCCATCACTCACTGTGTGGGGGGTGGGCTGCGGGGGTGGGCTGCGTTTTGCAATGAAGTCCACTTTTCTTCCTTTCTGTTGGGGCTTCGAGGATGGAGATGTTAACCAGGAAAGGGGGGGTGACAGTGGGGGTATAAAAACCAAGAAGGGAAGGAAATATGCCAAGTGTGTTTCTGGAAGCAGGTTTGCAGGAGGAGCGCCGACACTGAGCTGGAGGAAGGAGACAGAGAAGAGACGGAGCTGCTGTACCTGAACTGATCAAACATGCTGTGGTTAGTGGGGCTGACCTGTGCTCTCTGGGTGGGAGGGCACGCTGTGGCAGGACAGAGAGGTGAGAACGTTTTTTTTTCCTTTGTTTTTTGTTTTTTCTTGAAAATTTACAATAGACAATATTTTACTGCTGCTGACAAAAACTTAAGACTAATGTATAGACGGCAAGTACAACTAACATTTTCCTTTAGGCTCTGTGGCTGGGAGACAAAACAAAAACTGAATGATCCCTTTTATTTTATGGACCATTTTACAACTTCTGCAACTACTCAGTTTTATTAGGTTTAAAGTGAAATATGGCAAAAACTGTATTTGCAAGCACAACTGTGTTTCAAGTGATATTTCGTAGACAATGTGGCAGAAGATAAAGAATATTTATGACAAAAGCAGGTGCTACAAATTTAGTTATTTGCAGATCTAGAATGTTAATTCTTTTTCAAAATGTAAAGTTTATGATTTAAACAAGTCATGGGAGCACATAGCTGCTTTGTAAAGATGGCACCAGCATTTAAACAGTCGTAAATCTTGAAATACTTGCGGTAAGGGAAAACAATTACTCTGCTCCTGCTGTCGTCCAGGTTTTGACCTTTCTATTAGCAGGGGCGATGATTTATTACCACTATCTTCTCTGTCTGCTGTGGAATCCATTCGGTAAACAGAGTTTCAGCTAATGGGAAGAGCATATTTCCTGAACTTCATGCTCAGGAGAGAAGTGGCTGAAAAAGGGGTTGTTGGGTTAATAACAGGTTGGCATCATCTCAGCTCAGACAGCAGCTCATCTTGGCTTAAATGCACATCATTTCTAAAAGGTCTTTTAAACCAGCTAAGACTGATATTTCTATGTGAGTGAGACTTCTCACCTGAGAATGCTGCTCCTTCCAGCCGTTTGAAGATTTACAGTTAGTTTCAGCTCACTGCTCGGTCACGGTGCTGCTACTTTCTGCTAATTTAAACATAATAGTATTGTTTTTGGCTGTGGCATGTAACAGCTTTCAGAGGGGGGATTCAGAAACCCTGAAAATGTGACCTGCTCAGGAGAAAATAGCAGACACACAGAGGCAGGAACAAGCTAGTGGACACAGTGGATTGTTTTTTTCTCCAGGAAATCAAAAATAGAGCCGAAAGAGAGTGAATATTGGACTAACATTTGTCAGGTGGTTATGAATGAAATTTACTGTAAATGAAATGATCAACCATGACTGATACATACGTTAAAAAAAAAATCAACTGCTAATCAACCAAAATGAATTGAGCAAACATTTTTGTTCCAAAGATTCTATTTTATTGGGTATTCAATTATTTTTTTTAAGATTTCCACTCCAACAAACATATGAGAAGTGTGTACTTGAGTCTCATTGGATGGCTGAACAGAGGAAAATCTGCATGGAAAACCCCGATCATATTCAATCCTGGACTATACTTTTGGACACTAAATGGCGCCCACTGTGTTTGGTTACTGTAAGCGTGTGAGCCTCAAAAAGGTACCTCCTAGAAGAGATTGTATCACTCCATATCTGGAGAATCAATTTTTCAGCTAGAGTCAAAATGTAGCAGGCTGAAGTGAATGCGTGGGTCGTGGAGTCAAGCGAGGCCTGTGGTGGCTGAGGAATGAGAGCCATTAGTCTCCTGGAATCAGGCAGGCGCGCTGTGCAAGACCTCCCTACATGTCTGTATTGACTCCCCAGGGAGTTTCTAATCCCAGATGTTCAGCTAACAAAGCCTCCATAGAAAAGAAGGAATCTGGAAGCAAACGTGGTCTTTAACTGTCTGTTTTTGACGTAAAGCACTTTTCGTTTCAGCTTTCACTGCATTAATGAAGACAAATGCAACTTTCACCAATCCATAAAAACAGAGCCCAGTCATATTTTAAAGAGGATATGTTTTGTTGTGCCGCCGTGACAGGCCGGGGCTTCAGCCAGAAAGGTCTGAGGATGAAGCTTAGCGAAGCAGCCGTGCTAACCGAGCGCTAGCTGGTTATTTCTGATGTCTTCACCAAAACAACATTCAAACGGGAAGTCCTGTGCGGATGTCTGCCAGCTGCTCTGCAGTTTCGCAGCTTGGCTAAAGGAGCCGGGGGCCACAGCAGGTCACTTCCAAGTGGAGGTGTGCTGAAACCTGCAGTCAATCAACCCACAACTCAGCTGATGGCAGTCATAGCAGATCTCTGCTTGTCCTCATTTTAATTCTGGCAACGCTCATTTCAGAAATGTCACTTGATCAGGATTCATGTAAAGTATGAATTATCTTCATGGGTTTGCAATTTAAATTACTCTGTAGACATCATGGAGGGCTTGTCAAGTAATTAAATAGCACACAGTGTGCTGATGCTGACACTCTAGTGACAGGAGTGCTGTTGAAAAGAACAATTTGTCTTGTAAGTCTGTCTTTCCTTGGCACACAGAGCTTGTCACCCCTTTGCTTTGCATCTGTTACTACCTCCCAAGGTGGACCAGAGGCGCGGTGAAAATGCTCTGCTGTTCTGCCACAACACTTTACAGCCACAGAACAAGTATCAGCGCACATGTCCTGCTTTGAAAGTGTTGTGATTAAGGGGTTTATGTTCACTGATCTATTTCCAAATGATACACGACTGCCAAGCTTGCTGCTGTTCAGAAACCACACCCCCATCCGACCATCCCACCTGTCGGCCCTGATGGTAACACATCGTTTCCACTTAGCTTCTGTGCATTCATGTGATATGTCCTCTCATTCCAAAGGGAACCTTCATAAACTGACATATTTGCAAAACCCCTTCTTCCAGTGTTCTGTGTCAGTATTATTTACCTGACGTGAAATTAATACATTTAAAATGATTCAGTGGATTTCAGAGAGAACATGTATGCAGCACTAGCTAGCACAACGCAAACAGGCCAGCGGGCTTTTGAAAAAACAATTTCTCTACATTGTTTGACTCTACGTCCTTGCGTTGAACAACAGGGTCAGAAGTGTTTTATAATATGTATAGATCATTATACAAGTTGACAGACTAAAATAGTTTCCTTTTTTCTTTTTGTTTTAACCATTTTATCTGCAAAAGGAAGGTTTATCTTGGGTTTGTTGTTGGTAATTACACTTGCATGAGAGGAAACGGATCGACCGTAAATCTGTCAAGAGAAATCCAAAATGAATGAATGGTGGCAGCCTGAGCTTCATTAATGAATAAGGGTTGTGTTTTCTGTTTAAATCCAGATGGAGAAATTATCAGTCAGATTAAATTGACTAACCTCGCTTTGGCTGAGATTAAAGAGCTGCTGAAGCAACAGGTAAACTTTATTCATTTAGTAAAACCACTGCCCTAAATATAATGTTTCATTTTTGCTGTTTAAACAATTAAAGTTCACACTCTGATACAAACTTTAACAATGTATCCCCTTAATTAGCTGTTGGTGTTGTGTTCATCAGTGGAGAAATGATGTTCTCTATTGATATTTGTCAGATTAAAGAGATCGTATTCCTGAAGAACACAGTGATGGAGTGTGAAGCCTGTGGTGAGTAAACCGGTCACCTTTATTTAGATATGATCTACATAAATATCTGTCTGAAAAGGTTTTAATGCAGACAGACTATTTTCAGAGCATTTCTTCCTAATACCTGCACCAGATTCAGATCATTTCACACAAGACCTGAATAAATAAACAAAAATAAGATTTATACCATGACATAAAAATGTCAGAAAATGTCAGAAAATGTAGAGAACTGAAATAAGAGATATTTTCCCTGCACACTGAAACACAAAGCTGCTGATTTCTCTCGTCAGGGATGGGAGGTAATCAGCCTCGTCCCTCCTGTGTGCCAAATCCCTGCCCCCCTGGGGTAAATTGCATGGAGACTCTTCAGGGGCCCAAGTGTGGACCCTGTCCTGATGGCATGGAGGGCGACGGTAACTACTGCAATGATGTGGACGAGGTATGCAGAGATATCACAAGGAAAAGGTGACAGGAGTGTTCTGTACCTACTGGCATGTCTGTGAATGGGAGGGGTCCCAGGCCCATTTCAGGCCCAGTGAGGGAGACTTTTTCACTGAGTGGGTGGGTAAAGCTGGCCAGGCGAGGACCACGCCTGTCCCACACTCACACTTCTCCCACTTTTTCCTCAGAACAGTGAATATGGTACAACATCTGCTCTGTTAAAAAGTTGGTAACCATTTGAAAATGACAGAATTGTCAGAAGTACATGTAGGATGGTCAAACAGCTTTGGAAACACCCTCATGACACTTCTGTCTCGGGATTATTGTGTTTTTATATCTGACAGTCAAAAATTCACACCTGCTTTGTGAGTCACAGTCCAGTTGTGTGGAGGAGAAATAAATTGTCGTTTTACTTCTCTCTGTACATTAATTTCTTCACTCACTTGGTCGTCACCTGAAAGGAATGCAGCTCTTCTAAATGTCATTATTAATGCCATTATTTTTCCTGCTGCATAAAAATGTATACTGACACCTCAGTACCTCTCAGGGTGGGAGAGCTACACGTCAGGTTTCTTTTTTTTAAACCCGTCAAACAACAGCTCCTGAGCAGAGCACTGATGAACAACAACATATGGACTCACCTGCTGCACAGAACTAAAATAAGCCATCAAGCTGATTGTTAGACATCGTCTTGTCTTCTTAATTTGTCACTGGCAGTGCACGGTGAAGCCCTGTCACATGGGTGTTCGCTGCATAAACACCTCCCCGGGTTTCCGCTGTGGCTCCTGTCCTGCTGGATACACCGGACCCCAGGTCCAGGGCGTCGGCCTCTCCTACGCCACTGCCAACAAACAGGTCAGTGTGACTGATACCAAGCAGTTAAACACCTTTTAAATTGTCCCCATTACTATTAATATAGTATTGCGTAATCAGCAGTAACTGAAGATGCAAATATAATCCTCTATTGTGCCAAGAGTATGTCATCGCAGAGGTCAGAAGACTGTTACAACACTGCTTTAATCCTTAAAATGTCCTTGGTCCACTTCTCTTTATTTCAGGTTAATCTATACTCTGTCTGCATATTTTGTTCGTCCTTTCAAGGTGTGCAAAGATATTGATGAGTGTGAAGGTCCCAACAATGGAGGCTGTGTGGAGAACTCTGTGTGCATGAACACCCCAGTGAGTATAACAAGATATCGCTCTCACAAATGTAAATGTCCTTCAGGTATACTGTTGTTTTCGTTTTTTTTTTTGCTGTTTTTTTTTTTTTTTTTACACTTTTGTACATGATCTGTTTCAAAGGATTTGGTTTTAGAACGCAAGACTGAATATACATTTAGAGAGGAACTGAAGGTCGATTCTTTGTGGACTATCAGGAAAAATGACGATTCAAAGAAACAGAAACAATTTCGAACCAGACTATTTAATTTTTAAAGACCAAACAACAGAAGCCTCCTCTGACGAATGAGCAGCAGAGTTCAGAGGCTATGCAACATTTCTCGTCTTCATCAGCTCAACACTGCAAACCACACAGACACGCTCTCTTTCTTCAATGATAAAAGGCTAATTTCAAGAAATAATAAGAAATAATAAAAAGAATCCCTCTGTTCTCAGTGTCTAGATTGACCTTTACCTTACTGGTATCATCTTTGTTGAATTTTTCCAATAAAATATTCTCATACACTGTCCATTTAGGTTTTCTATCAGAACAAAGCCACCTCAGCAATACGGCTATATTAAAGATAGCTATTTATTTAGAATTTAAAGCACAATAGTGCTATTTTAGATACAAAACAGCTTTGTGCAGCTGATAAATACTATCTGACATTCAGTTCAAATCAGTTTTTTTTTCATATCAAAACCACTATGAGTGATTTTGCATGAAACAAGTCACTACAGGTGATTTTGGGTAAACTTTAGAAAGATACTTCTGTCACAGATGTTGCTCATTTATAATTGGTTCCTTTTCTTGAAACCAACTTTAAAAGACCTAAAATGTTTTTCTTTTTAAGTAAAAAGTTGAAAATGAAGTCAAGGCTTCAATTAAAACAAGTCCAAAAATGGTATATAAACATATTCCCTTTCATCTACAGTTCATTGTGCTGTCTTTGACATTCTGTAGATTAATGTGATGTACTGGTCCTTCTACGTGTGACTAGGGCTCCTTCAGGTGTGGTCCGTGTAAGTCGGGCTTTGTTGGGGATCAACGACGCGGCTGTAAGCCTGAGAGAGCCTGTGGGAACGGCCAGCCCAACCCCTGCCACGCCAGTGCCAACTGCATCGTTCATCGAGAGGGGACCATCGAGTGTCAGGTGAGCAGATCAATCAATTGCTTCAGTGAGTCGTAAAAATGTATCAAAATATTTCTGATACATCACTTTGAAAGATAAATGTTTGGAAGATTTGTACCAGGTGAGAAATCTCAGGTGTGTCTGGGCACTTCTGCATTTCTGATACTGTATTTGGGACATAAACAGAGTCGAGTAAAAACATCTGTAAAGGCCTTAAAACATTTTCTGTCTTCTCAGTGCGGGGTCGGATGGGCCGGTAATGGCTACCTCTGTGGTCCTGACACTGACATTGATGGTGTTTCCCTGATAAAAAGCTAGACTGTCCTGAGAGGAACTGCAACAAGGTGATTCTTCTCGTAGAGGAACATAATCAGTTTATTTATCTGCAAAAACTTAAAGGTCTAAGGTAACTTTGGAATTATATACTGTTCTGTACAAACATTTTAGCCATTAAAAGTGAAGTGGGGACTCTAAAAGTCTTTCAGACATTTGCCAGGTGGATTGTTTAAGACAAACTCTAACAATACTTGCTTGTCTTTGCAGGATAACTGTCTCACTGTGCCCAACTCTGGCCAAGAGGATGCTGACAATGATGGAATTGGAGATGCCTGCGACGAAGATGCAGACGGGGATGGGATCCCCAACACACAGGTTCCCTCACAATCATAAACAAATTTATGTGCATGCACTGCATGCTTTTCTACATCAGTTTGCTTGCAGAGACCAAAACATCTCGCTCTCAGGACAACTGTGTGCTGGTGCCCAACGTGGACCAGACGAACATTGATGAGGACGACTTCGGTGACGCCTGTGACAACTGCCCCGCGATCAAAAATAATGACCAGAAAGACACGGATGTGGACAAATATGGCGATGAATGTGATAACGACATTGATGGAGATGGTGAGAACCCTGTGTTTGCCAGCACTGCAATCTGAGTCATAAATTCTTTCACACGTATCAGACGTACTTAAAGCTTTATTTTATATTCACTCATATGCTCTTTCATCCCAGGGATCCCCAATCACCTGGATAACTGTAAAAGGGTTCCCAACATTGACCAGAAAGATCGAGATGGAGACAAAGTAGGAGATGCCTGCGACAGCTGTCCCTACGTACCCAACCCTGACCAGGTGAAAATCTGTTTGTTTGTTTTTTTAGGGCTGGGACACAACTAAAATTTTTTTAATCGTGAATAATTGCATGATTTTCCTGATTGATCACGTTGTTTATGCAAAATCAAATAATGAATTCAAAAGTAGTGTAAAGTGCACTTATATTGAAATGTTCTGCTGCCATATGAACTAAAGTGCCATAACATTTGTTGTCAAACACTTTTAACATCAGGACTTGTCAATAACACATATTTAGTGTAAATTTCATCTTAAAAAATGTAAAATAAAATAAAGCTTATGACCACTGCCAGGACATTAATGTCATCCTGTTTTTTATTAAATTAAATAAAGTCTACCAACAAAATCCTGAGCCACAATCAGAACATTAAAACAAGCAATTTCTGAGGTAACAGCAGAAACTTTTAACGGGGAGTTCAACTTGGCACTGGGTACAGATAACCTTGTTTTTTTTTGAAACGTCCATCTGGGAGAACTTTAAAATAAAAATGTCCATGTGAAAGTTCTCCATGTCTGTTTTAGCTTTTCCGCATGTTTTTCCATCAATTCTCTTCAGGTTACGCAGCAGCCAGCAACAGACTTTTCAAAATAAAAGCATGTGAGCAACATGCGTTAATACATGATAAAATAAATGTTGCCGTTAATAAATGTATGAGTTAATGCGATAATAATGCGTTATCTTGCCCAGCCCTAAAAAATACTAAACAAAGGAAAGAAAAACGCTCTCGTACAGTTGAAAACTTCGCTCCTTATCCCATTCATCAGCATCAGGTGTGACTGGCAGTGACCTCTTATAACCTCTACCACTCAGGTAAAAACGAAGAAACTTCCCCCTGGGAACCTGGACTTGCAACACAAAACATGGCTCCTAACAAAAGACAAAAAAGAAAATAATGCAGCCCTCCAAGACATGTTAAATAATCTACCCTTTGGCCCAGTTGCATTTGAAAAATCAGGTACTTATTAGATTCAGACTGCCAACTCTGTAAATTCCCCAACTTATCCGATTATTCGCCTGCCTTTGCAGATTCCTGTACAGTGCATACAAACCAATCCTCAACTATGGAATAACAGCAGTTATCTAAGTTTACAAAGGCCTAACTTTACATGTGTGCCAACTGCAAAAGGAATACTATTACAATGTAGCAGATGCAGACTCATGCATGCTTTTATTCACCAAAGCCAAAATAGAAGTAGTGACTATATGTCTGAACTTTGATGTTCTATTCTCAACACATAAAAATCTGGCCCGGCTGGGTAGTAATGGCAGTTGTTCAATGCTCACGACAGTGTAGAACTGCATATGAGTTATATAATGATGGAAAGTGCATATTAGTAGCAGGAGTAGCACTCATGAGCTGTTTTAACGTATCTGTCGATTTCCAGATGCGTTTATTGCTTTTAGTTCTGGATCTGTCAATTAATGGGTTGAGAACTGTATTAAAATGACCTCCTATAATTCCTCGACAGTTGGAAATGGCTGAAAAAAAATTTGAAAGAATTCTGAATAATCTTTGTTGGGACCATAAATATTACCAATAGTTACTGGGCTGTTATTAATTGATATGTTTGAGATGATAAAGTGACCTTCAGGGTCAGTGATAGTTTTAAGGATGAACTGAATTCTTTTATTTATCAGGATACTAACCCCTCTCTGTCTAGAGTTATAGTCTGCTGAGAATGAATGAGTAAACTGTGATGACACTAATTTGTAACGTGCTGAATCTGAAAGGTGTGTTTCCTGTAGTAAACAAATATCTGCTTGTAAACTGTCCAGGTGGTTAACAACTTCAATCTTTGTCTGTGGGTCAACTCCACAGATGTTCCAGGTTACAACTTTAAGAGATGACATGTTGGGCTGATTGTTCTAAAAAGGTCATTAGAGATGCAGGTGTGTGTGTAAGCTAACCATAGTAGAGTAAATGCGTGTGCATGTTGATGAGCATGTTCTCCTTGTATGTGTGTGCAAACCACAAAACAGAATGAGTGAATATGTAGGTGTGTGACTATGTGCATGTGTTGATGTAAATCTAGGGTGAGGGT